>OY997274.1:95194352-96394352 GCA_963921465.1 Triticum timopheevii | reverse complement strand
CATTTCATTTTTTAAACTTATTTCAACTCTAGACTTTTTGTGCGTTCTGTATGCACCATTCAAGACCACGTCATCAATTTTCAACCCTTTCTGACTTCATTTGAAACTTTTCATGCATTTACTGATTTTTTGAGCTAAATGACCCTGAAATTGAAAAGCACTACAAATGAACTACGAAAAGGTTCAAGGTTGGCATGGTCTCATCATTTCACCCACAAAGCATGTGCTAAAAATGTTGTGAGGGTTACGGAAAAAACTGGATGCACTTCGTGTACAAAATTGACAATCTCTTTCCAAGTATCAGGGTTTCGGACGAAAACTCATCTGTTACAAAGGCATTTCATTTTTTTAAACTTATTTGAACTCCAAACTTTTTGTTCGTTCAGTATGCACCATTCAAAGCCACGTCATCAATTTTCAACCCTTTCTGACTTCATTTACTATTTTTATGCATTTGCTGATTTTTTTGAGCTAAATGACCCTGAAATTGAAAAGCACTACAAATGAACTATGAAAAGGTTCATGGTTGGCATGGTATCATCATTTCACCCACATAGCATGTGCTAAAAAGTTCAGTGGGTTACGGCAAAAACTGGATGCACTTCATCTACAAAATGGACAATCTCTTATGAAGTATCAGGGTTTCGGACGAAAACTCATCTATTACAAAGGCATTTCAGTTTTAAAACTTATTTCAACTCTAGACTTTTTGTGCGTTCAGTATGCACCATTCAAAGCCACATCATCAATCTTCAACCCTTTCTGACTTCACTTGCTACTCTTCATGCATTTACTGATTTTTTTGAGCTAAATGACCCTGAAATTGAAAAGCACTATAAATGAAATCTGAAAAGTTTGAAAGTTGGCATGGTTTCATCATTTCACCAATATAGCATGTGCTAAAATGTTGAGAGGGTTACGACAAAAACTAAATGCACTTCGTCTACAAAATGGAGAATCTCTTTCAAAGTATCAGGGTTTCGGACGAAAACTCATCTGTTACAAAGGCATTTCATTTTTCAAACTTATTTCAACTTGAGACTTTTTGTGCATTTATTATGCACCATTCAGAGCCACATCATCAATTTTCAAACCTTTCTGACTTCATTTGCTATTTTTCATGCATTTACTGATTTTCTGGTGCTAAATGGCCCTGAAATTGAAAAGCCCTACAAATGAACTATGAAAAGGTTCAAGGTTGGCATGGTCTCATCATTTCACCCACCAATCATGTGCTAAAAAGTAGTGAGGGTTACGGAAAAAACTGGATGCACTTCGTCTACAAAATTGACAATCTCTTTCAAAGTATCTGGGTTTCGGACGAAAACTAATCTGTTACAAAGGCATTACATTTTTTAAACTTATTTCAACTCTAGACTTTTTATGCGTTCAGTATGCACCATTGAAAGCCACGTCATCAATTTTCAACCCTTTCTGACTTCATTTGATATTTTTCATGCATTTACTGATTTTTTGAGCTAAATGACCCTGAAATTGAAAAGCACTACAAATGAACTATGAAAAGGTTCAAGGATGGCATGGTCTCATCATTTCACCCAAAAAGCATGTGCTAAAATGTTGTGAGGGTTACGGAAAAAAACTAGATGCACTTCATCTTCAAAATTGACAATCTCTTTCGAAGTATCAGGGTGTCGGACGAAAACTCATCTGTTACAAAGGCATTTCATTTTTTAAACTTATTTCAACTCCAGACTTTTTGTCTGTTCAGTATGAACCACTCAAAGCCACGTCATCAACTTTCAACCCTTTCTGACTTCATTTGCTATTTTTCATGCATTTACTGGTTTTTTGAGCAAAATGACACTAAAATTGAAAAGCACTCATATGAACTATGAAAAGGTTGAAAGTAGGCACGATATCATCGTTTCACCCACATAGCATGTTCTAAAAAGTTGAGAGGGTTACGACAAAAACTGGATGCACTTCATGTGCAAAATGGACAATCTCTTTCAAAGTATCAAGGTTTCGGACGAAAACTCATCTGTTACAAAGGCATTTCATTTTTTAAACTTATTTCAACTCCAGACTTTTTGTGCGTTCAGTATGCACCATTCAAAGCCACATCATCAATCTTCAACCCTTTCTGACTTCACTTGCTTTTCTTCATGCATATACTGATTTTTTTGAGCTAAATGACCCTGAAATTAAAAAGCACTATAAATGAAATCTGAAAAGTTTGTAAGTTGGCATGGTTTCATCATTTCACCCATATAGCATGTGCTAAAAAGTTGAGAGGGTTACGACAAAAACTAAATGCACTTTGTCTACAAAATGGAGAATCTCTTTCAAAGTAACAGGGTTTCGGACGAAAACTCATCTGTTACAAAGGCATTTCATTTTTTAAACTTATTTCAAATCAAGACTTTTTGTGCATTTAGTATGCACCATTCAGAGCCACATCATCAATTTTCAACCCTTTCTGACTTCATTTGCTATTTTTCATGCATTTACTGATTTTCTTGTGCTAGATGGCCCTGAAATTGAAAAGCAATACAAATGAACTATGAAAAGGTTCAAGGTTGGCATGGTCTCATCATTTCACCCACAAATCATGTGCTAAAAAGTTGTGAGGGTTACGGAAAAAACTGGATGCACTTCGTCTACAAAATTGACAATCTCGGTCAACGTATCAGGGTTTCGGACGAAAACTAATCTGTTACAAAGGCATTTCATTTTTTAAACTTATTTCAACTATAGACGTTCAGTATGCACCATTCAAAGCCACGTCATCAAGTTTCAACCCTTTCTGACTTCATTTGATATTTTTCATGCATTTACTGATTTTTTGAGCTAAATGACCCTGAAATTGAAAAGCACTACAAATGAACTATGAAAAAGTTCAAGGTTGGCATGGTCTCATCATTTCACCCACAAAGCATGTGCTAAAATGTTGTGAGGGTTACGGAAAAAACTAGATGCACTTCATCTACAAAATTGACAATCTCATTCGAAGTATCAGGGTGTCGGACGAAAACTCATCTGTTACAAAGGCATTTAATTTTTTAAACTTATTTCAACTCCAGACTTTTTGTCCGTTCAGTATGAACCATTCAAAGCCACGTCATCAACTTTCAACCCTTCCTGACTTCATTTGCTATTTTTCATGCAATTACTGATTTTTTTGAGCAAAATGACTCTAAAATTGAAAAGCACTCATATGAACTACGAAAAGGTTGAAAGTAGGCACGATATCATCGTTTCACCCACATAGCATGTTATAAAAAGTTGAGAGGGTTACGACAAAAACTGGATGCACTTCATGTACAAAATGGACAATCTCTTTCCAAGTATCATGGTTTCGGACGAAAACTCATCTGTTACAAAGGCATTTTATTTTTTAAACTTATTTCAACTCCAGACATTTGTGCGTTCAGTATGCACCATTCAAAGCCACGTCATTAATCTTCAACCCTTTCTGACTTCATTTGCAATTTTTCATGCATTTACTGATTATTTGGAGCTAAATGGTCCTGAAATTGAAAAGCACTACAAATGAACTATGAAAAGGTTGAAAGTTGGCATGCTATCATCATTTCACCCACATAGCATGTGCTAAAAAGTTGACCAGGTTACGACAAAAACTGGATACACTTCGTGTGCAAAATGGACAATCTCTTTCGAAGTATCAAGGTTTCGGACGAAAACTCATCTGTTATAAAGGTATTTCATTTTTTTAAACTTATTTCAACTCTAGACTTTCTGTGCGTTTAGTATGCACCATTCAAAGCCACATCATAAATTTTCAACACTTTGTGACTTCATTTCCTATTTTTCATGCATTTACTAATTTTTTTGAGGTAAATGACCCTGAAATTGAAAAGCAATACAAATGAACTATGATAAGGTTCACGGTTGGCATGGTATCATCATTTCACGCACATAGCATGTGCTAAAAAGTTGAGAGGGTTACGACAAAAACTGGATGCACTTCATCTACAAAATCGACAATCTCTTTCGACGTACACTACTAGGGAAAAGCCTATACACAGAATCTTACCAGCAGCGCTCTTCAAAATACCACGCTACTGTTACTTAGCAGCAGTGCGTGTCGTCAAAACGCGCTGCTGACAGGGAAATAGCAGTAGCGCATCCACCGCATACAGCGCTACTTCTATAGTTGCCATGACCTCGCCCCCCGCTAGCTATAGCAGTAGCGCACTTTACTAAACAGCGCTACTGCTATTCAGGTTAGTTGTAGCGCGTTTTGGCAAACGCGCTACAACTATCCCTACCTTATCCCGATGCGCACGACCGGCTCTCTCACTCACACTCTCACTCTCGCCCGCATAACCGTCGTCGTGCGTCGCCGCCGCCACCGCCTTCGTCTGTCCGCCGCCGAGGTACTCCCCTCCTTCTGTCCGTCCTCCATCCTCCTCGCACATCCTCCCTCCGTCTGCGGCCGCCCCTCCCTTCTCCGCCGCCGCCCTCCTCCCTCCGCCTCCGGCCGCCCCTCCTCCCTCCTCCGCCGGCAGCCCTCCTCCCACCGCCCTCGACCTCACCGCCCCTAGCTACCTCTCCATCGCCCCCACCCCCTGCCACCAGTTAGTACTAGATTTAGTAGTAGTAGATGTTAATTTAGGGTTAGCTAGTATTAGATGTTGCTTAGTTAGTACTAGATTTTTAGGAGTAGTAGCGGTAGTTGAACTACTTTAGTTGTAGTTGAACTAGTTTAGTAAGCAAATTAATAAACTAGTTGAACTAGTTGAATTAACAGAACTAATTTTTTTAGTAAGATAATTAATATAACTAGTTGAACTACTTTATTTTTAGAAAGAACTAGTTTTTTCTATTTATAGTAAGTTTATATTTAGTAAGAACTAGTTGAATTAATAAAACTAGTTGAACATGTCATATTTGTTGTTTTTTTAGTTTAAGCAATTATTCGGGATGTATTAGTGATAACTTATATGGTTTACGGTGACCTCCGCCGTCCCCTTCACCGACCCCCTCCGACATCCCCGCTGGTGTCCCAGTCACCGACCCCCTCCGACATCAAGGTGAGACCAGCCAAATATCCTTGTATATCTTGTGTTGTTGCTCAAATAGGATATGTGGTTGCCCAAGTGGCCGTTCATGTTCAGTTTAGCAAAGGTCATGCCGGATTTTGTCGTGAATTCTGGCATGACTTGTGCTAGAATATGTACAAGTTTAATCTTTGAATTATGATTGTAGGAAATGTCGTACTCGGACGACGACGGTCTCCCGGGGGAGTGTAGCTAGTGCCACGACGATCAAGGTATGTGCGACAGGTTCGTTCGGCTAGACGAAGATCGGCGCTTCAACATTAAGCTCGAGGAGACCTTCGATTGTGAAACGGTACGCAACAACGACAAGTGTTTTTTTCGTAATTAAGCATGACTTCAACTATTTCAACGTCTAATTTTCATATTTTACAATTCGACTAGCTTATCCCATGCCATCAAGACGCTATGTCTTGGAGAGGTTGGGTTTTGAAGACCATGAAAATTTCGAAACAAAGAAAATACACCTAAGGACCCATCATGATATGGATTTTGAAGTAAATCTGTGCAATGCTCAGAGCGTAACCTATTTTGGTTTCCAAAATTGGGAAGCACTTTGCAAAATGTATGGTTTTTATGAGGGTATGATTGTCACCATGGATCTTGGTGATCCTGACAGCGAGGAAGACAATATGGACATTTGGGTCCTTGTTGATACGCTTCTGATTGTACCGCTATGTGAGTTTCTCAAACATAGTTATTAACTAATTTATATTGTTTATTTCAAAATATTTGATAGCTTATTTCCATTGATAGCTTATTTTGATTCTTCAAAGACTATGCGGAAGATGGTAGATAAAACCCACTACACCGATGGCACCGAATTAACGTATAAGGAGAAAAATCATCTGATCGCATTTTGTACTCTTCTTGAGAATTACAATGATTATTATCGAACTCCTCCAAATTATGGTGAATACGTGCCACTAGTGCATTTGTTGAACCACGATAACTTCTCTGGAGATACCCTGGTAAGATTTTTTACTATTACGACATCCGTGCATCTTTTGCATACTTCTAAAACTAGTACATCATTGCTAACTACGAAGTTATTATTATGTTTTTCAACAGAAACTCCCGATGGATTGTATGCCTCATCTGATGTCTCTGCATGGTCGCCTCTCAGTTCTGAACATACTGCCAGGTAAATCTACGGAGCTCACCTGTGCATATCGGATTTCTAAAACCCGTGAACACATGATCATCAGAGAATGGAAGAAATGTATGGACATTCGGAAGGAGGTTCTTGGAAGTAACATTCAGCGAAAGGCAAGAATTGGAGACAGGCTAATCTCCATTCTTGATTATGGAGAGTCAGGGTCTATCTTGTTTTTTGCTATTTTACCTTAGAAAATGTAGTAGGTCTTAATCGAATATAATAGGTCCAATGAGGTACAATATGTTTATTATGTGGTAATGTGTTAGAGTTGATAATGATGATCTTGAGGAGGTGTTATGTGATGTCAATGATGAAAACGATGATCTTGAGGAGGTGTTATATGACAATGATGTATTATGATGCTAAGTTGTTAATGATATGATGATGATGATGATATTATTATATCATAGGGTGAAAGAACCGCGGATTAGTTTCAAGTGGATGGACATCCACTTGAAACTAGTCCACGGTTCTTTCACCCCATGATGTAATAGCTCATTATGATGTAAAAACAATCTCTAAATTCCTGTTGTATGAAAACTTGTGTAAAGGTGTATGAATACAACATGAAAAAATAAATAAATAAAATACTAAATAATAGTAGTAGCGTGGGTAAGGAGAAGCGCTACTACTAATTACAAGTAGCGATGTTCTGAAGAAGCGCTGCTACTAAGTCAATTTAGTAGTAGCGTGGGTCAAGACGCGCTATTGCTAAGCATTAGCTGTAGCGCCTTATCAGTAGTGCTCCTGCCCGCGCTACTGATAGGCCCAAACCCGCGCTGCTGCTAGCCTTTTCCCTAGTAGTGGTATCTGGGTTTCGGACGAAAACTCATTTGTTACAAAGGCATTTCATTTTTTTAAACTTATTTCAACTCCAGACTTTTTGTGCGTTCAGTATGCACCTTTCAAAGCCACGCCATAAATTTTCAACCCTTTCTGACTTCATTTGCTATTTTTCATGCATTTATTTTGAGCTAAATGACCCTGAAATGGAAGAGCACTACAAATGAACTATGAAAAGGTTCAAGGTTGGCATGGTATCATCATTTCACCCACATAGCATGTGCTGAAAAGTTTAGAGGATTACGGCAAAAACTGGATGCACTTCATCTACAAAATGGACAACCTCTTACGAAGTATCAGGGTTTCGGACGAAAACTCATCTGTTACAAAGGCATTTCATTTTTTATATTTATTTCAACTCCAAACTTTTTGTGCGTTCAGTATGCATCATTCAAAGCCACGTCATCAATCTTCAACCCTTTCTGACTTCACTTGCTATTTTTCATGCATTTACTGATTTTTTTGAGCTAAATGACCTGAAATTAAAAAGCACTATAAATGAAATCTGAAAAGGTTGAAAGTTGGCATGATTTCATCATTTCAGCCACATAGCATGTGCTAAAAAGTTGAGAGGGTTATGACAAAAACTGGATGCACTTCGTCTACAAAATGGACAATCTCTTTCGAAGTATCAGTGTTTCGGACGAAAACTCATCTGTTACAAAGGCATTTCATTTTTTAAACTTATTTCAACTCGAGACTTTTTTTGCGTTCAGTATGCACCAATCAAAGCGACGTCATCAATTTTCAACCCTTTCTGACTTCATTTGGTATTTTTCATGCATTTACTGATTTTTTGAGCTAAATGGCCTGGAAATTGAAAAGCACTACAAATGAACTCTGAAAAGGTTGAAAGTTGGCATGGCATCATCATGTCACCCACATATCATGTGCTAAAAAGTTGAGCAGGTTACGGCAAAAACTGGATATACCTCGTGTACAAAATGGACAATCTCTTTCCAAGTATCAGGTTTTCGGACGAAAACTCATCTGTTACAAAGGTATTTCATTTTTTAAACTTATTTCAACTCTAGTATTTTTGTGCGTTCAGTATGCACCATTCAAGCCATGTCATAAATTTTCAACCCTTGTTGACTTCATTTGCTATTTTTCATGCATTTACTAATTTTTTGAGCTAAATGACCCAAAATTGAAAATCACTACAAATGAACTCTGAAAAGGTTCAAGGATGGCATGGTATCGTCATTTCACCCACATAGCATGTGCTAAAAAGTTGATAGGGTTACGGCAAAAACTGGATGCACTTCGTCTACAAAATGGACAATCTCTTTCGAACTATCAGGGTTTCGGACGTAAACTCATCTGTTACAAAGGCATTTCATTTTTTAAACTAATTTCAACTCCAGACTTTTTGTGCGTTCAGTATGCACCATTCAAAGACACATCATCAATTTTCAACCCTTTATCACTTCCTTCGCTATTTTTCATTCATTTACTGATTTTTTGAGCTAAATGACCCTGAGATTGAAAAGCACTACGGATGAACTATGAAAAGGTTCAAGGTTGGCATGATCTCATCATTTTACCCACAAATCATGTGCTAAAAAGTTGTGAGGGTTACGGAAAAAACTGGATGCACTTCGTCTACAAAATTGACAATCTCTGTCGAAGTATCAGGGTTTCGGACAAAAACTAATCTGTTACAAAGGCATTTCATTTTTTAAACCTATTTAAACTCCAGACTTTTTGTGCGTTCAGTATGCACCATTCAAAGCCATGTCATCAATTTTCAACCATTTCTGACTTCATTTGATATTTTTCATGCATTTACTGATATTTTGAGCTAAATGACCCTGAAATTGAAAAGCACTACAAATGAACTATGAAAAGGTTCAAGGTTGGCATGGTATCATCATTTCACACACATAGCATGTGCTAAAAAGTTGTGAGGGTTACGGAAAAAACTAGATGAACTTCGTCTACAAAATTGACAATCTCTTTCGAAGTATCAGGGTTTCAGACGAAAACTCATATGTTACTAAGGCATTTCATTTTTTAAACTTATCTCAACTCCAAACTTTTTGTGCGTTCAGTATGCACCATTAAAAGTCACGTCATCAACTTTCAACCCTTTCTGACTTCATTTGCTATTTTTCATGCATTTACTGATTTTTTTGAGCAAAATGACACTAAAATTGAAAAGCACTCATATGAACTATGAAAGGTTGAAAGTAGGCACGATATCATCGTTTCACCCACATAGCATGTGCTAAAAAGTTGAGAGGGTTACGACAAAAACTGGATGCACTTCGTGTACAAAATGGACAATCTCTTTCGAAGTATCAGGGTTTCGGACGAAAACTCATCTGTTACAAAGGCATTTCATCTTTAACTTATTTCATCTCTAGACTTTTGTGCGTTCAGTATGCACCATTCAAAACCATGTCATTAATCTTCAACCCTTTGTGACTTTATTTGCAATTTTTCATGCATTTACTGATTATTTGGAGCTAAATGGTCCTGAAATTGAAAAGCACTACAAATGAACTCTGAAAAGGTTGAAAGTTGGCATGGTATCATCATTTCACCCACATAGCATGTGCTAAAAAGTTGACTGGGTTACAACAAAAACTGGATACACTTCGTGTACAAAATGGACAATCTCTTTCCAACTATCAGGGTTTCGGACGAAAACTCATCTGTTACAAGGGTATTTCATTTTTTTAAACTTATTTCAACTCTAGACTTTCTGTGCATTCAGTATGCACCATTCAAAGCCACATCATAAATTTTCAACCCTTTGTGACTTCATTTCCTATTTTTCATGCATTTACTAATTTTTTTGAGGTAAATGACCCTAAAATTGAAAAGAAATACAAATGAACTATGAAAAGGTTCAAGGTTGGCATGGTATCATCATTTCACCCACATAGCATGTGCTAAAAAGTTGTGAGGGTTACGGAAAAAACTAGATGCACTTCGTCTACAAAATGGACAATCTCTTTCGACATATCTGGGTTTCGGACGAAAACTTATCTGTTACAAAGGCATTTCATTTTTTAACTTATTTCAACTCCAGACTTTTTGTGCGTTCAGTATGCACCTTTCAAAGCCACGCCATAAATTTTCAATCCTTTCTGACTTCATTTGCTATTTTTCATGCATTTACTTTTGAGCTAAATGACCCTGAAATTGAAAAGCACTACAAATGAACTATGAAAAGGTTCAAGGTTGGCATGGTATCATCATTTCTCCCACATAGCATGTGCTGAAAAGTTTAGAGGGTTACGGCAAAAACTGGATGCACTTCATCTACAAAATGGACAATCTCTTACGAAGTATCAGGGTTTCGGACGAAAACTCATCTGTTACAAAGGCATTTCATTTTTTATACTTATTTCAACTCTAGACTTTTTGTGTGTTCAGGATGCACCATTCAAAGCCACGTCATCAATCTTCAACCCTTTCTGACTTCACTTGCTATTTTTCATGCATTTAATGATTTTTTTGAGCTAAATGACCCTGAAATTAAAAAGCACTATAAATGAAATCTGAAAAGGTTGAAAGTTGGCATGGTTTCATCACTTCACCCACATAGCATGTGCTAAAAAGTTGAGAGGGTTACGACAAAAACTGGATGCACTTTGTCTACAAAATGGACAATCTCTTTCGAAGTATCAGTGTTTCGGACGAAAACTCATCTATTACAAAGGCATTTCATGTTTTAAACTTATTTCAACTCGAGACTTTTTTTGCGTTCAGTATGCACCAATCAAAGCGACGTCATCAATTTTCAACCCTTTCTGACTTCATTTGGTATTTTTCATGCATTTACTGATTTTTTTGAGCTAAATGGCCCGGAAATTGAAAAGCACTACAAATGAACTCTGAAAAGGTTGTAAGTTGGCATGGTATCATCATTTCACCCACATATCATGTGCTAAAAAGTTGGGCAGGTTACGGGAAAAACTGGATATACCTCGTGTACAAAATGGACATTCTCTTTCGAAGTATCAGGGTTTCGGACGAAAACTCATCTGTTACAAAGGTATTTCATTTTTTTAACTTATTTCAATAGTAGACTTTTTGTGCGTTCAGTATGCACCATTCAAGCCATGTCATAAATTTTCAACCCTTTCTGACTTCATTTGCTATTTTTCATGCATTTACTGATTTTTTGAGCTAAATGACCCAAAGTTGAAAATCACTACAAATGAACTCTGAAAAGGTTCAAGGATGGCATGGTATCGTCATTTCACCCACATACCATGTGCTAAAAAGTTGATAGGGTTACGGCAAAAACTGGATGCACTTCGTCTACAAAATGGACAATCTCTTTCGAACTATTAGGGTTTCGGACGAAAACTCATCTGTTACAAAGGCATTTCATTTTTTAAACTAATTTCAACTCCAGACTTTTTGTTCGTTCAGTATGCACCATTCAAAGCCACATCATCAATTTTCAACCATTTATCACTTCATTCGCTATTTTTCATTCATTTACTGATTTTTTGAGCTAAATGACCCTGAGATTGAAAAGCACTACAGATGAACTATGAAAAGGTTCAAGGTTGGCATGGTCTCATCGTTTTACCCACAAATCATGTGCTAAAAAGTTGTGAGGGTTACGGAAAAAACTGGATGCACGTCGTCTAAAAAATTGACAATCTCTTTCGAAGTATCAGGGTTTCGGACGAAAACTAATCTGTTACAAAGGCATTTCATTTTTTAAAACTATTTCAACTCCAGACTTTTTGTGCGTTCAGTATGCACCATTCAAAGCCATGTCATCAATTTTCAACCCTTTCTGACTTCATTTGATATTTTTCATGCATTTACTGATATTTTGAGCTAAATGACCCTGAAATTGAAAAGCACTACAAATGAACTATGAAAAGGTTCAAGGTTGGCATGGTATCATCATTTCACACACATAGCATGTGCTAAAAAGTTGTGAGGGTTACGGAAAAAACTAGATGAACTTCGTCTACAAAATTGACAATCTCTTTCGAAGTATCAGGGTTTCAGACGAAAACTCATATGTTACTAAGGCATTTCATTTTTTAAACTTATCTCAACTCCAAACTTTTTGTGCGTTCAGTATGCACCATTAAAAGTCACGTCATCAACTTTCAACCCTTTCTGACTTCATTTGCTATTTTTCATGCATTTACTGATTTTTTTGAGCAAAATGACACTAAAATTGAAAAGCACTCATATGAACTATGAAAAGGTTGAAAGTAGGCACGATATCATCGTTTCACCCACATAGCATGTGCTAAAAAGTTGAGAGGGTTACGACAAAAACTGGATGCACTTCGTGTACAAAATGGACAATCTCTTTCGAAGTATCAGGGTTTCGGACGAAAACTCATCTGTTACAAAGGCATTTCATCTTTAACTTATTTCATCTCTAGACTTTTGTGCGTTCAGTATGCACCATTCAAAACCATGTCATTAATCTTCAACCCTTTGTGACTTTATTTGCAATTTTTCATGCATTTACTGATTATTTGGAGCTAAATGGTCCTGAAATTGAAAAGCACTACAAATGAACTCTGAAAAGGTTGAAAGTTGGCATGGTATCATCATTTCACCCACATAGCATGTGCTAAAAAGTTGACTGGGTTACAACAAAAACTGGATACACTTCGTGTACAAAATGGACAATCTCTTTCGAACTATCAGGGTTTCGGACGAAAACTCATCTGTTACAAAGGTATTTCATTTTTTTAAACTTATTTCAACTCTAGACTTTCTGTGCATTCAGTATGCACCATTCAAAGCCACATCATAAATTTTCAACCCTTTGTGACTTCATTTCCTATTTTTCATGCATTTACTAATTTTTTTGAGGTAAATGACCCTAAAATTGAAAAGCAATACAAATGAACTATGAAAAGGTTCAAGGTTGGCATGGTATCATCATTTCACCCACATAGCATGTGCTAAAAAGTTGTGAGGGTTACGGAAAAAACTAGATGCACTTCGTCTACAAAATGGACAATCTCTTTCGACATATCTGGGTTTCGGACGAAAACTTATCTGTTACAAAGGCATTTCATTTTTTAACTTATTTCAACTCTAGACTTTTTGTGCGTTCAGTATGCACCTTTCAAAGCCACGCCATAAATTTTCAATCCTTTCTGACTTCATTTGCTATTTTTCATGCATTTACTTTTGAGCTAAATGACCCTGAAATTGAAAAGCACTACAAATGAACTATGAAAAGGTTCAAGGTTGGCATGGTATCATCATTTCTCTCACATAGCATGTGCTGAAAAGTTTAGAGGGTTACGGCAAAAACTGGATGCACTTCATCTACAAAATGGACAATCTCTTACGAAGTATCAGGGTTTCGGACGAAAACTCATCTGTTACAAAGGCATTTCATTTTTTATACTTATTTCAACTCTAGACTTTTTGTGTGCTCAGGATGCACCATTCAAAGCCACGTCATCAATCTTCAACCCTTTCTGACTTCACTTGCTATTTTTCATGCATTTAATGATTTTTTTGAGCTAATGGACCCTGAAATTAAAAAGCACTATAAATGAAATCTGAAAAGGTTGAAAGTTGGCATGGTTTCATCACTTCACCCACATAGCATGTGCTAAAAAGTTGAGAGGGTTACGACAAAAACTGGATGCACTTTGTCTACAAAATGGACAATCTCTTTCGAAGTATCAGTGTTTCGGACGAAAACTCATCTATTACAAAGGCATTTCATGTTTTAAACTTATTTCAACTCGAGACTTTTTTTGCGTTCAGTATGCACCAATCAAAGCGACGTCATCAATTTTCAACCCTTTCTGACTTCATTTGGTATTTTTCATGCATTTACTGATTTTTTTGAGCTAAATGGCCCGGAAATTGAAAAGCACTACAAATGAACTCTGAAAAGGTTGAAAGTTGGCATGGTATCATCATTTCACCCACATATCATGTGCTAAAAAGTTGAGCAGGTTACGGGAAAAACTGGATATACCTCGTGTACAAAATGGACATTCTCTTTCGAAGTATCAGGGTTTCGGACGAAAACTCATCTGTTACAAAGGTATTTCATTCTTTAAACTTATTTCAACAGTAGACTTTTTGTGCGTTCAGTATGCACCATTCAAGCCATGTCATAAATTTTCAACCCTTTCTGACTTCATTTGCTATTTTTCATGCATTTACTGATTTTTTGAGCTAAATGACCCAAAGTTGAAAATCACTACAAATGAACTCTGAAAAGGTTCAAGGATGGCATGGTATCGTCATTTCACCCACATACCATGTGCTAAAAAGTTGATAGGGTTACGGCAAAAACTGGATGCACTTCGTCTACAAAATGGACAATCTCTTTCGAACTATTAGGGTTTCGGACGAAAACTCATCTGTTACAAAGGCATTTCATTTTTTAAACTAATTTCAACTCCAGACTTTTTGTTCGTTCAGTATGCACCATTCAAAGCCACATCATCAATTTTCAACCCTTTATCACTTCATTCGCTATTTTTCATTCATTTACTGATTTTTTGAGCTAAATGACCCTGAGATTGAAAAACACTACAGATGAACTATGAAAAGGTTCAAGGTTGGCATGGTCTCATCGTTTTACCCACAAATCATGTGCTAAAAAGTTGTGAGGGTTACGGAAAAAACTGGATGCACGTCGTCTAAAAAATTGACAATCTCTTTTGAAGTATCAGGGTTTCGGACGAAAACTAATCTGTTACAAAGGCATTTCAGTTTTTAAACCTATTTCAACTCCAGAATTTTTGTGCGTTCAGTATGCACCATTCAAAGCCATGTCATCAATTTTCAACCCTTTCTGACTTCATTTGATATTTTTCATGCATTTACTGATATTTTGAGCTAAATGACCCTGAAATTGAAAAGCACTACAAATGAACTATGAAAAGGTTCAAGGTTGGCATGGTATCATCATTTCACACACATAGCATGTGCTAAAAAGTTGTGAGGGTTACGGAAAAAACTAGATGCACTTCGTCTACAAAATTGACAATCTCTTTCGAAGTATCAGGGTTTCAGACGAAAACTCATATGTTACTAAGGCATTTCATTTTTTAAACTTATCTCAACTCCAGACTTTTTGTGCGTTCAGTATGCACCATTCAAAGCCACGTCATCAACTTTCAACCCTTTCTGACTTCATTTGCTATTTTTTATGCATTTACTGATTTTTTTTGAGCTAAATGACACTAAAATTGAAAAGCACTCATATGAACTATGAAAAGGTTGAAAGTAGGCACGATAGCATCGTTTCACCCACATAGCATGTGCTAAAAAGTTGAGAGGGTTACGACAAAAACTGGATGCACTTCGTGTACAAAATGGACAATCTCTTTCGAAGTATTAGGGTTTCGGACGAAAACTCATCTGTTACAAAGGCATTTCATTTTTTAACTTATTTCAACTCTAGACTTTTGTGCGTTCAGTATGCACCATTCAAAACCACGTCATTAATCTTCAACCCTTTGTGACTTTATTTGCAATTTTTCATGCATTTACTGATTATTTGGAGCTAAATGGTCCTGAAATTGAAAAGCACTACAAATGAACTCTGAAAAGGTTGAAAGTTGGCATCGTATCATCATTTCACCCACATAGCATGTGCTAAAAAGTTGACTGTGTTACAACAAAAACTGGATACACTTCGTGTACAAAATGGACAATCTCTTTCGAAGTATCAGGGTTTCGGATGAAAACACATCTGTTACAAAGGTATTTCATTTTTTAAAACTTATTTCAACTCTAGACTTTCTGTGCATTCAGTATGCACCATTCAAAGCCACATCATAAATTTTCAACCCTTTGTGACTTCATTTCCTATTTTTCATGCATTTACTGATTTTTTTTTGAGGTATATGACCCTGAAATTGAAAAGCAATACAAATGAACTATGAAAAGGTTCAAGGTTGGCATGGTATCATCATTTCACCCACATAGCATGTGCTAAAAAGTTGAGAGGGTTACGGCAAAAACTGGATGCACTTCATCTACAAAATGGACAATCTCTTTTGACGTATATGGGTTTCGGACGAAAACTCATCTGTTACGAAGGCATTTCATTTTTTAACTTATTTCAACTCCAGACTTTTTGTGAATTCAGTATGCACCTTTCAAAGCCATGCCATAAATTTTCAATCCTTTCTGACTTCATTTGCTATTTTTCATGCATTTACTTTTGAGCTAAATGACCCTGAAATGGAAAAGCATTACAAATGAACTATGAAAAGTTCAAGGTTGGCATGGTATCATCATTTCTCCCACATAGCATGTGCTGAAAAGTTTAGAGGGTTACGGCAAAAACTGGATGCACTTCATCTACAAAATGGACAATCTCTTACGAAGTATCGGGGTTTCAGACGAAAACTCATCCGTTACAAAGGCATTTCATTTTTTATACTTATTTCAACTCCAGACTTTTTGTGCATTCAGTATGCACCATTCAAAGCCATGTCATCAATCTTCAACCCTTTCTGACTTCACTTGCTATTTTTCTTGCATTTACTGATTTTTTTGAGCTAAATGACCCTGAAATTAAAAAGCACTATAAATGAAATCTGAAAAGGTTGAAAGTTGGCATGGTTTCATCATTTCACCCACATAGCATGTGCTAAAAAGTTGAGAGGGTTACGACAAAAACTGGATGCACTTCGTCTACAAAATTGACAATCTCTTTCGACGTATCTGGGTTTCGGACGAAAACTCATCTGTTACAAAGGCATTTCATTTTTTAAACTTATTTCAACTCGAGACTTTTTTTGCGTTCAGTATGCACCATTCAAAGCGACGTCATCAATTTTCAACCCTTTCTGACTTCATTTGGTATATTTCATGCATTTACCGATTTTTTTGAGCTAAATGGCCCCGAAATTGAAAAGCACTACAAATGAACTCTGAAAAGGTTGAAAGTTGGCATGGTATCATCATTTCACCCACATATCATGTGCTAAAAAGTTGAGAGGGTTACGGCAAAAACTGGATGCACTTCATCTACAAAATGGACAATCTCTTTCGACGTATCTGGGTTTCGGACGAAAACTCATCTGTTACAAAGGTATTTCATTTTTTAAACTTATTTCAACTCTAGACTTTTTGTGCGTTCAGTATGCACCATTCAAGCCATGTCATAAATTTTCAACCCTTTCTGACTTCATTTGCTATTTTTCATGCATTTACTGATTTTTTGAGCTAAATGACCCGAAATTGAAAATCACTACAAATGAACTCTGAAAATGTTCAAGGATGGCACGGTATCATCATTTCACCCACATAGCATGTGCTAAAAAGTTGATTGGGTTACGGCAAAAACTGGATGCACTTCGTCTACAAAATGGACAATCTCTTTCGAAGTATCAGGGTTTCAGACGAAAACTCATCTGTTACCAAGGCATTTCATTTTTTAAACTTATTTCAACTCCAGACTTTTTGTGCGTTCAGTATGCACAATTCAAAGCCACATCATCAATTTTCATCCCTTTATCACTTCATTCGCTATTTTTCATTCATTTACTGATTTTTTGAGCTAAATGACCCTGAGATTGAAAAGCACTACAGATGAACTATGAAAAGGTTGAAAGTTGGCATGGTATCATTATTTCACCCACAAAGCATGTGCTAAAAATTTGAGAGGGTTACAGAAAAAACTGGATGCACTTCGTGTACAAAATGGACAATCTCGTTCGAAGTTTCAGGGTTTCAAATGAAAACTCGTATATTACAAAGGCATTTCATTTTTAAACTTATTTTAACTCCAGACCTTTTGTGCGTTCAGTATGCACCATTCAAAGCCATGTCATCAATTTTCAACCCTTTTCGACTTCATTTGCTATTTTTCACGCATTTACTAATTGTTTTGAGCTAAATGACCCTGAAATTGAACATCACTACAAATGAACTATGAAAACGTTCAAGGTTGGCCTGGTATCATCATTTAACCAACATAGCATGTGCTAAAATGTTGAGAGGGTTATGGCAAAAACTGGATGAACTTCGTCTACAAAATGGACAATCTCTTTCGAAGTATTAGGGTTTTGGACGAAAACTCATATGTTACTAAGGCATTTCATTTTTTAAACTTATTTCAGCTCCAGACTTTTTATGCGTTCACTATTCACCATTCAAAGCAACGTCATCAACTTTCAACCCTTTCTGACTTCATTTGCTATTTTTCATGCATTTACTGATTTTTTTGAGCAAAATGACACTAAAATTGAAAAGCACTCATATGAACTATGAAAAGGTTGAAAGTAGGCACGATATCATCGTTTCACCCACATAGCATGTGCTAAAAAGTTGAGAGGGTTACGACAAAAACTGGATGCACTTCGTGTACAAAATGGACAATCTCTTTCGAAGTATCAGGGTTTCGGATGAAAACTCATCTGTTACAAAGGCATTTCATTTTTTTAACTTATTTCAACTCTAGACTTTTGTGCGTTCAGTATGCACCATTCAAAACCACGTCATTAATCTTCAACCCTTTCTGACTTCATGTGCAATTTTTCATGCATTTACTGATTATTTGGAGCTAAATGGTCCTGTAATTGAAAAGCACTACAAATGAACTCTGAAAAGGTTGAAAGTTGGCATGGTATCATCATTTCACCCACATAGCGTGCGCTAAAAAGTTGACTGGGTTACGACAAAAACTGGATACACTTCGTGTACAAAATGGACAATCTCTTTCGAAGTATTAGGGTTTCGGACGAAAACTCATCTGTTACAAAGGTATTCATTTTTTAAAACTTATTTCAACTCTAGACTTTCTGTGCATTCAGTATGCACCATTCAAAGCCACATCATAAATTTTCAACCCTTTGTGACTTCATTTCCTATTTTTCATGCATTTACTAATTTTTTTGAGGTAAATGACCCTGAAATTGAAAAGCAATACAAATGAACTATGAAAAGGTTCAAGGTTGGCATGGTATCATCATTTCACCCACAGAGCATGTGCTAAAAAGTTGAGAGGGTTACGGTAAAAACTGGATGCACTTCATCTACAAAATGGACAATCTCTTTTGACGTATCAGGGTTTCGGATGAAAACTCATCTGTTACAAAGGCATTTCATTTTTTTAACTTATTTCAACTCCAGACTTTTTGTGCGTTCAGTATGCACCTTTCAAAGCCATGCCATAAATTTTCAACCCTTTCTGACTTCATTTGCTATTTTTCATGCATTTACATTTGAGCTAAATGACCCTGAAATGGAAAAGCACTACAAATGAACTATGAAAAGGTTCAAGGTTGGCATGGCATCATCATTTCACCCACATAGCATGTGCTGAAAAGTTAAGAGGGTTACGACAAAAATTGGATGCACTTCATCTACAAAATGGACAATCTCTTACGAAGTATCAGGGTTTCAGACGAAAATTCATCTGTTACAAAGGCATTTCATTTTTTATACTTATTTCAACTCCAGACTTTTTGTGCGTTCAGTATGCACCATTCAAAGCCACATCATCAATCTTCAACCCTTTCTAACTTCACTTGCTATTTTTCATGCATTGCCTGATTTTTGTGAGCTAAATGACCCTGAAATTAAAAAGCACTATGAATGAAAACTGAAAAGGTTGAAAGTTGGCATGGTTTCATCATTTCACCCACATAGCATGTGCTAAAAAGTTGAGAGGGTTACGACAAAAACTGGATGCACTTCGTCTACAAAATGGACAATCTCTTTCGACGTATCTGGGTTTCGGACGAAAACTCATCTGTTACAAAGGCATTTCATTTTTTAAACTTATTTCAACTCGAGACTTTTTTTTGCGTTCGGTATGCACCATTCAAAGCGACGTCATCAATTTTCAACCCTTTCTGACTTCATTTGGTATATTTCATGCATTTACCGATTTTTTTGAGCTAAATGGCCCCGAAATTGAAAAGCACTACAAATGAACTCTGAAAAGGTTGAAAGTTGGCATGGTATCATCATTTCACCCACATATCATGTGCTAAAAAGTTGAGAGGGTTACGGCAAAAACTGGATGCACTTCATCTACAAAATGGACAATCTCTTTCGACGTATCTGGGTTTCGGACGAAAACTCATCTGTTACAAAGGTATTTCATTTTTTAAACTTATTTCAACTCTAGACTTTTTGTGCGTTCAGTATGCACCATTCAAGCCATGTCATAAATTTTCAACCCTTTTTGACTTCATTTGCTATTTTTCATGCATTTACAGATTTTTTGAGCTAAATGACCCGAAATTGAAAATCACTACAAATGAACTCTGAAAATTTTCAAGGATGGCACGGTATCATCATTTCACCCACATAGCATGTGCTAAAAAGTTGATTGGGTTACGGAAAAAACTGGATGCACTTCGTCTACAAAATGGACAATCTCTTTCGAAGTATCAGGGTTTCAGAAGAAAACTCATCTGTTACAAAGGCATTTCATTTTTTATACTTATTTCAACTCCAGACTTTTTGTGCATTCAGTATGCACCATTCAAAGCCACATCATCAATCTTCAACCCTTTCTAACTTCACTTGCTATTTTTCATGCATTGCCTGATTTTTTTGAGCTAAATGACCCTGAAATTAAAAAGCACTATAAATGAAATCTGAAAAGGTTGAAAGTTGGCATGGTTTCATCATTTCACCCACATAGCATGTGCTAAAAAGTTGAGAGGGTTACGACAAACACTGGATGCACTTCGTCTACAAAATGGACAATCTCTTTCGAAATATCAGGGTTTCGGACGAAAACTGATCAATTACAAAGGCATTTCATTTTTTAAACTTATTTCAACTCAAGACTTTTTTTGCATTCAGTATGCACCATTCAAAGCGACGTCATCAATTTTCAACCCTTTCTGACTTCATTTGGTATTTTTCATGCATTTACTGATTTTTTTGAGCTAAATGGCCCGGAAATTGAAAAGCACTACAAATGAACTCTGAAAAGGTTGAAAGTTGGCATGGTATCATCATTTCACCCACATATCATGTGCTAAAAAGTTCAGCGGGTTCCGGCAAAAACTGGATATACTTCGTGTACAAAATGGACAATCTCTTTCGAAATATAAGGGTTTCGGTCGAAAACTCATCAGTTACAAAGGTATTTCATTTTTTAAACTTATTTCAACTCTAGACTTTTTGTGCGTTCAGTATGCACCATTCAAGCCATGTCATAAATTTTCAACCCTTTCTGACTTCATTTGCTATTTTTCATGCATTTGCTGATTTTTTCAGCTAAATGACCCGAAATTGAAAATCACTACAAATGAACTCTGAAAATGTTCAAGGATGGCACGGTATCGTCATTTCACCAACATATCATGTGCTAAAAAGTTGATAGGGTTACGACAAAAACTGGATGCACTTCGTCTACAAAATGGACAATCTCTTTCGAAGTATCAGGGTTTCGGACGAAAACTTATCTGTTACCAAGGCATTTCATTTTTTAAACTTATTTCAACTCGAGACTTTTTTTGCGTTCAGTATGCACCATTCAAAGCCACATCATGAATTTTCAACCCTTTATCACTTCATTCGATATTTTTCATTCATTCACTGATTTTTTGAGCTAAATGACCCTGAAATTGAAAAGCAATACAAATGAACTATGAAAAGGTTGAACGTTGGCATGGTATCATTATTTAACCCACAAAGAATGTGCTAAAAAGTTGAGAGGGTAACGGGAAAAACTGGATGCAGTTCGTGTACAAAATGGACAATCTCGTTCGAAGTTTCAGGGTTTCAAACGGAAACTCATATATTACAAAGGCATTTCATTTTTAAACTTATTTTAACTCCGGACCTTTTGTGCATTCAGTATGCACCATCCAAAGCCATGTCATCAATTTTCAACCCTTTTCGACTTCATTTGCTATTTTTCTTGCATTTACTAGTTGTTTTGAGCTAAATGACCCTGAAATTGAAAAGCTCTACAAATGAACTATGAAAACGTTCAAGGTTGTCCTGGTATCATCATTTCACCAACATAGCATGTGCTAAAAAGTTGAGAGCGTTGCGACAAAAACTGGATGCACTCCATCTACAAAATGGACAATCTCTTTCGAAGTATTAGGGTTTCAGACGAAAACTCATATGTTACTAAGGCATTTCATTTTTTTAACTTATTTCAACTCCGGACTTTTTGTGCGTTCAGTCTGGACCATTCAAAGCAACGTCATCAATTTTCAACCCTTTCTGACTTAATTTGCTATTTTTCATGCATTTACTGATTATTTGGACCTAAATGGTCCTGAAGTTGAAAAGCACTACAAATGAACTTTGAAAAGGTTGAAAGTTGGCATGGTATCATCATTTCACCCACATAGCTTGTGCTAAAAAGTTTAGCGGGTTACGGCAAAAACTGGATATACTTCGTGTACAAAATGGACAATCTCTTTCGAAGTATCAGGGTTTCGGACGAAAACTCATCTGTTACAAAGGTATTTCATTTTTTAAACTTATTTCAACTCTATACTTTTTGTGCGTTCAGTATGCACCATTCAAGGCCACATCATAAATTTTCAACCCTTTGTGACTTGATTTGCTATTTTTCATGCATTTACTGATTTTTTTGAGGTAAATGAACCAGAAATTGAAAAGCACTACAAATGAACTATGAAAAGGTCCAAGGTTGGCATGATATCATCATTTCACCCACATAGCATGTGCTAAAAAGTTGAGAGGGTTACGGCAAAAACTGGATGCACTTCGTCTACAGAATGGACAATCTCTTTCGAAGTATCAGGGTTTCGGACGAAAACTCATCTGTTACAAAGGCATTTCATTTTTAAACTTATTTCAACTCCAGACTTTTTGTGTGTTTAGTATGCACCATTCAAAGCCACGTCATCAATTTTCAACCCTTTCTGACTTTATTTGCTATTTTTCATGCATTTACTGATTTTTTGAGCGAAGTGACACTAAAATTGCAAAGTACTAATATGAACTATGAAAAGGTTTAAAGTTGGCACGATATCATCGTTCCACCCACATAGCATGTGCTAAAAAGTTGAGAGGGTTACGACAAAAACTGGATGCACTTCGTGTACAAAATGGACAGTCTCTTTCGAAGTATCAGGGTTTCGTACGAAAACTCATCTATTACAAAGGCATTTCATTTTTTAACTTATTTCAACTCCAGACTTTTGTGCATTCAGTATGCACCATTCAAAGCCACGTCATTAATCTTCAACCTTTCTGACTTCATTTGCTATTTTTCATGCATTTACTGATTATTTGGAGCTAAATGGTCCTGATATTGAAAAGCAATACAAATGAACTCTGAAAAGGTTTGAAGTTGGCATGGTATCATCATTTCACCCACATAGCATGTGCTAAAAAGTTGAGCGGGTTACGGCTAAAACTGGATAGACTTTGTGTACAAAATAGACAATCTCTTTCGAAGTATCAGGGTTTCGGACGAAAACTCATCTGTTACAAAGGTATTTCATTTTTTTGAACTTATTTCAACTCTATACTTTTCGTGCGTTCAGTATGCACCATTCAAGGCCACATCATAAATTTTCAACCCTTTTTGACTTCATTTGCTATTTTTCATGCATTTACTGATTTTTTGAGCGAAGTGACACTAAAATTGCAAAGTACTAATATGAACTATGAAAAGGTTTAAAGTTGGCACGATATCATCGTTCCACCCACATAGCATGTGCTAAAAAGTTGAGAGGGTTACGACAAAAACTGGATGCACTTCGTGTACAAAATGGACAGTCTCTTTCGAAGTATCAGGGTTTCGTACGAAAACTCATCTATTACAAAGGCATTTCATTTTTTAACTTATTTCAACTCCAGACTTTTGTGCATTCAGTATGCACCATTCAAAGCCACGTCATTAATCTTCAACCTTTCTGACTTCATTTGCTATTTTTCATGCATTTACTGATTATTTGGAGCTAAATGGTCCTGATATTGAAAAGCAATACAAATGAACTCTGAAAAGGTTTGAAGTTGGCATGGTATCATCATTTCACCCACATAGCATGTGCTAAAAAGTTGAGCGGGTTACGGCAAAAACTGGATAGACTTTGTGTACAAAATAGACAATCTCTTTCGAAGTATCAGGGTTTCGGACGAAAACTCATCTGTTACAAAGGTATTTCATTTTTTTGAACTTATTTCAACTCTATACTTTTCGTGCGTTCAGTATGCACCATTCAAGGCCACATCATAAATTTTCAACCCTTTTTGACTTCATTTGCTATTTTTCATGCATTTACTGATTTTTTTGAGCGAAGTGACACTAAAATTGAAAAGTACTCATATGAACTATGAAAAGGTTGAAATTGGCACGATATCATCATTTCACCCACATAGCATGTGCTAAAATGTTGAGAGGGTTACAACAAAAACTGGATGCACTTCGTGTACAAAATGGACAATCTCTTTCGAAGTATCAGGGTTTCGTACGAAAACTCATCTGTTACAAAGGCATTTCATTTTTTCACTTATTTCAATTCCAGACTTTTGTGCGTTCAGTATGCACCATTCGAAGCCATATCATCAATCTTCAACCCTTTCTGACTTCATTTGCTATTTTTCATGCATTTACTAATTATTTGGAGCTAAATGGTCCTGAAATTGAAAAGCAATACAAATGAACTCTGAAAAGGTTTGAAGTTGGCATGGTATCATCATTTCACCCACATAGCATGTGCTAAAAAGTTGAGCGGGTTATGGCAAAAACTGGATAGACTTCGTGTACAAAATGGACAATCTCTTTCGAAGTATCAGAGTTTTGAACGAAAACTCATCTGCTACAAAGGTATTTCATTTTTTAAATTTATTTCAACTCTATACTTTTTGTGCGTTCAGTATGCACCATTCAAGGCCACATCATAAATTTTCAACCCTTTGTGACTTCATTTGCTATTTTTCATGCATTTACTAACTGTTTTGAGCTAAATGACCCTTAAATTGAAAAGCACTACAAATGAACTATGAAAAGGTCCAAGGTTGGCATGATATCATCACTTCACCCACATAGCATGTGCTAAAAAGTTGAGAGGGTTACGGCAAAAACTGGATGCACTTCGTCTACAGAATGGACAATTTCTTTCAAAGTATCAGGGTTTCGGACGAAAACTCATCTGTTACAAAGGCATTTCATTTTTCAAACTTATTTCAACTCCAGACTTTTTGTGCGTTCAGTATGCACCTTTCAAAGCCACGTCATAAATTTTCAACCCTTTCTGACTTCATTTTCTATTTTTTATGCATTTACTGATTTTTTTGAGCTAAATGACACTGAAATTGAAAAGCACTACAAATGAACTATGTAAAGATTCAAGGTTGGCATGGTATCATCGTTTCACCCACATAGCATGTGCTAAAAAGTTGAGAGGGTTACGACAAAAACTAGATGCACTTCGTCTATAAAATGGACAATCTCTTTCGAAGTATCAGGGTTTCGGACGAAAAGTCATCTGTCAGAAAGGCATTTCATTTATTTAAATTATTTCAACTCCAGACTTTTTGTGTGTTCAGTATGCACCATTCAAAGCCACAACATCAATTTTCCACCCTTTCTGACTTCATTTGCTATTTTTTATGCATTTACTGATTTTTTTTGAGCTAAATGACACTAAAATCGAAAAGCACTCATATGAACTATGAAAAGGTTGAAAGTAGGCACGATAGCATCGTTTCACCCACATAGCATGTGCTAAAAAGTTGAGAGGGTTACGACAAAAACTGGATGCACTTCGTGTACAAAATGGACAATCTCTTTCGAAGTATCAGGGTTTCGGACGAAAATTCATCTGTTACAAAGGCATTTCATTTTTTAACTTATTTCAACTCTAGAATTTTGTGCGTTCAGTATGCACCATTCAAAACCACGTCATTAATCTTCAACCCTTTGTGACTTTATTTGCAATTTTTCATGCATTTACTGATTATTTGGAGCTAAATGGTCCTGAAATTGAAAAGCACTACAAATGAACTCTGAAAAGGTTGAAAGTTGGCATCGTATCATCATTTCACCCACATAGCATGTGCTAAAAAGTTGACTGGGTTACAACAAAAACTGGATACACTTCGTGTACAAAATGGACAATCTCTTTCGAAGTATCAGGGTTTCGGATGAAAACTCATCTGTTACAAAGGTATTTCATTTTTTAAAACTTATTTAAACTCTAGACTTTATGTGCATTCAGTATGCACCATTCAAAGCCACATCATAAATTTTCAACCCATTGTGACTTCATTTCCTATTTTTCATGCATTTACTAATTTTTTTTGAGGTAAATGACCCTGAAATTGAAAAGCAATACAAATGAACTATGAAAAGGTTCAAGGTTGGCATGGTATCATCATTTCACCCACATAGCATGTGCTAAAAAGTTGAGAGGGTTACGGCAAAAACTGGATGCACTTCATCTACAAAATGGACAATCTCTTTTGACGTATATGGGTTTCGGACGAAAACTCATCTGTTACAAAGGCATTTCATTTTTTAACTTATTTCAACTCCAGACTTTTTGTGCATTCAGTATGCACCTTTCAAAGCCACGCCATAAATTTTCAATCCTTTCTGACTTCATTTGCTATTTTTCATGCATTTACTTTTGAGCTAAATGACCCTGAAATGGAAAAGCATTACAAATGAACTATGAAAAGTTCAAGGTTGGCATGGTATCATCATTTCTCCCACATAGCATGTGCTGAAAAGTTTAGAGGGTTACGGCAAAAACTGGATGCACTTCATCTACAAAATGGACAATCTCTTACGAAGTATCAGGGTTTCGGACGAAAACTCATCTGCTACAAAGGCATTTCATTTTTTATACTTATTTCAACTCCAGACTTTTTGTGCGTTCAGTATGCACCATTCAAAGCCACGTCATCAATCTTCAACCCTTTCTGACTTCGCTTGCTATTTTTCTTGCATTTACTGATTTTTTTGAGCTAAATGACCCTGAAATTAAAAAGCACTATAAATGAAATCTGAAAAGGTTGAAAGTTGGCATGGTTTCATCATTTCACCCACATAGCATGTGCTAAAAAGTTGAGAGGGTTACGACAAAAACTGGATGCACTTCGTCTACAAAATGGACAATCTCTTTCAACGTATCTGGGTTTCGGACGAAAACTCATCTGTTACAAAGGCATTAGATTTTTTAAACTTATTTCAACTCGAGACTCTTTTTTGCGTTCAGTATGCACCATTCAAAGCGACGTCATCAATTTTCAACCCTTTCTGACTTCATTTGGTATATTTCATGCATTTACCGATTTTTTTGAGCTAAATGGCCCCGAAATTGAAAAGCACTACAAATGAACTCTGAAAAGGTTGAAAGTTGGCATGGTATCATCATTTCACCCACATATCATGTGCTAAAAAGTTGAGAGGGTTACGGCAAAAACTGGATGCACTTCGTCTACAGAATGGACAATCTCTTTCGAAGTATCAGGGTTTCGGACGAAAACTCATCTGTTACAAAGGCATTTCATTTTTTAAACTTATTTCAACTCCAGACTTTTTGTGTGTTTAGTATGCACCATTCAAAGCCACGTCATCAATTTTCAACCCTTTCTGACTTTATTTGCTATTTTTCATGCATTTACTGATTTTTTTGAGCGAAGTGACACTAAAATTGCAAAGTACTAATATGAACTATGAAAAGGTTGAAAGTTGGCACGATATCATCGTTCCACCCACATAGCATGTGCTAAAAAGTTGAGAGGGTTACGACAAAAACTGGATGCACTTCGTGTACAAAATGGACAATCTCTTTCGAAGTATCAGGGTTTCGTATGAAAACTCATCTATTACAAAGGCATTTCATTTTTTAACTTATTTCAACTCCAGACTTTTGTGCATTCAGTATGCACCATTCAAAGCCACGTCATTAATCTTCAACCCTTTCTGACTTCATTTGCTATTTTTCATGCATTTACTGATTGTTTGGAGCTAAATGGTCCTGATATTGAAAAGCAATACAAATGAACTCTGAAAAGGTTTGAAGTTGGCATGGTATCATCATTTCACCCACATAGCATGTGCTAAAAAGTTGAGCGGGTTACGGCAAAAACTGGATAGACTTTGTGTACAAAATAGACAATCTCTTTCGAAGTATCAGGGTTTCGGACGAAAACTCATCTGTTACAAAGGTATTTCATTTTTTAAACTTATTTCAACTCTATACTTTTCGTGCGTTCAGTATGCACCATTCAATGCCACATCATAAATTTTCAACCCTTTGTGACTTCATTTGCTATTTTTCATGCATTTACTAATTGTTTTGAGCTAAATGACCCTTAAATTGAAAAGCTCCACAAATGAACTATGAAAAGGTCCAAGGTTGGCATGATATCATCATTTCACCCACATAGCATGTGCTAAAAAGTTGAGAGGGTTACGACAAAAACTGGATGCACTTCGTCTACAAAATGGACAATCTCTTTCGACGTATCTGGGTTTCGGACGAAAACTCATCTGTTACAAAGGCATTAGATTTTTTAAACTTATTTCAACTCGAGACTCTTTTTTGCGTTCAGTATGCACCATTCAAAGCGACGTCATCAATTTTCAACCCTTTCTGACTTCATTTGGTATATTTCATGCATTTACCGATTTTTTTGAGCTAAATGGCCCCGAAATTGAAAAGCACTACAAATGAACTCTGAAAAGGTTGAAAGTTGGCATGGTATCATCATTTCACCCACATATCATGTGCTAAAAAGTTGACAGGGTTACGGCAAAAACTGGATGCACTTCGTCTACAGAATGGACAATCTCTTTCGAAGTATCAGGGTTTCGGACGAAAACTCATCTGTTACAAAGGCATTTCATTTTTTAAACTTATTTCAACTCCAAACTTTTTGTGTGTTTAGTATGCACCATTCAAAGCCACGTCATCAATTTTCAACCCTTTCTGACTTTATTTGCTATTTTTCATGCATTTACTGATTTTTTTGAGCGAAGTGACACTAAAATTGCAAAGTACTAATATGAACTATGAAAAGGTTGAAAGTTGGCACGATATCATCGTTCCACCCACATAGCATGTGCTAAAAAGTTGAGAGGGTTACGACAAAAACTGGATGCACTTCGTGTACAAAATGGACAATCTCTTTCGAAGTATCAGGGTTTCGTATGAAAACTCATCTATTACAAAGGCATTTCATTTTTTAACTTATTTCAACTCCAGACTTTTGTGCATTCAGTATGCACCATTCAAAGCCACGTCATTAATCTTCAACCCTTTCTGACTTCATTTGCTATTTTTCATGCATTTACTGATTGTTTGGAGCTAAATGGTCCTGATATTGAAAAGCAATACAAATGAACTCTGAAAAGGTTTGAAGTTGGCATGGTATCATCATTTCACCCACATAGCATGTGCTAAAAAGTTGAGCGGGTTACGGCAAAAACTGGATAGACTTTGTGTACAAAATAGACAATCTCTTTCGAAGTATCAGGGTTTCGGACGAAAACTCATCTGTTACAAAGGTATTTCATTTTTTAAACTTATTTCAACTCTATACTTTTCGTGCGTTCAGTATGCACCATTCAATGCCACATCATAAATTTTCAACCCTTTGTGACTTCATTTGCTATTTTTCATGCATTTACTAATTGTTTTGAGCTAAATGACCCTTAAATTGAAAAGCTCCACAAATGAACTATGAAAAGGTCCAAGGTTGGCATGATATCATCATTTCACCCACATAGCATGTGCTAAAAAGTTGAGAGGGTTACGACAAAAACTGGATGCACTTCGTCTACAAAACGGACAATCTCTTTCGAAGTATCAGGGTTTCGGACGAAAACTCATAGGTTACTAACGCATTTCATTTTTTAAAATTATTTCAACTCCAGACTTTTTGTGTGTTCAGTATGCACCATTTAAAGCCACGTCATCAATTTTCAACCCTTTCTGACTTCATTTGCTATTTTTCATGCATTTACTGATTTTTTTGAGTGAAGTGACACTAAAATTGAAAAGTACTCATATGAACTATGAAAAGGTTGAAAGTTGGCACGATATCATCATTTCACCCACATAGCATGTGCTAAAAAGTTGAGAGGGTTACGACAGATGCACTTCGTGTACAAAATGGACAATGTCTTTCGAAGTATCAGGGTTTCGTACGAAAACTCATCTGTTACAAAGGCATTTCATTTTTTCACTTATTTCAACTCCAGACTTTTGTGCGTTCAGTATGCACCATTCAAAGCCATATCATCAATCTTCAACGCTTTCTGACTTCATTTGCTATTTTTCATGCATTTACTAATTATTTGGAGCTAAATGGTCCTGAAATTGAAAAGCAATACAAATGAACTCTGAAAAGGTTTGAAGTTGGCATGGTATCATCATTTCACCCACATAGCATGTGCTAAAAAGTTGAGCGGGTTATGGAAAAAACTGGATAGACTTCATGTACAAAATGGACAATCTCTTTCGAAGTATCAGGGTTTTGAACGAAAACTCATCTGTTACAAAGATATTTCATTTTTTAAATTTATTTCAACTCTATGCTTTTTGTGCGTTCAGTATGCACCATTCAAGGCCACATCATAAATTTTCAACCCTTTGTGACTTCATTTGCTATTTTTCATGCATTTACTAATTGTTTTGAGCTAAATGACCCTTAAATTGAAAAGCACTACAAATGAACTATGAAAAGGTCCAAGGTTGGCATGATATCATCACTTCACCCACATAGCATGTGCTAAAAAGTTGAGAGGGTTACGGCAAAAATTGGATGCACTTCGTCTACAGAATGGACAATTTCTTTCAAAGTATCAGGGTTTCGGATGAAAACTCATCTGTTACAAAGGCATTTCATTTTTCAAACTTATTTCAACTCCAGACTTTTTGTGCGTTCAGTATGCACCTTTCAAAGCCACGGCATAAATTTTCAACCCTTTCTGACTTCATTTGCTATTTTTTATGCATTTACTGATTTTTTTGAGCTAAATGACACTGAAATTGAAAAGCACTACAAATGAACTATGTAAAGATTCAAGGTTGGCATGGTATCATCGTTTCACCCACATAGCATGTGCTAAAAAGTTGAGAGGGTTACTTCAAAAACTAGATGCACTTCGTCTATAAAATGGACAATCTCTTTCGAAGTATCAGGGTTTCGGACGAAAAGTCATCTGTCACAAAGGCATTTCATTTATTTAAATTATTTCAACTCCAGACTTTTTGTGTGTTCAGTATGCACCATTCAAAGCCACGTCATCAATTTTCCACCCTTTCTGACTTCATTTGCTATTTTTTATGCATTTACTGATTTTTTGAGCGAAATGACCCTGAAATTGAAAAGCACTAAAAATGAACTCGGAAAAGGTTGAAAGTTGGCATGGTATCATCATTTCAGCCACATAGCATGTGCTAAAAAGTTGAGAGGGTTACGGCAAAAGCTGGATGCACTTCATCTACAAAATGGACAATCTCTTACGAAGTATCAGGGTTTTGGACGAAAATTCATCTGTTACAAAGGCATTTCATTTTGGAGAACTTATTTCAACTCCAGACTTTTTGTGCGTTCAGTATGCACCATTCAAAGCCACGTCATCAATCTTCAACCCTTTTTGACTTCACTACTTTTCATGCATTTACTGATCTTTTTGGGCTCAATGACCCTGAAATTGAAAAGCACTATAAATGAAATCTGAAAAGGTTGATAGTTGGCATGGTATCATCATTTCTCCCACTTATCATGTGCTAAAAAGTTGAGAGGGTTACGACAAAAACTGGACGCACTTCATGTACAAAATGGAGAATCTCTTTTGAAGTACCACGGGTTCGCACGAAAACTCATCTATTACAGAGGCATTTCATTTTTAAAACTTATTTCAACTCGAGACTTTTTGTGCGTTCAGTATGAACCATTCAAAGCGGCATCATCAATTTTCAACCCTTTCTGACTTCATTGGTATTTTTCATGCATTTACTAACTTTTTTGAGCTAAATGACCCAGAAATTGAAAAGCACTATAAATGAACTCTGAAAAGGTTGAAAGTTGGCATGGTATCATCATTTCACCCACATAGCATGTGCTAAAAAGTTGAGAGTGTTACGGCAAAAACTGAATGCACTTTGTCTACAAAATGGATAATTTCTTTCGAAGTATCAAGGTTTCGCACGAAAACTCATCTGTTACAAAGGCATTTCATTTTTTAAACTTATTTCAATTCCACACTTTTTGTGCGGTCAGTATGCACTATTCAAAGCCACGTCATCAATTTTCAACCCTTTGTCACTTCATTCACTATTTTTCATTCATTTACTGATTTTTGAGCTAAATGACCCTGAGATTGAAAATCACTACAGATGAACTATGAAAAGCACTACAGGAAATATGTCAACTTGTGACCTTGACTATTGGTCACTGAAAGGTCATGCTTTTCATTTGCGACCTTTTTGTGACCAAAAAGAGAAGGTCAAAAGCTGGCGGTCGTAAACTGACTATAGCGACCTTTCTTCTGGAATGGTCGAAGACGTTTATGACCAAAATATGTCCACTTTGGCGTTTTGGTCACTAGCAACCTCCCCAGGCCACGTAGGCATCCAGCGTGGGAAGCTGATGTGGCACAAGATTCATCCCAGTCCAATTGGGTGTTTTACATGGGCCGAGCCCATTAATTCGGCGTTTTTAATGTATTTTTTCCTGGCTTTTTTTTCTAGCTACATGGGCCTAGCCCAGCAATTCGGCGTTTTTTTCTTGGCCATTGCCTTTTATAGTACTTTTTTTTCACCCTCAACCCATTTATAGTCCATTTATGTTTTGGGCCTCAACCTTTTTACATTCCATCTACTTTTTGGGCCTTGGCCTTTTCGTTTGTCACACTGGTCATTTTCTATTTTTCACACTTTCACAATAAACAAATGAAAAATATTTCAAATGGCAAGAGAACATATGAAACTGTAAAATGATAGCCAATATTAGCACCAAATATGCTGACTATTGTACAAATACGAAATTACAGTATTTACAATAGTGTTCATACAACCAGATATGCTGGCTACTATACAACATAACTACCACTACATTATTACTCGCTACTCTTTACTTTGTCGGGCTTCAAGCTTCTTAAAAATTCTTCGGCCCAGAGCTCCTATAAAGAGAGGTAACACCACACTTTTAGAGCTAGATCAAGGCACTAAATATTTATTTGGTTGGGTCATGCTGCAAAAATCACATAGAAGCATAGTTATAAGCACAAATACACCAATCATCTCAGTTCAAGCAAATCATCTATAGTAGCAAAGCATGAAAAAGGAAGCAGCACATGGCAGGAATGTTTACAACAGCTCAGTTGATGACTTCAAATAGCAAATAGGAATAATGTATACAAGTATAATACAAAAAATATGAGAAACTATCACAGTACATAAATGGTATCACGGATATATATAGCTAACTCAATGACAGATTGAAATGTTTTACTCAATATATGAAACTCAAAGAACTTTTCTGGTTAGTCACCAGCATCATGCATTTTAACTTCAATAACTGCAGAAATTAGATAGTATATGAAGGCAATATTCTAAAGATATCTCTCTCTCAAACATATAGAGTACAACTGAAGTAAATGCAACCGCTCTTGCTGATATATCTCACTAGACATGGTCTTGCTAACTTACTATGTTAACACAGACTAATCCGAGTGAACTAGCTAATTCTAGTTCGTCCACGGACCACACAACGAATGAATGCATCAAGGTTTGAAGACAGTACTACGTACATCCTACAACACCAAATCAGCACAACAAAACCGAAGACCATGCAACCAATGAGCTGCAGCTGCGGCACTGAATTAGGAGCAGAAGAAAACGAGCTTTGCGCCGGATGCAGCTAGCAAGCATAAAGAAAGGGGCGAACATGGAAAGCAAGATACCTTGATCTGGTACAGCTTGAGCCATGCCAACCAGCATCCGTTACTTTGTCGGGTGCCTAGCATCCTCAGTGATGGGGACGACATTGGTCCTCTTCTTAGCCTTGTTGACAAGATCCCTACCACTTCGGTGAGAGAACTCAATGGCATACACCAACCCAGTCTGCAAAGTGACAAGATTTCGTTAAGACAACTCACATTAAGTAGCATTCACTTGAAATACACAAAGGAAATACGACAAGATCTCACCGGTCCAACAATGTCAGACACATGAGACGCGGTTGTTCCAAAGGCAGCTCCGAGGTACAGCGCACGTGTTCTAGGAGCCTGAAACAAGAACCACAAAGTGAACTACTACAACAATGGTATCAATGCCGGTCAAGAAGCAGGCAATGAGTACTCCAGGAAGCTGTTGCATTGATAAACTCTTAATCTTGATCTTGTTGGAGTAGATCAAGATGGTGATCCTGTAGTGTATACTCCTTGAGTAGATCTTGTTGGAGTACACATGAGTATTTTTAAAACAGAATTTAAATGTGCACCAAGTAAATTTAAACACGATTTTTTAACAGGATAATACTCCTGGAGTACACTTGATGCTACACCTCTAGAGTACACTTGTGCACAAGTGTGTACTTTGTGTACACTTGATGCTACTTCTGTTACTGTGTATTCCAGCATACAAGCATACTAGTCCATGCTTGCAAACTTTACTGCTACACCAAAATTCCAGCATACAAGAATAAATCCAGCATGCAAGCACAATAATGAATGATTAAATGGAAATATTCAGTACCTGGATATTTTTAGTCAAAGTTAACTGAATATTTTCATTTGATAATTTGATCTTTGATCAAATGATCATTTGAAAAGATTCATTTAGTTTGAAAAGAGTTTCAGTTAATTCCAACCTACTCCAAACAAGTGCGTGCGTGCGTGTGTGGTGCAAACAAGAAGAGTAGTGCGCGACGGATGCAAGCAAGCAGTTTACACCAAATTTTAATTAACTGAAAATGTTTCATTTAGTTACTCCTGCAAGCAAACAAGAGCGGCGCACTACTCTACTCCAGGAACTACAGGAAATTGACAGGAGTAGCAAGTTAACAAGAAATTGACAGTACGACTACTACAGGAACTCCAGAAACTTGATACTTTAAAGTGTTCTACTACTAAATCAGCTTGCATCAGCTACTCCATTAAGTGCACATTCTTTACTTGCAGTGTTCTACTCCAAAATTAGCTTGCATCAGCTTGCTCCAGATCAGCTACTCTGAATAATTAACAGGAGCAATTTTTGTGATAACTCAGGCAATGTACAAGAGCAATTCAAACCTCAAGCAATTCAGTAGCTCTCTTTTACTCAAGCAATTCAAACCTAGGGTTGTCTGGTGAGCATGTACTTGCTGGATACTCACCTTGTCAAAAAAAGAACAAACATCTTTAACTATCACAAACACTCTAGATATACTGTCATCACTATTCTTCTCTGAATATCGGCAACAAACACATTAAGTCGACATATACAGTATCAAAACACATGTCATAAACATTAAGACGACATGTCATATTTTTGCAGAATCTTCGGTTTACAGCAACTGAAGCATACAAACCTCTCGCATACATAGGTGACCTGATATGTTGCCGTCATCACTGAAGTGAACCATGTGTTGCTCCACCGCAAACCTCTCGCCATTGATGGTGTGCTCCGAAGGTGAGTGCCAATGGATATTGTTCAGCTTGTTCTTCATGATGTCGATCTGCACCGTCCTTCACCAAAGAAACCAATGAGAAAACTCTGAATATGTACTATTGAATGCAGAAGGCAGGTAAGCAACATTTGGTTCAGAGCAAAATTATCGTGATTGGCAGGAGCTTTTCTCTCCATGGCCTGGTCACCTTCACCACGCAAGGAGGTGAGATGGATGGACTGTGCCTGCACACGACCACTTGAGATGTGATGTGGAAAGGAAGAACAGTAGAGGTAGAAGAAGAATACAACGGGAGGAGGGGTCGAGGCAGAGGTAGAAGAAGAACAGCAGAGATGGATTGGCAGGAGCGGGTTGTTGTCGAGGCAGATCTCCTCGAGGCTGTCGAGGCCGTCGAAGAAGTCCTTGGGGAGGGAGGAGAAGGCGTTGTCGTTGAGGTAGACGTGGCGGAGGGCCGCCATGCCGCGGAAGGAGGGGAGCGGGCCGGAGAGTGCGTTGGTCTGGAGGCTGAGGTCCTGCAGCGCGTTGAGGGAGGAGAAGGTGGGGGGCAGGGCGCCGGCGAGCCGACGCGCTTGAGGTCGAGGTTGTTGACCCCGGCCATCACGATCGCAGAAGACGTGGTCGTGGACCGGGAGGACGCGGCTCCCGTGATGGTGCTCCCCTCGCTGGCCACCATGCCGCCCCTCTCGCTCTCCTCCCCCTCCTCAATCAGGAAGAGCAGCAGGAGCCGAGGTTGTGCGTGCGCAGGCAGAAGAGGAGGAGCAGATGGTAGCGCGCGGGGATGGGGAGGGAGGTGGCGGCTCGATCTGGTAGGAGAGGAGGAGCGGGTGGTGGCGCGCGGGCGCTGGCAGCGGGATTGGCTGAATCGGGGGCGGGAGATAGGTGGCGGCTGCGAGGAGTGCATTTGAATCGGGGGAGAGGAGTGGAGTTAGGGTTTGGGTGCGGCAGCGAGAGAGGGGACGAGGGAGGAGGGGTTTGGGCTGCGGGTGGGGGTGGGGGTATCTCTTATTTATTTATTTTTTCTGTACATAGATGGATGGATGGATGTGGAATGGAGAGATGAATGGATGGATGGATGGGCGGTATGTCATCGATCCGTGGGACGAGTTCTGATTGGTTCGAAAATTCAGTGATTTAAAATAGTTTCCAAGTATTGAAAATAGAGGGATTTTGTGAAGCAGCTATCAAAAATATTTTCTAGAAGGTCATGACACAATTTTCACGAGAGTTAGACCACATTTTATAGATAAGGTCCACTTTGTATGCATTTCTGAGCTTTTTAGCTATTTTTAATCATTTTTTAAGTGCCCGGAATGAGGTCTTTTGTGAAGGACCTACCATATATTTGTTGCAAAATTGTACCAAATAAATTTTCTAAAATACTAGGACATATTTAATGCACAATTGACAAAATGGTTGGGTGTAAAAAGTTTTGATCCACCTCTCGTGAAAAAGACAAATTTCCGCCGATTTAGTTGGAAGCGGGTCAAATTTGAACTGCAGCTGCCTCATAGTTTGCTATTTATTTTTTCCAAAAATCATTTCTATGTACATAAGTATCTATTTAATCAGAGAAACACCAAAAAAATCCAAGATTCAACCACTATCTAGGAACGATCATTCCCGCCGTTTTGACCGCATTTTGAAACGGGCATAAAAATTCAAAAAAAATCAAAAATTTGGGAAACCTTCGCATTGTGTCATCATATGTGGCCAAGTTCCCAGGAAAAATAACAAACTTGTAATACGGCAATTATTTTAAAAAAGTGTTCTCAGAAATGAGCTATCATCTGTGAAGATTCATGGCTTTCAAGCCAAATGATCAATCTTATGGCCACATTCGTGGCATAGTTTGTTAAAATGATCACATATTGTGCACAAGGGTGCATATTGGAATGACAAACAATGTTGCCTAAGGAAGTTTTCATTTTCTTTGGACGAAAAAACCATTTTCCATTTTTCGATTGCCCCAAATGAGGTTTTTTTGTGAAGGACCTACCAAATAATTGTTGCAAAATTGGACCTAATCAATTTTATAAAATACTAGGACATATTTAATGCACAATTGACAAAATGGTTGGGTGTCAAAAGTTTTGATCCACCTCTGGTGAAAAAGACAAATTTCCGTCAATTTAGTAGGAAGCGTGTCAAATTTGAGCTGTAGCTACCTCGTAGTTTGCTCTTTATTTTTTCCAAAAATCATTTCTAGGTACATAAGTATCTATTTAATCATAGAAACACCAAAAAAATTCCAGGATTCAACCACTAGCTAGGAACGGTCATTCCCGCTGTTTTGACCGCATTTTGAAATGGGCATAAAAAATTAAAAAAATCAAATAATTGGAAAACCTTCGCATTGTGTCATTATATATGGCCAAGTTCCCAGGAAAATAACAAACTTGCAATACGGCAATTATTTTAAAAAAGTGCTCTCAGAAACGAGCTATCACGTGTGAAGATTCATGGCTATCAAGCGAAATGATCAATCTTATGGCCACATTCTTGGCATAGTTTGTTCAAATGATCTCATATTGTGCAAAAGGGTGCATCTTGGAATGGCAAACAATGTTTCCTAAGGAAGTTTTCATTTTTTGTGCACGGAAAAACCATTTTCATTTTTTGATTGCCCCAAATGAGGTTTTGTTGTGAAGGACCTACCAAATAATTGTTGCAAAATTGGACCAAATCATTTGTCTAAAATACTAGGCCATGTTTAATGCACAATTGACCAAATGGTTGTGTGTAAAAAGTTTTGATCCACCTCTCGTGAAAAAGACAAATTTCCATCTATTCAGGTGGAAGCGGGTCAAATTTGAACTGTAGATGCCTTGTAGTTTGCTCTTTATTTTTTCCAAAAATCATTTCTAGGTACATAAGTATCCTTTTAATCATATAAACACCAAAAAAATTCCAAGATTCAACCACAAGCTAGGAACGGTCAAGCCCGCCGTTTTGACCGCATTTTGAAACGGGCATAAAAAATTCAAAAAAAATCAAAAAATTGGAAAACCTTCGCATTGTATCATTATATGTGACCAAGTTTCCAGGAAAAATAATAAACTTGTAATACGGTAATTATTTTAAAAAAGTGTTCTCAGACATGTGCTATCATGCGGGAAGATTCATGGCTTTCAAGCCAAATGATCAATCTTATGGCCACATTCATGGCATAGTTTGTTCAAATGATCTCATATTGTGCACAAGGGTACATCTTGGAATTCCAAACAATTTTGCCTAAGGAAGTTTTCATTTTCTTTGCACGGAAAATTCATTTTTCATTTTCCGAGTGCCCAAAAGGAGGTTTTTTTGTGAAGGACCTACCAAATAATTGTTGCAAAATGGACCAAATCAATTTTATAAAATACTAGGCCATGTATAATGCACAATTGACAAAATGGTTGGGTGAAAAAAGTTTTCATCCACCTCTGGTGAAAAAGACAAATTGTCGTCGATTCAGTTGGAAACGGGTCAAATTTGAACTGCAGTTGCCTCATAGTTTGCTCTTTATTTTTTCCAAAAATCATTTCTAGGTAAATAAGTATCTATTTAATCAGAAATACATGGTTTGATGGAGAGACATCGAGGTTTGGACAGTGGCCGAGGGCCCCAACTCTAGAGCGCGTAAGCTCGCATGCCCGTCGTGTGGTCACCGCGTGACCGTGGCGTTGCCATGTGTTCTGGGCGGCCTAGGCATGTCTAGTGGGTTGGGCACTCCCCAGGTAGGTGCTAGGAATAAAATCACAACATAAGATCCTCACGAGGAGACGATCGATGCTCAAACATGAATAAGCAGCCAAGTGTTTGATTTGCGGTATGGGAAATGCACATGGCTAATGGGCGTGAGTTTTGGCTGAGGATGATCAGTTACTAAGAAGACCGTCTTCACAAATTTTCACCTCAAAAGGAGGAGCCTAGGTGGTACTTGCTTTACAAAGTACCACACTGGACATAAATACGAATGTTGAAGCTGGGCTCAAAATAATGAATGGATTCAGCTGGCATTTGGTGGAGGATGGTTATTTGGGCATAGGAAAGCACTGTAGAAAATGGATACCATTTGGACATGCCAAAGTCGTACGTCTTTCAGAAAGTGCTGCTCTGAACAGAATAGGAAAATGAATATTTTTGAATTATTGTTGAACTAGGCAAGGAATGTTTTTGACATATTTGATGAAGATATGATCCAAAACATTTATGAGGATTTTTTGGGAATTTTTGGAATAACAGAAATATAGGTTGCTTCACAGGGCAAAAACTGCCACATGGACATGACACGTAGGCAAAACTGATGAGATGGCGCCTAGTCATCACAACCCACCACAATCTACAAGGCTATGACCATCTATATTGGTCATTAACAACTAGAAATAAGGCAACGGACTAGCACTGTTTGCTTTGTGACCATTTCGTGTAAGGAAATTACGACCTTTCTGACCAAAATGGTCACAATGGTTTAGGGTTTGGAGCCCCCCAAACAGCTTTTGACCAATTGGTATGAAATGGTCATAGATCTATGACCAATTCTTCCAGGGTCACTGACAAAAGGTCACTAGTTGACATATTTCTTGTAGTGAAGGTTGAAAGTTGGCATGGTATCATTATTTCACCCACATAGCATGTGCTAAAGAGTTGAGAGGGTTACAGAAAAAACTGGATGCACTTCGTGTACAAAATGGACAATCTCGTTCGAAGTTTTAGGGTTTCTAACGAAAACTCATATATTACAAAGGCATTTCATTTTTAAACTTATTTTAACTCCAGACTTTTTGTGCGTTCAGTATGCACCATTCAAAGCCATGTCATCAATCTTCAACCCTTTTCGATTTCATTTACTATTTTTCATGCATTTACTAATTTTTTTGAGCTAAATGACCCTGAAATTGAAAAGCACTACTAATGAACTATGAAAAGGTTCAAGGTCGGCCTGGTATCATCATTTCACCCACATAGCATGTGCTAAAAAGTTGAGAGGGTTACGGCAAAAACTAGATGCACTTCATCTACAAAATGGACAATCTCTTTCGAAGTATCAGGGTTTCGGACGAAAACACATATGTTACTAAGGCATTTCAATTTTTTAAACTTACTTCAACTCCAGACTTTTTGTGCGTTCAGTATGCACCATTCAAAGCTAGGTCATCAATTTTCAGCCCTTTCTGACTTCATTTGCTATTTTTTATGCATTTACTGATTTTTTTGAGCGAAATGACACTAAAATTGAAAAGAACTCATATGAACAATGAAAAGGTTGAAAGTTGGCACGATATCATCGTTTCACCCACATAGCATGTGCTAAAAAGTTGAGAGGGTTACGACAAAAACTGGATGCACTTCGCATACAAAATAGGCAATCTCTTTCGAAGTATCAGGGTTTCGTACGAAAACCCATCTGTTATAAAGGCATTTCATTTTTTTTAACTTGTTTCAACTCCAGACTTTTGTGCGTTCAGTATGCACCATTGAAAGCCACGTCATCAATTTTCAACCCTTTCTGACTTCATTTGCTATTTTTCATGCATTTACTGATTATTTGGAGCTAAATGGTCTTGAAATTGAAAAGCAATACAAATGAACTCTGAAAAGGTTTGAAGTTGGCATGGTATCATCATTTCACCCACATAGCATGTGCTAAAAATTTGAGCGGGTTACGGCAAAAACTGGATACACTTTGTGTACAAAATGGACAATCTCTTTCGAAGTATCAGGGTTTCGGACGAAAACTCATCTATTACAAAGGTATTTCATTTTTTAAACTTATTTCAACTCTAGACTTTTTGTGCGTTCAGTATGCACCATTCAAGGCCACATCTTAATTTTTCTACCCTTTGTGACTTCATTTGCTATTTTTCATGCATTTACTGATTTTTTTGAGGTAAATGACCCTGAAATTGAAAAGCACTACAAATGAACTATGAAAAGGTTCAAGGTTGGCATGGTATCATAATTTCACCCACATAGCATGTGCTAAAAAGTTGAGAGGGTTACGGCAAAAACTGGATGCACTTCGTCTACAAAATGGACAATCTCTTTTGAAATATCAGGGTTTCGGACGAAAACTCATCTGTTACAACGGCATTTCGTTTTTTGAACTTATTTCAACTCCAGACTTTTTGTGCGTTCAGTATGCACCTTTCAAAGCCACGTCATAAATTTTCAACCCTTTCTGACTTCATTTGCTATTTTTGGATCATTTACTGATTTTTTTAAGCTAAATGACACTGAAATTGAAAACACTACAAATGAACTATGTAAAGATTAAAGGTTGGCATGGTATCATCGTTTCACCCACATAGCATGTGCTAAAAAGTTGAGAGGGTTACGGCAAAAACTAGATGCACTTCATCTACAAAATGGACAATCTCTTTCGAAGTATCAGGGTTTCGGACGAAAACTCATATGTTACTAAGGCATTTGAATTTTTTAAACTTATTTCAACTCCAGACTTTTTGTGCGTTCAGTATGCACCATTCAAAGCCAGGTCATCAATTTTCAACCCTTTCTGACTTCATTTGCTATTTTTTATGCATTTACTGATTTTTTTGAGCGAAGTGACACTAAAATTGAAAAGAACTCATATGAACAATGAAAAGGTTGAAAGTTGGCACGATATCATCATTTCACCCACATAGCATGTGCTAAAAAGTTGAGAGGGTTACGACAAAAAATGGATGCACTTCGTGTACAAAATGGACAATCTCTTTCGAAGTATCAGGGTTTCGTACGAAAACCCATCTGTTATAAAGGCATTTCATTTTTTTAACTTGTTTCAACTCCAGACTTTTGTGCGTTCAGTATGCACCATTCAAAGCCACGTCATCAATTTTCAACCCTTTTTGACTTCATTTGCTATTTTTCATGCATTTACTGATTATTTGGAGCTAAATGGTCTTGAAATTGAAAAGCAATACAAATGAACTCTGAAAAGGTTTGAAGTTGGCATGGTATCATCATTTCACCCACATAGCATGTGCTAATATTTGAGCGGGTTACGGCAAAAGGTGGATACACTTTGTGTACAAAATGGACAATCTCTTTCGAAGTATCAGGGTTTCGGACGAAAACTCATCTATTACAAAGGTATTTCATTTTTTAAACTTATTTCAACTCTAGACTTTTTGTGCGTTCAGTATGCACCATTCAAGGCCACATCTTAATTTTTCTACCCTTTGTGACTTCATTTGCTATTTTTCATGCATTTACTGATTTTTTTGAGGTAAATGACCCTGAAATTGAAAAGCACTACAAATGAACTATGAAAAGGTTCAAGGTTGGCATGGTATCATAATTTCACCCACATAGCATGTGCTAAAAAGTTGAGAGGGTTACGGCAAAAACTGGATGCACTTCGTCTACAAAATGGACAATCTCTTTTGAAATATCAGCGTTTCTGACGAAAACTCATCTGTTACAACGGCATTTCATTTTTTGAACTTATTTCAACTCCAGACTTTTTGTGCGTTCAGTATGCACCTTTCAAAGCCACGTCATAAATTTTCAACCCTTTCTGACTTCATTTGCTATTTTTGGATCATTTACTGATTTTTTAAGCTAAATGACACTGAAATTGAAAACACTACAAATGAACTATGTAAAGATTAAAGGTTGGCATGGTATCATCGTTTCACCCACATAGCATGTGCTAAAAAGTTGAGAGGGTTACGGCAAAAACTAGATGCACTTCATCTAGAAAATGGACAATCTCTTTCGAAGTATCAGGGTTTCGGACGAAAACTCATATGTTACAAAGGCATTTTAATTTTTTAAACTTATTTCAACTCGAGACTTTTTGTGCGTTCAGTATGCACCATTCAAAGCGACGTCATCAATCTTCAACCCTTTCAGACATCATTTGCAATTTTTCATGCATTTACAGATTTTTTTGAGCTAAATGACTCTGAAATTGAAAAGCACTATAAATGAACTCTGATGGAAAGTTGGCATGGTATCATCATTTCACCCACATAGCATGTGCTAAAAAGTTGAGAGGGTTACGACAAAAACTTGATGCACTTTGTCTACAAAATGGATAATTTCTTTCGAAGTGTCAGGGTTTTGGACAAAAACTCATCTATTACAAAGGCATTTCATTTTTTTAAATTATTAAAACTCTAGACTTTTTGTGCGTTCAGTATGCACCATTCAATGCCATGTCATCAATTTTGAACCCTTTCTGACTTCATTTGCTATTTTTCATGCATTTACTGATTTTTTGAGCTAAATGACCCTAAAATTGAAAAGCACTAAAAATGAACTATGAAAAGGTTGAAGGTTGGCATGGTATCATCATTTTACCCACATAGCATGTGCTAAAAAGTTGAGAGGGTTACGGCAAAAGCTGGATGCACTTCGTCTACAAAATGGACAATCTCTTACGAAGTATCACGGTTTTGGATGAAAACTCATCTGTTACAAAGGCATTTCATTTTGTAAAACTTATTTTAACTCCAGGCTTTTTGTGCGTTCAGTATGCACCGTTCAAAGCCACGTCATCAATCTTCAACCCTTTTTGACTTCACTTGCTATTTTTCATGCATTTACTGATTTTTTTGAGCTCAAAGACCCTAAAATTGAAAATCACTACAAATGAAATCAGAAAAGGTTGAAAGTTGGCATGGTATCGTCATTTCACCCACATAGCATTCTCTAAAAAGTTGAGAGGGTTACGACAAAAACTGGATGCACTTCATGTACAAAGTGTACAATCTCTTTTGAAGTATCAGGGTTTCGCACGAAAACTCATCTATTACAAAGACATTTCATTTTTAAAACTTATTTCAACTCGAGACTTTTTGTGCGTTCAGTATGCACCATTCAAAGTGGTGTCATCAATTTTCAACCCTTTCTGACTTCATTTGGTATTTTTCATGCATTTACTGATTTTTTTGAGCTAAATGACCCTGAAATTGAAAAGCACTATAAATGAACTCTGAAAAGTTTGAAAGTTGGCATGGTACCATCATTTCACCCACATAGCATGTGCTAAAAATTTGAGTGGTTTACGGCAAAAACTGGATGCACTTTGTCTACAAATGGATAATTTCTTTCGAAGTATCAGGGTTTCGAACGAAAACTCATCTGTTACAAAGGAGTTTCATTTTTTAAACCTATTTCAACTCCACACTTTTTGTGGCTTCAATATGCACCATTCATAGCCACGTCATCAATTTTCAACCGTTTTCGACTTTGTTTGCTATTTTTCATGCATTTACTGATTTTTTGAGCTAAATGACCATGAAATTGAAAAGCACTAAAAATGAACTATGAAAAGGTTGAAGGTTGGCATGGTATCATCATTTCACCCACATAGCATGTGCTAAAAAGTTGAGAGGGTTACGACAAAAACTGGATGCACTTCATCTACAAAATGGACAATCTGTTACAAAGTATCAGGGTTTTGGACGAAAACTCATCTGTTACTAAGGCATTTCATTTTAAAACTTATTTCAACTCTGGACTTTTTCTGTGTTCAGTATGCACCATTCAAAGCCACGTCATAAATTTCCAACCCTTTCTGACTTCATTTGCTATTTTTCATGCATTTACTGATTTTTTGAGCTAAATGACCCTAAAATTGAAAAGCACTAAAAATGAACTATGAAAAGGTTGAAGGTTGGCATGGTATCATCATTTTACCCACATAGCATGTGCTAAAAAGTTGAGAGGGTTACGGCAAAAGCTGGATGCACTTCATCTACAAAATGGACAATCTCTTACGAAGTATCACGGTTTTGGATGAAAACTCATCTGTTACAAAGGCATTTCATTTTGTAAAACTTATTTTAACTCCAGGCTTTTTGTGCGTTCAGTATGCACCGTTCAAAGCCACGTCATCAATCTTCAACCCTTTTTGACTTCACTTGCTATTTTTCATGCATTTACTGATTTTTTTGAGCTCAAAGACCCTAAAATTGAAAATCACTACAAATGAAATCAGAAAAGGTTGAAAGTTGGCATGGTATCGTCATTTCACCCACATAGCATTCTCTAAAAAGTTGAGAGGGTTACGACAAAAACTGGATGCACTTCATGTACAAAGTGTACAATCTCTTTTGAAGTATCAGGGTTTCGCACGAAAACTCATCTATTACAAAGACATTTCATTTTTAAAACTTATTTCAACTCGAGACTTTTTGTGCGTTCAGTATGCACCATTCAAAGTGGTGTCATCAATTTTCAACCCTTTCTGACTTCATTTGGTATTTTTCATGCATTTACTGATTTTTTTGAGCTAAATGACCCTGAAATTGAAAAGCACTATAAATGAAATCTGAAAAGTTTGAAAGTTGGCATGGTACCATCATTTCACCCACATAGCATGTGCTAAAAATTTGAGTGGTTTACGGCAAAAACTGGATGCACTTTGTCTACAAATGGATAATTTCTTTCGAAGTATCAGGGTTTCGAACGAAAACTCATCTGTTACAAAGGAATTTCATTTTTTAAACCTATTTCAACTCCACACTTTTTGTGGCTTCAATATGCACCATTCATAGCCACGTCATCAATTTTCAACCGTTTTCGACTTTGTTTGCTATTTTTCATGCATTTACTGATTTTTTGAGCTAAATGACCATGAAATTGAAAAGCACTAAAAATGAACTATGAAAAGGTTGAAGGTTGGCATGGTATCATCATTTCACCCACATAGCATGTGCTAAAAAGTTGAGAGGGTTACGACAAAAACTGGATGCACTTCATCTACAAAATAGACAATCTGTTACAAAGTATCAGGGTTTTGGACGAAAACTCATCTGTTACTAAGGCATTTCATTTTAAAACTTATTTCAACTCTGGACTTTTTCTGTGTTCAGTATGCACCATTCAAAGCCACGTCATAAATTTCCAACCCTTTCTGACTTCATTTGCTATTTTTCATGCATTTACTGATTTTTGGAGCTAAATGACACTGAAATTGAAAAGCACTACAAATGTAGTATGAAAAGGTTCAAGGTTGGCATGGTATGATCATTTCACCCACATAGCATGTGCTAAAAAGTTGAGAGGGTTACAGCAATAACTGGATGCACTTCGTCTACAAAATGGACAATCTCTTTCGAAGTACCAGGGTTTCTAACGAAAACTCATCTCTTACAAATGCATTTCATTTTTTTAAACTTATTTCAACTCTAGACTTTTTGTGCGTTCAGTATGCACCATTCAAACCCACGTCATCAATCTTCAACCCTTCCAGACTTCATTTGTTATGTTTCATGCATGTACTGATTTTTTTTGAGCTAAATGACCCTGAAATTGAAAAGGACTATAAATGAACTCTGAAAAGGTTGAAGGTTGGCATGGTATCATCATTTCACCCACATAGCATGTGCTAAAAAGTTCAGAGGGTTACGGCAAAAACTGGATGCACTTCATCTACAAAATGAACAATCTCTTACGAAGTATCAGGGTTTCGGACGAAAACTCATCAGTTACAAAGGCATTTCATTTTTTAAACTTATTTCAACTCCAGACTTTTTGTGCGTTCAGAGGGTTACGGCATGGTATCATCATTTCACCCACATAGCATGTGCTAAAAAGTTCAGAGGGTTACGGCAAAAACTGGATGCACTTCATCTACAAAATGAACAATCTCTTACGAAGTATCAGGGTTTCGGACGAAAACTCATCAGTTACAAAGGCATTTCATTTTTTAAACTTATTTCAACTCCAGACTTTTTGTGCGTTCAGTATGCACCATTCAAAGCCACGTCATCAATCTTCAACCCTTTCTGAATTCACTTGCTATTTTTCATGCATTTACTGATTTTTTGAGCTAAATGACCATGAAGTTGAAAAGCACTATAAATGAACTTTGAAAAGATTGAAAGTTGGCATGGTATCATCATTTCACCCACATAGCATGTGCTAAAAAGTTTAGAGGGTTATGACAAAAACTGGATGCACTTCATGTACAAAATGGACAATCTCTTTCGAAGTATCATGGTTTCGGACGAAAACTCATCTATTACAAAGGCATTTCATTTTTAAACTTATTTCAACTCCAGACTTTTTGTGCGTTAGTATGCACCATTCAAAGTGACGTCATCAGTTTTCAACCCTTTCTGACTTATTTGGTATTTTTCATGCATTTACTGATTTTTTGAGCTAAATGACCCTGAAATTGAAGAGCACTACAAATGAACTATGAAAAGGTTCAAGGTTGGCATGGTATCATCATTTCACCCACATAGCATGTGCTAAAAAGTTCAGAGGGTTACGGCAAAAACTGGATGCACTTCATCTACAAAATGAATAATCTCTTACGAAGTATCAGAGTTTCGGACGAAAAATCATCAGTTACAAAGGCATTTCATTTTTTAAACTTATTTCAACTCCAGACTTTTTGTGCGTTCAGTATGCACCATTCAAAACCACGTCATCAATCCTCAACCCTTTCTAATTTCACTTGCTATTTTTCATGCATTTATTGATTTTTTGAGCTAAATGACCATGAAGTTGAAAAGCACTGTAAATGAACTCCGAAAAGATTGAAAATTGGCATGGTATCATCATTTCACCCACATAGCATGTTCTAAAAAGTTTAGAGGGTCATGACAAAAACTGGATGCACTTCATGTACAAAATGGACAATCTCTTTCGAAGTATCACGGTTTTGGACGAAAACTCATCTATTGCAAAGGCATTTCATATTTAAACTTATTTCAGCTCGAGACTTTTTTTGCATTAGTATGCACCATTCAAAGCGACGTCATCAATTTTCAACCCTTTCTGACTTATTTGGTATTTTTCATGCATTTACTGATTTTTTGAGCTAAATGACCCTGAAATTGAAAAGCACTACAAATGAACTATGAAAAGGTTCAAGGTTGGCATGGTATCATCATTTCACCCACATAGCATGTGCTAAAAAGTTCAGAGGGTTACGGCAAAAACTGGATGCACTTCATCTACAAAATGAACAATCTCTTACGAAGTATCAGGGTTTCGGACGAAAACTCATCAGTTACAAAGGCATTTCATTTTTTAAACTTATTTCAACTCCAGACTTTTTGTGCGTTAGTATGCAACATTCAAAGCAACGTCATCAATTTTCAACCCTTTCTGACTTATTTGGTATTTTTCATGCATTTACTGATTTTTTGAGCTAAATGACCATGAAATTGAAAAGCACTAAAAATGAACTATGAAAAGGTTGAAGGTTGGCATGGTATCATCATTTCACCCACATAGCATGTGCTAAAAAGTTGAGAGGGTTACGACAAAAACTGGATGCACTTCATCTACAAAATGGACAATCTGTTACAAAGTATCAGGGTTGTGGATGAAAACTCATCTGTTACTAAGGCATTTCATTTTAAAACTTAATTCAACTCCAGACTTTTTCTGTGTTCAGTATGCACCATTCAAAGCCACGTCATAAATTTCCAACCCTTTCTGACTTCATTTGCTATTTTTCATGCATTTACTGATTTTTTGAGCTAAATGACACTGAAATTGAAAAGCACTACAAATGTAGTATGAAAAGGTTCAAGGTTGGCATGGTATGATCATTTCACCCACATAGAATGTGCTAAAAAGTTGAGAGGGTTACAGCAATAACTGGATGCACTTCGTCTACAAAATGGACAATCTCTTTCGAAGTACCAGGGTTTCTAACGAAAACTCATCTCTTACAAATGCATTTCATTTTTTTAAACTTATTTCAACTCTAGACTTTTTGTGCGTTCAGTATGCACCATTCAAACCCACATCATCAATCTTCAACCCTTCCAGACTTCATTTGTTATGTTTCATGCATGTACTGATTTTTTTGAGCTAAATGACCCTGAAATTGAAAAGGACTATAAATGAACTCTGAAAAGGTTGAAGGTTGGCATGGTATCATCATTTCACCCACATAGCATGTGCTAAAAAGTTCAGAGGGTTACGGCAAAAACTGGATGCACTTCATCTACAAAATGAACAATCTCTTACGAAGTATCAGGGTTTCGGACGAAAACTCATCAGTTACAAAGGCATTTCATTTTTTAAACTTATTTCAACTCCAGACTTTTTGTGCGTTCAGTATGCACCATTCAAAGCCACGTCATCAATCTTCAACCCTTTCTGAATTCACTTGCTATTTTTCATGCATTTACTGATTTTTTGAGCTAAATGACCATGAAGTTGAAAAGCACTATAAATGAACTTTGAAAAGATTGAAAGTTGGCATGGTATCATCATTTCACCCACATAGCATGTGCTAAAAAGTTTAGAGGGTTATGACAAAAACTGGATGCACTTCATGTACAAAATGGACAATCTCTTTCGAAGTATCATGGTTTCAGACGAAAACTCATCTATTACAAAGGCATTTCATTTTTAAACTTATTCCAACTCCAGACTTTTTGTGCGTTAGTATGCACCATTCAAAGTGACGTCATCAATTTTCAACCCTTTCTGACTTATTTGGTATTTTTCATGCATTTACTGATTTTTTGAGCTAAATGACCCTGAAATTGAAGAGCACTACAAATGAACTATGAAAAGGTTCAAGGTTGGCATGGTATCATCATTTCACCCACATAGCATGTGCTAAAAAGTTCAGAGGGTTACGGCAAAAACTGGATGCACTTCATCTACAAAATGAACAATCTCTTACGAAGTATCAGAGTTTCGGACGAAAAATCATCAGTTACAAAGGCATTTCATTTTTTAAACTTATTTCAACTCCAGACTTTTTGTGCGTTCAGTATGCACCATTCAAAACCACGTCATCAATCCTCAACCCTTTCTAACTTCACTTGCTATTTTTCATGCATTTATTGATTTTTTGAGCTAAATGACCATGAAGTTGAAAAGCACTGTAAATGAACTCCGAAAAGATTGAAAATTGGCATGGTATCATCATTTCACCCACATAGCATGTGCTAAAAAGTTTAGAGGGTCATGACAAAAACTGGATGCACTTCATGTACAAAATGGACAATCTCTTTCGAAGTATCACGGTTTCGGACGAAAACTCATCTATTGCAAAGGCATTTCATTTTTAAACTTATTTCAGCTCGAGACTTTTTTTGCATTAGTATGCACCATTCAAAGCGACGTCATCAATTTTCAACCCTTTCTGACTTATTTGGTATTTTTCATGCATTTACTGATTTTTCGAGCTAAATGACCCTGAAATTGAAAAGCACTACAAATGAACTATGAAAAGGTTCAAGGTTGGCATGGTATCATCATTTCACCCACATAGCATGTGCTAAAAAGTTCAGAGGGTTACGGCAAAAACTGGATGCACTTCATCTACAAAATGAACAATCTCTTATGAAGTATCAGGGTTTCGGACAAAAACTCATCAGTTACAAAGGCATTTCATTTTTTAAACTTATTTCAACTCCAGACTTTTTGTGCGTTAGTATGCACCATTCAAAGCAACGTCATCAATTTTCAACCCTTTCTGACTTATTTGGTATTTTTCATGCATTTACTGATTTTTTGAGCTAAATGACCATGAAATTGAAAAGCACTAAAAATGAACTATGAAAAGGTTGAAGGTTGGCATGGTATCATCATTTCACCCACATAGCATGTGCTAAAAAGTTGAGAGGGTTACGACAAAAACTGGATGCACTTCATCTACAAAATGGACAATCTGTTACAAAGTATCAGGGTTGTGGATGAAAACTCATCTGTTACTAAGGCATTTCATTTTAAAACTTAATTCAACTCCAGACTTTTTCTGTGTTCAGTATGCACCATTCAAAGCCACGTCATAAATTTCCAACCCTTTCTGACTTCATTTGCTATTTTTCATGCATTTACTGATTTTTTGAGCTAAATGACACTGAAATTGAAAAGCACTACAAATGTAGTATGAAAAGGTTCAAGGTTGGCATGGTATGATCATTTCACCCACATAGAATGTGCTAAAAAGTTGAGAGGGTTACAGCAATAACTGGATGCACTTCGTCTACAAAATGGACAATCTCTTTCGAAGTACCAGGGTTTCTAACGAAAACTCATCTCTTACAAATGCATTTCATTTTTTTAAACTTATTTCAACTCTAGACTTTTTGTGCGTTCAGTATGCACCATTCAAACCCACATCATCAATCTTCAACCCTTCCAGACTTCATTTGTTATGTTTCATGCATGTACTGATTTTTTTGAGCTAAATGACCCTGAAATTGAAAAGGACTATAAATGAACTCTGAAAAGGTTGAAGGTTGGCATGGTATCATCATTTCACCCACATAGCATGTGCTAAAAAGTTCAGAGGGTTACGGCAAAAACTGGATGCACTTCATCTACAAAATGAACAATCTCTTACGAAGTATCAGGGTTTCGGACGAAAACTCATCAGTTACAAAGGCATTTCATTTTTTAAACTTATTTCAACTCCAGACTTTTTGTGCGTTCAGTATGCACCATTCAAAGCCACGTCATCAATCTTCAACCCTTTCTGAATTCACTTGCTATTTTTCATGCATTTACTGATTTTTTGAGCTAAATGACCATGAAGTTGAAAAGCACTATAAATGAACTTTGAAAAGATTGAAAGTTGGCATGGTATCATCATTTCACCCACATAGCATGTGCTAAAAAGTTTAGAGGGTTATGACAAAAACTGGATGCACTTCATGTACAAAATGGACAATCTCTTTCGAAGTATCATGGTTTCAGACGAAAACTCATCTATTACAAAGGCATTTCATTTTTAAACTTATTCCAACTCCAGACTTTTTGTGCGTTAGTATGCACCATTCAAAGTGACGTCATCAATTTTCAACCCTTTCTGACTTATTTGGTATTTTTCATGCATTTACTGATTTTTTGAGCTAAATGACCCTGAAATTGAAGAGCACTACAAATGAACTATGAAAAGGTTCAAGGTTGGCATGGTATCATCATTTCACCCACATAGCATGTGCTAAAAAGTTCAGAGGGTTACGGCAAAAACTGGATGCACTTCATCTACAAAATGAACAATCTCTTACGAAGTATCAGAGTTTCGGACGAAAAATCATCAGTTACAAAGGCATTTCATTTTTTAAACTTATTTCAACTCCAGACTTTTTGTGCGTTCAGTATGCACCATTCAAAACCATGTCATCAATCCTCAACCCTTTCTAACTTCACTTGCTATTTTTCATGCATTTATTGATTTTTTGAGCTAAATGACCATGAAGTTGAAAAGCACTGTAAATGAACTCCGAAAAGATTGAAAATTGGCATGGTATCATCATTTCACCCACATAGCATGTGCTAAAAAGTTTAGAGGGTCATGACAAAAACTGGATGCACTTCATGTACAAAATGGACAATCTCTTTCGAAGTATCACGGTTTCGGACGAAAACTCATCTATTGCAAAGGCATTTCATTTTTAAACTTATTTCAGCTCGAGACTTTTTTTGCATTAGTATGCACCATTCAAAGCGACGTCATCAATTTTCAACCCTTTCTGACTTATTTGGTATTTTTCATGCATTTACTGATTTTTCGAGCTAAATGACCCTGAAATTGAAAAGCACTACAAATGAACTATGAAAAGGTTCAAGGTTGGCATGGTATCATCATTTCACCCACATAGCATGTGCTAAAAAGTTCAGAGGGTTACGGCAAAAACTGGATGCACTTCATCTACAAAATGAACAATCTCTTACAAAGTATCAGGGTTTCGGACAAAAACTCATCAGTTACAAAGGCATTTCATTTTTTAAACTTATTTCAACTCCAGACTTTTTGTGCGTTAGTATGCACCATTCAAAGCAACGTCATCAATTTTCAACCCTTTCTGACTTATTTGGTATTTTTCATGCATTTTGAGCTAAATGACCATGAAATTGAAAAGCACTAAAAATGAACTATGAAAAGGTTGAAGGTTGGCATGGTATCATCATTTCACCCACATAGCATGTGCTAAAAAGTTGAGAGGGTTACGACAAAAACTGGATGCACTTCATCTACAAAATGGACAATCTGTTACAAAGTATCAGGGTTTTGGATGAAAACTCATCTGTTACTAAGGCATTTCATTTTAAAACTTATTTCAACTCCAGACTTTTTCTGTGTTCAGTATGCACCATTCAAAGCCACGTCATAAATTTCCAACCCTTTCTGACTTCATTTGCTATTTTTCATGCATTTACTGATTTTTTGAGCTAAATGACACTGAAATTGAAAAGCACTACAAATGTAGTATGAAAAGGTTCAAGGTTGGCATGGTATGATCATTTCACCCACATAGCATGTGCTAAAAAGTTGAGAGGGTTACAGCAATAACTGGATGCACTTCGTCTACAAAATGGACAATCTCTTTCGAAGTACCAGGGTTTCTAACGAAAACTCATCTCTTACAAATGCATTTCATTTTTTTAAACTTATTTCAACTCTAGACTTTTTGTGCGTTCAGTATGCACCATTCAAACCCACGTCATCAATCTTCAACCCTTCCAGACTTCATTTGTTATGTTTCATGCATTTACTGATTTTTTGAGCTAAATGACCCTGAAATTGAAAAGGACTATAAATGAACTCTGAAAAGGTTGAAGGTTGGCATGGTATCATCATTTCACCCACATAGCATGTGCTAAAAAGTTCAGAGGGTTACGGCAAAAACTGGATGCACTTCATCTACAAAATGAACAATCTCTTACGAAGTATCAGGGTTTCGGACGAAAACTCATCAGTTACAAAGGCATTTCATTTTTTAAACTTATTTCAACTCCAGACTTTTTGTGCGTTCAGTATGCACCATTCAAAGCCACATCATCAATCTTCAACCCTTTCTGAATTCACTTGCTATTTTTCATGCATTTACTGATTTTTTGAGCTAAATGACCATGAAGTTGAAAAGCACTATAAATGAACTTTGAAAAGATTGAAAGTTGGCATGGTATCATCATTTCACCGACATAGCATGTGCTAAAAAGTTTAGTGGGTTATGACAAAAACTAGATGCACTTCATGTACAAAATGGACAATCTCTTTCGAAGTATCATGGTTTCGGACGAAAACTCATCTATTGCAAAGGCATTTCATTTTTAAACTTATTTCAACTCCAGACTTTTTGTGCGTTAGTATGCACCATTCAAAGTGACGTCATCAATTTTCAACCCTTTCTGACTTATTTGGTAATTTTCATGCATTTACTGATTTTTTGAGCTAAATGACCCTGAAATTGAAGAGCACTACAAATGAACTATGAAAAGGTTCAAGGTTGGCATGGTATCATCATTTCACCCACATAGCATGTGCTAAAAAGTTCAGAGGGTTACGGCAAAAACTGGATGCACTTCATCTACAAAATGAACAATCTCTTACGAAGTATCAGAGTTTCGGACGAAAACTCATCAGTTACAAAGGCATTTCATTTTTTAAACTTATTTCAACTCCAGACTTTTTGTGCGTTCAGTATGCACCATTCAAAACCACGTCATCAATCCTCAACCCTTTCTAACTTCACTTGCTATTTTTCATGCATTTATTGATTTTTTGAGCTAAATGACCATGAAGTTGAAAAGCACTGTAAATGAACTCCGAAAAGATTGAAAGTTGGCATGGTATCATCATTTCACCCACATAGCATGTGCTAAAAAGTTTAGAGGGTCATGACAAAAACTGGATGCACTTCATGTACAAAATGGACAATCTCTTTCGAAGTATCACGGTTTCGGACGAAAACTCATCTATTGCAAAGGCATTTCATTTTTAAACTTATTTCAGCTCGAGACTTTTTTTGCATTAGTATGCACCATTCAAAGCGACGTCATCAATTTTCAACCCTTTCTGACTTATTTGGTATTTTTCATGCATTTACTGATTTTTTGAGCTAAATGACCCTGAAATTGAAAAGCACTACAAATGAACTATGAAAAGGTTCAAGGTTGGCATGGTATCATCATTTCACCCACATAGCATGTGCTAAAAAGTTCAGAGGGTTACGGCAAAAACTGGATGCACTTCATCTACAAAATGAACAATCTCTTACGAAGTATCAGGGTTTCGGACGAAAACTCATCAGTTACAAAGGCATTTCATTTTTTAAACTTATTTCAACTCCAGACTTTTTGTGCGTTAGTATGCACCATTCAAAGCGACGTCATCAATTTTCAACCCTTTCTGACTTATTTGGTATTTTTCATGCATTTACTGATTTTTTGAGCTAAATGACCCTGAAATTGAAAAGCACTACAAATGAACTATGAAAAGGTTCAAGGTTGGCATGGTATCATCATTTCACCCACATAGCATGTGCTAAAAAGTTCAGAGGGTTACGGCAAAAACTGGATGCACTTCATCTACAAAATGAACAATCTCTTACGAAGTATCAGGGTTTCGGACGAAAACTCATCAGTTACAAAGGCATTTCATTTTTTAAACTTATTTCAACTCCAGACTTTTTGTGCGTTCAGTATGCACCATTCAAAGCCACGTTATCAATCCTCAACCCTTTCTAACTTCACTTGCTATTTTTCATGCATTTACTGATTTTTTGAGCTAAATGACCATGAAGTTGAAAAGCACAATAAATGAACTCCGAAAAGATTGAAAGTTGGCATGGTATCATCATTTCACCCACATGGCATGTGCTAAAAAGTTTAGAGGGTTACGACAAAAACTGGATGCACTTCATGTACAAAATGGACAATCTCTTTCGAAGTATCATGGTTTCGGACGAAAACTCATCTATTGCAAAGGCATTTCATTTTTAAACTTATTTCAGCTTGAGACTTTTTTTGCGTTAGTATGCACCATTCAAAGCGACGTCATCAATTTTCAACCCTTTCTGACTTCATTTGGTATTTTTCTTGCATTTACTGATTTTTTGAGCTAAATGACCCTGAAATTGAAAAGCACTACAAACGAACTATGAAAAGGTTCATGGTTGGCATGGTATCATCATTTCACCCACATAGCATGTGCTAAAAAGTTGAGAAGGTTACGGCAAAAACTGGATGCACTTCGTCTACAAAATGGACAATCTCTTTCGAAGTATCAGGGTTTCAGATGAAACCTCATCTGTTACAAAGTCATTTCATTTTTTAAACTTATTTCAACTCCGGACTTTTTGTGCGTTCAGTATGCACCACTTAAAGCCACGTCATCAATTTTCAACCCTTTTTGACTTCATTTGCTATTTTTCATGCATTTACAGATGTTTTTGAGCTAAATGACCCTAAAATTGAAATACACTACAAATGAACTATGAAAAGGTTCAAGGTTGGCATGGTATCATAATTTCACCCACATAGCATGTGCTAAAAAGTTGAGAGGGTGACGGCAAAAACTGGATGCACTTCGCCTACAAAATGGATAATCTCTTTCGAAGTATCAGGGTTTCTGACGAAAACTCAGCCGTTACAAAGGCATTTCATTTTTTAAACTTATTTTAACTCCAGACTTTTTGTGCATTCAGTATGCACCATTCAACACCACGTCATCAATCTTCAACCCTTTCAGACTTCATTTGCTATTTTTCATGCATTTACCGATTTTTTGAGCTAAATGACACTGAAAATGAAAAGCACTATAAATGAACTCTGAAAAGGTTGAAAGTTGGCATGGTATCATCATTTCACCCACATAGCATGTGCTAAAAAGTTGAGAGTGTTAGGCAAAAACTAGACAATCTCTTTCGAAGTATGAGGGTTTCGGACGAAAACTCATATGTTACAAAGGAATTTCATTTTTTAAAACTAATTTCAACTCCAGACTTTTTGTTCGTTCAGTATGTACCATTCAAAGCCACGTCATCAATTTTCAAACCTATCTGACTTCATTTGCTATTTTTCATGCATTTACTGATTTTTTGACCTAAATGACCCTGAAATTGAAAAGCACTACAAATGAACTATGAAAAGGTTGGAGGTTGGCATGGTATCATCATTTCACCTACATAGCATGTGCTAAAAAGTACAGAGGGTTAGGCGAAAACTGGATGCACTTCATCTACAAAATGGACAATCTCTTACAAAGTATCAGGGTTTCGGACGAAAACTCATCTATTACAAAGGCATTTCATTTTTTAAACTTATTTCAACTCCAAACTTTTTGTGTGTTCAGTATGCACCATTCAAATCCACGTCAGCAATCTTCAACCCTTTTTGAGTTCACTTGCTATTTTTCAAGCATTTACTGATGTTTTTGAGCTAAATGACCCTGAAATTGAAAAGCACTATGAATGAACTTTGAAAAGGTTGAAAGTTGGCATGGTATCATCATTTCACCCACATAGCATGTGCTAAAAAGTTGAGAGGGTTACGGCAAAAACTGGATGCACTTCATGTACAAAATGGCCATTTTCTTTCGAAGTATCAGGGTTTAAGACGAAAACTCATCTATTACAAAGGTATTTAATTTTTTAAACTTATTTCAACTCGAGTCTTTTTTGCGTTCAGTATGCACCATTCAGAGCGACGTCATCAATTTTCAACCCTTTCTGACTTCATTTTGTATTTTTCATGCATTTACTGATTTTTTGAGATAAATGACCCTGAAATTGAGAAGCACTACAAACGAACTATGAAAAGGTTCATGGTTAGCATGGTATCATCATTTCACCCACATAGCATGTGCTAAAAAGTTGAGAGGGTTAAGACAAAAACTAGATGCACTTCGTCGACAAAATGGACAATCTCTTTCGAAGTATTAGGGTTTCAGACGAAAACTCATCTAGTACAATAGCATTCCATTATTTATACTTATTTCAACTCCAGGTTTTTTGTGCGTTCAGTATGCACCGCTCATAGCCACGTCATCAATTTTCAACCCTTTCTGACTTCATTTGCTATTTTTCATGCATTTACTAATTTTTCTAGCTAAATGACCCTGAAATTAAAAAGCACTACAAGTGAACTATGAAAAGGTTGAAGATTGCCATGGTATCATCATTTCAGCCACATAGCATGTGCTAAAAAGTTGAGAGGGTTACGGCAAAAACTCGGTGCACTTCGTCTACGAAATGGAAAATCTCTTTCGAAGTATCAGGGTTTCGGATGAAAACTCATGTGTTACCAAGGCCTTTCATTTTCTAAAACTTATTTTAACTCCAGACTTTTTGTGCATTTAGTATGCACCATTCAAAGCCACATCATCAATTTACAACCCTTTCTGAATTCATTCGTTATTTTTCATGCATTTACTAATTTTTTGAGCTAAATGAGCCTGAAATTGAAAAGCACAACAAATGAACTATGAAAAGGTTGAATGTTGGCATGGTATCATTATTTCAACCACATAGTATGTGCTAAAAAGTTGAGAGTGTTATGGCAAAAACAGGATGCACTTCGTGTACAAAATGGACAATCTCTTTCGAAGTATCATGGTTTCCGATGAAAACTCATCTGTTACAAAGGCATTTCATTTTCTTAAATTTATTTAAACTCCAGACTTTTTGTGCGTTCAGTATGCACCATTCAAAGCCACATCATCAATTTTCAACCCTTTCTAGCTTCATTTGCTATTTTTCATGCATTTACTGATTTTTTGAGCTAAATGACCTTGAAATTGAAAAGCACTACAAATGACCTATGAAAAGGTTCATGGTTGGCATGGTATCATCATTTCACCCACATAGCATGTGCAAAAAAGTTGGGAGGGTTATGGCAAAAGCTGGATGCACTTCGTCTACAAAATGGACAATCTCTTTCGAAGTATTAGGGTTTCAGATGAAAACTCATCTGTTACAAAGGCATTTCATTTTTAAACTTATTTCGACTCCAAAAATTTTGTGCACTTAGTATGCACCATTCTACGTCTTGAGTTTGCATTGGTTTTCATTGAAGAGGAAAGGGTGATGCAGCAATGGTAGCTTAAGTATTGCCCTCAGTTTTTGAGAACCAAGGTATCAATCCAGTAGGAGGCTCCTCAAAAGTCCCACACACCTACACAAACAAATAAGAACTCGCAACCAACGCAATAAAGGGGTTTTCAATCCCTTCAGGCCACTTGCGAAAGTGAAATCTGATAGAGATAATATGATAAGATAAATATATTGTTGGTATTTTTATGATATAGATTGGAAAAGTAAAGATGCAAATAAAAGTAGATTGAAAGCTTATATGATAAGCGATAGGCATGGGGGCCATAGATTTCACTAGTGGCTTCTCTCAAGATAGCATAAGTATTACGGTGGGTGAACAAATTACTGTCAAGCAATTCATAGAAAAGCGCATAGTTATGAGATTATCTAGGCATGATCATGTATATAGGCATCACGTCCGTGACAAGTAGAGTGACTCCTGCCTGCATCTACTACTATTACTCCACACATCGACCGCTATCCAGCATGCATCTAGAGTATTAAGTTCATAAAGAACAGAGTAACGCATTAAGAAAGGTGACATGATGTAGAGGGATAAACTCAGGCAATATGATATAAACCCCATCTTTTTATCCTCGATGGCAACAATACAATACATGCCTTGCTGCCCCTACTGTCACTGGGAAAGGACACCACAAGATTGAACCCAAAGCTAAGCACTTCTCCCACTTCAAGAAAGATCAATCTAGTAGGCCAAACTAAACTGATAATTCGAAGAGACTTGCAAAGATAATTTAATCACACATAAAAGAATTTAGAGGAGATTCAAATATTTCTCATAGATAAACTTGATCATAAACCCACAATTCATCGAATCTCGACAAACACACCGCAAAAAGAGTTACATCGAATAGATCTCCATGAAGATCAAGGAGAACTTTGTATTGAGATTAAGAGAGAGAGAAGAAGCCATCTAGCTAATAACTATGGACCCGAAGGTCTGTGGTAAACTACTCACAACTCATCGGAGAGGCCTTGGAGATGATGTAGAGGCCCTTCATGGTCGATTCCCCCTCCGGCGGAGCACCGGGGAAGGCTCCAAGATGGGATCTTGCGGATACAGAAGGTTGCGGCGGTGGAATTATGTTTTCGTGGTGTTCCTCGATGGTTTCAGGGTACGTGGGTATATATAGGAGGAAGATGTAGGTCGGTGGATGCTTGAGGGGCCCATGAGGGTGGGGGGCGCGCCCACCTATATTGGCGCGCTGGGCACCCTCGTGGCCTCCTCGCTTGTTTCTTGACTTCTACTCCAAGTCCCCTGGATCAGGTTTGTTCCAAAAAGATCACTCCCAAAGGTTTCATTCCGTTTGGACTTTCTTTGATATTCCTTTTCTTCGAAACATTGAAATAGGAAAAAAACAGCAATTCGGGCTGGGCCTCCGGTTAGTAGGTTAGTTAGTCCCAAAAATGATATAAAAGTGTAAAGTAAAGCCCATAAACATCCAACACGCGTAATATAATAGCATGCACTACTAGGGAAAAGCCTACTAGCAGCGCGGGTTTTGGGCCTCTCAGTAGCGCGGGGACCGGCGCTACTAATAAGGTGCTACAGCTAACGTATAGCAGTATGGCCTATTGTCCCACGCTACTGCTATACATGAATAGTTGTAGCAATCTTTAGAAAAGGGCGCTACTGATATTATCTGCAGCGCTGTTTACAGGGAAGCGCTACTGGTAAGGCGGCGCTGCTGCTGAATTTCTCCCCCTCGCTACTACTAGTTTTATTAGTTTTTTTCCTGCATATTTGTTTTGTATTTGAATAGGCTTTATACAATAATCTTTAGCATATCATACACATACAAATGTAATCATAGCATATACATACAATTAGTCTCATCAAATCATGTCATCATCATAATCATCATCCAACACAAAGTGGTCTCTCGTCATCAATCTCGAAAATAGCGATACAAGTCTCGATTACTTGCAAATACATCGTCATCCATCTAAACAATGATATACGCGAGAAGAGCTATCACTTTGAGTACATGAGTTCGTATACCTCTCTCGCATTAGCGTGAACCTAAACTAACTACTGCCTGTCGCTCGGAAACCGGAAACCGGTACACCTGGGCCTGACACTCCGGCCACTAGCCGTATATATACTCCTGGCGTAGCACTTCTTCACCATCTATGATCTATGCACCTGCATCGTCACATGAGTCGATGATATGCAACATATATAGTTGAGCAACAGAAAGAGACAGACTTGGCAAAAATAGAAACAACATATCATAAGCATAAATAACAAAGTTCATCATACCCAAAATGCCCTAACTAGAGTGATTTTCGCTAGTCGAGGAGGAGGGCGGTTTAATTACATCACAAATAAAGTTTCACCGTGCATAACTCAAAGTTTTGTCATACAGAAAGTATGGACTAAACGGACACATTGTCATATATCGACAATAACTCCACCATGTTGTGCCATCCATCCATGTCAGGGAGATAGTCCTCGAGCTTAGTGAAAGGCTTCATGTTGAGATGTTGAGAGGCTATCCATGTTCAGACGTCTTCCCTCGACATTTGTCCTTCTCCGTAGAACATCCCTATTTTTTCGACGACCTCCTTCATGATGATTTGGGCAAGTTTGCGCTGGATGTTATAGAACTCAGCTCGAAGTCGATGATCCTTGATATCTCCTATGTCCTTTGCCCATTGCAGAATATGGGCATCGCCAGATCTAGGTGACATTTGAAGGTTCTGGTGATCCCGTCTGTACTCCAGCATGTGGTGTAGGACATAGAATCCATCATTAAGAGAATCGTTCGGTTGCTGGATGCAGCAGAAGTCGGTCTTATGGCTGAAGGCGACCCTGCCGCCTCTTCTCTTCGTGTCCCTAACCTCTCCACCCCTTGCTTGGTAGTAAAACATAGCACTGTCGAGAACATCTTTGATGTGGGTGTAATCCTTTTTGTGAATGTTCTTCGATGAGTCCAAGTAAAGAGCGTGGGAGAATCAGGGGTAGAGGATGATGAGGACGGCGCGCCCGCCGCTGCGCAAAATAAGTACACCTCAAATTAATTAGCCTCCACCGTGCAAATGAATTATTGAAATCGAAGGAAGGATAGCAGCGCGGATGACTTACACGGGATGATAAGGCACGAGAATCGCCTCCTTGTCCTTATTGGCCAGCATGAAACTGACGATGTAATCCCTCGCGTATTCACGGTGCTCTGCGCAGACTCCCATGAAGCCCTCGTGCATGTAGTACGGGTCAGCGACACAGATATGACGTATTTTCTCAACCCCAATGATGTAGTTCATGTGCAAGGCATAAAGGCGGACAAACTTAAAATCCAGCTTCTTCACGTGAAACATGTCGAATATGTAATCGAATCGGAGGAAGAACTTATCCGCGGGGAAGCTGTCGATGTACGACATTTGCCGCGGAATGTTAACCACGTAGAGTGGGTATCCTGGATCTTTTGAGGCGATGAGGCCTTTCTCTAACCGCAACACATCGTCATGAAGTCTCCTTAGATCGCTAAATCTTGCCCGTAGCGGTGTTGCAGGTAGGATTGGTTGACCGGGGATATGCCATTAATCCGCATCAGGGATAGCTATACGATCCTGAAGCTGAGGCTGCTGAGGCGGCTGGATCATAGAATCAACTTTTTTGCCTTTCCTCGCTCTCTTCCTAGACTTCTTTACTACCAGAAGGTCATCCATAATACGTTGAGACGGTAATTCAGGCACCGACTCATGACGCTCAAACCCTGAGGAGGCGCCAGTATAGACATACTGTTCAGCGCCATCGTCATTCCCATCCTCATCCATGGCGACATCATCAGCGACTAATGGAGCCTCCTCCTTACCCCGTCCGCTATCACCCAACCCGACACCCGACGCTAATTGGGTAGGTGGGGTGTTGATGTTCATACCTTGCTGAGGGATCGTGCTCATGGGTGTGCTCCCGGTCGCCTCCGGACGAAGCAGACTCTTTGGCCACAACAGGACCCACCCATTGCAACAATCACCAAGCCGCCGCGGGGTCTCATCGTCATCCCCCACTAGTATTAGAGGAGGCAAATTCTCGTGGCCCGGTTTGACACTGGCCACGGAAACCTTGAAGACGTTCGGGGGGATTGGCCGGCTGTGGAACAATGGTTCCTTCGGCTCCATTATCGTCGCCTTCCCCACGTCCACCTTCTGTTCGCCGATGGTGTACAATATGGTGCACGGGGTTTCGTCGGCCTGCAAAGAAAAGTCTGCGACGTGAGACATCCGAAAGGCAACGAAAACGGGAGATTATACATTTATATTGAAGGGGCCTAGTGTGACAGATATCGTGAGGGCTTCGAGCTCAGCCAAAGACGAGGCACCACGGAGCACGTCCGGTGCAGGAGTCGGTGCGGGAACAGGTGCGGGAGCAGGTGCGGGAGCAGGTGCTCCCAAGAAGTCAGCAAGGGGAAAGTCCTCTGCATTTTTTTCTTGATTTTGCCTTGTCCAAGTGAAAACGCCTGTCACCAAGGAAGTAGACAAATCTGCAACCACCTGTTTTGCGGTAGCTACCGCTGTTGCGACTGTCTGAGATGATTTCTTCTCAACCTTCTTGTCGATGTTTTCTTCAGTTAACCTCCGTATTTCCTTTCTCTCCTCCGTGGTCTAACGGTAGTACTTCTTCCACGTGGCGCCGTCTCCGACACAGTGCACGCGTCCATATGACGGTCGAGTATCCACCGGTTGTCGTTTCAATATGGTCCACGCCCGGTTGAATGGAGTGTCCCACTTGGGCCTCGCCAATGCCTCAGATGGCGAGTCGCTTTCGGCCGCAATCCGGTGCTGCTCTCTCTGCAAAAGGCACAAGGATCATTTATAGATATGACTAACGCGTGCAGTCGAATTGATCAGAAACTAAAATTACTAGTAGTCTCATGAACTCCGTATTGACCGGTGTTGTCTCGTAAACCTTCTTCACTGGGTCTCAACGGTGCCGGGCCCTTAGGACGTCACGCTCCTGCGGGACGGTGAAATGCGCCAAGGGGTCTGGGATGCCCAGACTCGCGGCTTCCGCGTCCTCCTTGGCCCATTTGGACCTCTTTCCGCCGTAACCATGGCTTCCGAGGTGGTGGCTCCCAATGTTCCTCTCTTGAAGCCCCATCATGTACTTAGACTTTTTTTGGCAGCTTCGGCCTTGCAAGCCTCCATGAATATTTTAAACTGCTCTTCCGTGATTGTCGGATTATCCTTTACAATCTTGGAGTAGGGTTCCTTGTCGATGATCTTTTCTTTCACTCGATTTTTCCAGGCGGCCAACGTGTCGCTAAACTTGGTCATGACGTGTTTGTTTACATTCTTCATTGCCGGGTCCCCGTCTGGATCTTCATAATCCTTCTCATTCCGTCCCGGGAACAAGAATATCTGGTGAAACTTATTTATGAGGGAGCTCCTCATATTTTCTATCTTGTGTAGTTTCTCATCGTTGATGGTGGCAGTTGTCCGTATGATGCAGCCTATTTGATTGCCGTAGCACGCGCGCGCTTCCTCGGGCGCCTTTGGCTCAAAATGGCCGTCGTCCACCTCCGTGACCACTAGTCCAGTAGTCCTGAGTTTGTTAGGAACCCGTTGCCTCTTTGCTTTGGGTTCTACACCGGCTCCGCTCCCCGAGGCAGCACCGGTCTCAGTGCCGGTCTCGATGCCAGCCTGAATCTCAGCGTCGGTCTCAGTCTCAGCACTGGTCTGCGTGTCGGTCTCAGTCCCCGATGCCACCGGTAGGCCCAACAACAACATCGGTTGATCGTCGGTAAGTCTAAAAAATTCGTCTACCGCCCGGTAGACGTCGTCGCAATCACCAAAACCCTGTCCTTCATCGTTGCTAGCCATGTTTCCTATGATTAAATCTAGTCAATTAATTCTAGACCTAATAAAATGAATAATGACATAAAAAAGGCCTATTGTTTTGCAGGAATGTTGACTCCTTCCTGATGCGGCAAATCCCGGGCACTCGATATGTCCTAGTTTGTAGCACAAGTCATGCCGAATTTCACGAAAAATTTCGGCATGACCTTTGCTAAAAAGTGGACAAATCGAGAACCTAAAATTTGTCGGAACAGAAATGAATCAACATTTCGGCAAAACATAGGCCACTCAACATCATTCCTTGGAAACAACAAAGCCACTTGGGCACAATCGAACAACTTTAATGAAAAGATATAACATGACCACTTCAATGAAAAATAAAATTTTCCTAAATTCTTTTCCTTGAAAAATAGTGGTCTTTTCAAAAATCAAAAACCTTTGCAAAATGACCTCACTAAACACTTCTCTGCCTAGGATAGAACCCAAATTATGTTGATCTAGCTATTCCTCTCTCTCACACAAACACACATTATTATCTCTAACCCTTCTCTGCCTAGGACAGAACCCAATTAAATTGCAAAGGAACTCCATTTCTCTAACCCTTCTGACACAATGCTCTAAAATAAAATTTTCCTCTAACCTAGCCAACCTACTTAACCTAGCTTGTTAATCCAACGAACCAAATTAACCTACCTATTTAACCTAGTTAGTTAATCTAGTTTACCTAGATAATTAACCCTAATTAAACTAGTTAACGCAACTAGTTCTCTGTCAAAGCCCAAAATAATTTTTTGCACTAATTAACCTAGATAATTAACCTAATTAAACTAGTTAACCTCACTAGTTCTCTGTCAAAGCCCTAACAAAATTTTTGCACTAACCTAGATAATTAACCTAATTAAACTAGTTAACCTAACTACTTCTCTATCAAAACCCTAACTAAATTTTTGCCCTAACCTAGATAATTAACCTCATTAAACTAGCTAACCTATGCATGAGAGAGAGATGAGGGGTGGGGGCTTACAGAAGATGGCTCCGGTGGTGGCGATGGAGGCAGTGGTGGCGAGGGAGGCAGGGGCGTCTCCGGTGACGGCGAGGGAGGCAGGGGCGTCTCCGGTGACAGCGAGGGAGGCAGTTGTGGCGAGGAAGGATCGGGTGGCGTCGACGGCGGCTCCGGTGGCATTGACGAGGCTACGCGGCTCCGTGCCATTGGGGGCGGCTCCGGTGGCGTCGACGGCGCACGACTCTAGTGGCGTCGACGTCGGCAGGAGACGGCGGCGAAGTGGGGTGACGGCGAATCAGGGAGATGGCGGCGCGCGGGGTGGGTTGAGGGATTTGGGGAAGAAGTGGTGGATGGGGGAAAACGGTTTTTTGGTTAAGTCAAACTTAGCGGTAGCGCGTTTGGTAAAACGCGCTATAGCTAAGATAGCTATAGCGGTTTTTACAAAACACGCTACTGCTATAGCTATGTAATTTTCTTCCATTTTTTAATTTCCTTTTCTCTTTCTATAGTGGGGGTCTAGGACACGCGCTGCAGCTACGTTAGCTACAACGCCTCTTACATACACACGCTGCTGCTATGCCTTCCTCCGTTTTTTTTTTTTGCTTTTTCATTTATTTTGCTTTACATTTTATTTTTTTCCTTTCTCCTTTTTCTATTTCTTTCATTTTCATTTACTTTTCTATTTGTTTTTCATCTTATTTTATTTCCGTTAGTAGTAGCGCTCTTCTTAGGAAATGCGCTGCTACTTATGCCCTAGCGGTAGCGCGTTTCTTCCAAGCTCGCTACTGCTATGCGTAGCCTATCATTCTAGGGCTGGGAATATTAGTAGTAGCGCTTTTGCCACTACACGCGCTACTGCTAAGGTTGTATCTGTAGCGTGGTTTTTCTTCAATCGCTACTGCTATCTAGCACTAGCGTCCTTTTTTGACCCGCGCTGTTGCTAAATTTCTGTGTATAAGGTTTTCCCTAGTAGTGATGGAACAATCAAAAATTATAGATACGTTGGAGACGTATCAACCATTCAAAGCCAAGTCATCAATTTTCAACCCTTTCTGACTTCATTTGCTATTTTTCATGCATTCCCTAAAATTGAAAAGCACTACAAATGAACTATGAAAAGGTTCACATTTGGCAGGGTATCATCATTTCACCCACATAGCATGTGCTAAAAAGTAGAAAGGGTTACGAAAAAAACTGGATGCACTTCGTCTACAAAATTGACAATCTCTTTCGAAGTATCAGGGTTTCGGATGAAAACTCATCTGTTACTAAGGCATTTCATTTTTTTTAAACTTACTTCAACTCCAGACTTTTTGTGCATTCAGTATGCACCATTCAAAGCCACGTCATCAATTTTCAACCCTTTCTGACTTCATTTGCTATTTTTCATACATTTACTAATTTTTTGAGCTAAATGACACTAAATTGAAAAGCACTCATACGAACTATGAAAAGGTTGAAAGTTGGCACGGTATCATCATTTCACCCACATAGCATGTGCTAAAAAGTTGAGAAGGTTACGACAAAAACTGGATGCACTTTGTGTACAAAATGGACAATCTCTTTCGAAGTATCAGGGTTTCGGACGAAAACTCATCTGTTACAAAGGCATTCATTTTTTAACTTATTTCAACTCCAGACTTTTTCTGCGTTCAGTGGGCTCCTACTTCTATGACAAAAAAATCTTCAACCCTTTCAGACTTCATTTGCTATTTTTCATGCATTTACTAATTTTTTGAGCTAAATGACCCTAAAATTGAAAAGCACTAAAAATGGACTATGAAAAGGTTGAAGGTTGGCATGGTATCATCATTTCACCCACATAGCATGTGCTAAAATAGGTGAGAGGGTTACGGCAAAAGCTGGATGCACTTCATCTACAAAATGGACAATCTCTTACGAAGTATCAGAGTTTTGGACGAAAACTCATCTGTTACAAAGGTATTTCATTTTTTTAAACTTGTTTCAACTCCAGACTTTTTGTGCGTTCAGTATGCACCATTCAAAGCCACGTCATCAATCTTCAACCCTTTCTGACTTCACTTGCTATTTTTCATGCATTTACTGATTTTTTTGTGCTCAATGACCCTGAAATTGAAAAGCACTATAAATGAAATCTGAAAAGGTTGAAAGTTGGCATGGTTTCCTCATTTCACCAACATTGCATGTGCTAAAAAGTTGAGAGGGTTACGACAAAAACTAGATGCACTTCATGTACAAAATGGACAATCTATTTTGAAGTATCAGGGTTTCGGACGAAAACTCATCTATTATAAAGGCATTTCATTTTTAAAACTTATTTCAAGTCGAGACTTTTTATGCGTTCAGTATGCACCATTCAAAGCCATGTCATCAATTTCCAACCTTTTCTGACTTCATTTGGTATTTTTCATGCATTTGCTCATTTTTTTGAGCTAAATGACCTTGAAATTGTAAAGCACTATAAATGAACTCTAAAATGCTTGAAAGTTGGCATGGTATCAAAATTTCACCCACATAGCATGTGCTAAAATGTTGAGGGGGTTACGGCAAAAACTGGATGCACTTTGTCTACAGAATGGATAATTTCTTTCGAAGTATCATGGTTTCGGACGAAAACTCATCTGTTACAAAGGCGTTTCATTTTTTAAAATTATTTCAACTCCAGACTTTTTGTGCGTTCAGTATGCGCCATTCAAAGCCATGTTATCAATTTTCAACCCTTTCTGACTTCATTTGCTATTTTTCATGCATTTACTGATTTTTTGAGCTAAATGACCCTAAAATTGAAAAGCACTAAAAATGAACTATGAAAAGGTTGAAGGTTGGCACGGTATCATCATTTCTCCCACATAGCATGTGCTAGAAATTTGAGAGGGTTACAGCAAAAGCTGGATGCACTTCGTCTACAAAATGGACAATCTCTTACGAAGTATCAGGGTTTTGGACAAAAACTCGTCTGTTACAAAGGCATTTCATTTTTTAACCTTATTTCAACTCCAGACTTTTTGTGCATTCAGTATGCACCATTCAAAGCCACGTTATCAATCTTCAACCCTTTCCGACTTTGCTTTCTATTTTTCATGCATTTACTGATTTTTTTGAGCTCAATGACCCTGAAATTGAAAAGCACTATAAATGAACTCTGGAAAGGTTGAAAGTTGGCATGGTATGATCATTTCACCCACATAGCATGTGCTAAAAAGTTGAGAGGGTTATGAAAAAACTGGATGCACTTCATGTACAAAATGGACAATCTCTTTCGAAGTATCAGGGTTTCGGACGAAAACTCATCTATTACAAAGGCATTTCATTTTTAAAACTTATTTGAACTCCAAACTTTTTGTATGTCCAGTATGCACCATTCAAAGCCACGTCATCAATTTCCAACCCTTTCTGACTTCATTTGCTATTTTTCATTCATTTACTGACTTTTTGAGCTAAATGACCTTGAAATTGAAAAGCACTACAAATGAACTATGAAAAGGTTCAAGGTTGGCATGGTATCATCATTTCTCCCACATAGCATGTGCTAAAAAGTTGAGAGGGGTAAAGCAAAAACTGGGTGCACCTCTTCTACAAAATGGACAATCTCTTTCGAAGTATCAGGGTTTCGGACGAAAACTCATCTGTTACAAAGGCATTTCATTTTTTAAACTTATTACAACTCTAGACTTTTTGTGCGTTCAGTGGGCTCCTACTTCTGTGACAAAAAAATCATGACAGAAAATGGGCTTTTCTTCCTGGGCGGGCCAGAGACGCAGCTGCATGCCATTCTTTTGGACGTCCATGACGGAAAAAACCGTGGTTGAAGCGAGGGCGAGGAAAATTTCAGGGAGTTCCCGGTTACGGTGGGCGCGGTCGGGGGCCGAGCGATGCGTGTTTCTCTCGTACACGTACATGCATGTGTGCGAGGCATTGGCTCTAACTGAACCTGAGCGAGGCATTGGGCTCTAACTGAACCCGAGAGATTGCACTGCAGGCTACGCGTTACTGAACCCGAGCGATCGATCGATGGCTGTTAACTGAACCCGATCGAGCGATTCCTTCGCTACTACTGCTAACTGAAGCCGATAGATACTACCTATCTAGATGAACAGTGAGCGTTGCCGGGGGGGTGGATGAACAGTGAGCGGTGGCATTGTCTCTGGACGAACATGACCCCGTGTTGTGGAGGGCTGGATGAACAATAGACAGTGGAGGGGTGCCCGTGGAGGGGTGGTTGAACAGTAGCCGGTGGAGTAGCGCGCGGTGGAGGCTGGATGAACAGGAGCCCGAGGAGGCTAGAGGAGGTCGACGGTAGCCTGTGGAGGCTGGAGGAGGTTGACGGTGGAGATGAACAGTATCCCGTGGAGTCCCATTTTGCGGTACGCCACACCCCTCCCGATGAACAGGACGCCCGTTTCGACCGTAGCGGTCCAACACAAGTCCGTTTCGTCTGTTTTGCGGTACGCCACACCCCTCCCGATCAATAGGACCCCTGTTTTGACCGTAGGATGTCCGTTTCGTCCGTTTTGCGGTACGCCACACCCCTCCCGATGAACAGGTTCCCCGTTTCGGCCATAGGAGGTCCGTTCCCTCCGTTTTGCGGTACACCAGACCCCTCCCGATGAACAGGATCCCGTTTCGAACGTGGCCGGTCGAACACAAGGCCGTTTCCTCCGCTCTACGTTACACCAGGCCTCGTTTCCATCGCCTGTTCCGTCCAAGCCCTCCCGATGAACACGACGACGCATTCCATTCTGACACAGCCGGTTGGCTCCCATGCGTTCCGTTGCCTCCCGATGAACACGACGCATTCCGTTGCCTCCCCATGAACATGATGCATCCCGTTGCCTCCCCATGAACACGATGACGACGCTGTTTCTCCATTCCGACACAGCCATGTACATGAGCCCTGGCCGTATGTATGCGCAAGTAGGTGTTCGATATCCCGCCCGTATGTACACATGCGTGGTTGTATTTTCTTTCTTACACCCTGGCCGTTGTACGTACGTGTACATGCTACGTGCGTGCCTCTACTATGACACGTGCGCGCCTCTACATCCACCAGTATATATGTACGTACACATTCGCGACCAGAATCATAACGCTCCCTACGCTTCGACCAAGTGGGTCCCGACTGTCAGGCACTTCCTTGCGTGCGAAGATGTAGCTGGTGGGTCCCAGCAGTCAGGGGGCGAATCGTTTTTTTGCCCGGATGCACTTTCTTGCGTGCGAAGGTGTAGTTGGTGGGTCCCAACAATCAGGGGGGAAACATTTTTTCGCGAAATACGGTGCCCCGTCCGGTGGATCCCTGCTGTCAGGTGGAGGAATCATTATTTTCCGCGTAATAAGGAGGCACTTCCTTGCTGCGGCCGTGGACCCAGCTGTCTGCCTCTCCACGTACAGTCCATGTCCGATGGAAGTCGTTCCTTGACCACGTTGACCATGCCACGCTGAGAGCACTAGGGCGGTGGACGACGGCGAGGCCTAGGAAGGGGACGACGGGGAGCCGGGGAAGACGCGGCAGTGGAAGCCCGCGCGGAGAGGAGTACGAGGGTTCCCTGGTTCGGCTACGGTGTGAGGCTGCCTTCGCCGCAGGGCCAGGATAGCGGTGGGAATAGTAGGGGGAGATGAGGCCTCCGCGGTAGCACAGCCGGCCATGGGAGGCAGGAGCTTGCGGCACGGCCGAAGCTGCTTTGGGCGGCTGGAGCAAGAAGACCAGAGGTTGAAGAAGCACTACGGCCGTTGGATAGACATCGTACGGTCACTGGAGCTAGAATCGTTTATATTGACTAAGTTGACAAAGCCCTCCGTCCCCGTCAACTTAGTAAGCCCACAAGTCAGCCTCCCACCAAGGTGGTTCCCAGCTAGCAGGGGGTATTATTTTTTTTTTGTGTGTAATAAGGAGGCACTTCCGGTGGGTCCTAGCAGACAGCGGGGGGAACGTTTTTTTCAAAATACGGTGGCCCATCTGGTGGGTCCCAGTAGTCAGGGGCAAACATTTTTTTCGCGAAATACTGGTGGCCCGTCCGGTGGGTCCCAGCTGTTAGGTGGAGGAATAATTATTTTGTGTAATAAGGAGGCACTTCCTTGCGGCTGCCGTGGACCCAGCTATCAGCCTCTCCACGTACAGTATTATTCCGATGGAATTCTATCATTGCCACATTGACCACGCCGCGCCGAGAGCACCATGGTGGTGGACGATGGCGAGGCCTAGGAAGGGGACGATGTGGAGCCGGGGAAGACGCGACAATGGATGCCAAGTAGGAGGGTTTACTGGTTCGGCTGTGCTGTCGTCGCCGCAGAATAACAGCTTGTGTGGGTGAGTGGAGTGGAGGGATGGCTTGACAAGCGATGAGAGTAGTATGGGGGCGGTGACGCCTCCGTGGCAACACAGCCGGCCGCGGGAGGCAGGAGCAGGCGGCACGACTGGCGCTACTTTGGGCGGCTGGATCAAGAAGACCAGAAGTTGAAGAAGCACTACGGCCGTTGGATGGACATCGTACGGTCAGTCGAGCTAGAATCATGCATATTGACTAAGTTGACAAATCCCTTCGTCCCAGTCAACTTAGTAGGCCCACTATACTGGGTCCCAGCTAGCAGGGGGAGTATTCATTTTTTTGTGCGTAATAAGGAGGCACTTCCTTGCGTGCGAAGACATAGCTGGTGGGTCTGAGCTATCAGTGGCGGTAACTATTTTTTGCGAAATACAGAGGCCCTTTCGGTGGGTCCCTGATGTCAGGTGCAGGCATCATTATTTTGCGTGTAATAAGGAGGCATTTCCTTGCATGCGGCCGTGGACCCAGCTGTCGGCCTCTCCATGTACAATCCACTTCAGATGCATGTCGGTCGTTGACCATGTTGACCATGCCACGCCGAGAGCACCAGGGCGGTGGACGACGGCAAGGCCTAGGAAGGGAACGACACGGAGCTAGGGAAGACTGGGCAGTTGTTTCCCATGCGGAGGGGAGTACGACTATACGAGTGTTTACTAGTTCATCTGCCGTCGCCGGAGAATAACAGCAGGTGTGGGACTGTGGGTGAGTAGAGGGATGGCTAGGCCAGCGATGGGAGTACTGTGGGGCGGTGAGGCCTGCGCGGCAGCTTGTTTGAGCGGGTGGAGCAGGAAGAGCAGAGATTGAAGAAGCACGACGACCGTTGGACATCCAACAGTCACTGCTTGTGCGTCAACCTTTTTTTTAGGAAAGCCTCAAATTTGTTGAAAACAGCATACATGCCATCTGCCATTATTTCAAATAATTTACAACCCATTTGCTAATTCTTACAGGTTTTTTGGAGCCCATATTCTTTTTGTTAGCATTACAACCCATATTGTGGACACGGTTAAAAAATTATACGAAATTTTGCATATGTCGGTGCGGTCTGAACTGTTTTTAATCCCGAAATTTCGAGTCACATTTAGACTGATTTTAAAAATAAATGTATATCAATATAAAATCCAATAAATTGTCCACGCATAAAAATCAATGCAATTTAAAATCTCGAAATGAAAAAAAGATATTTGAAACTAATTGCCGGTTCGATGTGTTTTAAAAATGTACAGCCCATTTCTCATTACTGATAGGCCATTTTCTTGGCCAGCCGAATGAAGCTCTCCTCGTCTTGAAAGATTTGCAGCCCAACAGGCCTGATAAAGCGACTTACTTGACAAATCACAAAAAAACGGGGCTAGCCATTTTCAGAAAGAAAAAAAAAACTACTGGGTTGGTCTGTGGTAAACATAAAAGAAAAGGTTGTCTAGATAGGCCAGAGTGTCCCGCATAGCCCAGTTGACACCCTGCTTCCGTCTCAAAAACAAATTAGATAAATGCCACTCCAATTATGGCGATTCATAAAAATGCCACTGCAATTTCCAAAACTTTGAAAAATGCCACTGCAATTTTTGCAAACTTTGAAAAACGCCACTGCAGTTTGCAAACTTTGAAAAACGCCACTCCATACTTCGAAAAATGCCACTAGAAATGGCATGAAATGGCATTTTTCAAAGTTTGGAAATTGAAGTGGCATTTCTCGGATACACCAGATGTGGAGTGGCATTTATCAAATTAACCCGAAACAAAAATAACTGGGCGAGCTGCTGGGTCCCTGGTGTCAGCCGCTCGTTGTGCAATTCTCTCGTTTATTGACTGCGTTGACAATGGCATGGGACCCAGATGTCAGAAATCCACTAGGAGGAGCCAGTTTTTATTGGCTTGAAATAAGGAGGCACTTGCTTGCGTACTGCCATGACCTTGGTGGGTCCCTGCTGTCATCCTCTCCACGTACAATCATCTCCTCATTGTGCACGCGTCAACTTGGTAGGCCCACAAGTCAGCCTCTAAACCCGTGGAGGACAAATACAACTCATTTAAAAAAATAACAGCCTATTCCATACATTCAAACGGAAAGTTCAACATTCAGAGCAAAGTAACAGGTCTGATCCACATATAGAGTACTGAACTTCCACATTGACAACCATCATAGCCAAGTTAACTATCTACTCCCACTAATACTCTAGTAGCGTACAAGTACTAACTTACTCTTTAGCTAACTAGACAATGTCGGCGGCCATCTATGGTCCACGCTAAACACCGGCACCAGCATCATGTGCCTCGCCTCGGACTTGCAAGAGGTGCGATAGGGTGCGTTGCTCGCGCGCGTTGGCCCTTTCCACGCCCGCGTGGTCCACCGAAGCTTCGGCTTCCAAGCTGGAAACCCACTTGATGAGCTGGTAGTAAAATCGGCATCGCGAATGAGTGCGTGCCCGACAGCCTCCAGGCCTAGTTGCCGGGTGCCAGCCTCCACGTAGTTGGCCTAGTTGCGGCCGCTTTGCTCGCGACTCAGAGCATCGGTGCACTACTTCTCCATGTCCCGCTGGCGGTGCAAATTGGTGATACGCTACTCCTCCGCCAGGCGGTTGCGCTCCAACAACTCCCTCTCCTCCGACAAGTGGTCGCGCTCCAACAAATCCTCGATCTCTGCATTGCCATCTAAAGACAGATAGAATGCCTCCTCCCTCCGTCTGCCTTCCGGTGAAAAACCGAACACTAGTTCCGGCGGTGACCGCCTCCGGCGTCGCCTACCGCGGACGGGCGGGGGCATGGCGGACGTGGTGAGCGACGTCGAGCCGGTGGGGGCTTATGAGGATATGGCAAGTTGGGTCACATTGCCACCGGAGAAGGCCGGGAAACATTACTTATAGGCTGAAGGTAGCGCGATGGTCATCGGAATTCAATGCATAATGGCTTAGCGCGCCAGCTTGTCGTGGAAAAATAGAGAAACTGAAATTATGACTGTGTTGTCCCATCCCGTCTGGGTCGCACGCCGGCCTGGTGGTCAAATGAGTGCACTCGAATCATCTCCCTCCTTGTCAATAATGATTCCACGGATTTAAAAAAGCCCACTATTGCCATGCCTTGGTCTTGCTGCTTTGCTCACGGGACTAATAAAACCGGACGGAGGGAGTACCTTGGTTCGTGAGAGGTCTGAATTAAGCCCTGCAAACCAGAAAGGAGGTACTAGTACGTGCGTGATCTGCTATTTATTCGTGTAGGATCGAGTAGGTCGTTTCTTGAATTGAGCCCTGCAAATTGGAAAGGAGGTAGTACATGCATGATCTGCCATTTATCCGTGTAGGATCGAGTAGTAGGCATTTTTATTCAAAAAACTGCCACTTCGGATCTTGCATCGCAAATAAAACTGCCAGGAGCGCATTAGTAGGCTAGCTAGTGATCGATCAGTAACTTGTAAACACTGAGCGAACAGAAATAAGTAATTGTTAATGCATCTCAATGATTCACAGATCATATACAAATATGTAGCTCCAAAAGCAAAGATCAGCCACTTCGGATCTTGCGTCGCAACTAAAACTAGCTAGTACGATTCACATACATAAGATCAACATGTTAATTCACAGATCATATACAAATATGTAGCTCCAAAAGCAAAGATCTAGAAAAAACATCTGTTCTTCCTACTAACATGGATGCTTCTCTTGACCAACATTCAGTACAGACTGAAAGACAAATTTGTTTGTGAAGTCTACAATTCCTCTTGCAGACGTAAGTGGTTTCACCAACATCTGGAACCATGAGAATGAACCACAAATGATGGAGGAACATCCACTGCAATATGATTTGGTCTTCTCTCGATCACACCGCGAGACTATTTTCAGAATACAAACTTTAACTTAGGCAAAATGATGCCCATTGTATAATCAGACGAAAGCAATGAAGCACCTAGTGTTGGACAATAAATAGTACAATACTACTTTTCTGCAGTCCATGAAGTGACTATCCAATCTTTCTGTGTCTATTTTCAAATGGCACTGCATGCAGTGACTATACTATTCTCTTGTGCAGTTCGACCAAAATTGTGGACACTTTGTTTGTTTGCCAAATAGCAACGGGAAGACATCTCTGTCTGCACAAATATCAAGCAGCTAGTGAACATATACCACACCATGTATTTTCGGTTTAAACATGTCTCTTCCGCTTAGCATCTGTCATGTTCTGCATTGGACAATCTGCTACAGTTATGTTTTGCCCTGGACAATTTCATATTGAATTGATTTGCTGGTCCAGAGCAGAAATATAGCGCCTATTGTTCATCAGACCAAGGATATCCATGTTCATAGTGATGGAAGAGGTGAAATCGATACAACCAAAATTGAGCATCCAATCGTTGAATCCTGTCCTGCACCTCCAATGTAGGTCCACCCGGCCAATAAATTCACATGCAAACCACTAGTATTACTATCTAATGACAGTACAAAAGAGTAGCAAGATAGTAGCAAACCATGTACCTTCATAATGAACAGCTCATAGTGCCACCAATTGGATATAAAGGTTTGGAAAAACACATGCTCCTAATGTTGAACCAGTTGGACTTTTTGTGCAGTTCCACTAAAATCGAGCATCCCTGTTTGCATAGATATTGAAAGTGTGATTACTATAAAAGTGGCACTAGTTGAAGCATAGACTCACAAATATAAGCATTCCAAATTCTTAATGGGAAAAGGTAGCAAGACTGTTTCTAACCACTTGTTTGAAGGAATAAATAAAGAAACAGCGGCTGATGTCAGGAAGGCATGCATAGTTTTTTCTGAAAAACTGAGCCATTCCTGACCTTTCCTCTTCTTTTAAGCAAATTTTGTGCAGTTTACTAAAATAAAATGCCATCGGCGCCTTGACAATTCAGTGACACTGTACAAAAGGAAATGACTTAACATTACATCATGATGTCAGGTATGTAGGCGACATGCATTAGAGAGAAACATACAGACCTCCTTCGATAACGTAATGAACGTTAATTTTAATAAAGGTGTGACTAGCTTTACCGGGATAATTTGAGTGAACTCTACACCCTCTGTTCCTTAATATAAGACGTTTTCGCGGTTCAATTTAAAGTACCCAAACGTCTAGTATTTAGAAAAACAGGTAGTACTTTTCTTGAGCACATATCTAGGAAAGCTTGCCACTCTTTCTTTATGTCCATACGCTAATGCAACACCATTCGAATACAACAAATATACATTAATCCAGTGGCTAGTGCAACAGTAGAGTAGTTAGTTTATTACAGGGTACAGTACAATGGTTTTACTGAACAGATTTCAATAAACTCTAGCACTAGAAGGTTTCTATAAGAATTAACAATACAAAATGTAAAGGTAACAAGTGTCAGCATTGGTATACCAACTGTGCATGAGCATCAAACCAAATACAAAAGTCTGAAGGTAACTAGCATTATTAACTAATGACAGTATAAAAAAATTGCAAGCCATGTACCTCCAAGGTAAATATCATTTCAAACTCGGGGGGACCTTAAAAATCGCTATCCCAATCTTGGTAATCGATCAAACATAAAAACTTGATCAAACAAATCAAGAGAAGAGGCAGAGGAGGAGGTGCCCACTCTTGACCTTTCCTCTTGTCTTCATAATTGTTTGTGCAGTTTAACCAAAATAAAATGACATTAGCGCCTTGGCATTTTGGTGAAACTGTACAAAAAAATGAACTTACCTCATGAAAGTGAGGTATGTAATCTATAAGCATTAACAGTGCAAAAATCTGAAGGTAGTAACAAGTTTCATCATTGGTATACTGGCTGTGCAACAGCATTAGAATGCATTAGCTGAAAAATCTTTAATACATCCACAATCAATAGCTAACCCTGAAATAATCAAGTGACATTAAATGGCATTGCTTAAATTTATCGGTGGCATTAGATTGAGAGCGACATTAGTTAAATGTGGCATCACTTTAGCAGTAGTATTGCTTGACTTGACTGCTGGCGTTGTACTCACAGCAAAAAAAGTGGCAATAAGAGCATGGGAGGCCCATTCGGACAGTGGGCACACCAGTACGATGTACCTCCATGGATGTAGAGTGGTGAGGAAGGTATGGTTGCCCAGAGCAACAAATATCCAGGCAGCATATGTGGATTACGTCCCATTTTTGTTCTTTTTAGCCACCTTTTTCCTATGTGAGAACAACAAACCGATCGACCTGGTCATGCTCTATTGCATTGTCATGCCTTTCTACCCTTCTTCAACCAAGAGACATGAGACTCGTTCCTTAGCGGGTTCGATGCCTACTCTCTTGGACAGTACAGTCCCCCTTCCTTTCCTTATTCAACCCAGACATGGATTAGTCTGCATGAAGTAGGGTTTACTTTAATAGTGCAAATTATGTTTTTCGTCTGCATGGCCAGCAGAGTAGAGGATAGCGAATTGGGAAGATTGTGGACTGGAAAAAGATCCACATGCAACGACGTGGCAGATGGGGGCAATAGAACAAGGGTATGGTTCAAAAAGAGGTAGCATACCTGAGGGTCGGCGGGAAGTGGCTTCGCTCCTGGTCGTCGTCCTCCGCACACACTACGGCAGCAAGCTTGGGGACGGAGGCTATCCCGCGTGGGCGCTAGGTCTAAGAGGACAGCCTTGTCGTCAGGGCGTGACCTCACTCACCGACGACGAGTGCATCAATGTTGCACGTCCTTTTCTTCCCCGGCGGATCTGTGACCACCGCTGAGGAGGGAGAGAGAGGTTGTCTTTTTTAGATCTGGAGAGAGGGTGGTAGTGTGAGAAGCAAGTGGGCAGCCCTTAGCAAGAAAGTGCTGAAGCTCTAGCCTATATATCTTTTTTATACTACCAGTATTGGAGGTGGAGTAGTGGTAGAGTAGTTTATATTTTCTCTGTGTACAGTAATGGTTAGTCGTGCTTCAAAACTGAACGGCATGCCATTAAAAAAATAAAGGTCGATAACTAATGCGGCACCTCGGGCCAACACGGCCAGATTGCATTTTGCATGAGAAATTACACACCATGTTTCATTGACATGTGGTCCCGTTCCAACATATTAGTGAGACGACGGCAAGTCCTTTTCTACTAGTAGTATTACCGAACGGACGTGTAGGCCGGGGTGCCTCTTCGTGAAGCGTGGCAAACTAGCAACCGTCCACCGACTCTTCGCCTTTCCCTCTCGATTTGGAACTGCTGTCGCATGCTCTTCCTCTACCTCCTCCATTTTCCTTCAGCCCTTCACCATTTCTTTTGCCATTGTTCGATCGTCTTCTCCATCGAGGGAACAGGCCGGAAACGACCCCGTTATTCTTGCCCCGATCTGAAAGATGACGTGGTGCAGGAACTCATTGATCGGTGCGACGTGATCACCTCGGCTAGCATGGCAGGTTCGTTCAAGCCCATTCTCGACTCAACTAATAACATAATTACAAGGAACCCAAGAGTCAAGGAGCAGTTTCTCCCCTATCTTCTTCGTCGTGACCCCGATGACTGGTGCGGGGACGACGGAGGCCTCGCCCTGTGCAAGTTGATGCCGCTTAATAATGATACGTATGATGTTAGGATGCAATCCCTTGTGGGTAAGGCTTGGGTAGGCGCAAATGGAGATTGGGTTGTTTACATTGGGTCCAACTACGAGTGGGAACTTGTGAATGTGTACACTCGTGACCGGGTTCAACTTCCAAAAATCTCAGCAGACTGCCCAGAGGTTGAGCACACCGGTATTGTACGCACATTCAAATAAGATCATGGTGACTGTCTTCTACGGAAGATAGCAATTTGTCGAGTTCCCAACCGCTCTTGGAATTACAACAACTATGAAGTTGTTGCTATCTTTGACAAGCTTGTTGCCGTCCTTCGTGGTTTGACTAGATGGATATTGCTCAAAAATTAGTTTCTGTACATGGATGAGTAATGTTATGCAATTCAATACGAGGGCCTTGTGTTTGCTGCCACCACTCGTGGCACTGTTTTTGCACGGAATCCTTATGATTTCGGTACATTTGTCTTCTACCGTAATTATAATTGTTTCATCCACATGCATGCGGGTTAGCAAGTTTCCCTTTACTAATTATCCTTCTTCTTGTGTTTCCAAGGTCCTGTGAACATTCCACCACCTATACTTGAAAATTTCTATAACCAAGGGGGAGATGACGATGGTGATGATCACGAGCATGAGGACGAGCAACACCCATATACTCTGTGGCGCCTGGAAACTAATTAGGATGGATCACCTCTTCTTTTGTGTATACAACCCACTGATGATGTTACTACTAAGGAAGCACGTGTAGTCTCCCATGGTCACACTCTCTGGACCTATTCCAACACCCATTGCATGGTATTCGGGATGGATACTAGTGTTGTAGAACCAACTCCTTCTCCCTGGTACATAATTGATAGTCTTGGAGAAAACTCGCTCTTCCTTGGACAAAACTATCCAATGATGGTGAAAGGCGAACCAACAACTGTTGACACAACGTTACTACCATTTATGAGAAGCAACTGTGTCTATACCTCGGACATTTGGGTGGTTCCCTACCCTGGTACTGATATAGTAGATCGCTTCAGCCTGGATGATCAGTCCTGCATTGGTCTCCAGATCGACAATGGATGGCTCGTCCCAGAGAATCACTTGTGGTTCAAAGCAAGCGTTTCCAACACCGAGGAATGGTTGAGTTGAAGTTCATTTCATTGCTTGTTATTTGTTGTGTAGTGAAAACTTTAGTATTTATAATGTATCCTCGTTGTCGATGTGGGTTGATGACATGTTGTATGTAATAAAATGATATGCCTGTGATAAACTTACTAGATTTATGAATGGCTTTCGAGTCACTTCTCTGAGTGAGTGGTGCGGCGAGGCAAAAAAAATATTTTCTGAATACATAATTGTACGTTCATTGCAACAGGTTATCGGATGAGGCCAATCAACAATAGTAGTACACTATTTGTACTAGCTTCACATGCTTCGCGCGTCGGGCGGGTGTTTTACTGTAGCCATATGTTAATGTGTTCACTGTACGTAACCAGCACCTCGAATCCTCGATACTAGTACTATATAGTAAGTAGTAGGAGTAGTAGGGTGGCACGGGCCATAACAAGCATTCACGCCCAGGAGTACGGCACACGCCACCACAACGACATCCATCTAACACCATATTATTTATTGGAGTCCGTGCTAGAGCAATCTATTCAGCCATCGCGCGGCCGGCGAGGTGGGGGTTTGCTGATAGTTGGTTTCCTCAACTGCGGTCCCACTTGTAAGGCCAACTCCAACGCACGACCCCAAACAGACTTCCGTTTTGCATGAACTCCAACAATAATTTTGACTAGAAAAGCAAGACCAAAGAAAACAAGAACCACAAGAATACATTTTACTACTCTAGAAGATATCCAACTTCCATAACTGCTCCTATAAGTTGGATTAGTGCCTTCTAGATGCATTCATTATTGATCTGCGGAGGCTCGATCTTGCGTGCTTCTTTGTTATTTGAGTGTAAAGAAGTAGACGTTCCTTCCTCGCATCTAGTCTCATGTCTAGCCTCTATTCTAGTAGGAGTATCAACAAGTGCACTAGTCTCATCTCTAGCCTCTATGCTAGCTAAAAGTGCTAGAACATCTACTAAATTGCGCTCTATCAATATATCGATGTACTCTTCTTCCCAATTCCAAAACTTGCATCCATTCTACTCCCTCCATTGCACAATACATGCCTTCCATTTGTCAAAATATATATGTATCTAGACATGTGTTAGTATATAGGTACATCCATTTTTGGACAAATGGAAGTCAAGTATTTTGGAACGGAGGGAGTACATTTTTTTTAAGTTAGCACAACTAGTCTAATCTGAGAGCACAACCGAAGATTTGGTCGAGTTCTTCCTCCTTTTGCCGACACGTGGGACATCCAGCATCTAGGTCGTGTCATGCAAGAAAATAAAGTGGTAGTTGAAGCCACGTGATGTGCATCTTGGGTTAAACTGTCAATAGAATCTTACTACTCTTGAGTAAGTCCAAAAGCGGCCATCGAAGATCTTTATTGGATTTGTTTATCATCACCAACACGTCTAGATGAAAGATGTGCAGGTGCAGTGGGTCCTCTTGTGTTTACACTGACATGTGGGACCGCATGTGAGCAAACAGATGATGGGCTCCGCACGTCCGCTGGCTGGCTGAGAAGAGAGATAGAGGAGGGCTGAGCACGGACTGCAGGAAATTTGTTCTACGTACCTTGATATAGGCTCGATATAGTGGGGTGGCATGGGCCATAACTAGCTTTCATGTCTAGCAGTACGGCACACACCACCCACACGAGTCCTCTCCGACACCAATTTTCTTGGAGTCCGTGCTACAGCCATCTCTTCTCCCTCTTGTTTTCTCAGCCATCACGCGGTGGGCGGGGTGGGGGTTTGCCGATAGTCGGTTTTCTCAACTGCGGTCCCACTTGTAAGTGAAAATGCAACACCGCACGCAATCCCGCTTGAGCGGCATGCCGGACCAACCGTGTGGGGGTGCGACGCGAACACGACAGGCTTTTTCCTTTTGAACTTGTAACTTGTAAAATTTGGTTCTGCTCCATGGCGCGACTGATAGATAGAAAATAACGATTCTGCCTAGAGTAATGAGAAGTTTGGTTCTGGTGCCATTCATGCATGGAGTACGTACGAAAATTATGAAGTTGATGCGAAAGGTAAGATAATTACTAGTAGTATCATATACTACTACATGGATTTGACGGAAAGATAAAAATACATACGGATCCATCAACGACATCCTCACGCCCTAGTGCGCCGGGTCACCAACCGACGTGTGAGGAGCAGCGGCGTTGGCGGAGAGCTCAACGTGCTTCTGAACAATGCCATCCAAGGTTGCCCAACAGTCCAAGAAGCCCAGCATCCTATCGTCCTCCTCTTGCATGTAGTAGTCCTTGTGGACGATTTGCACGTAGATGTGGGTGATTATGTCGATGGTGTCTTGCTACGCCAGTCGCTGTGTGGGGAGCACGACCTCGAGGTGGACATTCTCCGGCGCGACGGCGGGCAGTCGCAGGGCCACCAGTGCGTCGAAGAGGTTGTCACAATAGTGGCCATTGAGGGTGGCGGACATCGTAGAGCCTGGGCGCGTCGGCTGGAGGCGTACATCAAAGTTGTCTGCGAGCTTCTTGATGACGGTGAATTTGTCGAGGAAACCGAGGAGGACCTCATCGAACAAGGAGACAAAGCTGTCGTCCTAGCAGCCCCTCGCCCTGGCGGCCTCAAGCAATACTACCTGGAGACGTTCCTCGGTGTCGGGCCGCAGGCCGGCGTCGTGGACCATTTGGCACAGCCGGCTGATGCTCGCGCTCATCACCTCCATGGGTCTAGCTTAGCTTCTAGTCAACTGATCTTTCAATTCGAGTGATCACTCTTGCCCTTGGTTAGCGTCCGTAGGATTTCGTACTACTCCTCGGCCCTCTACTGCACCTGTCTTTGGCTGTATGATAGGTGGGCCAGCCGCCCCTTGGGCCCACGTGTCATTCACCCAAAGGCAGTTGCCGTAAGTCAATGAAGCTGCGTCCCCCTCCGTGCCGGTGCAGTATAGTCATCTCACTGGACCTCTAGTTGGGGCCAAATGAGAGAAGTTTGATCTTTACTGGTTTATTGGTCCCCTTTGCATTTTGCGCCAAGTTTTGACCTTTGATTTAACTTATAAAATGTTAATGCATGTAAACAAAAATGTTGTGTAAGTCACCTTATGAAAACCAAATAATCCCAAAACACTTAGGCACGGTGCATTATCTTCGTCCTTGTTTCTTATTTCGTGACATGTCAACCAATGAGAGATGTGGGCCGTTTATGCTTTCAATGACTTCAGACTACCAAACATGACATGCAGTGTTTAGTTCATTGCATGTAATCCTATTAGTACTCTAGTTAGCAAAAAGACATTAAGTTCTCTCGCCGATAGGAATAAAACACCATGTATTTATTTACAGAGGGAGTAGTACATTTTTTGTGACATGCATTACTAGATATTGCTAGACAATTACTAAAATCCAGATGGACGTGGTAGTACTCCTAAATCCAGACGGTGGTGCTACTAGTACTAGTAGTAGTACTACCAATATAGTAGTAGTAGGAGTACTAGCACTGTACTACCAGTTTGTCAAATTATTACGTGCTGCTCCTCACAGTGAAGTGACAAGACCCTGTGCCGGAGATGACACCTGAGCATAGGCGCCGTGTTCGGCAAACCATAGTCAGCCTCACCATCTGCAGTCACTATCATCATGGCTGTAGAGCTAGCCTGCTTACAACTAGCCCTGTTCGACATAATTTCCTGTGCGTAGATGCCTGTGCATTGCACGGAACACCAAGATTGGGGGTGGACGGCGCAGGCAGCGGCCATCGCGCCAGATTTTTCCACGGCCTTCTAGATGTGGTGGGGAGGAGATAAGGCTGATTGTGAGAGACAAGGGGTTGTTTGTAAATAGGGAACAAGTGCGGGCATCTTTTTGCAAAAATGGAGAAGCTTGGTTTGTATGCGTCAGATCTAGACCTTACGGCTATTGGTGAAAGATGGGAGGCACAACATCATCACCAACTCAGTACCTATTTGATTCGCAAGATTTTGAAAACGCAGGAATAGGACACGGCAATATTACAAGTTTCAAACTGATATTACAAATGTTGGGAGTAATGCTGCACCTACGAAGAGGGAATTACTAGGAAGTTTACGTAAGAACATTCGTTACTTTAGGTGGATGCAGCATTATCATACAAACTAAAATCCACCACCCTGACAAGTCACTAATGGGCAAATAAGTTTTCGAGTCTCTAGCCACTTGTTGTTTCAAAAATAAATTCAGCTTCTGCGGAGACTTTGTCATTTAGGCTTAGACGCTTGCGGTGATTAGCACGCCATTCATTGTTGCACCAGAGAACGCCAAACCTCTTTACCTTGAGCACACTTCCCTCCAGAACAAAGAACCTGGCCAATTTAATCTCAGATGTGCGGCCTGGGTAGTCGATCAAATCATTTTCTGTAAGATGGAGATCAAGGAATTCGATGTGATTGTTATAGTGCGACACATTTTTCACTTTCGGGAATTTTTTTATCTGCAAAAGAAGAGAACATATTAGAGCAGCTGGCTGTATAAGATTGCCGTGTCATCAAGAGGTACCAATATCATTCGCTCATACGATAGGGTTGGCTGGCTGGTGATATTTTTTCACTCTCTCTCTTTCTGTCCCTCTCTCTCTCTCTCTCTCTCTCTTTGTTTCCTCTCATTTAACTAGGAGCACATGAAGATCTTGGGCATTTGTTGCCTTCCACTATGTGGCCGATGCCATATTTCGCAAAAGTATGCCACATAATACGCATCGATGTCAAATCAAAATATTTTGGCACCGCTCTCGCGATGTGACAGAGTTGGCACCGCTGTGCACACAGACCCACATGTATAAACAAATCAATCAAACCAACTACACCAGCCTCTCACTCTCCCAAACAAGTGTTTTTTATTGCCTCAGTCCTCTCTCTCTCCCACGCAGTGTTTTTTCATTGCGTGAGTTAATTTGGCACCGGAGCAAAGTAGGTGATCCAGATTGGGGCACCAGGTGAGCAATGGAGGGGCATCGATGACAAATGCATCACAAGTGAATTTGGCACATGTTTTGGCCTACATAGACAACTTTTGTACTCTCTCCGCCCCAAAATTCTTGTCTTAAATTTGTCTAAATACGGATGTATCTAGTTACATTTTAGTGTTAGATACATCTGTATCTAAACAAATGTAAGACAAGAATTTTGGGATGGAGGGAATACTACCTCGTATTTAGTATAAAATTTTGACCATAGACTTACCTAAGAAAATGCCAATGCATGTCACTAAAAATTACACCATTTGAAGTTATGTTCAAATACGAATCCAACGATAAAGTTCTTAGTGACATGCATTAACATTTTGTCAGTTAAATCTATGGTCAAATTTTGATACTACAAAATTGGAAGAGTAAACCAGGACGGAGGTAGTACTTGCTCTTAGGGTAACCATAGAGTTACTTGAGTAGTCTATGTTACTTTCCACTATGACTAGCCTAGGCTACTATAGTAGTACAGCATAAAAATGATGCAAATGATCATGTGAGAAAAAAATACTAAAAACATTTATTTCGGTGCAGTGCGTAGATGCAGTTTTGAACACTACAATTGTCATCGTAATTTGGGAAAATTACGAAAAACTTGAGCTACGTTGTGATTACCATTTACTTATAGGAAAGAAGTTTCACCTCGATGAGTAGCTTCTCCGTGCACGGAAAGCATGTAAGGAATCCAACAACTTGATCCAGATTGGGGCCGATAGATTTTAGTGCTAAGATTTTCACTGTGCGCATGGACTGGGTCAAGCTTGTGGGAATCATTTTCTAGAAGATGGTCGTAAATACATCAAGAAGAAATTTAAAAATGTGAATTTCAAGAATACGGAGAAGAAGATGAGTGATGTACATGAACGATTACGGATCCAATAAAGAGTTCAAAGAATTTGGCAGACGAGTACACAAACGCTGTCAATTTCTGCGCGTCAATGAGCCTGATTTTTGTTGGACCTTCTAGATCTGATACAAGCAATCTCTCAAGAAAAGGCGCATTCTCAATGACCATAACGTGGAACAGCTGGAGTGATCTCTTGTTGCAGGACCAGCCAGACAGATAAATCCATCGGAGATTCATTGAGGCGATGTGGAGGCTAATGAACCCGTGGATCTGCTCAAGACCAAGGTACTCGAGCACAGTACAGCTGCAGAGCAGGTGCTCCATAGCCTTCTTCGAGATGACAATGTCGAAGAGGTCTAGATGCTTGAGTTGAGGAAGAAGAAGGGCGGGCGCGACATTAATCTGGGGAAGATAGCAGGAGATGAAGCTGGTGTGACGCAACATTGGCATGAGGCGGAGCGCGGACGGCGGCAGAGAGCGACATCGTCCTTCTTCAAAGCTGAGCTCCTCGAGCTGATCTAGGGTGGGGGATAAGGACCACTCGTCGAACTTGGGTTGGACCTTGCAGTTGGTACTGAACATTCGGATGTCAAGGCGTCTGGCTGGCCCAAGGTGCAATGAAAAGATCTTGGAGACTGCGGCCATGCGTTTGCAATCCCCATCGCAGAGGCAGATGTCGATGGTGAGGTTGAGGGGGACGCAGCACTAGAGGGGGCGCGACCGCCGGGAGGGCAGGGCGGTCCGCACGGGAGATTTGGTGGGGAGGAGGCCAATGATGACGAGCAGCATGTCGTCGGGGAGGCTTCTGATGAAGTCCAGGCTCGCCGGATGCGGTTTTGGCTCGAGCTGCCTCCACTTGTTGGCTGCCTCGCCGTCCATGTCAACCGGCAGCGATGCCGGTGTACACGTGTGCTGGTGTGTGTTGTGTGTTGGGTGTGCGCGAGTGCGTCTTTCTATGCATGCCTCCGCGCAGTGGTGAATTGTGCGCGAGTGCCTCCTTCACGCACAAGAAGTGTGTCCTCAATGCGCCCTCAATTTACTAGCGTGCGGGGTGCTACCCCGAGTGGTTTCAACTTTGTTTACTTCACCGCGTGTCAGATGGGCCTCTAGTTTACTTATTTTCACCCACTACCACATGGGCCAGCACACGAAGATACAGAACACGAGCTGACAAGGTAGCATGTGGATTGGTTGACCGGTCAACTAAACAATATACATAGCTATACGCTAACACAGTGAGCGTATAATCCGTCAGTATGGAGAGTTCGAGTGAGAGGGGATCAGGGGAGGCCAGTGAGAGATAGCAGAGAGAGAGAGAGAGAAAGAGCTACTCCCTCTGTTCGATAATGTAGTTCCAACATTTTTTTTAAAGTCAAACTTTTGAAACTTTGACCAAGTTTATAAAGAAATTACTTCTATCTACGATACCAAAGATAAATGATAGTATGAAGTAAGTACATGTTGTGATGGATCTAATGATCGTTCTGGATGTAAATGTTTTTCTCCATATATACCTGGTCAAACTTTTCTGAGGTTTGACTTTTCAAAATATCCATATGCTTATGGACGTGACAGAGTCCCTAACTAGAGAGAGAGAGAGAGAGAGAGAGTGAAAAAAGTGTGTGTGCGTGTGTGAAAGAGACATGGACAACACACGATAAAAGTAGAGAAAAAGCGTGCGTGTCTTATGCAAACATATCACACATGCATCTTCGACAACGGAGGCAAGGTGAGGAGATAGTGTGTGGTTGTTTGGAACTGAGAGAGCAAGATCCATAGCACGTGGCCAAGAGGGGTCTGACAAACAAGGGAGAGAGGTCGAGAGAGACGTACGGAGAAAATGCAGACATGGGGAGGAGAGAGTGTATGTTTGTCATAGAGAGATCCCCTGGAGATCGTGATGGGACTACATGGGTGGGAGATTGAGTGACAAGGTGTGTGCGCGATAGAAGATGCCCCGAGAGATATCGAGATAGATGTATGGATGGAAGGAGACAATACGTGTGTTCCTGATGGCTAGTAAGAAACAATCATACTTAGGAGGGGGGGACTGCTTGCGCCTATGATGGAGTGAGGGATTATGGTACTTAGGGGGGTGCGTTTCACATGGAGAGAGAATAAGTGGGGGAGTGCTTGTGCCTATGATGGAGTGAGGGATTATGGTACTTAGGGGGGTGCGTGTCACATGGAGAGAACAAGGGCGAAGAGTGTTGGATGGGTCTATATGTATAGAGCGAGCGAGACATGTGTATGTGTGAACCAGGAAGATATAAGGTCAGTTTGGCTTGCGTCGTGAGCACCTTTTGCCTAGCCTGGGGTTGTGGCTGGATTTCATGCACGCTTGTTTGGTTGCTACCCTGTGAAAAAGAAAGCCCGCCTTGCCTGGGTTCCCTTGCACTTTAACTAGCCTGGTTGGACTGCAGACACTGCAAGTAGCCTGGCCCAGGTGACCGATTTTGAACGCCTGGCTGTGCCTGGTCATGCGGCCACGAGGCTAACAGCAACATCAATGGATATTAGCATTAAATAATTGTTGCATGGATTGATTGATGGGACGTTGATGCTTTACCTGGCCCAGGCATGAACCAAACGCTTCAACACCACACAAGCCTGGCCAGGCAGAAATATTTTACATCTCACGTCCACACCAGGCATTACTGGCCATCAAGGCATGAGGGTCAGGTCACGAACCAAACTAACCAATAAAGTTTGAGAGAAATTGAGGAGCCCCGATAAGGCTGAGTGGTGCGTCAGATAGCTGAGAGGGGGAAAGAGATATTCCATCCGCTCGATAATGCAGTGCATGTAAATTTTTTAGAAGTCAAACTTTGGAAACTTTGATCAGGTGTACGCAAATGTTATTTATATCTACAATACTAAATATACATCATACAAAACTACGTCTCATGGTGAATCTAATGGTATATGTTTGCTGTACTAGATGTAATTGTTTTTCTCCACGTACATGGTCAAACTTTGTGATGTTTGACTTTTCAATAAATCTATATGCTATGGACCGAGGAGAGTGCCTAAGTCGAGACAGATCAAGTGCGTGTGAAAGAGAATGAGTAAGTGTGCAAAAAGAGTATGTGTGTGAAAGAGAAAGTGACAACAAATGATAAATTAGAGAGAGTGTGTGTTTTTTCGTTTCTTATGCGAACATATCACGCATGCATCTCCGAGATAGAAAAGCGAGGAGAGGAGATACACGAAGATAGCTAGTGTGTGATTGTCTGCAATGGAGAGAGACACCCCTGTAGCACATGTCCAATAGAGGTCTGGATAATAAGGAACAAAGGTCGAGAGGGACACATGGATGGCATGGACGCATGGGGAGGGAGAGAGGATGTGTTTGTGATAGAGAGATCCCCTCGAGATCGTGAGGGGACTATATGGGTGAGATATCGAGGGAGTGCGTGCGCGATAGAAAGATGCCCCGAGAGAAATCGAGATAGACCATGCACATGTTTGTGATGGAGACTAAGATTAGATAGTCATATACATATAAGGGGGAACTGCGTGTGCCTACAATTGAGTGAGAGACCATCATACTTGGCTAGCTAGGCATAAGGTTGTGTGTGTGTATGTGTGTGCGTGTGAGATGGAGAGAGAACGAAGGAGAGAGATTGAGTTTTAGATGGGCCTATCGAGTGCGAGTGAGATATGCATGTGTATGTGTGACCCAGGTGGATGGATAGTTTGAGAGAGGGGGGAAGAGCTCCGAGACGACAGAGTGGCGCGTGAGAGAGTTACGGGCAAAGAGCCAAGGAATTTGTGTGCGTACGATGAGTGCACCCAAGATATCTAGTTTGGACTAGCTAGAGTATCATACATAGTGTGTGAGAGAGACCTATAGATGGTGTATATATGCATGAAAACTAGAAAGAACCCCCCCCCCACACACACACAGAGAGAAAGAGAGAGAGAGATGGAGAGAGATGGAGAGAAAGGGAGAGGGACCAACAAGGTTTTTGTGTCGGATGCGTGCGACAGAATTGAAGATTTTCGACGATATATATATATATATATATATATATATATATATATATATATATATATATATATAGAGAGAGAGAGAGAGAGAGAGAACAGGAGTCCGGGAGAGGGGGAGGTCGCGTTTTATGCATCAAAGACTGATATAAACCATGTTTCGATATAAACTTGCATTCAAATATTTAAATTGGAGAACATGTTGTCTGCAATCCACACATGAACGGATATATGCGTATATCAAACAAGTTCATTAATTTGACTTTCGACATGTTCATGGAGTACTATAATATAATACTGTACAACATGCTACTCGATTGAGGTGTTCAATTTTGGATTTAGTTCACTATTTTGACCTACTAACGAGCTATTTCATTGAATCAAGATATTTCATTTTGGGTTTGATTCACGTTTTTGAGTGGGTCAACTATTTGTCATATAGTAAATTGCTAGCAACGAGCATGTAAAAACACATTACTCCCGAGCATCATCTCTCCATCTAAAAAAGAAGTGGCAAGCTAATATTTCAAAATTTGATTCGAATCGACTTGGTAAGGTAGACGTGGATGCTCGTTCTCCCAAAATTTGAAAGAACCATTAAACATCCTCTCTGCTTGGTGGAATTCGCCCGAGCAAATAAATGGGAGACGCGAAATTACCGTCCTATGTGGGACACACATCAATTGGCCCGTTGTACATAGAGGGTAGGTTCATAACTTCATCCAAGCGCGCCTTCTCCTCGGCCAAAATGACATGTGCCGAATAATTCGTAAACCATGGTCGGCAAAACACGCTCTCCTCGCCCGAAATAGCTCGTGCCCACTATTTCAAAACACGCTCTCCTCGCCGGAAATCGCTCGCGCCCACTATAGTTCAAAACACGCCCTCCTCGCCCGAAATCGCTCCCGCCCACTATTTGGGTAGAAGCAAAGTTACTCTACTATCCCCGACCCTCAGTACACAGACTCAAGCCAAGAAGCCTATAGGCAGGGGTAGAACTGTAACTCCCCCTCACATTTCAGACAAATGCGTCCGTAAGACATGGTTCCACTCCCCTCCCAATTCCCCCCAGCCCCTCCCCCCCCCCCCCCCCCCCCCGCCCGCCCCCATTCATACCTCGTGGGTGCCAACACTGCAAAAAAAGACACATCAGTGACATTTTGGGCCAAACGAAATTTTTTTTCTGTCATACATATGACACTTCTATGAAGATAATTGTGACAAAACCCGGTATCGTCATAGATGTGGTGGGCTCCTTGACAAAATATCATGACAGAAAATGGGCTTTTCGTCCTGGGCGGGCCGGAGACGCAGCTGCATGACATTCTTTGGGCCGTGCATGACAGAAAAAACCGTGGTAGAAGCGAGGGGGAGGAAAATTTTGGGGAGTTGCCAGTTACGGTGGGAGAGCGATGTGCATTTCTCTCGTACAGGTACGCGCGTGTGTGCGAGGCGTTGGCTCTAACTGAACCCGAGCAAGGCTTTGGGCTCTAACTGAACCCGAGCGATTGCATTGCAGGCTACGCGTTACTGAACCCGAGCGATCGATCAATGGCTGTTAACAAAACCCGATGGAGCGATTCCTTCGCTACTGCTGCTAACTGAAGCCGATCGATTGGATGAATAGTGAGTGTTGCGGGGGGGGGGGGGGGTTGGATGAACAGTGAGCGGTGGCGTTGCCTCTGGATGAACAGGAACCCGTGGTGTGGAGGGCTAGATGAACAGTAGATGGTGGAGGGGTGGAGGGGTGGTTGAACAGGACCCCGTGGTGTGAAGGGCTGGATGGACAGTAGACGGTGGAGGGGTGCCCATGGAGGGGTGGTTGAACAGTAGCCGGTGGAGTAGCGCGCGGTGGAGGCTGGATGAACAGGAGCCCGTGGAGGCTGGAGGAGGTCGACGGTAGCCGGTGGAGGCTGGAGGAGGTCGACGGTGGAGATGAACAATATCCTGTGGAGTCCTGTTTTGCGGTACACCACACCCCTCCCGATGAACAGGACCCCTGTTTCGACCGTAGCGCTCCAACACAAGTCCGTTTCGTCTGTTTTACGGTACGCCACACCCCTCCCGATGAACAGGACTCCCGTTTCAACCGTAGGAGGTCCGTTTCGTCCGTTTTGCGGTATGCCACACCCCTCCCGATCAACATGACCCCCGTTTCGACCGTAGGAGGTCCGTTTCCTCTGTTTTGCGGTACGCCACACCCCTCCCGATCAACAGGACCCCCGTTTCGACCGTAGGAGGTCCGTTTCCTCCGTTTTGCGGTACGCCACACCCCTCCCGATCAACAGGACCCCGTTCCGAACGTGGCCGGTCGAACACAAGGCCGTTTCCTCTATTGTGTGGTACGCCAGGCCTCGTTTTCATCGCCTGTTCCATCCAAGCCGATTGGCTCCCACGCATTCCGTTGCCTCCCGATGAACACGACGCATTCCGTTGCCTCCACATGAACACGACGCATTCCGTTGCCTCCCCATGAACACGACGACGATGCTATTTCTCCGTTCCGACCCAGCCATGTACGTATGCACGAGTAGGCGTTCGAGGCCCTGCCCGTATGTACGTACGTGGCCGTATTTTCTTTCTTGCACCCTCGCTGTTATACGTACGTGTACATGCTACGTGTGTGCCTCTACTATGGAATGTGCGCGCCTCTACATCGATGTACGTACACGTTCGCGACCAGAATGACAACGCTACGTACGCTTCGACCAGGTGGGTCCCAACTGTCACGCACTTCCTTGCTTGCGAAGATGTAGCTAGTGGGTCCTAGCAGTCATGGGGGCGAATCGTTTTGTTTTTTTTTGCCCGGACGCACTTCCTTGCGTGCGAAGATGTAGCTGGTGGGTCCCAGCAGTCAGGGGGGCGAATCATTTTTTTGCCTGAACACACCTCCTTGCGTGCGAAGGTGTAGCTAGTGGGTCCCAGCAGTTAGGGGGGAAACGTTTTTTTTCGCGAAATAAGGTAGCCCGTCCGGTGGGTCTCCGCTGTCAGGTGGAGGAATAATTATTTTGCACGTAATAAGGGGGCACTTCCTTGATGCGGCCATGGACCCAGCTGTCAGCCTCTCCACGCACAGTACTCTTCCGATGGAAGTCGGTCATTGACCACATTGACCACTCCGCGCCGAGAGCACCAAGGCGGTGGACAACGGCGAGGCCTAGGAAGGGGACGACGCGGAGCCGGGGAAGACGCGGCAGTGGATGCCCACGCGAAGGGGAGTACGACTATACGAGGGTTTACTGGTTCGTTTGTCGTCGCCGGAGAATAACAGCAGGTGTGGGTGAGTAGAGGGATGGCTAGGCCAGCGATGGGTGTACGGTGGGGCGGTGAGGCCTGCGCGGCAGCACAGCCGGCCGTGGGGAGGAAGGAGCAGGCAGTCCCGTCGGCGCTTGTTTGAGCGGCTGGAGCAGGAAGAGCAGAGATTGAAGAAGCACGACGGCCGTTGGATGGACATCCAACCGTCACTGCTTGTGCGTCAACCTTTTTTTAGGAAAGCCTCAAATCTGTGGAAAACATTATATAGCCCATCTGCCATTATTTCTAATAATTTACAGCCCATTTGCTAATTCTTAAGGTATTTTTTCGAGACCATATTTTTTTTGTTGGCATTACAGCCCATATTGTGGCCACGATTGAAAAATTATACGATATTTTGCATATTTCGGTGCGGTCCGAACTATTTTTAATCCCAAAATTTTGACTCACATTCAAACTGATTTTAAAAATAAATGTATATCAATATAAAATCCAACAAATTCTCCACGCATAAAAATTAATGCAATTTAAAATTTTGAAATGAAAAAAATTATATTTGAAACTAATTGCCGGTTTGATGTGTTTTAAAAATGTACAGCCCATTTATCATTACTGATGGGCCATTTTCTTGAAAGATTTGCAGCCCAACAGGCCTAACAAAGCGACTTACTTGGCAAATAACAAAAAAGCTGGGCTGTGGCCGTGGACCCAGCTGTCAGCCTCTCCACGTACAGTACTCTTCCGATGGAAGTCGTTCCTTGACCATGTTGACCACGCCGTGTAGAGAGCACCACGGCGGTGGACGATGGCGAGGCCTAGGAAGGGGATGACGCGGAGCCGGGGGAGACGCGGCAGTGGAAGCCCGCACGGAGAGGAGTATGAGGGTTCACTAGTTCTGCTACGGTGTGAGGCTGCCGTCGCCGCAGGACCTGGCCAGCGGTGGGAATAGTAGGGGGCGGTGAGGCCTCCGCGGCAGCACAGCTGGCCATGGGAGGCAGGAGCATGCGGCACGACCGGCGCTGCTTTGGGCGGCTGGAGCAAGAAGACCAGAGGTTGAAGAAGCACTACGGCCGTTGGATGGACTTCGTACGGTCACTAGAGCTAGAATCGTTCATATTGACTAAGTTGAGAAAGCCTTTCGTCCCCGTCAACTTAGTAGGCCCACTAGTGGGTCCCAGCTAGCCAGGGGAGTATTCATTTTTTTGTGCGTAATAAGGAGGCACTTCCGGTGGGTCCGAGCTAACAGCGGGGGGAACGTTTTTTTTCACGAAATATGGTGGCCCGTCCGGTGGGTCCCAGCAGTCAGGGGGAAACGATTTTTTTCGCAAAATACTGGTGGCCCGTCCGGTGGGTCCCCGCTGTCAGTGGAGGAATAATTATTTTCTGCGTAATAAGGAGGCACTTCCTTGCGGCTGTCGTGGACCCAGCTGTCAGCCTCTCCACGTACAGTACTGTTCCGATGGAAGTCGGTCGTTGACCACATTGACCACGCCACGCGGAGAGCACCACGGCGGTGGACGACGGCGAGGCCTAGGAAGGGGACGACGCGGAGCCGGGCCACGGGAGGCAGGAGCAGGCGGTAGCATAGCCGGCCACGGGAGGCAGGAGCAGGCGGCACGACCGGCGCTGCTTTGGGCGGCTGGAACAAGAAGACCATAGGTTGAAGAAGCACTATGGCCGTTGGATGGACATCATACGGTCACTGGAGTATTGACTAAGTTGACAAAGCCCTCCGTCCCCGTAAACTTAGTAGGCCCACAAGTCAGCCCAACAATATGGTGGGTCCCAGCTAGCAGGGGGGTAATCATTTTTTTGGGCGTCATAAGGAGGCACTTCCTTGTGTGCGAAGATATAGCTGGTGGGTCCGACCAGTCAGCGAGGGGAACATTTTTTTCGTGAAATACAAAGGCCCTTCCTGTGTGTCCTAGCTGTCAGGTGGAGGAATCATTATTTTGCGCGTAATATGGAGGCATTTCCTTGCGTGCGGCCGTGGACCCAGCTGTCAGCCTCTCCACGTACAGTCCACTTCCAATGGATGTCGTTCATTAACCATGTTGACCAGGACGCACCGAGAGCACCAGGGCGGTGGACGACGGCGAGGCCTAAGAAGGGAACGACACGGAACCAGGGAATACTCGGAAGTTGTTTCCGACACGGAGGAGTACGAGGGTTTACTGGTTCATCTGCCGTCGACGGAGAATAAAAGCATGTGTGGGTGAGTAGAGGGATGGCTAGGCCAGCGATGGGAGTATGGTGGGGCCGTGAGGTCTGCGCGGCAGCATAGCCGGCCGTGGGAGGAGGGAGCAGGCAGTACCGCCGACGCTTGTTGGAGCGGCTGAAGCATGAAGAGCAGAGATTGAAGAAGCATGACAGCCGTTGGATGGACATCCAACAGTCACTGCTCTCGTGTGTTGACTAAGTTGACAGGGCATTGCGTGTGCGTCAACCTTTTTTATTTATGAAAGCATACGCGTCAACCTGTACTAGGCGCACAAATCAGCCTTAAATCCATGGAAAACAACATACAGCCCATCTGCCATTATTTCTAATAATGTACAACCCATTTGCTAATTCTTAAGATTTTTTGTGGAGCCCATTTTCTTATTGTTAGCATTACACCCCATATTGGGGCCACGGTCAACTGATTTTAATCCAGAAATATTGATTCACATTCAAACTATTTAGAAAAATAATTTATATAAATATAAAATCCAAATAATTGTCCACGCATAAGAATCAATGGAATTTAAAATCTTGTAATTAAAAAAAAGTTGAAACTAATTCCCGGTTTGATGTGTTTTAAAAAATGTACAGGCCATTTCTGGGCAAACCGAATGGAACTCTCATCGTCTTGAAAGATTTGCAGCCCAGCAGGGCCGATAAAGCAAGTAGGCCTTGTTTGGGTATTTCTTTAACAAAATAGAACTGGGCTAGCCATTTTCAGCAAGAAAAAAACACAACTGGGCTCATGATGTGGTAAACATAAATAAAACCTTGGCTAGACGGACCACAGCCCCCGCACAGCCCCGTTGTTACCCTGATCCGTCGCTAAAACTAGTATAAATAACAACTGCTTGTTCCTCAAAAAAAAACTGCGCGGCTTGCTGGGTCCCTGGTGTCAGCCGCTCGTAGTGTAATTCTCTCGTTTATTGACTACGTTGACAATGGCGTGAGCCCCAGATGTCCAACCATTAGGAGGAACCATATTTTTGGGCTTGTACTATAGAGGCACTTGCATTCGTACTGCCATGACGCTCGTGGGTCCCTACTGTCATCCTCTCCACATACAGTCATCTCCTTGTTCCTCTCGGTTGTTGACGACGTTGACAACGCAAGAGGGCGGCGCACCGCGCACGGCGAGCGAACCAAGGACGCAAGGCGGAGGATGACGGCGAGGCCTCAGACGGAACGAACAGGAGCCTTTGAAGATGCACCGATCCAGTCACAGGCGGAGGGGAGTATGAGGGTTGAATGGTTCGAGCACGGGTGCATGTTGGGGCTGACGTCGCCGGAGAATAACGGGACGTGTGGGGGAATAGAGGAGGTACTGGCCAACGTTGGAGGGTACGTACGGTAGGGCGGCGGAGGCGCAACCAGCCATGGGAGGCATGAGCAGGCGGAGCCGACGGGGTGGTTTGGTTTGGGCGGCTAGAAGAAGAAGAAGACAAGAGATAGAAGATACATGACAGATGTCAGAATCCAAATTTGTCACGGTCATGCAGCCTTTGCTATGAAAATTTACAGCCCATTTGATGTGCTAGTTCGAAATAAGTTTGTGGGTGCTGGTGGGGGCTAATCACTTGGCTTTTGTAATGCACAGTGAGCTCAAGCAGCCGGCGTGAGAGATGTTATTTCCCTTGGTTGTGATTTGTTACAATATTTCACTCTAAATTAAACGAATGGCAAGCCATTTGCCTTGTTTCAAAGAAAATATGACAGTCACAGCCAAGTTGAAAAGGGCAGGAACATCTAACTCCAGCTTACAAACTGTACAAAAGCATGAGGGTTGATTGTTCATCAGGTTTACAAAAGAAACTAGATTGAAAAGGGCAACAACATCTAACTCCAGCACTGTTTTCGGTAGTCACAGTCAAATGGATCGGTCAGGTCCATAGAATGAACATCCTGGGTCGTAAAATTTACTGGATTATGGCCACAATATGTTGTAAATAGAAGCCCGGCATGTTCAGAAGCTCTTTTGCCCACCTGGAACTCCTTTTTTGCTCTTCGACATACCCATCCGTCAAAACCATGCTGCTGATAAACATAGGCCTAATGGACAATAGTAACCTCGCATTCAGAAGGAAGAATGTGACAAATCTTGTGTTTGCACGGTTGGCAACATATCATTCTAGCGTTATTGTCTTCAATTGAATCTCATGAGAAGTGAGAAAATCCCGATGCTTACGAATCCACCGATTGGTTATAACTTTCTTACCCCGTCCTGTTGCCTAAATAGACACGAAGATTGAAAACAGTTAAGGTATAAAAGAAGAGTGTCGAAAGAGCAACAGCTGAACGGTTAATTCTAGTACACTATATGCGGGCTTCCAATGTGCGTGAAATTATCACCTTTATATACAACTTCTCCGGACATGGAAAGCATTGCAGCAAGCCAATAATCTTGTTCAGATCAAAACTATTCATTTTGATATATAAGATCTTGACAGAATCCAGCACCATTGATAGGCCATCCATGGAGAAACTCTTCATTGAGCATAGAACATAATATTAGTACAAAATGTGTACTACAAGATGATATATAAATTATGCGTAGAAATTTAAAATGCAGCTTATGGTTACAAGTGTAGATGATAATATAAAGTACCTGAAGAACTGTGGAGCGAAACACCATATTGAAATGAGCACAGAGATCATGTATTACACCCAAGGTCTCAAGTTTAGGCACAGAGAGGACGGTTATTTGCAACGGTGAATAACTAGAATCAAGGATCAACCTTTTAAGTGAAGGGGCATCTTGGATGATGAGCTGCTTTCCCTCAAAAGAAATTTCAATTCTTACAAGGTTAGGCGACTTTATTTGGAGACAACCAATTCTAACTGTGAAAACAAGCACCAAGCACTCCAGCGCAGGGGAACTGGAGTGGATGATGCTGTGCAATGAGGCCTCCGATATACGAACCCGCACAAGTGAAAGTTTCTTGATAAATGGGAAGGTTTAGTACTAGATTGTCTGGTAGGAAGCACAACGCAAAGGTGGCGGTGTGGAGAGAGGAGGAAAACCGCGAGATGGACATCGGTGCTGAGGGCACAAGTTCATGGCGTTCGGTACGTGGTATGTGATTTCCAGGGGAATAGTAGAACTCAAGCAGCTGTAGTTCTGTGAATTCAGGGGATTTCAGCCAGGCGTCCACCATGCAGGGCATGGTATGCTTGCTCAGGTAGTATGAAGGGATGTAGAGGCTTTGAACGGAGCAATGGTGGGAGGAGATGATGGCTCTGGGAATTTCAAAATCATTGAAGAGAGATAGCTGACGACAGTCGAGATTAAGGGGCACCGCGCGCCATAGAGGGCGCCACCAAATTGAGAGGACATGGGTGCGGCAGCAATCCTTGGTGGGGAGAAGCGAGATGATCTCCCCAAGGACGGCGTCCGGGAGATCGCTGATGCGGTCCATCCGAGATTCTACGGGTTCCTGGGATCCGGTGGGGCGGGGTCGCCGCTTCTCCCCGCGCTGCCGGGGGCAGAATCTAAAACAGGCGTCACCGCTGGCGGGAGCCTCATCTTCTTGGCGCTGGGGTCAGCCGACTCCATTTTCCTCGAGGGTGTCGCGTCGCTCTCACGGATTTGAGCAGAGTAACGAATGACGAGCCTAGTTGTAGTGCGAGCGAAGAAGAAGGGGAGCTGGGGGTTTTCTATAGTAGTGAGGAAGAAGGGGAGCTGGGGTTTTCCATAGGAGTGAGGTGAGGAATTTGGGGGTACGAGTGGAGCGAGCTGACGTGAGGTGGGTGGGAGCAAGGAGGAAGAAGAGCACCTAGGTTTCTTTGGGGGGGTGTGCTGGGTGTGGGTAGCGCCTTTTGAATTGATTTTACTATTTACTAGTGTGGATTGGCTGTTTTGTCTTGGGCCCAGAGAAACAATTACTACTAGTACAGTGGAGACACTCTACAGCTACCCAGAAAAACAATTACTACTAGTACAGTGGAGACACTCTACCGCTTCTGGCTCCTCCTAGGTCATTGAAACGTCTCCCTCTACTGAATGCCGTTATACTTTTGTTCACCGACATGCGGGCCATGCAGCGCGCGGGCCCAAATGCCATCCACCAAATTAGAAGGCAGTATGCAGGTGGAGAGTCACCCCAGTCGTAGTGCGGCAGTAATGAGCCGTCGTATCACAAAACCCCACCTCCCCGCAGTCTAAGTTTGGCGGACGAAGCAACCATCATTTCACTGTTTGCTGAATCCCCTTCTCCCTCACCGTCTTCAAGAAAGGCAACACTCGCATCTGCCACTATTCTTCTCTCCCAACGAAGGGAAGGTAAGCGGATCCGTGATGTTGGTATATTTTTGTTCAGAGAAAAAAAAGAACTTTTTCAAAGCAGTAACCGATCCTCACTCTCTTTTTTGTTTCATTGTCATTGCGATTGTGTTTTCCTTTTAGTGGTCTCCTAGTATTCGTCAGTTTCATGATGGACCAAGGAGAACCAGGCAAAGATCTGCCGATGTTGGAGCAGCCGCGGGAGGCTGATCCCCACGAGACAGAGAGCTCCAAGAAGATGGAGGCAACCACCGAGCCGCCCCAGATAAGCTCACGGCCACTACTGAGATGGTCAACGCCCCGTTTGAGGTTATAGCCCCCGTGGCACTGCAGGAGCAGTTTTCCCCCTTCGAGGATGTGTCCCCCCCCCCCCCCACTGAGCTGCCCAAGGTGATTTCCTTCTTTGCCGATCTCGATTGTGGTTTTTCATCTAAGTATGTGGTAATTTTTTTAGAAAAGGAAGTATGTGGTGATTAATAATGCAAAATTTTATTAGCTTCGATTCCATGCTATACATAGTGGTTTAAATAACTTGTGTTTCTTATACTAAAAAGTAATTCAGAATTTGTTTCTATTTCAATTAGAGCCCTGATGCATACAAGGATTGTGTGGTTGTGCATGTCACTCGCTATGAGGCGGACGACCTGAATATACGTACTCAGAAAACAGAGTTCTTAGGCTGTTGGATCCTGAAAGCCATTTGTGGTTATACCAATGAAGAGGTGTATTCCAACCTCACTGTTGTCAGGCGTGTTGTCCAGGGTGTACTGAAGCACCAGAAGTTCAAAGCTACTCCTTCGTTTGTGAGGCATACTGTTCTTGTCAAGCTTATGCAGGAAGATGACGTGGCATGCCCCCATAAACAAGTTTATCAGTGGCAAGGCCACAAGGTTGTCTTCATGAAGGTTCACAGGATTGAGGTGCTGCAGGACATACTCGATGATGTTCATGGCAAGGTCCGTCTTGTGTCCAGCCCAAATTGGATCGAGGCAGGAAATAGTTGCCCCAGCTAGTATTTAATAGTAGTTTGGATTGTGTCTAATTATCCGAACCTTGCCTGTTATCGACCCCTCTAGGGCTAGTACTCTGTTTGAATCCATCTATGGGAACTGCTGCTACTTTTGTATGCCCGTGAATCATGTGAGAACCATCGTAATTGTTGCCGAAACAGATGCGTCCTCACTAGTTTTTTCATGCATATGGCATGGTAAGACATAAGTTGTCACGATTTATCATACGAGCAGTGTGTGTTTTGATGAAATAGAGCACTCATTCGAGAACCGTGCGCCGACGTATACATAAGTACTTGTAAACACTGTTGGTGCTACCCCACTTGTAAGGAGTTGTGCAAAACACGGCACATTGGCTCAGCTCGCTTTAACACTAGGCTATCGAGCAGCTAACAATCAACAATCGGCTGTCTGACATATAAGCAACTATGTATCTTGTTACAGTGGTTCATGCAGTTAATTGAGGCCACAATGTAATAAATTCCAAACGTTCAACGCTAGTCCAGCGCTCATGTGGAACACTCACATTAAACTCATCTTCACAAAAATCTTAAAAAGCATAAGTTAAGCAGTTTTATATATCTCAATGATTCATAGAACATAACAAACATATACTAGTTCACAGCAAAAGACAAAGTTGTGAGAAGGTTTACAAATCAGGAAAAAAGAAGCAAGGCTTCTCTAAGCAAAGGGCCTCCCGGCAGGCTTAAATTTCCTGGAGTTCACTCTAGTTTTTTCTTGTTGCCACCATCCAGGGTTAGGTTCTCTCATTCCAGAATAACCAATTATAATTGTGGTCTCAGCTGAATGCTGAACTGAACCATGCAGTGTACTGACCAGGTGAAATTCTTGTGCATTCCACTAAATTTAAGCACCGCTATTTGCAGAAATAAGTAGACCACAATGCCTCTTGTCCGCGCACCTGTCCAAAAAACCGCCGTGCAGCCGTGCCAGCTAGTCCTCGGTCCATGGATGAACTGGTAGAAAGTGCATTCCGGACTAGGATGCAGTTGTTTTCGCTCGTCCCTGCACTACAATCAGGAAGTAAAACATACGAATCAGCTTCTTTTAGATTGCATTGGTCATTCTACCTTAGTTGCTACCAATGTAGGGATACATTGAAGACGGGAGGTTAGACGACGGCAACGAGGGATAGCCATCTCATTTTGCGCAGTTGTACTAAAACTGAGGTGTGTGCTTTTGATTGCGCGGATAGAAACGATACGGAGACAGACATCCTGAAACGATATGGAGACAGGCATCCCTGTTTGCACAAATACGAAATACGGTTATTTAAACAGTGACAGATATTACTACTTTACCCCGTTTCCTCTTAGAATCAAGTCCTAGATTCATGCTACAACTTTCCCACTTTCTTCCCTATTTGAACCAACGCTCTGAGTTGACTGTATGAACTAGCTTTACTTCTAATAATAGTAGAAGTCTAGGTGGCTTTGGAACAGCGGACAGAAGTAGAAAACGATCCACACGAAGGGGGAAGAGCTGGGGCAGTAGAGCAAGGCAGGTTTCGAAGGAATATATACCTGAGGGTCATCGGCATGTGGCAAAGACGGCATCGGGAGGCCGCATCTTGGCCACAATACCGCAGGGAGGAAGAAGGGGTCGGAGGCCCTCCCGAGCCGGCGCTCTCTCGGAGAGAACGGCACGGCCGCCGATCGGGAGGCACGGCTAGCTGTTGGACTCCTCCCTCGCCGCCACCGACAGCGTGAACGATGCACCTACACCCCTGCCCCCGTCGAGGTTGTCCGGTCGGATTTGTGACCAGCCGTGAGCTGAGAGAGAGTGTGTGGCCACCTATGTCTTGCTTAGATCTGGAGAGCATGAGAGAGTGAACGAGAGGAACCCTAGTAAAGCAAGTGCTAAGGCTCCTCCTTTTATATATAGTGGAGTGATTTTGTTGTACCGACTTCAAAAAAATGTGCTCCTACGTGTACCCGTGAGTGGGTGTGAGAGAACTAGTGCGTGCGTGCACCACTTCTCTTCGTGGGAGTACAATATATACTATGCCCAAAGAATGTTCGCCGCAAGAGTAATAATATAAGTGTGTGACGTGTGGGCTAAAATAAAATGCGCGCCGTCTTTTGTTTTTTAGAAGTTTTGAGGGTAGGGTGTGAAGAGCACATATGTGTGTGACGTCTACCTGCAGATAGATGATGGGTGCCACGTGCGAGTCTGCGAGAGGACTTGGGAGAGTTGTGACTCGTGAGGGTGCGTGTGCGTGAGAGAGAGTGGGGCACGTATCAATGCGATGCATGTGTCCGTAAATCATTATCCGACAAACGTTCTCCACAAGCCTTTTCCTGATGAACGCCATAAGAACCATTAGATCGGCATCCGACAGTGTCAGCTTTGCCATGTCATTTAACAGAACAGCCACTCCTCCTACAGACAATCTTGCACGTGAGTGTTAGCAACTTCCGTATGCTCCCTCCGTTCCAAAATGCAGTGCATATAGCTTTATTGAAAATTAGAACCTCACAAACTTTTACCGAGTTTTTGTGTACCAAATTGCACATGTAGAATACCCTGTATATATCATTTCATTCATCTTCGAGAGCTAACTATAAAGATGGGTGAGGAGTCTACAAAGAAAGACCATCGTATCACCCACAACAATTTCAACCATCCTTTAGTGTCGAGGAATATCATAGGAACTCTATATGATATGATTTTTATAGGATTTTTTCCCTTAGAGCCAATTAGTTCATAGGAATAGATTCATATACTCTACATTTCAAAGGAAATAAACATGATATCATTTCTATAGCTTTAGAGCCACTGGGTTCATATGAATGGATTCCTATACTCCCTTAATTTCAAAGGAAAATAAACATTAGCATATATTCAATAGAAAAGTTCTTATGATATGAACCAAATTACATCTCTTTACTAATCCCTCCTCATAGGAATTGAGATACATGTCATCTCTAGATTCAATAGAAAAGTTCCTATGATGTGAACCAAATGACATCTATTTTCCAATCCCTACTCATAGGAATTGAGATCCTCCATGTCATCTCTTTCCCTACAACTTCCATGTATACATCTTCTATTCCTAAATAGATAGTACAACTCACTAGTAGCTTTTTTCCAAAACATGCAACTATCACACAAGAACTATATAGTGTGCCAATACCTTTGAAAGATGGTTGTTGGATGAAGCTAACCCGACAGTGCAGAGATGGGAAAATCCGAGAACTACTGGCTGTTGGATATCATCAACATTCCACCAGATTTGCCACATGTACAATTTAGAAGACTCCATGGTTGAACTTAAGCATAATGCACAAACCTGAAAACACAAGCACTTCTCCTTTGTTCTAGAATCTTCTGTATCATAATTAATCTTCTAGAATCTTAACATTTATAAAACTAATTGATTTCGAATGAGATGAACTATAAGAACTAAACGAACATCTACATCATGCATATATGACTCAAATCTTTACATGCTATAGTGTCTGTTTATTCATAATTTGGTTTCGAAATCTCATGCGTTCAATACATGTGTACCTTACTAGTTTTGAGTAGAGTAGCAAATTTCACGCAGCCCTGGGTATATCAAAATGCAGGGCCCATGCATCATTGCCTTTCGGTAGAATCTACGTCCACAATTTTTTGAACGTGCTATATCTCCACTGGTCCCCGAACCCAAAATGCAGCCTCGTTCCCGTAAAACCAAGCGGCCCACACATATTTAAGGCTTCGACTCGAACCCGTTTACTACGACGTGGCCCCGCACGTCGTAGTACTCCTACAAACCCTACCGCCGCACTCATCATCGGTTTTCTTCAAGAGGACGAGGGAGAAGCCAATTTGTAGTGGAGGCAATTTAAAAAAAAGAATCTGTAGTGGAGACCCCTACCCTAGGGTGCCCCAGGTAGCTGCCGCACGCATCATTCTTTTCTCTTTTCTTTATGCTCTTGCGCGCTAGAGTGAAATGATGGTTGCTTCATCCGTCCAGCTTAATGCGGGAAAGGTGGGGCTTTGTGATTTGACCCCTCATCGCTCATTTTCTACTACTGCGGCGGTACGACCGGGGTGCCTCCAATTCCAACCGCTGCTCCGAACTATAATTTGGTGCATCGCACGTGGAACAAGACGGTGGATGAGCCACATGTCTACCAAAGGTGTCCTGTTAAGTGTGTCACCATTTCGTGTGCGGACTGACCCTGCTTGAGTTGCTACGCCAACACGCCAGGAGCAGCCTACCACTTGGTTTTGCTCCTTGGTGAATCCCGACTATATTGATCTAAAAAGATACGTGCTGAACTACCCTCTCTGTCTCGGTTTTTTATTTGTAGGTGTCTCGGTTTATAGGGCCTGCACGTAGTTCTAGGTCATTGATTTGGCTAACTAAATATGAGTTACTATGTCACAAAAAGTATATCATTGGATTCTTATTGGTTGATATGTGAAGAAACAAGAAACGAGGTAGAAGTTAATGCACCGCGCCTTAGTATTTTGGGATTATTTGGTTTTCATAAGATGACTTACTCACCTAGACGGAGGGAGTAGTTGTATTTAAAAGTCGAGGGAGGGGCTTTTCCTGAATGGTAGGCGGGAGTTCCGCCCAGTCGGTTCGATAGAGATGCGAGAAGACGAGGGAGTAGGCTGCTGCAAACGTAGGGCTGTGTGATTTGACAGCGAGTTACTGTTGGACAGGTGGCGCCCCGTGATTTGACTTGCCATTATCATTTAAACTGCGGCGCTACGACCGGCGTGGGTCTCCCGAGTCCTGACCACCTCCATACAGGTGCCTCCCCCAATGATCCACCATGTAGCAATAGAGGCTGGCTATTGCATGAGAGCCCACTTCTCCACTTTTTCCGTGCCTCTCTTTCCTCCACATATGCAAAAATGCCATGTAAAGCACACTATTGTACTTACTTGCTCCTACAGGTGCTTAAGCTTGCTACATAGGCATAAAGTCTGATGTGGCAAGTTAATCAAGAAGAGAGAGACTAGTTTGGTGACCCAAGGAAGAAACGGTGCTAAGCGCGTGTACCTAAGTGAAAAGTCAATTTTGAGTCTATAGCTAATTAAATGAAGCAAACTTAGCAACACCATTTCATTGGAAGAGGTCACTCCTTGGCAAATGCAATAAATACTAGTACTCCATGTGTCCCATTATATAAGGACGTTTTTGACACTACACTAGCTAGTGTCAAAAACGTTCTTATATTATGGGACAGAGGGAGTACGAAGAAAGAGATAGAGAGGAGTAAAAAAATACACTTATAGCCAACCTTGTTGTAGTATGAGTGACTAAGTGATGACTATGTATGACATGCCAACATCAGATAGCCTAACGCACCGTGTTAAATCTCCAAGGGCGCAACCGCGCGAGTGACGCGACGGTCGTGGTAGGCGCGACCATGATACGGGCTGCTAGCAGCCCTTGGATCTGAGATCAAATGGTCGCATGCTAAGTTGCTGAAAATTTTAAGAATAACCCTCCAGGATAGGATATTCACCCATAGGTCTAGAATCACGCCATGCAACCGTTCGATCTCAGATCCAAGGGCTCTCGGAAGCCCGTATCATGGGAGAATGGAAAGCCACTATGTAACGCCCACGATGCGGCTATATCTCCCACGTGTCGAAGCACGACTTAGAGGCATAACCGCATGGTGGTTTAGTCGCAAGAAGGGTCATCTTCACACAATCCCATGAAATGAACAAGAATGGGATAAAGAGAGTTGGCTTACAATCGCCACTTCACACAATACATAAATAAATCATACATCATTCAAAATACACTCATAGACCGGCTATGGTCAAATCCAAATGAAAAGAAGACAACCCCAAGTGCTAGATCCCCGATCGTCCCGACTGGGCTCGGCTACTGATCATCTGGAAACGAAACATAGTAACGACCAAGGTCCTCATCAAACTCCCACTTAAGCTCGGTTGCGCCACTTTGCGCTGGTATCCTCGATACCTACATCTGTTTTGGTAGAATCTGTGAACCACGGGGACTCAGCAATCTCCCACCCGCGAGATCAAGACTATTTAAGCTTGTAGGTAGGAAAGGGAGTAATATGGTGGAGCTGCAGCAAGCACTAAGCATATATGGTGGCTAACATACGCAAGTAAGAGCGAGAAGAGAAGCAACACATCGGTCGAGAAGCTAGAAGTGATCAAGAAGTGATCCTGAAACTACTTACGTTCAGACATAACCCAAACCGTGTTCACTTCCCGGACTCCGCCGAGAAGAGACCATCACGGCTGCACACGCGGTTGATGCATTTTAATGAAGTCAAGTGTCAAGTTCTTTACAACCGGACATTAACAAATTCCCATCTGCCTCATAACCGCGGGCACGACTTTCGAAAGATAATACCCTGCAAGGGTGTCCCAATTTACCCCATCATAAGCTCTCACGGTCAACGAAGGATATACCTTCTCCCGGGAAGACCCGATCTGTCTCGGAATCCCGGTTTGCAAGACATTTCGACAATGGTAAAACAAGACCAGCAAAGCCGCCCGAAGTGCCAACAAATCCCGATAGGATCTGCACATATCTCGTTCTCAGGGCACACCGGATGAGCCAGACGTCGGGTTGGCATAGACCCTGGTTGCCCAAGGGGCGCCGGACATCGCTTAGGTTGGACCAACACTCGAAGGAGCACTGGCCCGGGGGGTAAATAAAGATGACCCTCGGGCTCGCGAAAACCCAAGGGAAAAAGGCTTAGGTTGCAAATGATAAAACCAAGTTTGGGCCTTGCTGGAGGAGTTTTATTCAAAGCGAACTGTCAAGGGGGTCCCATAAATCACCCAACCGCGTAAGGAGCGCAAAATCAAGGAACATAACACCAGTATGATGGAAACTAGGGCGACAAGAGTGGAACAAAACACCAGGCATAAGGCCGAGCCTTCCACCCTTTACCAAGTATATGGGTGCATTAATTAAACAAGAGATATTGTGATATCCCAAAGTATCCATGTTCCAACAAGGAACAAACTTCATCTTCACCTGCAACTAGCAACACTATAAGAGGGGCTGAGCAAAAGCGGTGACATAGCCAAACAACGGTTTGCTCGGACAGGATGGTTAGAGGTTTGACATGGCAATATGGGAGGCATGATAAACAAGTGGTAGGTAGAGCTAACATAGCGATAGAGCGAGCAACTAGCAAAGCAAAGATAGAAGTGATATCGAGGGTATGGTCATCTTGCCTGCAAAGTTCGCAGAGCTGTCGAAAGCTTGATCCTCGTTAGCGTACTCAACAGGTTCCTCGTGCACGTACTCGTCTCCCGGCTCTACCCAAAGCAGGAACACAAGCAATGGAACCACAATAAATCACGGTGCAATGCACAAGCAACATGATGCAATACATGGCATGATATGCGAGATGTGATATGCAATGCTTATGCGTGCTCCGGAAGGAAAATGATGAACAACGCATAAACTTGGCAAACCAAGTATGCCAATGGAAAGATGAGATGATTTCGGTTGAAATCGATATAAATATTGCCGGGAACGGATGCACGGTTTGCAAATGGCAAGAAAAACAAGAATGACACAATTCTGCGATTAACAGCATGATAGCCTTAGTATACATCCAGTAACTATGCTACAGCACCCCAACATATCAACAAAGCACATGGCAGTGATCTACAGAAGATTCTTGACAAAAGATGTACACTGAGCTACGGCTAATTCACACATTAACAGATTCAAACAACCATGGAAAAAGTGCAAAAGATAACAGCAGCACAGACTTCACTAACATGGCAGAAACAACATCAGGAAGCAATGTTTAGAGCAAGCAAACATCATGCTACAGGAACATATCATAGAAGCTTAAGGCATGGCACGATACTACTAAATGCATAGAACATAAGTCCTTTACTAACCATGACCAAAAAGGATCGGAAGATATGATTGCACCCATGTAAACATAGCAAGTTTCGTTAACAGATTCAGGAAACAGAGCATGGCATTAACAGCATTATGAAGGCATCTTTGCGAGCTCGATTCACTCAACACAAGTCATTGCGTGACAAGATAAGCATAACACCAGCAAGAATACATGTTTATGAAACTAAATATGGCAAGAACAAGTTCATATCATGCAAGGATCAACTACAACAACCTTTGAAAAATTGAATAACATGTGAACAATCTGCCAGGAAACATTTTATAGCAAAAGTAGATCAAGATAATGACATGCTAGACTACTCCATAATTGCAAACGGGGGCATGAATGGATAGACCATAACCATATGTTCAAAACATCCTTACTGAAGTATCTCAAAATAAGCATGGATCTCTCTGTAGCATCAAGCTTACATGGCATAAAAATAACAGCAGAACAGGGACTGAAATCAGCAACATCACGAAGCCTAGTTTGCATGCTTGTTCGAGTCACCACATTTATCACAAAAATACATGGCATACACCCCTGTAAAGATGGCATGGCATAGTACAAAACACATGTAGAGCTCATGCCCATAAGATGCACACAATAAATGTAGCAAAAATGACAAATGCACACATTCTGTTAAGAATCAGAAACTAACATCATATAGAACTCTTGCATCAGAGATTCAGGCATCTAGATGACCTCAAATGAACATGGCCCGATGGAACAAAATGAAGATCACATCCTGATGAACATTTCGATATATCATGCGCATGAAACGGAGCTACGATGACGGAGTTATGATGCGATGAACATGTCATAAAATAATGCAGACTTAGAGGATAAATGAGGTCAACCCTAAGACTTGACCCGATCCAGATCTGGATCTGGGCACGGACGCCGAGGTTCACCGGAGCAACTCGCCGGAGTAGGGCCAGGAGGAGGCCGGAGAAGAGGTCGGGGAGGCTGCCGGGGTCGAGGCAGGCCGGAGGTCGGCGCGGTCTCGCGGCAGGCGAGGCGCCGGAGGAAGAGGACGCGGCGGTGAAGGTCGACACCGTGACCGGGGTGGCGCGGCAGGGATCCGCAGCGGAGGCGGCCGGCTGCTGGCGGCGGCTGGACGGCGGCGGGGACGACGAGGCGGAGGTGCAGACGGGCGCTGGCGGCGGCGGACGAGCCGAGGGGGCCCCGCGCGGGCCTGGCGGGCCGGCGGCGGCGCGCGGGTGCCGGGGCCATGTGGCAGCGGACGGCTGGCTCGGATGGCGGTGTGCGGACGCGTCCGGCACCGGGCGGACATGTCCGGCGCGCGGAGGAAGGGGAGACTAGGGTTTGCCCGAAATTTCGGAGGGGGAGGTGTTTTTATAGGTAGAGGGAGCTAGGAGACTCCAAATGGGGTGTAGTTTTCGCCCACATGATTGTCATCCGACGACGGAGAGCACGGAAGTGACTTAGATGGGTTTTGGGGCTGTTTTGGAGGGGTGTTGGGCTGCAACACACAAGAGGACTTCGCGGTTACCCAGTTAACCGTTGGAGTATCAAACGACCTCCAAATGGCACGAAACTTGACAGGTGGTCTACCGGTGGTGTACCAAGGCCACTTGGCAAGCCTCGGTCCATTCTGAGAATGTTTAACACCCGCTCACGAAAAGAGGCAAGAGGGGTGCGCCGGTGCATGTGGGAGTGTCGGATTGCAAAACGGACAACGGGGAAAATGCTCGGATGCATGAGACGAACACGTATGCAAATGAGATGCACATGATGACATGATATGAGACGCATGACATGAACAAAATGCAAAACAAATGACAAAACCCAACCACGGAGGGAATACCATAGCACATAGCCGAAAATGGCAAGAGTTGGAGTTACAAATATGGAAAGTTACATCCGGGGTGTTACAACACTCCACCACTACAAGTGGATCTCGTCGCGAGTTCTAGGACTGAAAGAACTCCAGATATTCGGAACGGAGGTGATCCTCACGCTCCCAGGTGGCTTCTCAGTCGGAATGGTGTGACCACTTCACTTTTAGGAATTTTATTGACTTGGTGTGAGTCTTGCGCTTGGTTTCTTCAAGAATAGCAACAGGGTGCTCATGATAAGAGAGATCTTCTTGGAGGTCAATTTCTTCGAAGTTGATAGTGCGCTCAGGAGTCTTGAAGCACTTGCGAAGCTGTGACACATGAAACACATCGTGCACATTTGCAAAATTGGACGGAAGCTCAAGTTGATAGGCGAGGTCACCTCTTTTGCCAATGATCTTGAAAGGACCCACGTATCTAGGGGCAAGCTTCCCTTTGATACCGAAGCGACGAGTGCCTTTCATTGGAGAGACGCGGAGGTAGACATGGTCTCCGATTTCAAAAGCCACATCATGGTGCCTGTCATCATAATAGCTCTTCTGTTGTGATTGCGCGGCTTTGAGATTCTCACGAATGACTTTGCACATTTCTTCGGCTTCTGTGATAAAGTTGTTGCCAAGAAGTTGGCGTTCACCTGTCTCGGACCAATTGAGAGGAGTACGGCACTTTCTGCCATAGAGAATTTCGAATGGGGCCTTGCCCGAACTCGCTTGGAAGCTGTTGTTGTAGGAGAACTCGGCATATGGAAGACAATCTTCCCACTTCATGCCAAAGGAGATGACACAAGCCCTGAGCATATCTTCAAGGATTGGATTGACTCGCTCGACTTGGCCACTTGTTTGAGGATGGAAAGCTGTGCTGAAACGAATGTTGGTGCCCATTGCCTTCTGGAAGGAGTCCCAGAATTTAGAAGTGAAGATGCTTCCGCGGTCTGAAGAGATCACTTGCGGAATGTCATGCAAGGAGACAATTCTGGAGGTGTATAACTCTGCCAACTGAGCTGCTGAGATGGATTCTTTGATAGGAAGGAAATGAGCCACTTTAGTAAGCTTGTCAATGACAACGAAGATAGAATCTTTTCCACGCTTGGACTTAGGAAATCCAGTCACGAAGTCCATCTCGATATGATCAAACTTCCATTCCGGAATAGCAAGAGGTTGGAGGAGACCAGCTGGTCGTTGATGTTCTACTTTCACCCTTCTGCAGACATCACATTCGTTCACGAATTGAGCAATTTCTCGCTTCATTCGACTCCACCAATACGACTGCTTGAGGTTATGGTACATCTTCGTACTTCCAGGATGAATGGATAGAAGGGAATTGTGTGCCTCATTCATAATGACTTTTCTCACCTCACCTTTAGGAACCACAATTCGGTCCTCGAAGAAAAGATTATCTTTGTCATCCAAGCGATAGCACTTGTATTTGGAAATGCCCTTGTCGATACCATGTTTCACCTTTTTCACCATGGTATCCAGGAGTTGTGCCTCACGAATTTAATCTTCCAAAGTAGGAGAGACAACGAGGTTGGCAAGAAAGCCTTGAGGAACAACTTGAAGATTCAGTTTGCGGAAAGCTTCACAAAGATTCTGTTGGAAGGGCTTGAGAATTAAACTGTTGCAATAAGCCTTTCTGCTCAGAGCATCTGCAATCACATTCGCCTTGCCAGGAGTAAATTCAATACTTGGATTGTACTCTTGAATCATTTCGACCCATCGAGTTTGTCTGAGGTTGAGGTTGGGTTGAGTGAAGAAATACTTGAGACTCTTGTGATCTGTGAAAATGTCCACTTTCCTTCCCAACAAGAGATGTCTCCATGTTATCAATGCATGGACAACTGCCGCCAACTCAAGATCGTGAGTGCGGTAGTTCTTTTCATTGGGCTTCAACTGACGAGAGGTATAGGCCACAACTTTCTTCTCTTGTATTAACACAGCACCGAGACCTTGAAGAGAAGCATCATAGAAAACTTCGAATGGCTTGGATTCATCAGGAGGAGTCAAGACAGGAGCTGTGACTAGCTTCTCTTTGAGGATGTTGAAAGCAACGTCACACTCAGGCGTCCAGACATACTTGACATGCTTCTGGATGAGGTTGGAAAGAGGCTTTGCAATCTTAGAGAAGTTCTCAACGAATCTTCGGCAATAGCTTGCAAGACCAAGAAAACTGCGGAGCTGCTTGACATTCTGAGGAGGTTCCCAATTCACAACTGCAGACACCTTCTCGGGATTAACAGCAATACCCTTTGGCGGAGATAATGTGACCAAGATAAAGAACTTCATCAAGCCAGAACTCTAGAATTGATGCTCTCTGAGCTTGTCGAGCACCAGTCGCAAATGTTTGGCATGATCCTTCTTATTCTTGGGGAAGACCAAAATAGCATCGAGATACACCAGAACGAATTCATTGGTGTAGGGGTTGAAGATGAAGTTCATCGTTCGAGAGAATGTTGGAGGAGCATTGACAAGGCCGAAAGACATGACAGTATATTCATAAGAACCATAGCTTGTTCTGAATGCTGTCTTGGGAATATCTTGTTCACGAATGCGAATTTGATGATAACCCATCCGAAGGTCAAGCTTGGAGAATACTTTAGAACCTTTGAGTTGCTCGAATAGCTCATTGATGTTGGGAAGTGGATACTTGTTCTTGATTGTCTTCTTATTCAATGGACGGTAATCGACGCACAGTCGGTCCGTGCCATCCTTCTTCTAGACAAAAAGAACTCCACAACCCCATGGAGATGAACTCGGTCTGATCAAACACAGACACTCTTGTTCATCGAGCTGTTTCTTCAATTCCTTCAGTTCTTCAGGTCCAAGCTTGTATGGACACTTGCAAACGGGTTCAGTGCCAGGCTCAAGATCGATAACGAATTCGACTGGCTGGCGCGGAGGCATACCCGGAAGCTCTTCTGGAAAGACATCTTGGTACTCACAAATGACTGGAATTTGAGAAATAGCATCCAACTCGCCCTTCTCATTGAGAGAAAACAACCGAATGGTTTCATCACGAGCGGCATAGATGATAACATCCTCAGAAGAGTGTGTCAACTGAATTTCCCTGGCAGCACAATCAAGTTGAGCTTTGTGCTGAGAAAGCCAGTCCAACCCGAGAATTAGATCGATATCAGAGTCACCAAGAACAATTGGAGAAGACAGAAATCTATAGTCGCCCATCTTGATAGAGACATCCCGAACCATGGAGCTTGCGTTCATGAATTTACCCAGAGAGACAACTGATAACGGTCTAGGCAAATCTTGAAAAACCATCTCATGCTTAGATGAAAAAGGTCTTGAGATGAAACTATGTGATGCACCAGTATCAAATAAAACTTTTGCAGGAATACCATTAACTGAGAGATTACCCATTATCACATCAGAAGAATCCTCTGCTCGCGCTGCATTCATCATGTTCACCTTTGCAGACTTGGGATTATGCTTGACCAATCCATTTCTTGAAGACCTCACAGGAGGAGGAGGAGGAAGGCGCCTTTGGTTGAAGCATTTGTTCGCGTAGTGACCTTTCTGCTGGCACTTGTTGCAAGTCACCTATGAGAGCGGACGGTGATAAGGAGCATTTGACCTTGGAGCTTGAGAATTAGACTTGTTCTGATAGCCTGGGTTGGGTGGGTGGGAAGATCCACGAGCACCTGAGTTCTTCTGCTGGTAAGGCTGACGAAACGGAGGAGGAGGAAGGTAGAACTTTTGCTGCTTAGCTGCCACTTTAGAGGAAGAAGAAGACTGAACTGCATCCCTGATTCTCTTCTTAGAAGCCACACACTTGAGCTGAGCACCTTCTTGCTTGAGGGCCATATTGTAGAATTGATCAAACTGAGTAGGCTCAACAAGAACGAGAGCTAACTGCAGATCCTCTCTAAGGCCACCTCTGAATTGATAGATCATACTCTTTTCATCAGGAACGTCTTGTTTAGAGAAGCGAGCAAGTTTCTAAAACTGCTTGTTTTATTCGTACACTGACATGTTGCTTTGCTTGAGATTGCGGAACTCCTCACGCTTGCTCTCAACAACACTGGTAGGAATGTGGGGAGCTTTAAAGTCCCGACAGAAGTCAGTCCAAGTAATCACTCGACCTCCTCTAGAATCCTTGTATTGCTGGAACCAATCAGCTGCTTGGTCCTTGAGCTGAAAAGAAGCAAACTTAACATAGTCCTCAGGCCTGACATTGCTGCATTCAAAATGCTTGTTGATATCCACGAGCCAATCGTCGGCGTCTGTCGCCTCGGCACAGTAACTGAAAGACTTCGGCTGATTTGCAAGGAACTAGTTGATGGTAGGAAACTGAGGCTGATGGTTGAACTGTCCTTGACCTTGATTCCCTTGGTTGCCTTGGCCTTGGTTGCGCTCTTGCATCAGCTGAATCAACAACTGAGCGTTGGCGTTTGTGGTTGCCATCAAAGCTTGCCATGCCTCCGGAGGCGGAGGTGGAGGTGCGGGGTTCGCCTGACTCCCATCATTGCGTTCCGGATTCTGACGCGTTGGCGGAGCCATCCTGAAGAGGGTGATATCCGTTAGCATCTTGATAGACAGATAGACAAGTTGAATCAACGGATAGAAATTGCAACATATAGTCTTCACAATAAACATTCGAACAAGGATGAACGAATGAATTCCAAAGTAAACATCATGTCCATTAAGGTGAGAAGCCACTTGATAAGGGGTTGTTGAATGAAATAAAAAAGGTACAACTAGAACAAATAAGTGGTAAGGATTATCCAATCACAAACTAAATATCTGCGGGAAGAAATGCTAGAGCTACTTGAATCCCACCTATAAACTCTCAAAACTTTCTGGTTATGCAATCAGGTGTTGGGGATAGAGGGGAAGCAATATATCTCACCCAAACTAACAATCCCTACATCCAGCTGTATCCATCCGTCAACACATAACCAAGAAACCCTTGGAAATCGTGTACCTCAACCTTCGAAAAGCATCCGTTATACGAGTCATGGCAATACTCCCGAACTCCCCACTACTGGGTGACGTCGAGGTTATCTCACCAACAACTGCATAAAAGAGATTTTCGATGTCGCCAAAACTCAGGTATTCCAGAACTGCAACGATAAAATTGTGACGACAACACCTCGGAGCTCAACTCCCCGGGACACTGCCACAACCCCTAAATGTCAAGAGGCACCAAGAAAAATGTTCTCATCACAAAACCATCGGAACGATTCCAAGATACCCGCGTGATCCTAAATTTTTTTAGTGAAATCTGAGGAGAGAAGAGTCAAAACTTCTACGTCAGGAGACCTCACCAGAGCGACGAAGGGACTGAGGAGTAAAAAGAATCCTACTCTCCAATATATATAATCCTAAGACTCAAAATAGTTTTTTGTTCTAGACTCAACAACGCTAGCAATCAATCAAGCAGGGGGCTCCTAAGTCGGGGATGGCTCTGATTACCAACTTGTAACGCCCACGATGCGGCTATATATCTCACGTGTCGAAGCACGACTTAGAGGCATAACCGCATGGTGGTTTAGTCACAAGAAGGGTCATCTTCACACAATTCCATGAAATGAACAAGAATGGGATAAAGAGAGTTGGCTTACAATCGCCACTTCACACAATACATAAATAAATCATACATCATTCAAAATACACACATAGACCGGCTACGGTCAAATCCAAATGCAAAGAAGACAACCCCAAATGCTAGATCCCCGATCGTCCCGACTGGGCTCCGCTACTGATCATCTGGAAACGAAACATAGTAATGACCAAGGTCCTCATCAAACTCCCACTTAAGCTCGGTTGCGCCATTTGCGCTGGTATCCTCGGTACCTGCATCTGTTTTGGTAGAATCTGTGAGCCATGGGGACTCAGCAATCTCACACCCGCGAGATCAAGACTATTTAAGCTTGTAGGTAGGAAAGGTAATATGGTGGAGCTGCAGCAAGCACTAAGCATATATGGTGGCTAACATACGCAAGTAAGAGCGAGAAGAGAAGCAACGCATCGATCGAGAAGCTAGAAGTGATCAAGAAGTGATCCTGAAACTACTTACGTTCAGACATAACCCAAACCGTGTTCACTTCCCGGACATCGCCAGAAGAGACCATCACGGCTACACACGCGGTTGATGCATTTTAATGAAGTCAAGTGTCAAGTTCTCTACAACTGGACATTAACAAATTCCCATCTGCCTCATAACCACGGGCACGACTTTCGAAAGATAATACCCTGCAGGGGTGTCCCAACTTAGCCCATCATAAGCTCTCACGGTCAACGAAGTATATACCTTCTCCCGGGAAGACCCGATCAGTCTCGGAATCCCGGTTTGCAAGACATTTCGACAATGGTAAAACAAGACCAGCAAAGCCGCCCGAAGTGCCGACAAATCCTGATAGGAGCTGCACATATCTCATTCTCAGGGCACACCGGATGAGCCAGACGTCGGGTTGGCATAGACCCTAGTTGCCCAAGGGGCGCCGGACATCGCTCAGGTTGGACCAACACTCGAAGGAGCACTGGCCCGGGGGGGGGGGGTAAATAAAGATGACCCTCGGGCTCGCGAAAACCCAAGGGAAAAAGGCTTAGGTGGCAAATGGTAAAACCAACTTTGGGCCTTGCTGGAGGAGTTTTATTCAAAGCGAACTATCAAGCGGGTCCCATAAATCACCCAACCGCGTAAGGAACGCAAAATCAAGGAACATAACACCGGTATGACGGAAACTAGGGCGGCAAGAGTGGAACAAAACACCAGGCATAAGGCCGAGCCTTCCACCCTTTACCAAGTATATAGGTGCATTAATTAAAGAAGAGATATTGTGATATCCCAAAGTATCCATGTTCCAACAAGGAACAAACTTCATAGATGCATAGAAGCTTAAGGCATGGGACGATACTACTAAATGCATAGAACAAAAGTCCTTTACTGACCATGAGCCAAAAAGGATCAGAAGATATGATTGCACCCATGTAAGCATAGCAAGTTCCGCTAACAGATTCAGGAAACAGAGCATGGCATTACAGCATTATGAAGGCATCTTTGCGAGCTCGATTCACTCACCACAAGTCATTGCATGACAAGATAAGCATAACACCAGCAAGAAAACATGTTTATGAAACTAAATATAGCAAGAACAAGTTCATATCATGCAAGGATCAACTACAATAACCTTGGCAATATTGAATAACATGTGAACAATCTGCCAGGAAACATTTTATAGCAAAAGTAGATCAAGAAAATGACATGCTAGACAACTCCATAATTGCAAACAGGGGCATGAATGGATAGACCATAAACATATGTTCAAAACATCCTTACTGAAGTATTTCAAAATAAGCATGGATCTCTCTGTAGCATCAAGTTTACATGGCATAAAAATAACAGCAGAACAGGGACTGAAATCAGCAACATCACGAAGCCTAGTTTGCATGCTTGTTCTATTCACCACATTGATCACAAAAATACATGACATACACCGCTGTAAATATGGCATGGCATAGTACAAAACACATGTAGAGCTCATGCCCATAAGATGCACACAATAAATGTAGCAAAAATGACAAATGCACACATTCTGTTAAGAATCAGAAACTAACATCATATAGCACTCTTGCATCAGAGATTCAGGCATCTATATGACCTCAAATGAACATGGCCCAATGGAACAAAATGAAAAGCACATCCTGATGAACATTTTGATATATTATGAGCATGAAACGGAGCTACGATGACGGAGTTATGATGCGATGAACATGTCATAAAATAATGCAGACTTGGAGGATAAACAAGGTCAACCCTAAGACTTGACCCGATCTAGATCTGGATCTGGGAACGGACGCCGAGGTTCACCGGAGCAACTCGCCGGAGTAGGGCCGGGAGGAGGCCGGAGACGAGGTCGGGGAGGCTGCCGGGGTCGAGGCCGGCCGGATCCGGCGGAGGTCGGCGCGGTTCCGCGGCAGGTGAGGCGCTGGAGGAAGGACGCGGCGTCAGAGGTCGACGCGGCGACCGGGGCGGCGCGGCGGTGGCGGCCGGCGACTGGCGGCAGCTAGACGGCGGCGGAGACGACGAGTCGGATGCGCGGACGGGCGCGGGCGGCGGTGGACGGGCCTGGCGGGCCGGCGGCGGCGCGTGGGCGCCGGGGCCACGTGGCGGCGGACGGCTGGCTCAGGCGGCGGTGGGCGGACGCGTCCGGCGCCAGGCGGACGTGTCCGGCGCGCGGAGGAAGGGGAGACTAGGGTTTGCCCGAAATTTCGGAGGGGGAGGTGTTTTTATAGGTAGAGGGAGCTAGGAGACTCCAAATGGGGTGTAGTTTTCGCCCACACGATCGTGATCCGACGACGGAGAGCATGGAAGTGACTTAGATGGGTTTTTGGGCTGTTTTGAAGGGGTGTTGGGCTGCAACACACAAGAGGCCTTCGCGGTTACCCGGTTAACCGTTGTAGTATCAAACGACCGCCAAATGGCATGAAACTTGACAGGTGGTCTACCGGTGGTGTACCAAGGCCACATGGCAAGCCTCAGTCCATTCTGAGAATGTTTAACACCCGCTCGCAAATAGAGACAAGAGGGGTGCGCCGGTGCATGTGGGAGTGTCGGATTGCAAAACGGACAACGGGGAAAATGCTCGGACGCATGAGACGAACACGTATGCAAATGAGATCCACATGATGACATGATATGAGACGCATGACATGAACAAAATGCAAAACGAAAGACAAAACCCAACCACGGAGGGAATACCATAGAACATAGCCGAAAATGGCAAGAGTTGGAGTTACAAATATGGAAAGTTACATCCGGGGTGTTACACACTACCCTGCCATTCGCACGCTGGCAGTTCGCTCCTACTCGTCCCCGCACGTCCTTTAATACTACGGATATTCGCTCCTAGTCGTCCCGTCCACTCACATTACGGCAGTTCCACTAATCCTAACCCTCCTCCCAAATCCATGGCATCCCAAATCTCCCCAATCGGCGGTGAGTACAAGGTTAGAACCATCACGGGCGATGAGTTCGACGTCATCTACACCCGTACATCCACGACGGTGAAAGGATTCCTTTCTCGCTTCAGACGCATGTTCGAAAACTCACATGATGAGTGGGTCGCTGGGCTAGATGTTGAGTACACCACAGTCGTGGGACAAGATAAGGATATAAAGGACAAAGAGAGGAAGAAGCCCACCGTGATCCAGGTTTGCGTACATAACGTTTGCTTGGTCTACCACATATGCCATGCCGACATTGAGTGCCAGGATTTTAAGAACTTCCTCGAGGACAAAACAGTGAAATTCGTTACTATAGACTTTAAGAACGATAAAGAAGTCCTGCGTCGGATAGGCCTCATTGTAGGCAACCCCTTCGACCTCCATAAGAATCGGCTGGTGCCCTCTCGTCAGCCTTCAATGCTGACCCTGGCAGGAGCCATGGTTCATCCTTCGTACGGTAAACTAGAGAAACCTCATTACACGTTTCATCGTCATGCATGGCAGCAGAATGTACTAGATATAGACCACATCCGGTACGCTGCAATGGATGGCTACCTTTGTTTCAATATCTACAAGGGTTGGATGAAGAGCAATAGCCAAGTTGGCAGTTCAAGCAAAGAAGTATTGGCCAAGAGGAAGAGGGACAAGGATGAAGTCGAGGACATGGACGAGGACTCCGAGTAAGGTGGCAGTGTTGTTGCTCATGGTGGTTCTAAACTTCTAATGCAGTGTCTACCGTATTAGTTGCATAGTTTAATTTCAGGTGTGCTTAGTTTAATTTGAGGGGTGTGTTGTGCTGAGCCCCCAGCAGAACTATGTTATGTTTCTTCTCGTTACTTTAACTCTTCAGTATGTACATACTAGTACTGGTATTTCTTTAATAGAATTTAGCACCCCAATTAAGCACATACTAGCTTTTTTAATAGTACTATATGCATAATTTGGCGACGAGCGCTCTCTATACGTACCACCTTTTTTTAAAATTTCAATTTTTATTCCATGGCGCAATCCATCGATAGTGGAGTACTACTGTACAAAAGTATACATTTTTTTAAAAGGCTAGCATACTGTTCATCACACACATATATATATAGCCAGTTAAATTCTCAACCTAGAACGACATGCATGCCATGTAGTAAACTGATACAAAGAAAGTATAGTAAAAATGAGGTGATTTTACTGAGCGATCGGCGGGGGACCATGGCCTGTCATGCGGTCCCACGTGTCATGATGCACCAAGGCGATGCGCGTGTCCCTCTTGTGGCAGAAGCAATACTAGTACTCCTACGTGGTTTGAGATGATGTCGAACCGAAGTGTGAAATAATGGTTGCTTCGTCCGTCTGGGAAGGTGCGGCATTGTGATTTGACATCTCATTGCTCATTACTACTACTGGGCCGGTACGAGTGGGGTGCGTCCCCCCTGCTATTCTGCACTGTTATTTGGTGCTTGACACGTCGACCCGGTTGCTATATGTCACATATGTTGGCGACAGGAAGTACAGAATTCATGAAAGGGAGCGTCGACGGAGGAGTATACTACAGAATTCATGAAAGGGAGCGACTTAGTTTTGGAAAAATCTATTTTTACGGAGTACGTGCCCACTAGGGTTTATAGGGCTCATCTAAAAAACATTCATTTTTCTGTTTGATAAGTCTCAATTCTACTATACTAGTAGTAGTACCATTACATGTTGGATTTCGAGGTGCGTTAGATCACCCGACGCAAGCAGTGTCAAGAGGAAACTAACCGATGCATGTACAAGTTCATGGAAATTTAGTGGTCATTCATGCATTCGTTCTAATTAATGCCTCGGTAAACATAACTTCTTGAGAAAAACGAGCGTACTGTGCAAACTAAGAAATTAATTCGACCACTCACCATCTACCTTGGTTGGAGAGATTTTGAAATTGAGCCATAAACTGGAAAGGAGGGAGTAGTAACTTTTGTCTCGATTACTATTTGTGGCCTTGTATAGATGCAAAATGCATTTGTTTATAGTGGCCTTGTATAAGTAAATAGAGGGAGTACTAACCAAAGTACGTAGTAGGGACGAGGAGTAAACAGAGGGAGTAGTAAAAATTTCTCCTCGTGCTGCGAGCCACCGCGCGCGTGGGCGAGGGAGCGGGTGTAAAGGCGTACAATAGTACTCCTAGTAAGCTTCACCTCATCCTGCAAGCCACCGCGCCCGTGGGCGGGGGAGACGACGTACTAAGCAAGTTTCTCCTCGTTCTGCGAGTTGATGGGACACATCAAAAGTACTCCAGTGTATAGAGCCTTGCCTCTAAGGTAGGCCCCACATGGTTTGCCTCTTTTTTCAATTTAACATAACGTGTCAAGTCGCAATTTGTTTGTTCACCCGTGGTAGACGATCCTCCCTCCACCAAGTGGACAACCAGTATACGTGCCAAACTACCACATGGGCTGCATTTTTCATACAGAAATGAGATCCACCGTGTACCCGCGCGGGTGTGGTTGGGAAAGAGACGGGAGTACGTGCGCCATGCGCCCTCTTATCTTCGTGCACGTCCCCAACCTACGTGGGTGTGTGTTAGAGAGATACAAACCTAGACATAATGCATCGTCCAACCCCATGCCTCCGCCCAGTCCGACCACCAGTCACCACCACGGCACCATGCCCCACTCCTCCTCACCTTATATCTCATATTTCTCCCTCCATTTTTATATACAAGGGGCCACTATCAAAATTACAATTTGCAGATATACAAGGCCACTAACACTAATTGATGCAATATTAATGGTGTTTGCCTCTTGGTACTACTACCTCTGTCTGGGTTTATTGGTCCCCATTGTATTTCGTGCCAAATTTTGACAATAGATTATACTAAGAAAATGTTCACGCATGTCACCAAACATTATATTTTTCAAAACTATGTTCAAATACGAATCCAATGAGATAATTTTTCTTGACATGCATTAACATTTTGTTAGTTAAATCTATAGTCAGAATTTGGCACAAACTATAAAAGGGACCTATAAACCAGGACGGAGGTAGTAGCAAAGGAGGACATTAATTATCCCTTGCATGCATGCGGGAGTTTGTAAAAAATGCATCTTGATGTTCCGTGCAATGCACGGGCATCTTGCTAGTCCATGAAAACAACACATGGCAAAATTCCACGGTGAACGAGGTATTTGAATCTGTTGGGAGGGGCTATTTGGATCTTGCCCAGGGTAGCCAAAATATTGGCGACCCTTTTGTACACCGGTGCCTTTGCCACCGATGAACGCGGAATGACTCGGGTGCTCATGCTGTCATGCATCCTCCAGCGCGCACGTTGGAGACGAGCTCGCACAAGCTATGTTTTTTTGTCCCACAACGCCGCCCAAGCCGCCCGCGGACTGACCGGCGACCCGCAAATTACGCCATCCAACCGTAGCCCCACACATTATGACAGCAACTCAAACAACCGGACAAAATTCACGCAAACACGTAGACAAACTTATATTTCATATAAACAACGACGGAATCATATAAAATACCGGATTTTCACACAAACATGACGGATTTCATTACATTCAAATGAACTACGCGGTGCTAGTTCTGGACAGCACAGGTATATAATACCTGGCCTAAATGGTCGCCCGCTGATCGATTTGTGTTCGTCATGTCCGGCAGCACGATCACCGGACTGCCGGGAGCCCCGGAGGTATATGCTTCAGCGCAAAGGACGGCTCGCTTCCCCACTGCCCAACTGATATCATTGGCTGGTGCCGAAGATGATGGTGGCCGGCACTGGTTCGATTTCATCACCGGCCACTACTTCGCCATGGCCGGCACCGGCTCGAGTTCATCCTAACATTCCCCTCTTCCGTGGAGCCCATGCGGGTTCGACAAAGGTCCTCGCAACAAAAGGATCCGGCAAGACAACTGCTGTGTACGCCGGCGTCACCTCCGCGGTGGCCTTCATGGGACCCAAGCGGTGGCGGCCTCCCGTGTTCTACTTCTCCTCGATGATGGTGGCGGACGCGGAGATGCTGGCCACAAACTCGTCGCTCTCTGCGCACCCGGCTTCTGTCGCTGCTTGCATGGCGCGGCCGCTGGCATGGGAGTCTCGGCCACAGAAACGGGAGACGCGGTATGAGGCGGCAGCGTGGATGGCAGCAATGATGCCCGTGCGCCGCTCCTCATCGACTTGGCCTGGAGCGGCGAGTTGTTGAACCGCAGGCCAGCTTGGGGCGGCAACTGGCTCCGTCGGGCGAGGGGAGGGAGGTGGATCAGCAAGCTGCATAGCTCGTATCCGGAGGGCTACCCAGCCGGCTTGGATGCGGAATAACTACTCTTTGTAAGCCATTGTAAGAGTGGAGAAAATGGTGGAGGAGATAGGAGAGCGGCGGAGGTGTGTGATTCTTGGCCGGCGTTTGGCCTCATTTAAATAGGAGATTAAATAGATGGCGGACGGGAGGAGCTCGGCCGGCATTGCATTTAACACCGGCCCGGTCATGAGCGGGCGTGTGTCCAGAGTGGGTTTCTCGGCTTCCACACGAGCAGGTTTCATGGAGGCGTTTGAATGCGGCACAGAGGTGTGTTCAGCCGGGCGTGCCGCGAGTGGCGCCCTCGACTCTGACCTAGGACACAGCGCTGTTCTTTCACTGACATGTGGGATCTTTGGGTGCATGGCCTGCAGGTCAGTGACCCAACGCAGGCAGCGCACAGAAGCGGGCATTTCATAAACCGATGATTGTTCATTGAGTGTGACGTCATCTTTTTCATGTAGTTAAGCCTACTATGTTGATAGCCCGTTCGATATGTTGTGATTCATAAAGACCGATGCAAACATCAATGTTCTGCTTATCACAGATAAGATTGATTAATACCCGTAACAATCCATGTCCTTAACAAAGGGTGCATGCATGTATAGGTTGAGCGTGTGTCTTGCGTCGTGTGCTGTGTGCATGCAGGCGTGCGAGTGTTGCCTGCGTGCAAGGTGCGTTTTAGTGTCGCATGCATGGGTGCGTACGTGCGTGTGTTCGAGAGTGCATGTGTACATGTCAGTGTTGCACGCCAGCATGCGTGCGTGTGTACGTTATGTGTACGTGTCAGTGTTGCACGCCTACAAGCATGCGTGTCTTGCGTGCGTGCATGTGTACGTGCGGGGTGAGGCTACACGTTAGTCGACTGACTTTTTCATCTCTGGTCATTAGATTTTCCAGCCCTTGGATACGAAATCAGGGGCCTCCAGTTTATCATCAAACTCCCCCCCCCCCCCCCGAGCCGCCAGCCACCACCAGCCGAACCGCCCGCGCCCGCCGCCCGCGGCCGGCCCGCCCTCCCCGAAACCACTCCCCACTGCCGTTCCCTGCCGGACCGGCCATCCCTCTAGCCCCCTCCCCCCCCCCCCCCCCCCCGCACCGAGCTTTTTTTTCCGGGGATCCCCACCCCACCGCCCAATGAACGCCCCCAACCGTCGGTGACTGCCATCCAGAGGTCTCACGACTTCGAATACCCACCGACCACTAGTTTATTACCATTTCTATCCTTCATATACGCGCTGACGGGTGGGCCCTATGGTAATGTGCGCTGCTGAATGTGGACCATTTGACTGGTCAATTGATCATGTTATCAACAAATTACAGAGCTGTATGGTGAGCCAGTGACCGTATGATCACCCTAAAATGTACTCCTATTTTATTAACATAGTGCAGACTCAAACTACCATTTCTTTCTTTCGTATATGGGCTGACAGGTGGGCCCCACGGTTACGCGCCCCAATGGTGCAAAACTAGTTGTGTCGTTTGACTGGTCAATTGATTGTGTCATCAACAAAATACGGAGTTGTACGGGTGAGCTAGTGACAGTATAATCATGACATGTATTTGTTTAACACGGTACAGACGCAAGGGCTCATATATACGCGCAAGCACTCACCTCTATAAGAGCACACACACGAACCCTACCCCTATGAGCACCTTTGAGAGAGTGGGCCAGCATATATGATCTTGAGATTTTACGAAGTCACCATAGGTGCCTCGTAGTCAAGTGGAACGTCTCCTCCCACTGAACGTACATCGCCGGAAAATACTAAAATTAACACAAGATAAATGCGAGCACCGTGGACATTAACCTTGGTGGGCTCATGAAACCACTGTCCTCTAACCATCCAACCACATGGTTGTTAGCACGACAAAATGTATGTGGTGACCGTGATGAGCTTATTCTGAAGTCCAGTGACCATATCGTGCTTTCGCTTCAAATACAATGACCGTAAGTGTCTTCAACAAAATACGGAGCACGCATCAAATGCAAAGTCCGTCAGTGTCATCAACAAAATATGGAGACGTATCGTGAGCTAGATACCATTGTACTATTGTATATGCTTATTTTCTTAGTGGCTGATTGTGTGTGTGGTGTGGTGGGCACATCATTTCTAGTCGTGGTGGGTCAACATGAAGACTCATGGGTCGGTTCCATCCTGCGCCACATATAGGTTGGACCGAGACGTGTTATACGGAGACCCATGTGGAGGAGTCGGCGTACAACACGAAGCTACCAGAGTCACGGAGGACTCTATCCCCACTGGTGATAAGCCGACTATATATGATTTGTAACCCCAGGCCCTTAGTAGGTTATATAAGCTTGGGGGCTAGTTCGTCGATAGTATACACACACGCACAATGCCTGGTATTCACGTGCACTTTGTACACACCCCTATCACTAATATAAAGTACCAGGAGTAGGCTCTTTCTTCAACTACAAGGGTCCGATCCGAATTAGGGTAAAACTTTGCCTTGTATTACCATCCAGCCTAACAGCCAGGGATATCCTACCTAATGATATGATGAAATCATATCTGCCAACTACTATTAGAGAGGTGTGTCGGGGGGGGGGGGGGGGCAATGTGCGCGAGAGAGGCCTAAAGATAATGTGCGTGCGGGAGACACGTAGGCACATATATGTGCGTATGGAGGGCTAGTAGAGACCGTGCATGTGTATATATGCATGTGAGAGAAATAGTGTTTTCCAACTGAGATTAGTGAAAAGAGTGGTACATAGTAGTCAGAAAGAGAGAGAGAGAGAAACAGAGAGAGCATGTGTGTGAGACACCCCGACACCCTGAGAGAGATTGTGAGCATGTGTGAAAGAGAAATGCCGATGCATATAAAGTGTGTGCACTTATGCGTTAGATAGAGAGATATATAACGTGTTTGTGAGAACGGGGCGAGTCATAGTGCATCTACGTGTAAAAGGCGGTTCTACGCATTAAATTAAAATATAAATGGCATTATTATTTTTGGATGAGATCATGAATTTTGCAAAATTGCGTATGGACGAAAATCGGTCTATCAGACACCCATACTCTATTGAATTCTAGCATGTGCATGTGTTTATTTCATATTATCGATCCATAGACTGAGAGCGGTTTGAAATACAGGCAATGGATGCTTTTGCAATTCATATATAAACATTAATTAGTGCACTCCATGTTGTTAGTGTGAAACACTTTATACATTTGTCACTTGCATGGATACATTCCAAATTGCTAGCTACAAAATAAAATACATGTCGAATTCAACATAAAGGGGGTTTTGAAGATTTGAATTCATAGGAAGTGCATTCATCTATTTGAACCCGAGATAATGGCAATTGTAAATCAGATGTAAAAGGGGGCATCAATGTTTGTTGTGAGTTTGAACATGCTATATATATTCATACGCATATCTAACTTTTTTTGCAACCAAGGAGATTATACCTGGAACCATGCATGAACTGAGGTAAGTTGCATATTTTTTAATATATACTTGTGTACAATGTATATTAGAATGTACCCCCTCCATTCCAAAATAATCGTAGCTTTAGGATTTTCAAGAGTAAAGATTTGTGAAGTTTGACAAATCCTGAAAGTTCAATTCAAGAGAACCAAAAACGTTAATGCTTCTGCTCCCAAATATTGAACGAAGCGCCAAATAGGCCTCTGGTCACCCGAAACCGCGCGAGACTAATGTTTTGGTGGTAGGAAATTACTGTCCTGACTCTGGCCCGTGTAGCCTATCGGCCCGATGTCCAAAGGTCTAAGCTGGGGTAGGTTTGTAACTTCACCAAGACACCAGTCTCAACCGCCTCCTAGAAGCATTCATATGCCGTGGGCGCCTAAACACCCATGCGCTCGGTCAAAATCTATCCCGCCCACATTTGGGACACCTGACATGACTGTCCTACCCCCAACCCGCAATATATTTGAAATTTTAGATGGGGGCAAAGTTTGTTACTTTCCCCAAATTTCAAACAAGCGCGTCTCAAACCGAAACATTGTTCCCCCTTAGTTCCCCGCCTCCCTCCGTTTCCCCATTCATACTCCGTGGGCGCGAAAACGCCCTCTCCACCAGCCGCGAAACCCCAGCCTCCTCCGTCCTCCACCCCATAGCGGCAAATCCACCGCCACCCTCCTCCATCACACCGGAGCCGGTAACCCGACGTCGTCGTCCAACGCAACCGCAACTACAACGCCCTCAAGGACTTAGCAGCTAAAACCGAGGCAGAGCTGCCTCCACGACACCAACGCCGATGTGCGCCGTACCAGAACCACTCCGACCACGCCGTCTTGCGCCTCACTACTGCGGCTCCACTGTCACAACCGTCCACCACACCGGAGCTGTTCCCGCTACGCCATCGTTCGCCGCCTCGGATCTGCTTCCCCGCTGCCTACAGACCGCCACCGCACCACACTCAACAACTTGGCCATGGGTTCGTCCAAGGCTGCACCGTCCTCCACAACTTCTGGTTTCCGGCGAACAACAAGATCGTCGGAAAAACAGAAGGAGGACATAGCACTGCCAGCAGAAAGAGGTACTCCTCTTCCCTTATTCATGCAAATCTTACGTCTCCGCTCACACCATATTCATCCCACGAAAGAAACTAGTTGAGCGCTTCTTACTGCATCTTCTTCGTGATACTAAATGCATAAGGTTTCCTCCCACTAGTGGAAAAAGGACCTAATATGAGACACATTAGTGACGGTTTGATTTTGAGCCGGCACTAATGTGTCCATTAGTGCCGGTTCCAATGGCTAGCCGGCCGTTCTCATTACCGGTTCGTGGTGATCCTTTAGTACCGGTACGTGCCACGAACTGGTACTAAAGAGGGTGGTGGCAAGGTGTTGTCAGTCTGGGGCCCGTCCAGCACCTTTAGTACCGGTTCGTGGCATGAACCGGTACTAAAGGTCGATGTACATAAACCCTTCGTCCACCCGAGCCACTCTGTTCTTCCCCTTTCCCCTCACTTCTCCTCTGTTCTTCCCCTCTCTTCCTCGAGCTCCTCACAAATTTTGCCCAAAATTTGTCAAGATTTGAAGGTCCCCTGTTGGAAATATGCCCTAGAGGCAATAATAAATTAGTTATTATTGTATTTCTTTGTTCATGATAATAGTCTTTTATTCATGCTATAACTGTATTATCCGGAAATCGTAATACACGTGTGAATACATAGACCACAATATTGTTGGGGAACGTAGCAGAAATTCAAAAAATTTCCTACGTATCACCAAGATCTATCTATGGAGAGACCAGCAACGAGTAGAAAGAGAGTGCATCTACATACCCTTGTAGATCGCTAAGCGGAAGCGTTCAAGTGAACGGGGTTGATGGAGTCGTACTCGTCGTGATTCAAATCACCGATGATCAAGTGCCGAACGGACGGCACCTCCGCGTTCAACACACGTACAGCCCGGTGACGTCTCCCATGCCTTGATCCAGAAAGGAGAGAGGGAGAGGTTGAGGAAGACTCCGTCTAGCAGCAACACAACGGCGTGGTGGTGGTGGAGGAGCGTGGCAATCCTGCAGGGCTTCGCCAAGCACCGCGAGAGAGGAGGAGCACTTGGGAGAGGGAGGGCTGCGCCAGGGGCAAGGGTGAAGCTCCCATGCGCCTCCCCACCATATATAGGGGTGGAGGGGACTTGTTTCTTGCCCTCCAAGTCCATTGTGGCGTTGGCAAAGGTGGAAGGAAAGAAATCCCATCATTTCCTTCCCCACCGATTGCTATCCCCCCTTTTTAGGGATCTTGATCTTATCCCTTTGGGATATGATCTTATTCCTTCTAAGGGGGGATCTTGGTGCGCCTTGACCAGGGGTGTGGGGCCTTTCCCCCACTACCCACGTTCATGTGGGTCCCCCCATGCAGGTGGGCCCCACTCCGGAACCTTCTAGAACCTTCCCGGTACAATACCGAAAAATCCCGAACATTTTCCGGTGGCCAAAATAGGACTTCCCATATATAAATCTTTACCTCCGGACCATTCCGGAACTCCTCGTGACGTCCGGGATCTCATCCGGGACTCCGAACAACATTCGGTAACCACATACAAACTTCCTTTATAACCCTAGCGTCATCGAACCTTAAGTGTGTAGACCCTACGGGTTCGGGAATCATGCAGACATGACCGAGACGTTCTCCGGTCAATAACCAACAGCGGGATCTGGATACCCATGATGGCTCCCACATGTTCCACGATGATCTCATCGGATGAACCACGATGTCAAGGACTTAATCAATCCCGTATGCAATTCCCTTTGTCTAGCGGTATTGTACTTGCCCGAGATTCGATCGTCGGTATCCTTATACCTTGTTCAATCTCGTTACCGGCAAGTCTCTTTACTCGTTCCGTAACACATCATCCCGTGATCAACTCCTTGGTCACATTGCGCATATGATGATGTCCTACCGAGTGGGCCCAGAGATACCTCTCCGCTTACACGGAGTGACAAATCCCAGTCTCGATTCATGCCAACCCAACAGATACTTTCGGAGATACCTGTAATGCACCTTTATAGCCACCCAGTTACGTTGTGACGTTTGGTACACCCAAAGCATTCCTACGGTATCCGGGAGTTGCACAATCTCATGGTCTAAGGAAAAGATACTTGACATTAGAAAAGCTCTAGCAAACGAACTACACGATCTTAGTGCTAGGCTTAGGATTGGGTCTTGTCCATCACATCATTCTCCTAATGATGTGATCCCGTTATCAACGACATCCAATGTCCATAGCCAGGAAACCATGACTATCTGTTGATCACAACGAGCTAGTCAACTAGAGGCTCACTAGGGACATATTGTGGTCTATGTATTCACACGTGTATTACGATTTCCGGATAATACAGTTATAGCATGAATAAAAGACAATTATCATGAACAAGGAAATATAATAATAACTAATTTATTATTGCCTCTAGGGCATATTTCCAACAAATATGTCCCTAGTGAGCCTCTAGTTGACTAGCTCGTTGTGATCAACAGATAGTCATGGTTTCCTGGCTATGGACATTGGATGTCGTTGATAACGGGATCACATCATTAGGAGAATGATGTGATGGACAAGACCCAATCCTAAGCCTAGCACAAAGATCGTGTAGTTCGTATGCTAAAGCTTTTCTAATGTCAAGTATCATTTCCTTAGACCATGAGATTGTGCAACTCCTGGATACCGTAGGAATGCTTTGGGTGTACCAAACGTCACAACGTAACTGGGTGGCTATAAAGGTGCATTACAGGTATCTCCGAAAGTGTCTGTTGGGTTGGCACGAATCGAGACTGGGATTTGTCACTCCGTGTAAACGGAGAGGTATCTCTGGGCCCACTCGGTAGGACATCATCATAATGTGCACAATGTGACCAAGGGGTTGATCACGGGATGATGTGTTACGGAACGAGTAAAGAGACTTGCTGGTAACGAGATTGAACAAGGTATCGGTATACCGACGATCGAATCTCGGGCAAGTACAATACCGCTAGACAAAGGGAATTGCATACGGGATTGATTAAGTCCTTGACATCGTGGTTCATCCGATGAGATCATCGTGGAACATGTGGGAGCCAACATGGGTATCCAGATCCCGCTGTTGGTTATTGACCGGAGAACGTCTCGGTCATGTCTACATGTCTCCCGAACCCGTAGGGTCTACACACTTAAGGTTCGATGATGCTAGGGTTATAAAGGAAGTTTGTATGTGGTTACCGAATGTTGTTCGGAGTCCCGGATGAGATTCCGGATGTCACGAGGAGTTCCGGAATGGTCCTGATGCGCCCCCCACAAGGGGCCCTAGGCGCAGGGGAGAGTGGGAGGGGGCAAACCCTAGGGCAGATGGGCCCTAAGGCCCATGCTCCCTGCGCCTCCCTCTCCTCCCCCTCTTGGCCGCCACCCAAAACCCATCTAGGGCTGCCGCCCCCCTAGGGGTGGGAACCCTAGAGGGGGGGCGCAGCCCTCCCCCTTCCCTATATATACTAGAGTTTTGGGGCTGCTAGAGACACGAGAATCTCTCCCTTCTCCTCTTGGCGTAGCCCTACCTCTCTCCCTTCTCCTCATATCTCGCGGTGCTTGGCGAAGCCCTGCTAGACTACCACGCTCCTCCATCACCACCACGCCGTTGTGCTGCTGCTGGATGGAGTCTTCCTCAACCTCTCCCTCTCTCCTTGCTGGATCAAGGCATGGGAGAGGTCACCGGGCTGTATGTGTGTTGAACGCGGAGGTGCCGTCCGTTCGGCACTAGGATCTCCGGTGATTTGGATCACGACGAGTATGACTCCTTCAACCCCGTTCTCTTGAACGCTTCCGCTTAGCGATCTACAAGGGTATGTAGATGCACTCTCCTTCCCTTCGTTGCTGGTCTCTCCATAGATAGATCTTGGTGATACGTAGGAAAAATTTTGAATTTCTGCTACGTTCCCCAACACCCCCATCCATTCAAATGATCACAAAGGTTAGCAACTTTGTCCTTTCAACTCTCATTTCTAGATTAGCTCTTGCAATGCTTTGTATAGTGATTAATTTTGGAGGAATTATATTTGATAGTATTTGATTTATATGCAATTTGAGGTCAAAAATAACACTTAGTTTGCATATGTAGGTGTGGTTTACTTAGTGCCTTCTAAATCTCCGTAGTAACCACCGTCGATCGCCTGCACCGTCCCGTCGCCGGCACCACCTTGTGGTGAGGCTCTTGTTCATGAATGTTTTACATTACCAAATTGATGTTTGTGTGATTTGGATATATAGTTACTCATATAATTATCTTACCTGTACGTTGTTTGTTATACATAGTGCCATGGTTTTATATCCGTCCCCGTCGGCCCTCGTCCTTGTTATGATTCGGATGTGGTATATTCTCTTTTAAAACTAGTTGTTGCATTTCGTGTTTATGACAAATTATGCCCATCAAGTTGACATAGATATTTTTATCTAGGAGGTATGTGAACCGGAAATTTCAACTGACCCTATTGTCGAGAGGTTAAATTTAGTTGAAAGAGAAAGCGAGTATTTGAAAGAAAAATTGAAAAGAATTGAGGGGGATAAGATGGAATTGGAGTTGCATGTTGCCGATGTCGTCGATGATCACAAGATCAAGATGGAGAAAATGAGGTTGAAGATTAGAAAGATTTGAAAATGTGCCATTGATAGTGTGGCTTGGTATCATTATGTTGTTGGATCAATTGTTACCTTAGTTGCGATCTACATCGCATTTGTTGTTGCATTTAAATTATTTAGCTAGAGAGTTATTTGTATGTTGCATTTAATTAAGTGTTGTATATGAACTTTATGTATGAACTTGTATTAATTTGGTCTATTCGGTGTTGTGTAATGAAGATGAGCCGACAATGGATGTATGATGACCGATGCTCTCCCGAGTTCATTAATGGCGTGCATACTTTTCTGCGGGCTGCTGAGGCAAACAAGTGGGCGGATGGTTTTATGCCTTGTCCATGTGCTGGCTGTAAGAATGGTCACAGTTACTCTATGTCAAGAACCATTCACGTCCATCTATTTGAGTCCGGTTTCATGCCCCACTATAATGTTTGGACCAAGCACGGAGAAATAGGGGTTATGATGGAAGACAATGAAGAAGAAGAGGATGACGACGGCTATCCTTGCCATGGGTTCCCTGAATACGATGATACAACAATGGGGGAAGAAGCTGAGCCGGCAATGCGGGAAGAAGCTGAAGAGGAGGCATCAGATGAGCCCGCTGATGATCTAGGTCGGGCCATTGCCGATGCAAAGAGAAACTGCGCATGTGATCTGGAGAGGACGAAGTTGTAGCGCATGTTAGAGGATCACAAGAAATTGTTGTACCCGAATTGCGAAGCTGACAAAAAAAGTTGGGCACCACAATTGAATTGCTGCAATGGAAGGCAGAGAATGGTGTATCTGACAAGGGATTTGGAAAGTTGCTGGTAATGATAAAGAATATGCTCCCAAAGGACAACGAATTGCTCGAGAGTACGTATGAAGCAAAGAAGGTTGTCTGCCCTCTAGGGTTAGAGGTGCAAAAGATACATGCATGCCCTAATGACTGCATCCTCTACCGCGGTGAGTACGAGGATTTGAACGCTTGCCCAGTATGCGGTGCATTGCGTTATAAGATTAGTCGCGATGACCCTGGTGATGTCGAGGGCGAGCGCCCCAGGAAGAAGATTCCTGCCAAGGTGATGTGGTATGCTCCTATAATACCACGGTTGAAACGTTTGTTCCAAAACAAAGAGCATGCGAAGGCGATGCGGTGGCACGCAGAAGACCGTAAGAAAGACGGAAAGTTGAGAGTACCCGCTGATGGTTCGCAGTGGAGAAAAATCGAGAGAAAGTACTGGGAGGAGTTTGCAGGTGACCCAAGGAACGTATGGTTTGGTCTAAGCGCAGATGGCATTAATCCTTTTGGGGAGCAGAGCAGCAACCATAGCACGTGGCCTGTGACTCTATGTTTGTATAACCTTCCTCCTTGGTTGTGCATGAAGCGGAAGTTCATTATGATGCTAGTGCTCATCCAAGGCCCTAAGCAACCTGGCAACGACATTGATGTGTACCTAAGGCCATTAGTTGAAGAACTATTACAGCTGTGGAATGGAACAGGTGTACGTGCGTGGGATGAGCACGGACAGGAAGAATTTGACCTAAAGGCGTTGCTGTTCATGACCATCAATGATTGGCCTGCTCTCTGTAACCTTTCAGGACAGACAAACAAGGGATACCGCGGATGCACACACTGTTTGGATGATACCGACAATATATATTTTGATAGTTGTAGGAAGAATGAGTACCTGGGACATCGTTGATTTCTTCCGACAAGGCATCCCGTAAGAAAGAAAGGCAAACATTTCAAAGGTGAGGCGGATCACCGGACGAAGCCTCGCCACCGTACTGGTGCTGATGTACATGATATGGTCAAGGATTTGAAGGTAATCTTTGGAAAGGGTCCTGGCGGACAACCTGTTCTGAAGGACGCTGACGGACGCGCACCCATGTGGAAGAAGAAATCTATATTTTGGGACCTGCCATATTGGAAAGACCTAGAGGTCTGCTCCGCAATCGACGTGATGCACGTGACGAAGAATCTTTGCATGACCCTGCTTGGCTTTGTGGGCGTGTATGGGAAGACAAAAGATAGACCAGAGGCACGGGAGGACCAGCAACGTATGCATGGAAAAGACGGCATACATCAGGGTCAGGCCAGCTACGCTCTTACCAAAGAAGAGAAGGAAATCTTCTTCGAATGCCTGCTCAGCATGAAGGTACCGTCTGGCTTCTCGTCGAATATAAAGGGAATAATAAATATGGCAGAGAAAAAGTTTCAGAACCTAAAGTCTCATGACTGCCACGTGATTATGCCGCAACTCCTTCCGGTTGCACTGAGGGGGCTTCTACCGGAAAACATTCGATTAGCCATTGTGAAGCTATGTGCATTCCTCAATGCAATCTCTCAGAAGGTAATCGATCCAGAAATCATACCAAGGTTACAGAATGATTTGGTGCAAGGTCTTGTCAGTTTCCAGTTGGTGTTCCCACCATCCTTCTTCAACATCATGACGCACGTCCTAGTTCACCTTTGCGAAGAGATTAACGTTTTGGGTACTATATTTCTACACAATATGTTCCCCTTTGAAAGGTTCATGGGAGTCTTGAAGAAATATGTCCATAACCATGCTAGGCCAGAAGGAAGCATCTCGAAGGGCCATGAAAATGAGGAGGTCATTGAGTTTAGTATTGACTTTATTCCTGACCTTAAGACGATTGGTGTTCCTGAATCGCGGCATAAGGGCAGACTGGAAGGAAAAGGCACGCTAGGAGGGCATGGAATAATATGTATGGACGACCATTCTCTCACTGAAGCACACTACACAGTTCTACAGAATTCTGCCTTGGTGGCTCCGTATATGGAGGAACACAAGAATTTTCTACAGTCCAAACACCCGGAGAAGTCTGATGACTGGATTACACGCGAACAAACAAGGACTTTCGCCGGTTGGTTGCAGAAACGTGCCCTGAATGATGGCGATATTCAAAATGACCTGTACTCGCTGTCCCAGTTACCATCTTCGAATATAATGACTTTCAAAGGGTACCAGATAAATGGGAATACATTTTACACGATCACCCAAGATAAGAAGAGCACCGACCAAAACAGTGGTGTCCGCTTTGATGCAACAACCAACACGGGAAAGGAAACATATTATGGTTACATAGAGGACATATGGGAACTTAACTATGGATCAGGTGATTTGAAGGTCCCTTTGTTTCGGTGCAAATGGGTCAATATGACACGAGGCGGGGTAACGGAAGACCCGTAGTATGGAATGACAGCAGTGGATCTCAACAATCTTACGTATGCAGATGAACCATTCGTCATTGCCAATGATGTGGCGCAGGTTTTTTATCTGAAAGACATGTCTACCAGGCCGAGAAAAAGAAAAGATAAGGAAGCCAATGGATCATACGACGAGCCAAAGCGCCACATAGTTCTTTCAGGAAAATGAAACATCGTGGGAGTGGATGACAAGACAGACATGTCAGAAGATTATGAAAAGTTTGATGAAATTGCTCCATTCACAGTGAATATTGACCCGATCATCCAGTTAAATGATGAAGATTTTCCATGGCTATGGCGCAAAGGGACACACGCAAAGAAAAAGTTTCACACCGAAAGATCTGGGATGTGATCGGCTTCACTATCATCACTTTCTTCTGTGTTTCACACCCAGGAGGGAATGTCTGTAATAGTTAGGGTAGTTATGAGTTTTGGCATTTGAAACACGAAGAAATTTTATGTGCAAACAAATTCTTTTCATGCATTTACTGATTTTTTTCCAGCTAAATGACCCTGAAATTGAAAAGCATTTCAAATGAACTCGGAAAAGGTTGAAAGTTGGCATGGTATCATAATTTCATACAAATAGCATGTGCAAGAAAGTAGAGAGGGTTACGGCAAAAACTGGATGCACCTCATGTACAAAATGGACAATCTCTTTCGAAGTATCAGGGTTTTCGACGAAAACTGAACTGTTACAAAGGTATTTCATTTTTTAAATAACCTAAGCATTACCAAATTGAATATAATGACAAAACACACTAATATTAAACATAAGAAAAAATAATCACTGAAAAAACTTTTTTCAAAGTTAAGTTATTCACAAACTAGTGATTCACACAAATTTCAAATAATTCAAAATTTAAACTATTCAAATTTGAAAACTACCGGCACTAACAGAAAGTTTGTAATTTTTTGTACCTAAAGCAAAAATATTCACAAAGACATTCTAAATACAGCAAAAAGCAACTCAAAAATAAATAAAACAAAAATAAATAAAGCGAAAAAAAAGAAAGAAAAAGCCCGCCTACTGGGCCAAAGCGGCCTGAACACAACCTTTTGTTGGGCCAGGATGCAGGCCCGCAAAGGCCCACTAGGCCCACTGGGCGAAGAGGACAGGTAGGCCCAGTAGGCCTCCTTAGGAGAGGAGCTCGAGAGAGCTACCGCACTGGGGCTTATAAACCAGTGCGGTAGCCCCTCGGCTAGCGAGGTGGGACTAAACTTGCGCACCGCCTGGAGCCACCGCACCCCCTTTAGTACCGGGTGGTGGCTCCAACCAGTACTAAAGACCCTCCCCCTTTAGTACCGGTTGGAGCCACCACCCGGTACTAAAGGGGGTGCGCTTCCCGCCGCTTGGCCTGGCCACGGTCCATCCTATATATACAACACTTGAAAAAAATTCAGTTTCCCTCTGTTCTTCCCTCTGTTCTTCCCTTTGTTCCTCCCTCTGTCGCGCCGCCCTGCCCCGATCGACGCCGTCCCCGTCGACGTCGCCGCCCCCGCCCCTCGTCACCGACCCCGGCCGTCCTCGCCCCTCGTTGCCGCCCCCGTCGACGTCGCCGCCCCGGTCGTCCCCGTCCCCGTTGTCCCCGTAGTCCCCGTCGCGCCCCGCCCCGCCCCGTCATCGCCGCCCCGTCCCGTCACCCCAGCCGCCCCGCCCCATCGTCGCCGCCCCGTCCCATCGCCCCGTCGTCGCCGCCCCGTCCCGTCGCCCCGTCGTCGCCGCACCGTCGTCGCCTCGCCGGTGAGCTCGCCCCGGCCGCCATGTCCACACACACACACACACCACACACACACACACTACACACACACTACACTCACACACACACACATTAGTTTGTTTGTTATAAATTTTTCTGTTTTTTAGTTATAGAAATGTTAGAAATTATTCTGTTTTTTAGTTATATATATATTAGAAATGTTAGTTATATAGAAATGTTATAAATGTTTTCTGTTTTTTAGTTATGGAAATATTTATAGAAATGTTAGCAATTTTTCTGTTTTTTTAGTTATATAAATATTAGAATTGTTATGGAAATGTTAGTTATATAATCAGGAAATTTTAGAATTAGTTTTAGTTAGATGAATTAGATTAATGTCAAATTGTTAGAATTTGCATATATATAGAATTTTAGTTATCACAATCCAATCATTTAAAAAAATGTTACTTTTTGCGGGCATATAGTATTTGTTCTCGACGATATGCCCGGCCCGCATCCTCGCCGTCGACCCGTTCGCGATGACGTCCTGCTTCAGGGGACCCATGTCCGGGACTGGGCTCCGCCGGGCTGGCACTGGGAGCTGCTACCTGGAGGGGCGCGCCGCTTGGTGAGGAACCCGACCTCGGGTCCCGTCGTCGACCCTGATCTTCTTTGGTGGTGTTCGCGTGGGCCACATTCGGTGCAGAGGCAGCCGGCCCCGCCGGAGGTGGTGCGTCGCCGTGTTAGGGAGGAAGATGAGCACGTCCATCGCTACATGGCTGATATGGACGACGTCTGGTTCTCCACTACTTGGCGGGTTCTTTGGGCAGATGACCAGAGATATGATCCTGTGATGGTTCCTTCTCTTTGGGTGTGCACCGCCCGCGCCCCAGGAACCGCGAGTGGCGCCCTAGATTCTTCTGTAGTACTCGATCTTTATTAGGTACCTAGCCAGTGATGTATTCGATATATAATATTCGAAACGATGTATTCGAGATTATATATATTAAGACGATGATGTATTCGAGATTATATATTCGAGACGAATTATTCGAGATTCAATTTTTCCTTATTGATTAATTGCATCCATGCATTGTAATTTGAATACTAAATTGTTTTATATTTCTTCTGTATTAGTAAAGGAAAAGCTATGGCGGACAATACCGGCAGAGAGAGAGAATAGGAATTGTTCGACATCATACGTAGCCCTCATAGGCTAGATGATCTGAATGAAGCAGATGACGGCTCCCAATATCTGAACAATACCGGAGAGGGTGATGAAAAGATATTCGATCTCAATGACCGAGCTGATGAAGTCACGAACTATGATTATGATTATGATGACATAGACAATGTTTGTGATGACACAGACAATGCTGATCTTCAAATAACAAAGGCTACCAGCGAGGTATATTTATATAAGCATGCATCATGGTGATCATCACATGTTTTTTTATTGAAGATATATTAACGAATCGATCTTTCTTCTTTCAGCCCCCCGGATCGAGCAAATCTGCTTCTACAGACAGCAAGACAAAGCGAGGCCCGGGCAGATTGTTGAAGGATGGTGTAAAGTACCACATCGAATCCACCAAACTTAGTGGCGAACCCCTCATGCCTAAGAACGTTGCGGACAAGTGGACTCGTCAGTGCAGAGTTCTTGTGAAGGACAAACTCCCGATCTCCATTCAAGAATGGAAAGAGCCAAAGAGTAAACGTCCAGGTGTTACTTGGGTCGACGACAGAGCCAAAAAAGTACTTGTGAAATCTCTGATGGAACATTTCACCCTACCAGATCATTTCACTGAAGCAGATGTGGAGAAAGTCAAGGCCGCTGCTCTTAAGAAGATGGCAATTGCATTCAACACCCACAAAAAAACTGTATGGGCCAACTAACACTACAAGGGAAAACGTTATACACAGAATCTTAGCAGCAGCGCGGTTTAAAAACAGGCGCTACTGTTAACTAGCAGTAGCGAGCTTAAAGGAACCGCGCTACTAATAACTAGATAGCAGTAGCGTGGGTTTTTACCCCTCGCTACTACTAAGCGGTCTCTACCGTGCCTCCACGGGACATGCCATAGTAATAGTGAGGGGTATAAACCCACACTACTACTAAATGAATAGCTATAGCGCAGGTAAGATACCCACGCTACTACTAAGTGTATCCCTCACTTGCCGCACCACTCCCACCCCGATCCTGAAGAAAAAAAAATTCCACTCCCACCACACCAAACTCTCTCTCTGTCTCCATCCTCACCCCCACCCCTCGGTTGACTCATCTCCCCCACGACCTCCTCGCCGCCGCCAGCACCCACGCCGGCCGGTTCCGGCGAGCTCCGGCCGCGCGGAATACGCCCCCAAGCTCCGCCCTCCCTCCCCTCCTCCCAGATCCGTGCCTCAAGGATTACACCCTTTCCTTGAGGCGGCGGCAGAGAGGCAAACGGCGAGGAGGTCGTGGGGGAGATGAGGAAACTCGTCTCCCACGCAGGCAGATCTCATCCAAGGCAGGCAGGCAGATCAGGAAACTCATCTCTCCCCTCCCCTCCCCTTCCCCCCTAATCTCCTCCCGACCTTTGTGCTCCGATCTCCGCCGCGAGCCCGGGCGAGGCGGAGGAACCGAGGCGACACTGTCGGCGAGGCAGTAGCTAGCTAGGTGGGCGGGCGGGCCGCCGGATTTCCTGCTCTCCGGGCCGGCGATGCGTGTTCCCAGTCTTAGGGGCGGGCGGGGGACTGAAGCTGGGCCACGCGCTGGCCAGCTCAGAAATCACTATGAACTGTTCCCTTGTGGAAGTACATTTCTGCGATTGCATCCAGTTTAGGCCTTTAGGTACCTAACTTATGCATCATCAGCGTTTAATTTCGCAGGTATGACCTAATTTAAGTGTTTTTTATCAAGTAAACAAGTATCACTGGTGGTGCTTCTGGATTATGTTTCCGCAACCTTGGTCTTGGTCTTGCTGACTGAGATAACTAGATCTATTCATGCTGTATACTTGGACTTGGATGTGCATAGCATTTTTCTTCTAGCACCGTTGGACTTAACCTTGTCCAGTTAGGTATACTATCATTTATATTCAACCTGTTACACTCTTGAGGTCATATCTGAACATTTCTGAAAAGGTTCAAGCATATATATTGTTTTGTTGGGGTGAGCCTTTAATTGGCCAGGGAACAATATTGCATCTTCTGGGATGTACTTATAGGACCAAGCCAGGGTATGCAGTGTGTTGTAGTTATCCTAACACTGCATTTTTAATGGCATGCTTTCTTATTTGTTTGATGTGTTGCAGATTGTCCTTTGCCTTTTCTTTTAATGTTGATTCGACCTAGATTGTTCAGCTAGTTGCACCCTTTAGGTCATGCAAGGCTAAGTTTTTTTTTCTCTTACTGTCTATTCAACCTTAATACTGTTCAGCTAGTTGTGCCGTTTTAAGCATGGTTGAAGTATCTGTTCTCTTGTTACCCTGAGTGCTTTGTAACTCATCTTGAGTACTACAATTCCTAGCGATGATAGCTATCATTGAGGCGCCATTAGATCACTAGCTGTTCTGTACTTCTGTCTCCACGAAGAAGTTATCTCCTTTAGCAAATTGGGCCTTGGGCTCCTTCATCTAGAACAACACTTAGGCTCTCAGTACGATAATCTCCACGTTAATTGGCTTGGCACACCAATTTTGGTGCAGAACAGCCGGTGTGCCTCCTCAGCATCAGAATTCAGAAAGAAGCACTAATGCAACAGTAGGGCCAGTTTGCAACTTGTGCAGCACAGAATTGCAAAGCAGTCAGCCGTTCACCTAGGCTGCATCGCTGTCTCCACGGAATTGGGCCTTTTCATATTTCCTTCTGCAGTTTTGCTTCGGAAAAACATCACTTGTGTATTTTGTCATGTCGACCTCTTACAATCACGTGAGCTCAATCCCTGACCATGAGATGAGAACTGAAACCAAAAGGAAGGTAACCATATATGTAGACTATGCTACTTTGATCTAAGTTTTGCTAAGTCCACCATGTTTTAGTTTATTCTTAGAAATATCGGGATCGCCCTCTGTTTCTATTATTTATTAAAATAAAATTACAGACATTGTTCATAGTAGTCTAGGAACGTATTTATGTTTAGTTTTGACTCTAGACATCTCAATTTGGGGTGTTGTTACCCAGAAAAAGACTGATATTGGTTCACTGCCATGGACGTAGTTTTTCCTTGAGTGTTTTCATTTGTTGTTTCTCAGCATCCATTCTACTTTATAGCTGAACTCTCTATGATTAAAATCTGGGAGATACATTATAGGCATACTAATTAGGTTCTTAATAATTAACTGAGGCTCCTGCGCTGAAATAAGCCGATTGGCTTGGGTCAATGGATTGCACCATAGGGAAACACAATATAGCAATGGCTGGGCTTTGCAGAATACATTGTGGAGCAAATAAAATTTGTACTCACTCTGTACTGGTGCATAGGGCATGCGCAAGCATTGATTTGATCTTCTGAAGATAAATTAGAGGCAGAACAACCATGCTTTTTAGACATTTTGAACTTCTTATCCACCTCTATCTCACTCTGCATGCCAAATGCAAAGCAATCGGTTTGTTGAACGCTGCTACTGAGACCCCTGTGTTTCTTAAGATAGAAATCCGTTAAACTAGCTAGGTAAACTTGTAGGCTAAGTAAACCTGTAGACCCCTGTGGTTCTTAAATTCTTTTAAGATCAATTTCTTATGTGTACCAATCTTTTTCTGGCTATGTATTCCAGGTTTCCAACTTGTATTGCAAAGTACACTGTAAACACATAAAACTGAGTCTGAGTTGTTACATGTCTCAAATTTTATTGAGGTCAAAATTATACAAATGTGAATATTGGCCATTCTGCTTCTTCCTGTCCATTTCTTGTATAAGCAGTTTACCAAGTCTTCTCCAATAGTAATGCGTATGTCATGTATGTTCCTATTCGCTCCCAATTTCCTGAATATCTATGATCTGAATATGCATAATTTTGATAAATTTGGCAGGCACTCAGGAAGGTGCCAAGGAGATGCTGGACCAAGGCGTGGAGGCACTGCAAGCTGAAGAGCACATAGCTGCACATGCTGGAGGCCGGGCCGGTGAGCCAAGGATTGGAGGTAGCGCTGATTGGTGTTTTTATGGAGAGATAGGATGCCGCTGTTTGGTGTTTTTATGCATTTTGGTTTGCTTGTAACTATGTTTGCACTAGCTGGGAGTAAGTGACTTGGCAAGAAGTGTAGGTGTTTTAATTGAAGGCATGAAAAGCCATGACAATATGTATGCTCTTACAGGATGTGCTCTAATGCCGCTGGTTTATTATAAATCTTGGATTAGTAATGATGTGTAATGCTGCTGGTTTATTGCAAATATGTGTTTGTTTAGTTGGAATTGTATGTATAGAATTTAATTGGTGGATTTTATTTTTTTAATTCCTAATTAGTTAGTAGTAGCATGGGAAAACACCAAATGCCTTACTACTACTTCGTTAGTAGTAGCGTGGGTTTGCATCCATGCTACTACTAACTTTTTAGTAGTAGCGTGGGAAAAAACGTAAGGCGCTACTACTATTTCATTACTAGTAGCGCGGGTTGCGCCCACGCTACTACTAAAATGTTAGTAGTAGCGTGGGTTTCACCCGCGCTACTACTAATTATTAGTTGTAGCGCTTTATTAGTAGCGTCGGTCCCCGCGCTGCTGATACACCTAAAACCCACGCTGTTGCTAGCCTTTTCCCTAGTAGTGTACCTCGCTAATGAAAGGAAGACTCCAGATTTTAAGGGAACACTTGAGAAGCAAAGAGAGCACTGGGACGATTTAGTGACCTTCAAGGATTCAGAAGTATCTAAGGAACGGTCGATGAAAAACAAGGCAAATGCCGGAAGAAAGACGCAGTTCCATATGCTGGGTCCAGGTGGCTACGCGGTGGGATTGCCTAAGTGGGATAAGTCTGAGCAAGAGATGGAGGATGCAGGGGTCACTCCGGTTTCTAGGAACTGGCCCCCCAGGTGCAGAACTTCGTTCTATGCGCATGGGGGAGCGTTGGACCCGAAGATAGGCGAAGTTTCGCGGAAGGCAAGTCTAAAAGGAGCCGAACAAAAGATAATTGACGCAATAGAAGAAGCTCGAAGGGGGGTGTTCACGCCCAACAGAGAGAACGACGAGCTTACGCGCGCCTTGGGAAATCCTGAACACCCGGGAAGAACACCAGGCAAGGGCGTTATTCCCTGGTATGAGGGCTTTTCAGAATGGAACAAGGACTACAGGACCCGTGCAAGAAGGAAGATGGAGGAGGAGAAGAAAAGGAAGCTGGAGGAGGAGCAGAGGAAGCAAGACGCAGAACGCCTTCAAGGCCTAGAAGCAAGGCACACAGACCTGGAACTCAAATTCCAGCAGCAGCAACAGCAGATCGACTCACTTAGCCTGGAAAGGGGGTCTCAGCAGCGGTAGCAGCAAGCATATGATCGTCCAGCATTGGATAGCACCGTCCCATCCATGCCGAGAAGCAGCGTTGGTTCTGCCCCGGGCGACACACTGCTGGATACATACCCTGTGGATGACATCATAGAGAACACTAACTATGAGCTACACTCCAAAATGAAGAACATATCCATGAAGGTGGCGGACGGCGTTGCTTTTCCAGTTACCCCCGAAGCAACCTACCATTGCATCCTGATTCCAGATGGCTATGCTCGTTTCATGGTTGATGAAGTGGTGGACCCATATTCGGGGCTAACGCTTGACATTCCAGGAGGTGAAGACGAGCGCACACTGGGAGAGGCCATACATCGTATCATCCTATGGAGAAAGGATTGCATCATCTTTCGAAGTCCACCGACACCGCGTCGTCTGCCGACTCCTCCTCGAAGTCCGCCACCTCCTCCAAGTCCCCGAATGCGTGAGCTGACTCCTCCGGTTTCAGGTCTGGCACAGCGTCAGGCCACACCTCCTGCTTCAAGTCTGGCACATCGTCAGGCCACTTCTCCTGGTCCAACTCCACGTCAGTCGTCTCCGCCGTCTCAGCAATCGCAGAAGAGACATGCCGCAGCTTTGGTGCGTAGCGATACGAGTCGAGGTAGTTCAGGAAGTACAGGCGGAGACAAGCGATATAAATATGGTCCAAGCCTTGCTCCTCTTCCTCAGAGGCCTTACGACATGACTAAGGAGCAAAACACAGCCATAGTGCAAGCCCAAGTGGACGCCCATTTTGGACCGAAACCAGCACCGCCGCCAAAGGAGAAAGTGCCTGAGAAAGTAATTGACCACTTCATTCGTATGGCTAGAGAACCAGCTCCCAACCCTGTTGACTCGGACTATGAGCGCCAAATCAGGAAGGCACATCGAGCACGACTACTGAGGGAAGCGAGCTCAAGCTCGAGCCAACAAGCAGCTGGCAAAAAATGCGGGAAAACCGTTCCCCAGTTGGGAGAACAGGCGGCGCAAGCGATCCCCCGGCTTGTTATTGTGGGCAAACCGTTAGCGTTCCCCAGCATGGCGATGTGGTAATAACAGAGGATCATATAATGCAGGCTCAAATGCTCAATATATCTGTTGGACAACTCCTCGAAATCGAGCCCATGCCTATGCTTAAAGAATCGGAAATAGCATGGCAATATGTCAGGGGCAAACCTTTGGTCCATCCAGACAAGGACCTCCCAACGAGAATGTATCAATTGCATCAATGGTACATGAACATTACCAAGATTTCCAATCAAGAGTCCCTCATGGTGAATGTCAAGCATGAGCATTATTACCATGAGAAAGATCTGACCATTGAGTATCCAGAACTATTTCAGTTATACAATCAAGACGCACTCGACAAGTCTATCGTCAGTTGCTATTGTCTGTAAGTGATTTCTTTCTGTAATTTAAGTCTCAAGCTAGTTATGTAGTGATAATTTTGATCAATCATTACATGTAATTATCCTCACTATATTCTTTTTCTATGGTATTATATGCATGATGAAGATGTATGAAATGAAAAAAGTTGGACGCTATGGCGTTGGGTTCATTGACCCAAATACCATTAATCAGGACATATGGCAGATTGAACATTGTCAAGCTGCTGTAGAGGAAAACATGCTAGAGTTCTTGAAGCGCCTCAATACCAATGAAGATATACTACTTCCTTACAACTTCCCGTGAGTCACACTGTCTTGTACTACAAATTCTGTTTTTGCTTACTAGCTAGCTAGATGTTAATAATTAAGTGTATATGGTTTACGGTAGTTGATTAATTTTATGCACATGCCCGCTTAATTAAGACATGCAAACGTGTGCGTATGCAGTTGGCACTGGGTCTTGTTAGACATTAAAGTTGAGGAAGGAAAAGTTGAATTACTAGCCTCACTAACTAAAGAAGATAAAGACTACACCATCGTGAAGGGGATAGTCAACGGGTAATTTCAATCATTATTAACTATATCCCGGCCTATTAATTATTAGTTCATCATTTCCTGATATGAACTATTTAATAGCCCCTTTATTAATTTTCTTTGCCGGCGGGCAGGGCATGGGCAAAGTTCATCAAGGTGACTCCAGGCACGTGGCCAAAAAAGTTGTTTTGGCATCGACCCTTGGTAAGTAATTAAGTAGTACTAGCTAGCTACCATCTCTTTAATTCTTGTTTCAATATCATTAATTAATTATCATGCTTGATTAATCATTATCTGATTCAATTCCATTCTCGTAAAGGCCCTGAAGCAGGCGCCAGGGAATAAACTGTGTGCATACTATGTTTGCGAGAACATTCGCATGATGACGTGCGAAAGGAGCAGATCTGATAGACAGGACTGGGTACGTTTATCAGAACACTATTCACACCATTATCGATATCTAGTCACACAACTAACACACATGCATATTGATCTCCTTCTTAACAGTTCAGATCGGTGCGGGATAAGCTCCTACCATCGGACCGCATACTAGCACTTCAAGAGGAAATAGCCGGATTTTTGCTCGACCAGGTCATAGATCCCAAAGGAGAATACTATTACCCGCTACCGTCCCCATCAACCACTTGTCATCGTGCTCCGGAGGCACCAAAGGCAAACATATGTAGGAGAATTTGTATATGTATATACATGTGTATGTGTGAATAATTAATGGTGTTGGTTTGTGAGACATTCGATGATATATATATATATATATATATATATATATATATATATATATATATATAGATATATATATGCGGTTCTACGTACGAGAAAATCTATTTATATATATGCATAACGTGTACAATTTGTAGTATCGTGAAATACCAGCAAACAAAAAAATGAATGGAAAATAAATAAACACCCCCCCCCCCCAAATATTTAGTACCGGTTGGTGTTACTAACCGGTACTAATGCCCTACGCGCACCCCGGGCTTGGCTCGTGCCACGTGGTGGCACTTTAGTGCCAGTTCGTGACGAACCGGTACTAAAGGGGGGGCCTTTAGTCCCCACTCTTCAGTGCCGGTTGACAAACCGGCACTAAAGGTCGTTACGAACCGGCACTAAAGCCCGGTTCTGCACTAGAGTCCCTTTTACTATTTCACCTTTGCTAGAGGTCAGTAGCTCACCTGGATTTCAATTCAGGGTCAGTCGAACCGCAATTAAAAGAAGCAGCACCCGCTTAGGCGCGCGGAGCACCTAGTCCGCCTGTTCCCCGGGGAAGCGGTGCTACGGTGTCTATCATAGGGGTGTGGGGCGCAGGAGCTGCTTGCACCCGATCTGGAGGTCGGCGGGGCTTGAATGGATGGCCAGGGGGGTGGTGCCAAGCACGGCGGTGCGGTGAGGTCGAGGGGAGGGCGCAGGCAGGGGAGGAATACTTGGCCGGTGATCGCTGGCGTTTCGAGGAAGATCGTCAACACTGATTGGCTGGAGGTAGATAAAGGCGATCTGCCCGTTCTTTGTACATCGGATGGTGTAGAAAAAATGGACTGACCTATTTGCTTTCAGTTGACTATTATTTTCATAGAATCATGTAGTAATTGAGTGTGCCATGCATGTTGTAGAGCTATCATATGTCTCCCGTCATTTATTTCTCACCAACCTGCTATCTGCTACCTTTATACTGTACTAATTGTGCACACATTTCACCCATACTCACACTATTTTTTTTATGCATGGGTATTTCATACTCTGACGCAGTGTTGATAAATGCAGAAAAGAAAAGACAGAAGTCGGTCCAGTGTAATTCGAAGATAAGCAGTAAGCATTTCAGCGCTCTAATGGGTGCAGTGTCTGCAGTTGGAGACAGTAAACGTAGCTATGCAGTTGATGATCTCAATTGCCACACACAACCATCCCAGGTGCTTGCTTTAACTTCGCGCTGTCAAATGTGGTTGCATGTTGCATATGGTGTCTAGCTTGTATTGCTTCCAATTTGGTTAAATTGCATCTGCTTACTTTACACATTATACCTTTGATAATGACATGCCTTCCTGTTTTTGATACATACTACATATGTCTATTAACCATGTTCGTACATCAAACTAATGCTCTTTTGTATCCCTCGACAATCACTTATAATGAGACAGTCACCTGGGTGGGTTATTGTGAGACGCCCTACTCGTTTAAAGAGTGCAGTGTCATCCTCCCCACATGATTCTCAAGAAATAGCAAGGCTAAATGAACATAGTCAACACAACTCTCAAGTTGATCACCGCAATTCCCCCGCACCACCATCGCTGGTTCTTGCTCTTACTTGGCAGTGTGATATGTGGTTGCATGTTGCATATGGTGTCTACCTTGTAATGCTTCTAATTAGGGTAAATTGCATCTGCTTAGTTAACACATTATACCTGTGAATATGACATGCCTTCTTGTTTTTGGTACATACTACGTCTTTCTATTAACCATGTTCTTACATCAAACTACTTCTCTTGTGTATCCCTCATCAATGCTCCTAATTTGTTAAATTTCATCTCCTTAGCTTACACATTATACATGTGAATATGACACGCCTTCTTGTTTTTGGTACATACTATATCTGCCTATCACACCATGTTCTTACATCAAACTACTGTTCTTGTGTATCCTGCGTCTATCACTCATGATGGGACAGTCACGCGCGTGGGTTAATATGAGACGCAATACTCTTATAAAGAATTCAATTTCATCCTCTCCACATGATTCTCAAGAAATAGCAATCCTAAATGAAGATATTGAATGTTGCTCTGTACCTGAAGACAGCACTTCCCCTACACCATCACAGGTGCTTGCTCCAACTTCGCAGTGTGATATGTGGTTGCATGTTGCATACGATGTCTAGCTTGTAATGCTTCTAATTAGGGTAAAATGCATCTGCTTAGTTCACACACTATACCTGTGAATATGACATGCCTTCCTATTTTTGGTACACACTACATCTATGTGTTAACCTTGTTCTTACATGAAACTACCTCTCTTCTGTATCCTGCATCACTCACTTACGATGAGTCACCTTTATTCGTTGCATATTGCATATTATTTCTAGCCTGTTGCCATGTATTGCTTCTAATTTGGTCAAATACATTTGTTAGGGCACCCTTTTAATTTGGCAGAGTGATATTGGTTTCATCTTTCATATGGTTTCTAGCTTGCATCAATTCTAACAAGTTCAAGCACCTTGTGCTTAGTTTACACTTTATACATCATACATGTCAATATGTCACGCCGTCCTGTTTTTCATACATATTCCATCCTCCTATCATGCGGTTGCCTCACATGAAAGTAGTGTTCGTCAGTATCATGCATCAATAAGTTCTGAAGAGCAAATTTTATTCCTTTTTCTCGTGGGTTTGATTTGACAAGGCAAAATCAAGAAAGATGAAGGAAAAGAGTAAGGAAGGCTATGATGGTGGTCCTCTGCAGCAATGTAAACGGAGCATCTGTACCGATTCTCCTTGTACTGATAGTGCATTACATGGTCCAAGTCTCCTCTCCCCTACTCCACCATCCAAGGTGCTTGCTCTAACTTGGCAGTGTGATATCTGGTTGCATGTTTCATATGGTGTCTAGCTCGTATTGCTCCTAATTAGTGTAAACTGCATCTGCTTAGCTTACACATGATACATGTGAATATGACACGCTTTCCTGTTTTTGGTACATACTATATCTGTCTATCACACCATGTTCTTACATGAAACTACTCTTCTTGTGTATCTTGCATCAGTCACTTATGATGGGACACCTTTAAGTTGGCAGTGTGATATTGGTTTGCGTCTTGAATATGATTTCTAGCATGTATTGCTTCTAATTTGATGAACGCCACCTATGACGAGACAGTTTTAACTTGGCAGAGTGATATTGATTGCACCTTCCATATGGTGTCTTGTAGTGTTTCTAATTTGTTGAAGTGCCTTCTACTTAGTTACCACATCATAGGTGTGAATATGTCAAGCCGTCCATTTTTCGTACATATTCCATCCTCATATCATGACTTTGCCTTTCATCAGAGTTGTGTTCGTCAGTATCATGCATGAATGAGTTCTGAAGAGCGAATGATATTCCTTTTTCTTGTTGGTATGACCTCACAATGCAAAATCAATAAAGCTGAAGGAAATTGGCAAGGCATTGGATGATGGTGGCCCTTCCGAGCAACTGAAACGGAGGTTCTCTATAGATTCTACTCCGCCATCCTCCCAACAAGATTAGCAAGACAACGCAAGGCTAGATAGTCAACATAGCTGTGTAGATGGTGAGCACATCTCCCCTACTCCACCATCACAGGTGCTTGCTCTAACTTGGCACTATTATATGTGGTTGCATGTTGCGTATGATGTCTAGCTTGTATTGCTTCTAACTTTGTTGAATTGCATCTGCTTACTTTACACATAATGCCTGTGAATATGACATGTGTTCCTGTTTCTATATCAGACTACCATTCTTGCATATCCCGCATCAGTCACTTATGACAAGGCACCTTTAAGTCGCCACTGTGATATTGGTTGCGTCTTGCATATGATTTCTAGCATATACTACTTCTAATTTGTTGAAACGCCATACAGTTTGAACTTGGCAGAGTGATATTGGTTGCATCTTTCATATGGTGTCTAGCTTGCAGTGCTTCTAATTTGTTGAAATGCCTTCTCCTTAGTTACCACATCATAGGTGTGAATATGTCACACCATCCTGTTTTTCATACATATTCCATCCTCACATCATGTGTTTGCCTTTCATCCGAGTAGTGTTCGTCAGTATCATGCATGAATGAGTTCTGAAGAGTGAAGTTTATTCCTTTTTCTTATCAGTTTGACTTCACAATGCAAAATCATTACAGCTGAAGGAAATTAGTCTGGCAGTGGATGATGGTGGTCCTTCGGAGCAACTCAAACAGGGGGTCTCTATAGATTCTACTCCGCCATCCTCCCAATGAGATTCACAAGACAACACAAGGCTGGACAGTCAACGGAGCTGTGTAGATGATGAGCACATCTCCCCCACTCCACCATCACAGGTTCTTGCTCTAACTTGACACTATTATATGTGGTTGCATGTTGCGTATGATGTCTAACTTGTATTGCTTCTAACTTGAATTGCATCTGCTTACTTTACACATAATGCCTGTGAATATGACACGTGTTCCTGTTTCTAGAACATACGTGTACATGATGAGCACATCGCCCCTACTCCACCATCACAGGTGCTTGCTCTTACATGGAACTGTTATACGTGGTTGCGTTTTCTGTATGATGTCTAGTTTGTATTGCTTCTGATTATGTAGAATTGCATCTGCGTAGCTTACAACTTATACCTGCAACGATCACTTACCTATAAGACACATTTAACTTGGGACTGTGATGTAGGTTGCATCTTGCATTGTCTTCTAGCTTGTACTACTTCTAGTTTCTTGAAATGGCACTTACGACGCGACACTTTTTACCTGATAGGGTGATATTGGTTGCATGTTCATATGGTGCCTAGCTTTCATTTCTTCTAATTTTGTTGAAATGCCTTCCGCTTACTGTTTTTTCATACATATTCCATCCTCCTATCGTACATGTGAATATGAAACGCTGTCTTTTTTTGTATATATTCCATCCTCCTATCCTGCGCTTGCCTTACATCAAAGTAGTGTTCGTTTGTATCATGCATCAACCAGTTATGCAGAGCTAATTTTATTCATCTTCTTGTGGTTTTGACTTCATAAGGCAATATTAGAAAATAGGAAGGAAAAGAGTATGTTAGGGGATGTTGGTGGTACAACGCACCGACGCAAACAGAGACTCTCTAGATTTGCCACTGCTACTGCTAATGAAGTTGAAGTCCCAAGTGTACATGATGAGTTCATCTCTCGCACTCCACCATCGCAGGTGCTTGCTCTAAATTGACAGTGTGATAATTGGTTTCATGTTGCATATGTTGTCTAGCCTGTATTTCTTCTATTTTGATTAAATTGCACCTGCTGAGTTTATACGTTATACATGTGCATATGACATGGCTATCTGTGTCTAGAATACATTGCATCTATCTATCATACCATGTTCTTACATCAAAGTACTGCTGTTGTGTATCCTGCATCAGTAACTCATGATTGGACGCTATTAACATGGTAGTTTGATAGTGGTTGCATCTTGCATTGATTTCTACATTGTACTGCTTCTAATTTTTTGAATTGCCACCTATGACAAGACACTTTTAACTTGGCAGAGTAATATTGGTTGCATCTTTCATATGTTGTCTAGCTTGCATTACTTCTATTTTCTTGAAAATACTTCTACTTAGTTTGCACATCGTAGCTGTGAATATGTCATGCCATCCTATTTTTCTTACATATTCCATCCTCATACGGTTGTCTTACATCAAAGTATTGCTTGTCTGTATCATGCATCAATGAGTTCTGAAGAGTGATTTTATTCTTTTGTGTTGTGGGTACAGCTTGACATGGCAAAGTCAAAAAAGAGAAAGGAAAATAATATAGTAGGGAGTGCTGTTACTCGTCGGGTGAAACGGAAAAGGATCTGCCGTCGAGATTCTGCTGGTACTTATAGTGCAGTAGAAGGTCCAAGTCCACCGGCTAAATCTACAAACACAGTATCACCTGCTCCACCAGCTGCAGCATCCGCTTCAACTGTACCAGCATCTCAACCAGTTACTCGTTCGTTTGCTCCGGAACTGGCCAGTTCCCAAGCTGCCTTCACACCTAACACTACTTCCGAAGCACTGCTGACACAACAGGACTTGGCAAGATCAGATGAACCTCATGAGCATCAACACCAAGACGGTACCTGACCGAGTCAAGTTGCAGTTGCATGCTCCTTTATATGTACTCTCACAGTTTGATGTACACTAACACTTTCCATATTCGTTGTTGAACTAGCACCACGGCGCAAGCAGAAACAGACATCAGGGATAATGCTTGACAGATTAACAAAATCTAAACGAGTAAGAATGGAGATCCATTTTGAGGCAGGTTTAAGAAGGCCACGTGATGCTATAGAGTCAGCCAAGTTAGTATTAGAGGCAGCCGTTGCCGTTAGGTGTCATGCGCGTATCCTCCCAACGTGGATCCAGTACAGGAATGAGAAGGACAATACCCAGTTTAACACCTTCCTTGACCATTTATCCGTAAGTAATGTTATTCATGGCAATTAGTAATATTGTCTTGCTCTGTCCCATACTTTCTAGCTTCCTCCTAATAAGACTCACATTCTTTTTTCAACAGATGAGGTTCAAGTTGGATCCGAAAGATGATGCAACTAAACAAGCATGCACTCATGTTTTTTAGTCTGCTCTGTGACAGTATCGGTACCACCTTAGAAAATCTCACTTTGAAGGCAAGGCTAACAATGAAATCGCCCAAACATCTCCAGTGGAATATATCACAGATGAAGACTGGACAGCCCTCGTTAAGCACTGGTCTGATCCAAAGTATCAGGTAGGCTATATGTATTTGATCAGACGACATATTGAACATGTATTTATGTATGTGCCTTACAAGTGTATCTTCTTCTAGGCTAACTGTTTGAAGAACAAAACCAACCGTTCTAAAGTGAAATTCCAACAGACAACAGGATCTCGTAGCTATATTGCACACTGCGAGGCTCTTGTAAATAGATGCTACTTCCTTCTTTTTATTGTGCCATATTATCGTATCTATATTGACTTGTTCCAAATACAGAGGAAAGCCCGTGCGGACCAAAAAGAACCTGAACCGAATGCAGTGCAAATCTTCAAGGATTGCCACACCAGCAAGATGAAGGGCATGAGCACACCAGTTCAAGCCGCTGTTGTAAGTGCTTACTCCTCCTGCCTTGAACTGATTGGTACTGTGATGTGTTCATTTAACTACTTGGTTTGCAGCCAATGTTAGTTACTCTGTTCACTTTTATACACAGTTGTCTTAACGTATCATTTCACCTTACATAGTTTAAAAGAGATGAAGGATATTCTTTTGGTCTTGATCTATAATCTAGTTGTTATGTTCACGTGTGCACACAATGATAAAATAGTCTATTTGTTTTATATTTGTTTGCCCATGATATGAATGATGTAATACTATGTTCATCCTACTTTAAACCATGTCTCTTTATCCTTAGATGTCAACGAATGTGAGGAAATAGACAATACAGTAGGCATGCTACATGGACATATGTTCCGAAAGTAATTTTATTATGTAGTTGGCAATACAATACATGCTAATGTATTACAGTAGTTCACCAAAATAAGTTATGTATAAACATTTAACCTACTTTGTCTGTTTTTGTCTCATTAGTAACTCACTGGTACACTAATCTACAAGTTCAAACTTTCAGGAAGCTATGGACCAAATGATTGAACAGCCACAACCACCTGAAGGCGACGAGGCTACTACAGGCACAATGTCACCTCTTGCTGCAGTGCGTCAGTATCTCTCCACTAACAGTGCAAAAAGCACCTTCCTGCATAATTCTGGGTTGGTTGTCAAGGTAACCTCATCCAAATCACCTACTGAACAAAATCTTCCTGCTAGACAGAGTGATATATCTGTGCTCCAGACACAAGTCCAATCCCTAATGGACGTTGTTTCGGAAACAAGAATAGTGGTTGAGAAATGTCATCAAGATATGAATGGTTTTGAAACCAGACTATCAGACATTCGCTTCGTTGTTGAAGGCAATGGCGGAAAAAGGTGGAGATCGTGCTGCTCCATCAGATTCTACAGCCTAAAACATTAGCACTCAGGTCAAATGATCTGTGCTTCTATACATCTAATGGTGCTTTTATCTGGAAGGACTGTAAACTTTATGCCAACAGGCCTTTTGTTGTATGATTGGAATTTATTTTGTTGTGATACAACATTTATGATGCTGCCACAGGCTGCAGTAATTATGACGCTATTTTTGTATAGTGTAGGTTTATCTTAGTAATGTATTCGGACGAAAGCTTCGTAGGAGCCCAAGATGCCAACATTCGTCGGGCCCATTCCAATTGGGCTAAAAACGATTACGGGCCGAAGTTGGCATGTAGCCCACTAAAAATATCTGGGCATAAATTAGCATAAGCTTACAAATTTTTATGGTAGGCCTGTGCTCATAGTGGGCCTTTAACAGGCCTAAACATAATTTGGGCAGTAAAAATAGGCCGTTTACAGGTGTAAATATCTCGAGCCCATAAAAAACATGGGCCTTTAATAGACCGAAAGTGAGATTGGTCCCTGATTGTGCCAAATAACCCACTGGACTTAGCAGGCCGAAATGGTGGCCCATTTATGATGCGGATATTTGACAGGCCAAAATTCGGACGTGCCGTGAGGGAGTCCTGGACTAGGGGGTGTCCGGATAGCCGGACTATCATCATCGGCCGGACTCCAAGACTATGAAGATACAAGATTGAAGACTTCGTCCCGTGTCCGGATGGGACTTTCCTTGGCGTGGAAGGCAAGCTTGGCGATACGGATATGTAGATCTCCTGCCATTGTAACCGACTCTGTGTAACCCTAGCCCTCTCCGATGTCTATATAAACTGGAGGGTTTTAGTCCGTACGACACATAACCATTACAACAGTCATACCATAGGCTAGCTTCTAGGGTTTAGCCTCCTTGATCTCGTGGTAGATCCACTCTTGTACTACCCATATCATCAATATCAATCAAGAAGGAGTAGGGTTTTACCTCCATCGAGAGGGCCCGAACCTGGGTAAAAACATTGTGTTCTTGTCTCCTATTACCATCCGCCTAGACGCACAGTTTGGGACCCCCTACCCGAGATCCACCGGTTTTGACACCGACATTGGTGCTTTCATTGAGAGTTCCTCTGTGTCGTCACCGATAGGCTTGATGGCTTCTTCAATCAACAACAACACCGTCCAGGGTGAGACTTTTCTCCCCGGACAGATCTTTGTGTTCGGCGGCTTTGCACTGCGGGCCAATTCACTTGGCCATCTGGAGCAGATCGAAAGCTACGCCCCTGGCCATCAGGTCCAATTTGGAAGCGTAAACTTCACGGCTGACATCCGCGGAGACTTGATCTTCGATGGATTCGAGCCGCAGCCGAGCGTGCCGCACTGTCACGATGGGCATGACTTCACTCTGCCGCCGGACAGTACCCTGGAGGCCGCACACAAGTCCGCTCTAACCCATAGTTCGGGGCTGCAACTTCTACGGCGATAGAGCCGAATACCGACCTTGTCCCTTGCAAAGCTTGTGACTTCGATGTGCCGGACTCCTTGCTGGACTCCGAACCCCCTGCGCCCCTACAGATCGAATCCGATTGGGCGCCGGTCATGGAGTTCACCGCTGCGGACATCTTTCAGCACTCGCCCTTTGGTGACATCCTGAACTCGTTAAAGTATCTCTCGTTATCAAGAGAGCCCTAGCCTGACTGTGGTCAGGATGGTTGGGATGCAGACGACGAATGAATTTGAATCCCACCCACCACCCACTTTTTAGCCACTGTCAACGATCTAACCGACATGCTAGACTACGACTCCGAAGACATCGACGGTATGGACGACGATGCTGGAGATGATCAAGAACCAGCGCCTACAGGGCACTGGAGGACCACCTCGTCATACGACATATACATGGTGGACACCCCAAAGGATGGGGACGGCGAAGAAGCAGCGGAGGCAGATTCCTCTAAGAAACAGCCCAAGCGCCGACGTCAGCGGCGCCGCTCTAAATCCCCCCACAGCAAGAATGGAGATTCCGACACCGGAGATAATAACACCCCAGAGAGTGCCGAAGACAACTCCCTCCAGCACGATTCAGCATAGGTGGACGGAGTAGCCAGCCCTCAGGAGAGAGCGGCAGACGAGGAGGATGAACATTACATGCCTCCCTCCGGAGACGAGGCAAGACTCAATGACGACGAATTCATCGTGCCCGAGGATCCCATCGAACAAGAGCATTTTAAACGTAGGCTAATGGCCACGGCGAACAGCCTAAAGAAAAAGCAGCAACAGCTTCAAGCTGATCAAGATCTGCTGGCTGACAGATGGACCGAGGTCCTCGCGGCCGAAGAGTATGAACTCGAACGCCCCTCCAAAAGCTACCCAAAACGCAAGTTGCTCCCCCGACTAGAGGAGGAAGCGTACAAACCTTCATCACCAGTGCACAATACGGCAGACCGACCACCTCGAGGCGGCGACAGAGAGGCATCCAGGCCCTCCGCCAGAGCTGTACCCCGACACCGCTCGAAAAGCATGAAGCCACGGGGTAATGCACCGGACTTGCGGGATATATTAGAGGATAAGGCAAGACAATCAAGATCTATCTACGGATCACGCGGGCGCCCCACGACCCACGACGACTACCGTCGCGCCGGATACAGCAACTCCGGCCGGGCCGAACACAGCAGACAAAGCTCTCTTGAGCTACGTCGTGATATTGCTCAATATATAGGCGCCGCACACCCACTATGCTTCACAGATGAAGTAATGGATCATCAAATCCCTAAAGGGTTTAAACCCGTGAACATTGAATCCTACAATGGCACAACAGACCCCGCAGTTTGGATCGAAGATTATCTCCTTCATATCCATATGACCCGCGATGAAGATCTCCACGCCATCAAGTATCTCCCACTCAAGCTTAAAGGACCAGCTCGGCATTGGCTGAATAGCTTGCCAGCAGAGTCAATTGGGTGTTGGGAGGACTTGGAAGCCGCATTCCTTGACAACTTCCAGGGCACATATGTGCGACCACCAGACGCCGATGACCTAAGCCACATAATTCTGCAGCCAGACGAATCGGCCAGACAATTTTGGACACGGTTCCTAATAAAGAAAAATCAAAATCGTCGACTGTCCGGATGCAGAGGCCCTCGCAGCCTTCAAACATAACATCCGCGACGAGTGGCTGGCTCAGCACCTAGGACAGGAAAAGCCGAAATCCATGGCAGCCCTCACATCACTCATGACCCGCTTCTGTGCGGGGGAGGACAACTGGCTAGCTCGCAGTAACAATCTCAACAAAAATTCTGGTAGTCCGGACAGCAAGGACCGCAATGGCAGGTCGCGTCGCAACAAAAATAAACGTCGTGTCAACGGCGATAACGCGGAGGATACGGCAGTGAACGCCAGATTCAGAGGCTCTAAACCCGGTCAGCGGAAGAAGCCATTCAAAAGAACCACTCCGGGTCCGTCCAATTTGGACCGAATACTCGACCGCTCTTGCTAGATACATGGCACCCCCGAAAAGCCAGCTAATCACACCAACAGAGATTGTTGGGTATTCAAGCAGGCAGGCAAGCTAATTGCCGAAAACAATGACAAGGGGCTGCATAGCGACGACGAGGAGGAGACCCGGCCGCCGAACAATAGAGGACAGAAGGGTTTTCCCCCACAAGTGCGGACGGTAAACATGATATACGCAACCCACATACCCAAGAGGGAGCGGAAACGTGCACTTCGGGACGTATATGCGATGGAGCCAGTCGCCCCAAAGTTCAATCCATGGTCCTCCTGCCCGATCACTTTCGATCGAAGGGACCACCCCACCAGTATCCGCCATGGTGGATTTGCCGCATTGGTCTTAGACCCAATCGTCGATGGATTTCACCTCACTAGAGTCCTGATGGACAGCGGCAGCAGCCTGAACCTGCTTTATCAGGATACAGTGCGCAAGATGGGCATAGACCCCTCAAGGATTAAACCTACAAAGACGACCTTCAAAGGCGTCATACCAGGTGTCGAGGCCAATTGTACAGGCTCGGTCACACTAGAAGTGGTCTTCGGATCCCCGGATAATTTCCGAAGCGAGGAGTTAATCTTCGACATAGTCCCGTTCCGCAGTGGCTATCACGCCCTGCTCGGACGAACCGCATTTGCAAAATTCAATGTGGTGCCGCATTATGCGTACCTCAAGCTCAAAATGCCAGGCCCTCGAGGAGTCATCACGGTCAATGGAAACACTGAACGCTCCCTCCGAACGGAGGAACACACAGCGGCTCTCGCGGCAGAAGTACAGAGCAGCCTCTTAAGGCAATTTTTGAGTCCGGCCGTTAAAAGACCGGACATGATTAAACGCGCCCGGAGTAACATACAAGACCACCTGGCACGTTCCGAGCACGCGTAGCAATGCGGCACCAACCCCAGCCTTTGCATGATTGCAAGACAAGCTCTCCACGTACATCATTACGCTCTGGAGATACCTTGGGCATAGGGGGAGGGGCACGACCACGACAGGCCCAGAGTGCGGCTCAACCACACCAGGAGCTCCCAAGTGTGTCACTCTTTTTCTTTTCCTTTTTTATTTTTTCCACAGGACTCCGTTTACCAGAGGCCCTCTCCGGCAGTAGATCTGCCGAACTCACGATGCAACAGCCAGGGAGGAACAATGGCTACAACGAACACTCAGGGGGTCTCCATTATGAGCATTAAATCTGTTTATTACACCATTCCGCTGCCTACCCCTGGAGGGGGACATGTCTAATAGTCCAAACCCTTGCTTACCGCACTATTTGTATCGTTCTGCACTCATAGTAGAATTCCTTGAATAAACAATGCATCACTTTTCTCCTATAATTGCATTTCTTTTCTTTATATATATGTTCATTCATTACATCTTGCATCCGTACAATTTGGTACGACCGAATACACCAGGGGCTTATGTTCCCCGCATTATGGTGTGAGAAGCCCGAACACTTTCACAAGTGCGGCACCCCGAACTTATAGCATTATATGCATCGGCTCCGAATCATGTCTTGGGTCAATAGTTGGGTTTGCCCGGCTCCCATGTTTTGGTACCTTATGTTCCGTTTTATCGGCTAAGGTAGAACTGGGAGAACCATTGCGATTGCGCCCCGGTTGAGCTGGGCGAGCGCCTCAGTGGAGAAAGCTAAAACTGACCGTCATGATAAGGCGAGAGCTGGTCGCTGTTCGAGAGGTCTTTTCGAGTCCCTAAAGACTTATGCCGCTTAGAGCGAGGAACCGGCTGTGTCCGGCCCAGGTGTGGATAGCGCCCCGAATTTGGTCTTCCGAACACTAGGGGCTTCGCCGAAATTTAAAATTATAGAATTCTATGGCTAAGTGAGAGTGTTCAAGCATTATAAGTCAGGTTGCCTTGTTCGTTGTGTTGAGCACCTCCCTAGATGGACCCAAAAATGGGAACAAGAGCGCTCAAATTTATCCCGAACACCCCAGCACTCGTGGCTTGGGGGCTGAAGCCGACGACTTGCCATCTCTCAGATTTGATAAACGGCCGCACAGAAGGTAATATTTTAAATTAATAAGCGTTGCTTAGCGCATATGAACAAAATTTTCAGCGCACAGGATAACACATTGCGAGTCTACTCAAAAATTACATCTTTGGGGCACTCATCCGCAATCTTGCGGGCACCCTTCAGGACACTCTTATAGTACATTTCGGGCGTACGATACTCCTTGCCCGCTGGCGGCGCGTCCGTGATAAGCCTCTCAGCATCCAGCCTGCCCCAGTGCACCTTTGCGCGGGCAAGGGCCCGACGGGCACCTTCAATGCAGGCGGAGCGCTTGATGACTTCCACCCAGGGGCACGCATCCACCAGCCGCCGGACGAGACCGAAGTAGCTCCCAGGCATGGCCTCTTTAGGCCACAGCCGGACTATGAGGCCCTTCATGGCCTGCTCGGCTACCTTGTGGAGCTCGACCAGCTGCTTCAGCTGGTCGCTAAGGGGCACCGGATGTCCGGCCTCAGCATACTGAGACCAGAAGACCTTCTCCGTTGAGCTCCCCTCCTCGGCCCGGTAGAATGCGGCAGCATCGGACACGCTGCAAGGCAGATCTGCAAATGCCCCTGGAGAGCTCCGAATTCGGGTAAGTAACAGGTAATTTACATTCACATGCTTGCTTTGCATGAAAAATGCCTTACCCACCGCTAATTTCTTCACCGTCTCAATCTCCTGGAGGGCCTTATGGGCCTCGGCCTTAGCGGCTTTGGCACTTTCAAGAGCCGAGGCAAGCTCGGACTCTCGAGTCTTCGAGTCGCGCTCCAAACTCTCATGCTTTTCCATGAGAGCCTGGAGCTCTTGCCGCACCTCCGCCACCCGCGCCTCTTGCTTCTCTCGCTCCGTTCGTCCTTCAGGGTTGCCACCTTGTTCGTAGCCCCTGCAGTACCCACGTTATCCTTGTTATTTCTATTGCAACCAAAATCCTTTTCTATAAGGTACAAATTTAATGCGGTGTTACTCACCTTCTTTGTCCTCGAGCTGCTTCTTGGCAAGGCCGAGCTCTTGCTCGGACCGCTCGAGGTCCTGCTTCAAAGCACCGACCTCCACAGTCAGTGTGGCAGAGGTCAGCAGCGTAGCCTGCAAACCCATATTGACATAATTTTTAGCACTCCTGCGTATATCTTTTTAGATCCTCAGTCCGGTTTTTCTTTCCGAACACCGAACCGAGCATCAGGGGCTACTGTCTATGCGGTATTACATTGTATATTTTAAAACTTCTTACCTCAAAGCCTGTTAGAAGGCTGCTGCAAGCTTCGGTCAGCCCGCTCTTGGTGAGCTGAACCTTCTGAATCACCGGTGGAAGCGCCGTTGAGCGCCTCCAACAAGTTGTCCGGCGCCTCCGGTTGGACGGAGGCTGCCAGTGTCACGGTCTTACCCTTCTTATGAAGGGGCTGCCTGCCGGACTTCGGAACCACTGCGGGTTCCGGCACGGAGTCCGACACGAAGTCCGGGAGGTTGCCTTGTGGCACCTCCGGAGCCTCCCCCTCCTGGCGGGTCCCCTCCTAGGATCCCACCTCGGCATCCTCAGCATCACGAGGCGTGGAGGCAGTCGGAATGGAATCAACATCCGACGGAGCCAAGGACCCGCTGGATGAAGCGGGAAGATCCTCCCCGGCCGGGCTACAGGTAGTATGCGACATTAGAAGGACACTACGTGGCACAAAAGAGAAATTATAAATCACTCAGGAATCCGGATACTTACGATCTTGCCAGGGGCTTGGCCCTTGAGGGCCACTCCTCGTCGCCGTCGTTGGAGTTGGTGGAGCTGTCCGGAGGAAGGGTCCTTCCCCTCTTGGACCCTTCGGCCTACCCCGTTGGGGAAGCCTTCCTCTTCCTCTCTCCCCCCTTCTGGGGAGCGTCTTCTTTCTCCTCCTCGAATTCGGGGGAGGAGTCCGCCTCGGAGTCATCGAACGATGAGTCCGATACCACCTAGCGCCGGGAACTCCTTCGGGTTCCCGTGGCCTTCTTCTTGGCCTTTTTCTCTAGCACCACATAAAGTGCCAGGACTAGCAGCCCCGTTAAATGGGCATCCGCTGGTTCTTCAGGGAGGGGAGCCGGACAGTTAACCTGTCCGGACGTCCTCTGCCAGTCCTGTTAAAGGCATTGGGAATTTTAGATCTCACATAGAGTCAAACTATGAAAGAAATACGTGTCCCGTAAAGGATAACTTATAGCACCGGCCGGGCGTTTCGTGCTGAATCCGCGATCTTCAGTCGCGGATGCGGGGGCTTCTCCCCCCTTGAACAGCACCCTCCAGGCAGCTTCGTACATTGTGTCAAAAAGCCCGCTAAGGATCCGGTGTTGTGCCGGATCGAACTCCCACAGGTTGAAGGCCCGTTGTTGGCAGGGGAGAATCCGGTGGACGAGCATGACCTGGATCACGTTGACAAGCTTGAGCTTCTCGTTCACCAAGGTCTGGAGACAGGACTGGAGTCCGGTCAGCTCCTCCGAACTGCCCCATAGCAAGCCCTTCTCTTTTCAGGAGGTGAGCTGCATGGGGGAACCAGATCTGAACTCGGGGGCCGCAGCCCATTTAGGGTCACGCGGCTCGGTGATGTAGAACCACCCCGATTGCCACCCTTTGATGGTTTCCACAAAGGCGCCCTCGAGCCAGAGGACGTTGGGCATCTTGCCCACCATGGCGCCTCCGCACTCCGCTTGGATGCCCTTCACTACCTTCGGCTTGACATTGAAGGTTTTTAGCCACAAGCCGAAGTGGGGCTGGATGCAGAGGAAGGCCTCACACACGACGATAAACGCCGAGATGTTGAGGATGAAGTTTGGCACCAGATCGTGGAAGTCCAGGCCGTAGTAGTACATGAGCCCCCGGACGAAGGGATGAAGTGGGAAGCCCAGTCCGCGGAGGAAGTGGGGAAGGAATACGACCCTCTCATGGGAAGCCCAGTCGCTGGACAGGTATCCGGCGCCGCGCAGCTTCTCGATGTGCTCCTCCGTAACGGAGGAGGTCATCCACTTGCCTCCCGCTCCGGACATGGCTGGAGAAGGTTGAGACGAGATGTGCGGACTTCGGCGCTGGAGCTCGAGTACGCGGAGATGGATAAGCAAAGGAGGAAGAAGGCGTAGGTAAAAAAGGTGGATCCTTATCCCCTATATATGGGCGGATGAAGACTATGCGTCCCCACCGGCCTGGTAAAACTCGCTTATCTCCCAAGCGCCACCATCAATGGCGCGGTTGGGTTACCCACGTCCGTATTGATGAGAATCCCGGAATAAGGGGAACACGATCTCTGCTTCAACAAGACGTGCCAAGGAAACCGCTTCGCTAAACGCGCTGAGGTGGTATAATAAAAAACGAATCGAGTAAAGGCTTGGTAGTGGAATGACCTCGTGCCACGAAATACGTCAGCACATTGAACTTGTGTACATATTATTCTCTCTACAGTGGAATGTGGAATTTATTTTGCAGAGCCGGACACTATCCTGGTGTTCACAATCTTCTATGAATTATTCGGAGGAGGAACTCGCCTTGCAATGCCGAACAATATGTGCGCCGGACTCATCGTCATTGAAGCCTGGTTCAGGGGCTACTGAGGGAATCCTGGACTAGGGGGTGTCCAGATAGCCGGACTATCATCATCGGCCGGACTCCAAGACTATGAAGATACAAGATTGAAGACTTCGTCCCGTGTCCGGATGGGACTTTCCTTGGTGTGGAAGGCAAGCTTGGCGATACGGATATGTAGATCTCCTACCATTGTAACCGACTCTGTGTAACCCTAGCCCTCTCCGGTGTCTATATAAACCGGAGGGTTTTAGTCCGTAGGACACATAACCATTACAATAATCATACCATAGGCTAGCTTCTAGGGTTTAGCCTCCTTGATCTCGTGGTAGATCCACTCTTGTACTACCCATATCATCAATATCAATCAAGAAGGAGTAGGGTTTTACCTCCATCGAGAGGGCCTGAACCTGGGTAAAAACATCGTGTCCCTTCTCTCCTGTTACCATCTGCCTAGACGCACAGTTCGGGACCCCCTACCCGAGATCCGCCGGTTTTGACACCGACAGGCCATAAATGCGCCGACCTAATACACGGGTCTTTAATAGGCCGGAACTTCGCTCGGGCTAGATTATCGTCATTTTTATATGGGCCGTTAATGGGCCTGATATGACGTTGGGCCACATATGGCCCATGGTTTACGTCCGGCGTTAACAGGCCGAAAATGACAACAGGCCGAAAGTGGCCCAAATCTATAGTGGGCCTCTAACAGGCCGAATGACAGACACGGCCGATTATGCCCCAAATCCTTCACGGTCGTTTATGGGCCGAAAGTTTTGATGGCCTATAAATGGGCCCAAATGAAGCCAGATCTTTAACAGGCCGGAAATACACCGGGCCGTAATTCAGCCCAATTACTTAGCGGACTGTTAAAGGGCCAGAAGTTACCATGGGCCGCACTGATGACAAGTTGAGACCAGGCCGTTGACGGGCCGATTTGATAGAGAATGTTGGGCCTTTCGCTGGGCCGGCCCATTATGGTCTGCAGAATCTTGTGGGCCTTTGTCGGTGTCAAAACCGGCGGATCTCGGGTAGGGGGTCCCGAACTGTGCGTCTAGGCGGATGGTAACATGAGACAAAGGACACGATGTTTTTACCCAGGTTCGGGCCCTCTCGATGGAGGTAAAACCCTACTCCTGCTTGATTAATATTGATGATATGGGTAGTACAAGAGTGGATCTACCACAAGATCAAAGAGGCTAAACCCTAGAAGCTAGCCTATGGTATGATTGTTGTAATGGTTGTGTGTCCTACGGACTAAAACCCTCCGGTTTATATAGACAATGGAGAGGGCTAGGGTTACACAGAGTCGGTTACAATGGTAGGAGATCTACATATCCGTATCGCCAAGCTTGCCTTCCACGCCAAGGAAAGTCCCATCCGGACGCGGGACGAAGTCTTCAATCTCGTAGCTTCATAGTCTTGGAGTCCGGCCGATGATGATAGTCCGGCTATCCGGACACCCCCTAGTCCAGGACTCCCTCAGCCTTTAACTGGGCCGGCCCATTGTGGTCCGCTAAATTTTGTGGGCCTTTAGCTGGGCCAGCCCATTATGGTCTGCTAAATCTTATGGGCCTTCGGTTGGGCCGGCCAATTTAAACTTTGTGGGCCACTTTTGGGTCGGTCCACGTGTCAACATATCATAGGCCCATCTCAACCGTTGGATGAGTGACACCTGTGCCAACGCGGAGCTGACACGTGGATCTGTTAGCCAATGAGAATTTTACATGTGGAAAATCGGCATTGGTCATGGCTGTTAATGGGTTATCGGATCCAAAATCTGACCCGATAGCTTAACGGCGTTCTGCTACGGTGGATGCCACATGTCGGTCACCCTTGACGAAAGCACTTATGTGACGCGCGATTTATCGTCATGGAAGTGGACACTTCCGTGATGACAATTTTGGTAATGTCATTGAACACTTCTACGACAGCACAGGTATGACTATCTTGATTCTGTCATAAATTTGTTATGGATGTACATGCATGACAAAAAACGCGACCTACTGTGACAAACACGTATCATCACGGAAGTGTATTTTTTTGTAGTGCAAATCACCTTCTCCCCGGGAAGCTCCCTTCTCCCGAGCCGCGAAACCTCAGCCCCACCTCCATGCCCCCCCCCACCGCACCAATTTCACAGCCGCCCTCCTCCCTAATGCCGGAGACGCTATCCATTTGCCGTCGTGCACTGGGCCATGTGCCTCTTACTCTGTGCTGCTGGTGCTGCCTCGATATCGGCCGCGTGAACCGTACCGGAGCCAATTCACTGCCGCCGTTGTTCACGGCGCCGGGAGCGGCTCCAACTTCGGATCCGTCCAGAGTCCTGGCGCTGCTTCCCCGTAGCCGTCGACCGTCGCAACATCGCTCTTTCCCTGCCACTAGTCGCCACCGCAACCGCGCCGGCCTCACCGACTCGTCAACTGGACCTGCCTACTTCACCATGCTGCCAGATAGGTCGCACCCTCATCTGAAATCACTTTATTTAGGCATCAGTTGTCTGAATTTTTATTCTGGGCCAATCGATTCCCAATGGGAAGTAGCACCCCTCGAGGCGGCGGAGCTCCTAGGTTGCCGGTTGGCTGGTGTCTAACGTAAGGGTGTGGGGCCGCAAGTTCGCCGCGGAAGCAGCGCTTAGATGGCTATCTTTTAGAGTTGCGTGGGTTGAAGGTACTTCCGCCGCCGGATCTGGATGACGGGGAATCTTTGTGGATTGGCCCGGGGGCGGCGCAACCACGGCAGTGCGGTGGGGCGTGAAGCGGGGTTTTGGTCGGGGCCACGGACGGCGGAGGCAGGCTGCTCTACCGTTGGTCGCTGGCTCTTCGGGGAAGATTCCGAACAGTGTCAGGCGGGAGGCAAAAGACGGCCACTGTCGGTGTCAAAACCGGCGGATCTCGGGTAGGGGGTCCCGAACTGTGCGTCTAGGCGGATGGTAACAGGAGACGAGGGACACGATGTTTTTACCCAGGTTCGGGCCCTCTCAGTGGAGTTAAAACCCTACTCCTGCTTGATTGATATTGATGATATGGGTAGTACAAGAGTGGATCTACCACGAGATCACAGAGGCTAAACCCTAGAAGCTAGCCTATGGTATGATTGTTGTAATGGTTGTTCGTCCTACGGACTAAACCCTCCGGTTTATATAGACACCGGAGAGGTCTAGGGTTACACAGAGTCGGTTACAATGGTAGGAGATCTACATATCCGTATCGCCAAGCTTGCCTTCCACGCCAAGGAAAGTCCCTTCCGGACACGGGACGAAGTCTTCAATCTTATGTCTTCATAGTCTTGGAGTCCGGCCGATGATGATAGTCCGGCTACCCGGACACCCCCTAGTCCAGGACTCCCTCAGTAGCCCCTAAACCAGGCTTCAATGACGATGAGTCCAGCGCGCATATTGTTCGGCATTCCAAGGCGGGTTCCTCCTCTAAATAATTCATAGAAGATTGTGGACACCAGGATAGTGTCTGGCTCTGCAAAATAAATTCCACATACCACCGTAGAGAGAATAATATGTACACAAGTTCAATCTGCTGACGTACTTTGTGACACGACGTCACGCCACCACCAAGCCTTTACTTGAATCGTTTTCATTATACCACCTCAGCGCATTTAGCGAAGCGGTTTTCCTTGGCACATCTTGTCGAAGCAGAGATGGTGTTCCCCTTATTCCGGGATTCCCTTCAATACGGATGTGGGTAACCCAACCGCGCCATTGATTGTGGCGCTTGGGAGATAAGCGAGTTTTACCAGGCCGGTGGGGACGCATAGTCTTCGTCCGCCCATATATAGGGGACAAGGATCCACCTTTTTCACCTACGCCTTCTTCCTCCTTTGCTTATCCATCTCCGCGTACTCGAGCTCCAGCGCCCAAGTCCGCACATCCCATCTCAACCTCCCCCAGCCATGTCCGGAGCGGGAGGCAAGTGGATGGCCTCCTCCGTTACGGAGGGGCACATCGAGAAGCTGCGCGGCGCCGGATACCTATCCAGCGACATCGCGCACCGGCTGCTCGACGAGGGGCAGCTCATCCCCACCCCCAGGCCTCATGAGAGGGTCGTATTCCTTCCCCACTTCCTCCGCGGACTGGGCTTCCCACTTCATCCCTTCGTCCGGGGGCTCATGTACTACTACGGCCTGGACTTCCATGATCTGGCGCCAAACTTCATCCTCAACATCTCGGCGTTTATTGTCGTGTGCGAAGCCTTCCTCTGCATCCAGCCCCACTTCGGCTTGTGGCTAAAAACCTTCAATGTCAAGCCGAAGGTGGTGAAGGGCATCCAAGCGGAGTGCGGAGGCGCCGTGGTGGGCAAAATTCCCAACGTCCTCTGGCTCAAGGGTGCCTTCGTGGAGTCCGTCAAAGGGTGGCAATCGGGGTGGTTCTACATCACCGAGCCGCGTGACCCTAAATGGACAGCGGCCCCCGAGTTCAGATCTGGTATTCCCATGCAGCTCACCTCCTGAAAGAGAAGGGCATGCTATGGGGTAGTTCGGAGGAGCTGACAGGACTCCAGTCCTATCTCCAGACCCTAGTGAACAAGAAGCTTAAGCTTGTCAATGTGATCCAGGTCATGCTCGTCCGCCGAATTCTCCCCTGCCAGCAACGGGCCTTCAATTTGTGGGAGTTTGATCCGGCATAGCACCGGACCCTGAGCAGGCTCTTCGACATGACGTACGAAGCTGCCTGGATGGTGCTGTTCAAGGGCGGCAAAGCCCCCGCATCCGCAACTAAAGATCGCGGATTCAGCACGAAGCGCCCGGCCGGCGAGGTAAGCTTTGCTATCCTTTATGGGACACTTACTTCTTTCATAGTTTGACTCTATGTGGGATCTAAAACTCCCAATGCCTTTAACAGGACTGGCAGAGGATGTCCGGACAGGTTAATTGTCCGGCTCCCCTTCCCGAAGACCCAGCGGACACCCGTTTGACAGGGCTGCTGGTTCCGGCCCTTTACGTGGTGCCGGAGAAGAAGGCCAAGAAGAAGGCCACGGGAACCCGAAGGAGTTCCCAGCGCCAGGTGGTATCGAACTCATCGTCCGATGGCTCCGAGGCGGACTCCTCCCCCGAAGACGAGGAGGAGAAAGAGGACTCTCCCTAGGAGGGGGGAGAGAGGAAGAGGAAGGCTTCCCCAACGGGGGAGGCCGAAAGGTCCAAGAGGGGAAGGACCCTTCCTCCAGACTGCTCTGCCAACACCGACAACGGCGACGAGGGGTGGCCCTCAAGGGCCAAGCCTCCGGCAAGATCGTAAGTATCCGGATTCCTGAATGATTTATAATTTCTCTTTTTTTGGCCACATGGTGTCCTTCTAATGCCGCATACAAGCTGCAGTCCGGCCGAGGACGATCTTCCCGCTTCTTCGAGCGGGTCCTTGGCTCCGTCGGATGTGGATTCCATTCCGACCGCCTCCACCCCTCGCGACGCCGAGGACGCCGAGGTGGGATCCCAAGAGGGGACCCGCCAGGAGGGTGAGGCTCCGTAGGTGCCACAGGGCAACCTCCCGGACTTCGCACCGGACTCCGCCCCGGAACCCGTAGTGGTTCCGGAGTCCGGCAGGCGGCCCCTTCGTAAGAAGGGCAAGACCGTGGCACCGGCGGCCTCCGTCCAACCGGAGGCGCCGGACAACTTGTTGGAGGCGCTCAACGGCGCTTCCATCGAGGAAGAACACTGCACTGTTATGAGCGCGGTGATTCAGAAGGTTCAGCTCGCCAAGAGCGGGCTGACTGAAGCCTGTAACAGCCTGCTAACAGGCTTTGAGGTAAGAAATTTTAAAATATGTAATGTAATACCGCATAGACAGTAGCCCCTGATGCTTGGTTCGGTGTTCGGAAATAAAAGCCGGACTGAGGATCTAAAAAGATATACGCAGGAGTTCTAAAAATTATGTCAATATGGGATTGCAGGCTGCGCTGCTGACCTCTACCGCACTGACTGCGGAGGTCGATGCTTTGAAGCAGAACCTCAAGCGGTTCGAGAACGAGCTCGGCCTTGCCACGAAGCAGCTTGAGGACAAACAAGGTGAGTAACACCGATTAAATTTGTACCTTATAGAAAAGGATTTTGGTTGCGAGAGAAATAACCAGGATGACATGGGCACTACAAGGGCCACGAACGAGGTGGCGACCCTGAGGGAGGCCGTGTCCGCGGCCGAGCGTAATGCGGCCGCAGAACGAGCTAAGCAAGAGAAGCAGGAGGCGCGGGTGGCGGAGGTGCAGCAAGAGCTCCAGGCTCTCGTGGAAAAGCATGAGAGTTTGGAGCGCGACTCGAAGACTCGAGAGTCCGAGCTTGCCTCGGCTCTTGATAGTGCCAAAGCCGCTAAGGCCAAGGCCCATAAGGCCCTCCAGGAGATTGAGGCGGTGAAGAAAATAGCGGCGGGTAAGGCATTTTTCATGCAGAGCAAGCATGTGAATGTGAATTACCTGTTACTTACCCGAATTCGGAGCTCTCCAGGAGCGTTTGCAGATCTGCCTCACAGCGTGTCTGATGCTGCCGCATTCTACCGGGCTGAGGAGGGGAGTTCGACGGAGAAGGTCTTCTGGTCTCAGTACGCTGAGGCCGGACATCCGGTGCCCCTTAGCGACCAGCAGAAGCAGCTGGTCGAGCTTCACAAGGTAGCCGAGCAGGCCATGAAGGGCCTCATAGTTCGGCTGTGGCCCGAAGAGGCCATGCCTGGGAGCTACTTCGGCCTGGTGCGGCGGCTGGTGGATGCGTGTCCCTGGCTGGAGGTCATCAAGCGCTCCGCCTGCATTGAAGGTGCCCGTCGGGCCCTTGCCCGTGCAAAAGTGCACTGGGGGAGGCTGGATGCTGAGAAGCTTCTGACGGACGCGCCGCCGGCAGGCAAGGAGTATCGCACGCCCGAAATGTATTATAAGAGTGTCTTGAAGGGTGCCCGCAAGATTGCAGATGAGTGCCCCAAAGATTTAATACTTGAGTAGACTCGCAATGTGTTATCCTGTGCGCTGAAAACTTTGTTCATATGCGCTAAGCAACGCTTATTAATTTAAAATATTACCTTCTGTGTGGCCGCTTATCAAATCTGAGAGATGGCAAGTCGTCGGCCTCAGCCCCCATGCCGCGAGTGCTGGGGTGTTCGGGATAAACTTGAGCGCTCTTGTTCCCATTTTTGGGTCCATCTAGGGAGGCGCTCAACACGACGAACAAGGCAACCGGACTTATAATGCTTGAACACTCTCACTTAGCCATAGAATTCTATAATTTTAAATTTTGGCGAAGCCCCTAGTGTTCGGAAGACCGAGTTCGGGGCGCTATCCATGCCTGGGCCAGACGAAGCCGGTTCCTCGCTCTAAGCGGCATAAGTCTTTAGGGACTCGAAAGGACCTCTCGAACAGTGACCAACTCTCGCCTTATCATGACGGTCAGATTTAGCTTTCTCCACTGAGGCGCTCGCCCAGCTCAATCGGGGCGCAATCGCAATGGTTCTCCCAGTGCTACCTTAGCCAATAGAACGGAACGTAAGGTACCAAAACATGGGAGCCGGGCAAACCCAACTATTGACCCAAGACATGATTCGGAGCTGATGCATATAGTGCTATAAGTTCGGGGTGCCGCACTTGTGAAAGTGTTCGGACTTATCACACCATAATGCGGGGAACATAAGCCCCTGGTGTATTCGGCCATACCAAAGTGTACAGATGCAAAACGTCATAAATGAACATATATGTAAGAAAGGAATGCAATTGTAAGCAAAAAGTGATGCATTGTTTATTCAAGGAATTCTGCTATGAGTGCAGAACGGTACAAATAGTGCGGTAAGCAAGGGATTGGACTATTAGACATGTCCCCCTCTAGGGGTAGGCTGCGGAATGGTGTATTAAACATATTTGATGCTCATAATGGAGACCACCTGAGTATTTGTCGTAGCCTTCGTCCTTCCCTGGCTGTTGCATCGTGAGTTCGGCAGATCCTCTGCCGAACAGGGCCTCTAGTAAATGGAGTCCTGTGGATAAAAATAATAATAAAAAAAAGAACGACACGCTTGGGAGCCCCTGGTGTGGTTGAGCTGCACTCTGGGCCTGTCGTGGTCGTGCCCCTCCCCCTATGCCCATGGTATCTCCAGAGCGTAATGATGTATGCGAAGGGCTAGTCTTGCAACAATGCAAGGGCTAGGGTTGGGGCCACATTGCTACGCGTGCTCGGAACGTGCCAGGTAGTCTTGATGTATGTTACTTCGGGCGCATTTGGCTAGGTCCGGTCGTTTAACGTCCGGGCTCGAAAATTGCCTTAAGAGGCTACTCTGAACTTCCGCCGTGAGAGCCGCTGTGTGTTCCTCCGTTCGGAGGGAGTGTCGGTGTCAAAACCGGCGGATCTCGGGTAGGGGGTCCCGAACTGTGCGTCTAGGCGGATGGTAACAGGAGACAAGGGACACGATGTTTTTACCCAGGTTCGGGCCCTCTCGATGGAGGTAAAATCCTACTCCTACTTGATTGATATTGATGATATGGGTAGTACAAGAGTGGATCTACCACGAGATCAAGGAGGCTAAACCCTAGAAGCTAGCCTATGGTATGATTGTTGTAATGGTTGTGTTGTCCTACGGACTAAAACCCTCCGGTTTATATAGACACGGAGAGGGCTAGGGTTACACAGAGTCGGTTACAATGGTAGGAGATCTACATATCCGTATCGCCAAGCTTTCCTTCCACGCCAAGGAAAGTCCCATCCGGACACGGGAGGAAGTCTTCAATCTTGTATCTTCATAGTCTTGGAGTCCGGCTGACGATGATAGTCCGGCTGTCCGGACACCCCCTAGTCCAGGACTCCCTCAGTAGCCCCTGAACCAGGCTTCAATGACGATGAGTCCGGCACGCATATTGTTCAGCATTGCAAGGCGGGTTCCTCCTCCGAATAATTCATAGAAGATTGTGAACACCAGGATAGTGTCCGGCTCTGCAAAATAATTTCCACATTCCACCGTAGACAGAATAATATGTACACAAGTTCAATCTGCTGACGTATTTCATGGCATGACGTCATCCCACTACCAAGCCTTTACGTTTTTTACTATACCACCTCAGCGCGTTTAGCGAAGCGGTTTCCTTGGCACGTCTTGTCGAAGCAGAGATCGTGTTCCCCTTATTCCGGGACTCCCATCAATACGGGCGTGGGTAACCCAATCGTGCCCGTCGCCACGCCCCCTCTATCGAAGGCGAGTCCTGAACGGTCACGGGGAAGGCTCTTCATATTCTTCCCCCTTATAAAGGGACCAAGGCTCGTTTCTTTTCTTCAACCCGCAATCGAATCTTCTTCCTGCCTCGAGTTCCAACACCCAGAGCCCTAGATTCGAGCGCTCCGGACCTTCAACGATGTCCGACTCCAACCTGCAGGGCCGGTGGACGCCTTCCTCCGTCACGGAAGAAGACATGCTAAAGCTGCGAGAGGCTAAGTACCTATCTTATGAGATTTCGCATAGGTTGCCCGCCAAAGGGCAAGTTATTCCTACCCCTGAGCCCGGCGAGCATGTTGTGTTTGTATCCCACCTCTGTCGGGGTTTAGGCTTCCCGATGGATCCTTTTGTGAGGGGGCTCATGTTCTACTATGGGTTAGAATTCCACGACTTGGCTCCGGAGTCCATCCTCGATATTTCCGCATTCATTATCGTTTGCGAACCTTCCTCCGCGTCACCCCTCACTTCGGCCTGTGGCTTAAGAGCTTCGACGTGAAGCCGAAGATGGTAGAGGGGCGTCAAGTAGAGTGCGGCGGGGAGGTTGTGAGTAGAAGGGCCGACGCTCCATGGCCCGAGGGCTCTTTCCAGGAGGAGCTCCGCTTGTGGCAGCAGGAGTGGTTCTACATAACCGCTCCGAGGGGCAGCAGGCAGAAGCCGCCACCCATCTTCCGCTCGGGCCCCCCACAGCGGCTGATGTCATGGGTCAGCCAAGGGCTCAACTGGGGGCCGCCAAAGGACGTGCGCCTATTGCAGGGCCGGATTCGAGACCTCCAAGCGAGGGAGATCGATCTGGTCGTGGTGATGCAGGTCATGCTGATTAGGTGTCTCCTGCCCTGCAAACCCCGCCCTCTCCGGCTGTGGAAGTTTAATCCGGAGGGACCACGGATTCTCCGACACTTCATGGGTATGACACCCGTGGAGATGTACAAACTGTTCTTCGGATCACGAGAGGCGTGTCCGGAATTGACCGAGGACACCGGCCTAGGCTGCAATCGCCCGGATACACAAGTAAGTAGCTCCATGTCCGGACATATCGTTTGTTTTCCTTTCTATCATTTGCTTTTTGACCAACTGCCCTCTAAACAGGAGTGGATAGCGCAAGCAAAACTGATACGGTGTCTGGCCCCCCTCCCAGAGACCGCGCCGGATCCCGTGCTGGTCAGAATGCTGGAGGTTGCGCCTTCAGAGGAAGGCGAAGGAGAGAACAGAGGAGCTACCGCCTCAACCAAGGAGGCTTTTGAGGAAGAGGGGATCGAGAATCCCTCCTTCCAGGGGGAGAAGAGGACCGCCTCCGAAAACCCGGAGGCCAAAGCCCCGAAGCAGGGGAAGAAATTTTTACCGGAGGGTCCTGCGTCCGGAGAGACTCCGGCCGCATAGTCTCCCCTGAAGGATCAACCCTCCAGCGAGCCGTGAGTAGAAAAAGGGAGTTTTGTAATAAGGGACATCCCTATTTGTGCTTCTGAGGATAACTTAAGTTTTTACCTTGTAGTTCGGATCTCCGCCCTTCTCAGATGAGCTCGTCTTTGGGGGAACTCTGTCTGGATATGATGCAGAGCGAGACGCCCCCATCTGCCGCCACATCCGATGGGGAGGACGAGCTTAAAGTGTCATAATGGAGGGTATCCCCGAGTCCGGCAGGGCCGAAAAGTTCGGCACCAACTGGTGCGCGGCCGGGGGAGCTGAAGGATCTGCTTGAGAGGGCATCCATCTCAGAAGGTCACCGTGCACTAATGAGTACAGTGATTGAAAGAATTTCATCCGCCGAAGGCGGATTGCGTGACGCCATCAGGAGTTTGCTGGTGGGGTTTGATTTACGTAAAAATGACATACTCTTTGATAGTTTTACACATAAAGTGCGCCCTGTATAGATAGTAGCCCCTGAGACTCGGTAGGGTGTCGAGAGCGACAGCGTGCCGAGGATCAAAATCCCAGGTATTGATTTTCGCCTTTCCTATGCAGGTGGCGTATAGTTCGGTGGCTAGCCGGACTGATGGAGTTGCCGAACTAAAGCGGCAGCTCGACGCTGCGGATGCGGACATCGCGCTGGTCAATAAACGACTTACCGAGTCACAAGGTAGGTTTTTTCTCCGTGGTCACCTAGTAAGGGAGCCGAAGCCCATGCCTTACAATATGTGTGCTAAGTGCAGATGGTGCCGCTGCTGTGGAGAGCCTTCGGGCAGAACTTGCTCAAGCCAAGGAGCAAGCCAGAAGGAGTGATGCGGTTGCCTAGAGGGCGGCCGAAGAGTTAGAAGCCGATAGGGCTCCACACTGCCGAAGCAGGGAAGAGATGGCTGAAATGGCCGTGAAGTTAAAAGATGCTGCCGACCGCAATGGGGTTCTTGAAAAGGAGCGCCTAGCGGAGCGAGAAGACCTGGGGAAGGCCACCGCCGAAGCCAAGTATGCTCGTTCTGCAATGCGGGCTATAAAGGAGGAGCTGCGCCAGGCCGGAGACATTGTGGCTGGCAAGCCCTTTTTGCTGCGCCGAAGGTTTACAGATTTGAAGTATGCTCAGCTTGGCCAGCTGTGGGGTCCGGAGGATCCTTATATGGACTTAGCGGCGAGTGCGGCAGACGCCGTTGTGCACTTCTGAAGTCAGGAGGATCACAAGACGGAAGAGCTATTTTGGTCTCAATTCCATAGTCCGAAGCGTTCAGTTCCTCTGACCGATCGGCTGGCCGAGTGGGCTGAACTGAATAGATTGTCCGGACTTCCCATGACGGATATCGTGGCTCATGTCTGGCCGGATAGGCCCAAGCCGAAGAGTTATTTTGGCTTGTTGCAGCTATTCCTTGGGGCGGTGCCGCATATCAAGGCGATGAAGCGGTCGGTTTGCATAGAAGGTGCACGGATGGCCCTCGCCCGTGTGAAGACACATTGGACAGAGATGGATGCCACCGCTATTGCGACCCAGGGTTCGGACGAGAGCCGGTTACCCGCCGAGCACTATTTTGGGGAAGTTCTACGTGGTGCTCGTGTAATTGAGTCATAGTGTTCAAAAAATGTCATGTTCAAGTGAACATTTTGGTTTGTAAAACGATGTTTATGATGTCAGCGCTTTTTGGTACTTGTGCGTTCAAGTATTGAAATATCTCCTATGCGGCCGTTTATGTATATGTGTGTATAACCTGAAAGATGGCAGTCGTCGGCTTCAGCCCCCACGCACAAGGTGTGGGGGTGTTCGCAAAAATAGCGCATTTTCACACTTAATCCAACGTCTCGGTCCTGTTAAGGAGGTGGTAGCGTAGCAAACGAGGCAACCGGACTATAATGCTTTATCACTTTCACTTAGCCATAAGAGTTCGAGGGTGGGGGCACCGCGCTCTCCAGATTCGGGGCGCGTATGTGCCTGACCGGGAAACGGTGCTTCGTCAAAGCGGAGGAATTCTAAACATTCCGGTAGTCGATCGAGTGGTTGACCAGTCTCTCGCTGTATCATGACAGTCAATTTTCGGCTTTCTCTACTAAGGTGCTCGCCCAGCCGAACCGGGGCACAATCGCAGTAGTTCTCCTGGTGCCGCGTTAGCCGATGATACAGAACGTAAGGCAGCAAAACAAAGGAGCCGGGCAAACCCAACATTTGACCAAAGACATGATTCGGAGCTGATGCATATAAGTCCTAACTCGAGATGCCGAACACTCCCTAAGGTGTTCGGTCTTTATGATAGCGGGCAGAACAATGCCCTAAGCCCCTAGTGTCCAGGTACACACAAGGTCCTCTGACGCGGCCGATGCCAAAACGTCAGGCTCCTCTCCGGTTATAGCGAAAAACCAGGGGATGTATAGCAACAAGAGACAGTAAAAAAGGTTTACGCAGGGTCTTAATCTGAAAAGAATCCTTGCAACGGGTCACTGCTGCACGTCTGTGCCTGTGTCTCCGTTGAGCTATATCTTGGACGGGTGTGACATGCTGTTCATCTGTAAAAGAGAGGAACTTAGTTTGAAAAGTAATCGTGCACAAAATGAATTAAAAATCGAAATATGAATGAATAAATGAAGATGAGCTTATATTAGCTCATACGCACAGCCCCTTGTAAAGGGGTGTGTGGCTAGGGAGCCCCTAGCTTATTTTATGTCGGCCTCGTCTAGCCATGTCCGGGGTCTTGAACGACCTTTTAATGAGATGATGCCGCGTGGACCGGGCATTTTAAGTGTAAGAGACGCGTAGTGTGGTATTGCATTAAAGCGGACAAAAGCTTCACGTCCCAATAGTGCTTGATGGCTACTTTTGAATGGGGTGACATGAAAGATTAGCTTTTCGCGTCGGAAGTTGTCGGGTGACCCGAACACAACTTCTAGTAGTAAGGAGCCCGTGCACTTGGCGTAGGGGCCTGGCGTAGGGGCCTGGCCTGCATAGGAAAAGCGGGTCATGAGTGATGTGAGGGCTGCCATGGATTTCGGCTTTTCCTTTCCTAGGTGCCGGGCCAGCCACTCGTCGCGGATGTTATGTTTGAAGGCTGCGAGGGCCTCTGCATCTGGACAGTCAACGATTTGATTTTTCTTTCTTAGAAACCGTGTCCAGAACTGTCTGACCGATTCGTCTGGCTGCTGAATTATGTGGCTTAGGTCGTCGGCGTCTGGTGGTCGCACATATGTGCCCTAGAAGTTGTCGAGAAATGCAGCTTCCAGGTCCTCCCAACACCAAATTGACTCTGCTGGCAAGCTGTTAAGCCAATTTCGAGCTGGTCCTTTAAGCTTGAGTGGGAGATACTTGATGGCGTGGAGATCGTCACCGCAGGCCATATGGATATGAAGGAGATAATCTTTGATCCAAACCGCGGGGTCCGTTGTGCCATCGTAGGATTCAATGTTCACGGGTTTAAACCCTTCAGGGATTTTGTGATCCATTACTTCATCTGTGAAGCATAGTGGGTGTGCGGCGCCTCTATACTGGGCAATATCACCACGTAGCTCAAGAGAGCTTTGTCTGCTGTGTTCGGCCCGGCTGGAGTTGCTGTATCCGGCGCGACGGTAGTCGTCGTGGATCGTGGGGTGCCCACATGATCCGTTGATAGATCTTGATTGTTTTTCCTTGTCCTCCAATATGTCTCGCAAGTCCGGCGCATTCCCCCGTGGCTTCGCGCTTTTCGAGCGGTGCCGGGGTACGGTTCTGGTGGAGGGCCTTGATGCCTCTCTGTCGTGGCCACGAGGTGGTCGGTCTGCCGTATTGTGCGCTGGTGATGAAGGATTGTATGCCTCCTCCTCTAATCGGGGGAGCAACTTGCGTTTTGGGTAGCTTTTGGGGGGGCGTTCGAGTTCATGCTCTTCGGCCGCGAGGACCTCGGTCCATCTGTCGGCCATCAGGTCTTGATCAGCTCGAAGCTGTTGCTGCTTTTTCTTTAGGCTGTTTGCCGTGGCCGTTAGCCTGCGTTTAAAATGCTCTTGTTCGACGGGATCCTCGGGCACGACGAATTCGTCGTCGTTGAGGCTTGCCTCGTCTCCGGAGGGAGGCATGTAATTATCGTCCTCTATCTCCTCGTCCGCCGCTCTCTCTTGAGGGCTGGCGTCTCCGTCCTCCTGTGCTGAATCTTGCTGGAGGGGGTTGTCTTCGGCACTCTCTGGGGTGTTATTATCTCCGGTTCCGGAATCTCCATTCTTGCTGTGGCGGGATTTAGAGCGGCGCCGCTGACGTCGGCGCTTGGGCTGTTTCTTAGAGGAATCTGCCTCTGCTGCTTCTTCTCCATTCCCATCCTTTGGGATGTCCACCATGTATATGTCGTATGACGAGGTGGACTTCTAGTGCCCCGTAGGCGCTGGTTCTTGGTCGTCTCCGGCATCGTCGTCCATACCGTCGATGTCTTCGGAATCGTAGTCTAGCATGTCGGTTAGATCGTCGACAGTGGCTACAAAGTGGGTGGTGGGTGGGCTTTGTGTTTCTTCGTCGTCCGCATCCCAACCATCCCGACCGCAGTCTGGCCAGGGCTCTCCTAATAACGAGAGATACTTTAGCGAATTCAGGATGTCGCCAAAGGGTGAGTGCTGAAAGATGTCCGCGGCGGTGAACTCCATGATCGGCGGCCAATCGGATTCGACTGGCAGGGGCGCAGGAGGTTCGGAGTCCGGTGAGGAGTCCGGCACCTTGGAGTCACGAGCTTTGCAAAGGACAAGGTCAGTATTCGGCTCCATCGCTGTAGAAGTTGCAGCCCCCGAGGCGGTGTCCAGCCAGCTGTCCTCGATCTGCACGGTCGGCTCCGAACTATGGGTCAGAGCGGACTCATGTGCGGCCTCCAGGGTACTGTCCGGTGGCAGAGTTAAATCATGCCCATCGTGACAGTGTGGCGCGCTCGGCTGTGGCTCGAATCCATCGAAGGTCAAGTCTCCCCGGATGTCAGCCGTGAATTTTAGGCTTCCAAACCTGACCTGATGGCCAGGGGCGTAGCTTTCGATCTGCTCCAGATGGCCAAGCGAATTGGCCCGCAGTGCAAAGCCGCCGAACATGAAGATCTGTCCGGGGAGAAAAGTCTCACCCTGGACTGCGTTGTTGTTGATTGAAGAAGCCATCGAGCCTATCGGTGACGACATAGAGGAACTCTCAATGAAAGCACCAATGTCGGTATCAAAACCGGCGGATCTCGGGTAGGGGGTCCCGAACTGTGCGTCTAGGCGGATGGTAACAGGAGACAAGGGACATGATGTTTTTACCCAGGTTCAGGCCCTCTCGATGGAGGTAAAACCCTACTCCTGCTTGATTGATATTGATGATATGGGTAGTACAAGAGTGGATCTACCATGAGATCAAGGAGGTTAAACCCTAGAAGCTAGCCTATGGTAGGATTGTTGTAATGGTTGTTCGTCCTACGGACTAAACCCTCCGGTTTATATAGACACTGGAGTGGGCTAGGGTTACACAGAGTCGGTTACAATGGTAGGAGATCTACACATCCGTATCGCCAAGCTTGCCTTCCACGCCAAGGAAAGTCCCTTCCGGACACGGGACGAAGTCTTCAATCTTATGTCTTCATAGTCTTGGAGTCCGGCCGATGATGATAGTCCGGCTATTCGGACACCCCCTAGTCCAGGAGTCCCTCAGCCACCAAGCCATCCGGCGTAGATCGGACAGTACCAAAATAAAATAAAATCATGTGACCCCAATTTATTCTTCAGTCAACGGATGTGTGACCACTCTCGTACCTTGCTGTTGATCTCTTAGTGTATTTCTTCAGATCAAAGAGATATGTCGTTCTTAACATTATGCGTTATCTGCATCTTTAGACACACCGTCTTCCGACTCACCGCAACTGCTCCAACAAGGGAAGCATACACCAGAAGGGAGCTATAGTCCCCACTCAACAGTTCCCTGCATCGAATGCGCGTGCCCGACATGGACAACCACAACAACTACAGGGCCATCGACAAGTCAGCACATGATGCTCACTCCTATGGATGGCAGCCAGATAGGTTGTTCCCTCATATTACTTGTGTGCAACATTTATGGATTTGTTATTCATCTAAACATGGAAAATAGATCATCGCATTTCACTGTATATCCATGCTGATCTCTTACGGGTCTTGTTCAGGAGTTAACGTTGTTCCATAGTTCAGCTAAGATACTTGTTCTTTAGGTAACGTTGTTCCATAGTTATCATCCATCAGCCAATGCTATCCCACAGGCTGGTGATTATAGTATTATACCACTTCTAGTATTACCTATGTTGTTCTTTAATACTTTTGTGTGCCATCTAGTTAATCTCGAGTACAAACGATACATATTCTGTAGCTTTCATCTATGTTCTCCCTTTAGTTTACGAGACGTGTTGCTGCTAGTTAACCCCAGTCCTACTATTTATGTCGTCTCCTATAGGCACTCATTACATAAATCTAACTACTAGTTGTCTTCCATGCATGTCTGATATAATTGCACACACTGATATATCCACAAGAGCCTCACGGAGCAATGTAAAGGCCAATAAACTTGATGTCAATGATACCCAATATGATGGAACATGTAAAGGCAGTTCTTCAGAAGACTTGCAGAAAGATGATGAATCCTCTTCACCCCACAAGGTCCTTGCTCTAACTTGGCCTGTGATATGGGTACAACATGCATATAATGTCCTGGAGTGTATCTACTCTGTTGCAATGCCATGTGCTTAGCATGCTAATCATGCATGTAAATATGTCATGCCTTCTTGTTTTTCAGTACCTATTCCATTCATGATAACATGTTTTCAAATTCAAGTACTGTCATTCTACTCTATCGCAATGCCATCTGCTTAATTTGGACATGATGCTTCTGAATATCTTATGCATTGATATTCATCAGTATGTACTTCATCTATCTACCATACCATGTTTTTTTACATTGAAGTGTTGTTCTAGTGCTCTGTTGCAATGCCATCTTAGTTTCCCAATCATACACGTGTATGTTGCCTTAGTTATTTCTGTACGTATTCCACTAGCATACAGTTTTACATTCAACTAGTGTTTTTTTTTGCTGTGTTGTCCTGTCGTATCCCTAGCTCTTACACCATGCTCCCTCCGTCCGGATTACATGTTGCCGAAATGGATAAAAAAGGATGTATCTAGAACTAAAATACGCCTAGACCCATCCATTTTTTTCCAGATAGAGGGAATACATGTCAATATGTCATTCTTTTCTACTCATCAGTACCTATTCCATCTCTCTACTGTCGCATGTTTTATAATTAAAGCACCATTCTTCTATACAAGGCATGCAAGGGGAAGACGACTATGTTAGAATCTGAAGGGATACAAACAAGGCCTTTGAAAAAGATCCAAACGCTAGGAGATAATAAACCAACTCCTGTTTTTATAGATACTGCTCCAGCATAGAGAAACCCAACTCGTACTAATAATAAGCAGATTCCAGTGGCCAAAGAACTAGTCCGCTCCAGTCCAGCAAAAATATGTCAACTCCATTCTAAGAAGTGTGTGCGTATCCTTGCATCATCAAATTTTATAGCATGCTGATCATATTTTCTACATGTTTCTTACCCATCTCTCTTTTAGAAATAAGCTTAACAGATAGAAGAATTCTCTGTGCTCCAATGTAGATGTAAGTACCTGTTGTATATCACTATATTTTTACATCAGCATGTATTTTTGTTAATCGGCGTGAATCCAACCTTTATCTGATCTAAATTTAGTTGTAGCAAAATGTATGATTAAAGGCCACAATGTTGATTTTTGTAAGGAAAACTGCCTGGTAGTTTTGCATCCTGAGATGCATGAGTGTACTATCTCATATCAGCGGGTTTGAATACTTTGGTTCTGCAGTGGGTTTTTCAGTGTTTTTTTACTGTATTGTCCTGTCGTATCCCTAGCTCTTACATCATACTCCCTCTGTTCAGATTACATGTCACAGAAATGGATAAAACTGGATGTATCTAGAACAGAAATACGCCTAGACCCATCCATTTATTTCCGGATGGAGGGAATACATGTCAATATGTCATGCCTTTCTATTCTTCAGTACCTATTCCATCTCTGCTGTAGCATGTTTTATAACTGGATCACCATTCTTCTATATAAGGCATGCAAGGGGAAGACGTCTATGTTAGAATCTGAAGGGTTACAAACCAGGTCTTTGCAAAAGATCCAAACGCCAGGAGATAATAAACCAACTCCATTTTTCATAGATACTGCTCCAGCACAGACAAACCCAACTCCCACTGATAATAAGCATATTCCAGTGGCCAAAGAATTAGTCCGCTCCAGTCCAGCAAAAGAATGTCAACTCCATTCTAAGAAGCGTGTGCGTATCCTCGCATCATGAAATTTTATAGCATTCTGATCATATTTTCTACATGTATCTTACCCATCTCTCTTTTAGAAAATAAGGTTAAACGATAGAAGACTTCCTCCATTGGGATCGTATTCAAGGAAAATATCTTGCGGGAATTCTGTGTGCTCCAATGCTGATGTAAGTACCTGTTGTATATCAATATATTTTTACATCAACACGTATTTTGTTAATCGGCATGAATCTAACCTTTATCTGATCTAAAATTAGTTGTAGCAAAATGTTATAGGCGCCAATGTTGATTTTTGTAAAAACTACCTGGTAGTTTTGCATACTGAGCTGCATGAATTTACTATCTCATATCACGCACATTACTAAATTGTAGTGCTTCTCTGGTTGCCCATTCATTCATTGTGTCAATGTTGCTTTCGTATTACCTTACCTGGCTGATGATAGCTGTGCCATATTGTGTTAATTTGGTGTAGGCTAGTTGCCCAAACGTTCGATGTGTCAATGTTGCTTTCCTATTATCTGACTTGGCCAATGATAGCAATGCTAGTGTGTTAATTTTGTGCAGGCTGCTGAAGATAAGAAGATAAACTCTAAAAACAGCAAGGCAACCCCATTGTTTCTTTCCAGTAAATCGAGGCCAGGTAATATGGCAATAACTCATGAGTAATCTATTTGGTTCCCGTCCTAATTTATGTTATGATGCAGTGGTCGAGACAATCTCCACTATCAATAATACAAGCCTGCCAAAATTGCCATCTGAATCTGTTCAGTATCCTCTATCTCGAATGCAACGGAATAAATGTATGTTTGTGAACCAATTAATGGCTGAAGCAATGATGGAAATGGTGGATGAATCAGAGGTGCAGAGTTGTGCGACACAACAACTGATCAATGTTTTTAGAGATAGTGTAGCAAAGCAGCAAGAACTTGCCCACATGCTTATGGGCGTCATCTGTGCTGAGGTTGCAGATTGTGACATTGAAGATGGTTAGGTTCTGCTCAATTATTTGCACTGGCATCAATCTTTGATTGCCCAATGGGTGTAATTTACTGTAATATATGTTGGATGTGCAATGTTATTCCCTGTATGCCGTACCTTTGCTTGATCAGTTTTGGTCCTGTTCATAATTGCTCATCGTAATGGGCTCAAATTATCTAATTTGACCTAAATACATGTACAAAATTTAGTGGGACCATTAAGTTAATGGGCTGTTACTAGGCCGAAAGTTAATGGTCGGCCCTCTTACCTCCCGGGTCGTTAACAGGCCAACATCGATGCGGGCAACAGGTGGGTCCAATTTATTTCACGGGCCATTAACAGGTCGTTACTAAGTTTGGGCTACATATGGCCCAACTATACTGTAGGCCTTTAGCAGGCCGAAAGAGAAAGCGGGCTTGTACTGGACCATGAAGAGCATGGGCCACTAAGAGGCCAAAAGTCAGGTCGTATTGTAAATGGCCCAACCGTGTTGTGGGCCTTTAGCAGGCCGAAAGAGAAACCGGGCTGGTATTGGAACATGAAGCGCATGGGCCGTTAAAAGGCCAAAACTAAGGTCCGACTACAAATGGCCCAACTCATTTATGGTCCGTTAACAGGCTGAAAGGCACTCATGGCCGGGAATTGGCCCAACACTTAAATGGGTCGCTAAAAGGCCAAAACTCAGGTCCGACTACAAATGGCCTAACTGATTTATGGGCCGTCAACAGGCTGAAAGTGACACCGGGACGGAAATTGGCCCAACACTAAATGGGCCGCTAAAAGGCCAAAACTCAGGTCTGACTACAAATGGCCCATCAGATTAATGGGCCATCAATAGGCTGAAAGACACACCGGGCCGGAAATTAGCCCAACATTTAAATGGGTCGCTAAAAGGCCGAAAGATGTACATCCTGAAAATTGGCCCATCCATTGAATGGGCCGTTAACAGGCCGAAATCTCATCGGGCCGATATTGAGCCCAAATATATAGCGGGCTGTTAACGGGCTCGAACTGACGATGGGCTGCAATGGTGTCAAATCTTTAACGGGCCATTGACGGGCCGAATTGGCCCATCTCGTATGGGCCGTGGGCTTAAATGGACCTGGCACAAGTAGGCCTTATATGGGCCGGCCTGCTAATATTTACTGGGTCGGCCTTTTTCACTGGAATGGGCCACTATTGGGCCGTGCCACATGTCGACCTATCATAGGCGCCTCCTGTCTAATGAGTGGATGACATCTGACCCAGCAGTGAGGCAACACGTGTTTCCTGCGGCCAATGATGATTTTACACGTGGAAAATCCCCATTGGTCCGGGCTGTTAACGGGTTATCGGATCCAAAACCGGACCTGATAGCTTAACGGCATTTCGTTACGGTGGATGCCACGTGTCGGTCACCCTTGACGAAAGCACTTCTGTGATGCGCGATTTATCGTCATGGAAGTGGACACTTCCGCGATGATAATTTTGGTAATGTCATGGAACACTTCTACGACAGCACATGTATGACTATCTTGATTCTATCATAAAATCGTCATGGATGTACATGCATGACAAAAAACGCGACCTACTGTGACAAACACGTATCATCACGGAAGTGTATTTTTTGTAGTGATATCTCAGCTACGCCCTCTTGGAATATCGATCCCTCTTGATTACGAGGGACGAGGCAAAACAGCTTCTTCCATAACTCGAAATGAGCCTCGCAGCCCAGAAATAGCTCGCAAAGAGCGACATAACCCGCAGTGTGCAGGACGGAGGCAGGTGTGAAGTTATGCAGTTCGAGACCATAGTACTAAAGGAGCCGCCCGGAGGAACGGATGGATTGGAAATCCGGCGCCTCTCAACAATTAGGGAACAAAGCATACTTGTTCCACCCTGGATGGGTTGTGGAACTTCTCCGCTTGCTCCCCACCGTCGAAGGAAGCCAGTCCGGCTCGAACGGGGACTAAATCTGCGGGGGGACGAAATCCCTGTGTCTGCAGCATCACCAGTTGGTCGTGGGATACGAAACACTTTTCCCGATCGCCCTGTTTGGGGCCGGGAGGGCGGGAGGAAGAGCTAGGAGCGCTAGCCATGTTGGGATGGTTTTCTGCGGGCAAGCTCTGAGAATTTCTCGTTTGGGAAGATGGGGTGGATTAAATCTGAAGATCCCCGCCTCTTTAATATATAGTTTTCTTATACAGTTAGGGCGGTAAATGCAAGAATGCCCCGACGTCTCGTATTTGCTCGACACGTGGAAGCCGAAATCATGAAGGTACAGAAGCTGATGAGCGCGACATTAAATGAAGGGCCGGACACTGCTATTTAGGTCAGATACTTTGAAGTATTCGGAGAAGGAACCCACCTTGCAATGCCGAAGACAATCTGCGCGCCGGACTCATCGTCATTGAAGCCAGGTTCGGGGGCTACTGAGGGAGTTCTGGAGTAGGGGGTCCTCGGATAGCTGAACTATATACATTGAACGAACTATTGGGCTATGAAGACACAAGATAGAAGACTTCGTCCCGTGTCCGGATGGGACTCTCCTTGGCGTGGAAGGCAAGCTTGGCGATGCGGATATGTAGATTCCTTTCTCTTTAACCGACTTTGTGTAACCCTAGTCCCTCCGGTGTTTATATAAACTGGAGGGTTTAGTCCGTAGGACGACAATCATAATCTCATAGGCTAGACTTCTAGGGTTTAGCCATTACGATCACGTGGTAGGTCAACTCTTGTAATACTCATATTTATCAAGATCAATCAAGCATGAAGTAGAATATTACCTCCATAGAGAGGGCCCGAACCTGGGTAAACATCGTGTCCCCCGCCACCTGTTACCATTAGCCTTAGACGCATAGTTCGGGACCCCCTACCCGAGATCCGCCGGTTTTAAAACCGATAGTAACCCTCTCAAGTTTTTAGCACATGCCAACCTTCAGCCTTTTCATAGTTCATTTGTAGTACTTTTCGATTTTTGGGTCATTTAGCTCAAAAAATCAGTAAATGCATGAAAAATAGCAAATGAAGTCAAAATGGGTTGAAAATTGATGACGTGGCTTTGAATGGTGCATATTGAACACACAAAAAAGTCTGGAGTGGAAATAAGTGAAAAAAATGAAATGCCTTTGTAACAGATGAGTTTTCGTCCGAAACCCTGATACTTCGAAAGAGACTGTCCATTTTGTACAGGAAGTGCATCCAGTTTTTGCAGTAACCCTCTCAACTTTTTAGCACATCCTATGTGGGTGAAATGATGATACCATGCTAGCCTTCAACCTTTTCATAGTTCATTTGTAGTGTTTTTCAATTGCCGGGTCATTTAGCTCAAAAAATCAGTAAATGCATGAAAAATAGCAAATGAAGTCAGAAAGGGTTGAAAATTGATGACGTGGCTTTGAATGGTGCATACCAAATGCACAAAAGCCTAGAGTTAGAATAAGTTTAAAAAATGAAATGCCTTTGTAACATATGAGTTTTCGTCTGTAACCCAGATACTTCGAAAGAGATTGTCCATTTTGTACATGAAGTGCATCCAGTTTTTCTCGTAACCCTCTCAACTTTTTAGCACATGCTATGTGATACGTCTCCGTCGTATCTATAATTTTTCATTGTTCCATGCCAATATTATTCAACTTTCATATACTTTTGGCAACTTTTTATACTATTTTTGGGACTAACATATTGATCCAGTGCCCAGTGCTAGTTCCTGTTTGTTGCATGTTTTATGTTTCGCAGAAACCCCATATCAACGGAGTCCAAACAGGATAAAATGGACAAAGAATATTTTTGGAATATTTATGATTTTCTGGAAGAAAAATCAATGCGAGACGGTGCCAGAGGGGGCCACGAGGCAGGGAGCGCGCCCCTGACCCTCGTGGGCACCTCGTAAGGCGGTTGATGCTCTTATTTTACCAAAAGAAAGCTAATTTTCGGCGAAAAATCTTGGCGAAGGTTTCAATCCAATTGGAGTTACGGATCTCCAGATATATTAGAAACGGTGAAAGGGCAGAATCTGAGAACATAGAAACAGAGAGAGATAGAGAGGAAGATCCAATCTTGGAGGGGCTCTTGCCCCTCCCACGCCATGGAGACCATGGACCAGAGGGGAAACCCTTCTCCCATCTAGGGAGAAGGTCAAGGAAGAAGAAGAAGAAGGGGGGCTCTCTCCCCCATGCTTCCGATGGCGTCGGAACACCGCCAGGGGCCATCATCATCACCGCGATCTACACCAACACCTCCGCCATCTTCACCAACATCTCCATCACCTTCCCCCATCTATATTCAGCGGTCCACTCTCCCGCAACCCGCTGTACCCTCTACTTGAACATGGTGCTTTATGCTTCATATTATAATCCAATGATGTGTTGCCATCCTATGATGTCTGAGTAGATTTTTGTTGTCCTATCGGTAATTGGTGAATTGCTATGATTGGTTTAATTTGCTATTGGTTATGTTGCTGTCGTATGGTGCTCTCCGTGTCGCGCAAGCGTGAGGGAATCCCGTTGTAGGGTGTTGCAATACATTCATTATTCGCTTATAGTGGGTTGCTTGAGTGACAGAAGCATAAACCCGAGTAAGGGGGTTGTGGCGTACGGGATAAAGGGGACTTGATGCCTTAATGCGATGGTTGTGTTTTACCTTAATGATCATTAGTAGTTGCGGACGCTTGATAGAGTTCCAATCATAAGTGCATATGATCCAAGAAGAGAAAGTATGTTAGCTTATGCCTCTCCCACATAAAACTTGCTATCGGTCTAGTAAAGTAGTCAATTGCTTAGGGACAATTTCACAACTCCTACCACCACTTTTCCACACTTGCTATATTTACCTTATTTCTTCTTTATCTAAACAGCCCCTAGTTTATATTTGTGTGCTCTTTATTATCTTGCAAACCTATCCAGCAACACCTACAAAGTCCTTCTAGTTTCATACTTGTTTTAGGTAAAGCGAACGTTAAGCGTGCGTAGAGTTGTATCGGTGGTCGATAGAACTTGAGGGAATATTTGTTCTACCTTTAGCTCCTCGTTGGGTTCGACACTCTTACTTATCGAAAGAGGCTACAATTGATCCCCTACACTTGTGAGTTATCAAGACCCTTTTCTGGCACCGTTGCCGGGGAGTCATAGCGTGGGGTGAATATTCTCGTGTGTGCTTGTTTGCTTTATCACTAAGTAATTTTTATTTGCTATTCTAAGTTGTTCTCTATCTTTGGTTATGGATATGGAACATGAAATACCAAAAAATTAGGTGTACTTGCTACTCATGGAGATGGGGAACCTCCTAAAACCCTCGATGCTCATTATGTGAAAGATATTATGTACTACTTTGATAATCCTGAGAAAACCCCATTCAATTATGTTATGGGAGACACGTTGGATCAACGTGAATACTTTAGGGATTATCGCTTGACACAAAAGGGAAACTATTATGGGATCAAATTTATATGTTGTATTGGTATGCTAGGCAACTATGCTTGAGATATGATTATACTTGTTGATATAGAATGAAGGCTCCACATCTTCCCTTTTCATGCAAATTTAATGATAATGAAACCTTAGGTTCTTATTCTAATGGTATATATGATTACTATGATGTGGAACAAATAGAAGAATTCATTGCTTTTACGGGTGCTTATGAGATTAAATCTTTGTTTAAAGAGTGTGAAAATCTTGATGATGTTGTTTACAGACCTGAAAATTTTGCTATACTTAAATATTGCTATGAGAATATGAATTCAATTCCAATATTGATGAATTTATTGAGAAAGTCTCCGCTGTCCAAGGAGAGACTAATATTTTGCAGGAGTCTGTGGAAGAAGAAATTGATGAAACTGTGCGCTCATTGGATGAAAAAGATGATGAGGGGAGCAAAGAACAAAAGGAGGAAGAGCGGATTAGCTACCCATGCCCACCTTCTAATGAGAGTAACTCTTCAACACATACATTGTTTAATTTCCCTTCGTGCTTACCGAAGGATGATTGCTATAATGATTGTTATGATCCTGTTGATTCTTTTGAAATATCCCTTTTTGATGATGCTTGCTATGCTTGTGGCCAAGATGCCAATATGAATTATGCTTATGGAGATGAACTTGATATAGTTCCTGATGTTAAACATGAAATTGTTGCTATTGCACCCACGCATGATAGTCCTATTATCTTTTTGAATTCTCTCGACTACACTATATCAAAGAAGTTTGCCCTTATTAAGGATTATATTGATGGGTTGCGTTTTACTACTACACATGATGATTTTGATAGATATAATATACATGTTCTTGCTGCTCCTACTTGCAATTATTATGAGAGAGGAACTATATCTCCACCTCTCTATGTTTCCAACACGATAGAATTGCAAGAAACTACTTATACTATGCATTGGCCTTTAGTTGGAGTGCATGAATTGTTCTTGTATGAAATGCCGATGCATAGGAAGGGAGTTATACTTTGTTGTTGCATTATATATGTTACTTTGTGCTCACTACTAAATTAAAAATCATTGTTAATCAAAATTGGCTTTGATATACCTTGGGATCCGGGTGGATCCATTACTTGAGCACTTCATGTCTAGCTTAATGGCTTTAAAGAAAGCGCTGCCAGGAAGACAACCCGGAAGTTTTAGAGAGTCATTTATTTATGTTGAGTGCTTTTATATAGTGTAAAAACAAAAAAAATAAAGAGGGGAACCCAAAACTTTTCAAAAAGGAAAGTGAAAGTGGGAAAGACAAGCATTATTGAAGTGGGGGAGCTCATTGAACTTTGTTCATGCTCACAGAAACTTTGTGAATCTTAATTACAGAAACTTTTCATAAAAAATTATTATCCCCTTGTACAATTCCATTGTATTATAAAAATAATGCGCCAAGGTTTGCCTTTAGGATGTTTAGATTGCTTGTTGGTTTGTGCGGTGCAGGACAAAAACTTTGTCTGTAGTGCATGATTTTACATATTTTACTGGAACGTCAAACGGTTTTGAAACTTATTTTGATGTCTTTATTTACAAAAAAATTATTTTTCCTAATTTTTGTAGCATTTTTGGGGTAACAGAAGTATGGTGAATGTTTAGATTGCTACAGACTGTTCTGTTTTTGACAGATTCTGTTTTTGATGCATAGTTTGCTTGTTTTGATGAAACTATCAATTTCTATCAGTCGATATAATTCAAAAACAAAATATGAATTGTTTTGCAACAGTACCTAGAGTAGTGATTTGTTTTATTATACTAACGGATCTTACCAAGTTTTCTGTTGATGTTTTGTGTGGATGAAGTGTTTGATCGAGAAGGTCTCGATATGAGGAAAAGGAGGAGAGGCAAGAGCTCAAGCTTTGGGATGCCCAAGGCACCCCAAGTAAATATTCAAGGAGACTCTAGTGTCTAAGCTTGGGGATGCCCCGGAAGGCATCCCCTCTTTCTTCAACAAGTATCGGTATGTTTTCGGATTTGTTTCGTTCATGCGATATGTGCAAATCTTGGAGCGTCTTTTGCATTTAGTTTTCACTTTTCTTTTATGCACCATGCTGGTATGCGATAGTCCTTGGTTGATTTATAGAATGCTCATTGCACTTCACTTAAATCTTTTGAGTATGGCTTTATAGAATGCTTCATGTGCTTCACTTATATCATTTGAAGTTTGGATTGCCTGTTTCTCTTCACATAGAAAACCGCCATTTGTAGAGTGCTCTTTTTCTTCACTTATATTTGTTAGAGCGTGGGCATATATTTTGTAGAAAGAATTAAACTCTCTTGCTTCACTTATATCTATTTAGAGAGATTACAAGAATTGGTCATTCACATGGTTAGTCATAAAATCCTACATAAAACTTGTGGATCACTGAATATGATATGTTTGATTCCTTGCAATAGTTTTGCGATATAGAGATGATAATATGTGGGAGGTACTAGTAAATGGTTGTGTTTAGTAAGGATATTGGTGTTAAGGTTTGTGATTCCCGAAGCATGCACGTATGGTCTCCTAACTATGTAACCAAATTGGTGTGCATTGTTTTTTGATTGTTTATCTTTGCGTGAAGGTCGGGGGCGCGCGATGGTTAACCCCTACCAACCTCCCCCCTAGGAGCATGCGTAGTAGTACTTTGCTTCGAGGGCTAATAAACTTTTTCAATAAGTATATGAGTTCTTTATGACTAATGTGAGTCCATGGATTATACGCATTCTCACCCTTCCATCATTGCTAGCCTCTTCAGTACCGTGCATTGCCCTTTCTCACCTCGAGAGTTGGTGCAAACTTCGCCGGTGCATCCAAACCAAGTGGTACGATACGCTCTATCACATAGAAGCCTCCTTATATCTTCCTCAAAACAGCCACCATACCTACCTATCATGGCATTTCTATAGCCATACCGAGATGTATTGCCACTCAACTTCCATCATCATCATATACATGACTTGAGCATTCATTGTCATGTTGCTTTGCATGATCGTAAGATAGCTAGCATGATGTTTTCATGGCTTGTCCGTTTTTTGATGTGATTGCTACGCTAGATCATTGCACATCCCGGTACACCGCCGGAGGCATTCATATAGAGCCATATCTTTGTCCTAGTATCGAGTTCTAATATTCAGTTGTAAGTAAATAAAAGTGTGATGATCATCATTATTAGAGCATTGCCCCAAGAAAAAAAAGGAAATGCCAAAGAAGCCTAAATAAAAAAAGGGGGCCAAAGAAGCCCGCCAAAAAAAAGGGGGGCAATGTTACTATCCTTTTACCACACTTGTGCTTCAGAGTAGCACCATGTTCTTTATATAGAGAGTCTCCTATATTGTCACTTTCATATACTAGTGGGAATTTTCATTATAGAACTTGTCTTGTATATTCCGATGATGGGCTTCTTCAAATGCCCGAGGTCTTCATGAGCAAGCAAGTTGGATGCACACTCACTTAGTTTCAGTTTGAGGTTTCATACACTTATAGCTCTAGTGCATCCGTTGCATGGCAATCCCTACTCCTCACAGTGACATCAATTGATGGGCATCCGGTTAATAGGTTAGTCCCAAAAATAATATAAAAGTGTATAATAAAGCCCATAAACATCCAAAACAGGTAATATAATAGCATGGAACAATAAAAAATTATAGATACGTTGGAGACGTATCAAGCATCCCCAAGCTTAATTCCTACTCGTCCTCGAGTAGGTAAATGATAAAAACAGAATTTTTGATGTGGAATGCTACCTAGCATATTTCTTCAATGTAAATTTCTTTTTTGTGGCATGAATGTTCAGATCCAAATGATTCAAGATAAAAGTTCATATAAACATAAAATAGTAATACTTCAAGCATACTAACAAGTAATCATGTCTTATCAAAATAACATAGCCAAAGAAAGCTTATCCCTACAAAATCATATAGTTAGGTCATGCTTCATTTTCGTCACACAAAATACTCCCGTCATGCACAACCCCGGTTTCAGCCAAGCAATTGGTTCATACTTTTTAACGCGCTTCAGCTTTTTCAACTCTCACGCAATACATGAGCATAAGCCATGGATATAGCACTATGGGTGGAATAGAATATGATGATGGACGTTGTGTGGAGAAGACAAAAATGGTGAAAGTCTCACATTGACGAGGCTAATCAATGGGCTATGGAGATGCCCATCAATTGATGTCAACATGAGGAGTAGGGATTGCCATGCAACGGATGCACTAGAGCTATAAATGTATGAAAGCTCAACAAAAGAAACTAAGCGGTTGTGCATCCAACTTTCTTTCTCACAAAGACCTAGGGCATTTTGAGGAAGCCAATCATTGGAACACACAAGCCAGGTTCTATAATGAAAAATTCCCACTAGTATATGAAAGTGACAACATAAGAGAGTCTCTATCATAAAGATCATGGTGCTACTATGAAGCACAAATGTGGAAAAGGATAGTAACATTGTCCCCTCTTTTTTGGGCCTTTTTTTTGGCCTTTCTCTCTTTTTTTATTTGGCCTTTCTTTTTTTATAAGGGACAATGCTCTAATAATGATGATCATCACACTTCTATTTATTTACAACTCAAGAATTACAACTCGATACTAGAACAAAATATGACTCTATATGAATGCCTCCGGCGGTGAACCAGGATGGGCAATGAATCAAGAGGGACATGCATGAAACATTATGCATGGTGGCTTTGCCACAAATACGATGTCAACTACATGATCATGCAAGGAAATATGATAATGATGAAACGTGTCATAATAAATGGAACGGTGGAATGTTGCATGGCAATGTATCTCGGAATGGCTATGGAAATGCCATAATAGGTAGGTATGTTGGCTATTTTGAGGAAGATATAAGGAGGTTTATGTGCGATAGAGCGTATCGTATCATGGGGTGTGGATGCACCATCGTAGTTTGCACCAACTCTCAGGTGAGAAAGGGCAATGCACGGTACCATAGAGGCTAGCAATGATGGAAGGGTAAGAGTGCGTATAATCCATGGACTCACATTAATCATAAAGAACTCATATACTTATTGCAAAAGTTTATTATCCCTTGAAGAAAAGTACTACTACGCATGCTCCTAGGGGGGAGGTTGGTAGGAGTTAACCATCGCACGCCCCCGACCTCCACTCGTAAGGAAGGCAATCAAAAGAGCACCCTATACAACAAATTTGTTACACAACTTTACCATACGTGCATGCTACGGGACTTGCCAACTTCAAAACAAGTATTTCTCAATTTTATAATTACCCAACTAGCATGACTCTAAATTACCACCTTTATATCTCAAAACAATTATCAAGCATCAAATTGATCATCGTATTCAATTCACTTTCTATGATAGTTTTTATTATACCCTGCTTGGATGCCCATCATATTGGGACCAATTTTATAACCATAGCAAATACCATGCTGTACTAAAAGACTATCAAGATAATATAAGTGAAGCATGAGAGATCAATAATTTCTACAAAATAAAACCACCGCCGTGCTCTAAATAAATATAAGTGAAGCACTGGAGCAATTATCTAGCTCAAAACATATAAGTGAAGCACATAGAGTATTCTAATAAATTCCGAATCATGTGTGTCTCTCCCAAAAGGTGTATACAGAAAGGATGATTGTGGTAAACTAAAAAGCAAAGACTCATATCATACAAGACGCTCCAAGCAAAACACATATCATGTGGTGAATAAAAATATACCTCCAAGTAAAGTTACTGATGAACAAAGATGAAGGAGGGGGTGGCTTCCGGGGCATCCCCAAACTTAGGCTCTTGCCACTCCTTATTCCATAGTCCATCTAATCTTTACCCAAAACATGAAAACTTCACAACACAAAACTCAACAGAAAACTCGTAAGCTCGGTTAGTATAAGAAAATAAAACCACCACTTAGTTACTGTTGTGAACTCATTCTAAATTCATATTGGTGTAATATCTACTGTATTCCAACTTATCTATGGTTCATACCCTCCGATACTACTCATAGATTCATGAAAATAAGCAAACAACACATAGAAAACAGAATCTGTCAAAAACAGAACAGTCTGTAGAAATCTGTAACTTTCGAATACTTCTGTAACTCAAAAAATTCTGAAATAAATTGGTGAACGTGAGGAATTTGTCTATTAATCTTCTGAAGAAAGAATCAACTTAAAGTCACTCTCCAGTAAAAAATGGAAGCTAATCTCGTGAGGGCAAAGTTTCTGTTTTTTTACAGCAAGATCACATTAACTTTCACCCAAGTCTTCCCAAAGGTTCTACTTGGCACTTTATTGAAACAAAAGCTATAAAACATGATTACTACAGTAGCTTAATCATGTGAACACACAAAAACTGTAGGGGTAAATACTGGGTTGTCTCCCAACAAGAGCTTTTCTTTAATGCCTTTTAGCTAGGCATGATCATTTCAATGATGCTCTCATAAAAGATAAGAATTGAAACATAACGGGAGCATCATGAAGAATATGACTATCACATTTAAGCCTAACCCACTGCCTATGCATAGGGATATTGTCAGAAAACAACTTATGGCAAGAATCAAGTAGCATAGGAAAACAAAACAAGCTTAGCTTCAAGATTTTCATCACATAGAGAGGAAACTTGATATTATTGCAATTCCTACAAGCATATGTTCCTCCTTCATAATAAATTTCGGTACCATCATGAATGAATTCAACAATATAACTATCACATAAAGCACTATTTTCATGATGCACAAGCATAGAAAATGTACTACTCTCCACATAAGCAAAATTCTTCTCATTCAGAATAGTGGGATTATCATAAGAAACTCGAATACTATAAATTCTTTCCACATTAAAAGAGTAATGTTCAGAAAAAGGGTAATCATAATCATGACAATTTTTGTAAATATAATCATCACTACTTTTTATAACATAAGTATCATCACAATAATCATCATAAGTAGCAACTTTGTTCTCATCATAATCGATTGAAACCTCTTCCAAGATAGTGGAATCATTACTAAATAAAGTCATGACCTCTCCAAATCCACTTTCATAATTGTCACAATAAGATTCAACACCCACCAAAATAGTGGGATCATTACTTCTTAAAATTGACACTCTTCCAAAACCACTTTCATCAATATAATCATCATAAGTAGGAGGCATGCTATCTGATACATCCATTTTGCATCATGCTTTTATCTCGATATTTATTGCATTATGGGCTGTTATTACACGTTATTTCACAATATTTATGCGTATTCTCTCTTATTTTACAAGGTTTACATGAAGAGGGAGGACGCCGGCAGCTGGGATTCTATGCTGGAAAAGGAGCAAATATTAGAGACCTATTCTGCACAACTCCATAAGTCCTGAAACTCCACGAAAGTCATTTTTGGATTTAAAAAAATATTGAGAGGAAGAAAATACCAGATGTGGGCCACCCACCGTCCATGAGGGTGGGGGCGCGTTCCCCTTCCTCGTGGGCCACCTGGCAGGCCTCTGGTGCCCATCTTCTGCTATATGAAGTCTTTTAACATGGAAAAATCGTAAGCAAGCTTACGGGACGAAACTCCGCCGCCACGAGGCGGAACCAATCTAGGGCTCCGGCGGAGCTGTTCTGCCGGGGAAACCTCCCTCTAAGAGCGGAAAATCATCACCATCGTCATCACCAACGATCCTCTCATTGGGAGGGGCTCAATCTCCATCAAAATCTTCACCAGCACCATCTCCTCTCAAACCCTAGTTCATCTCTTGTATCCAATCTTTGTACCAAAACCTCAGATTGGTACCTGTGGGTTGCTAATAGTGTTGATTACTCCTTCTAGTTGATGCTAGTTGGTTTATTTGGTGGAAGATCATAAGTTCAGATCCTTAATGCATATTAATACCCCTCTTATTATGAACATGAATATGCTTTGTGAGTAGTTACTTTTGTTCCTGTGGACATGGGAGAAGTCTTGCTATTAGTAGTCATGTGAATTTGGTATTCGTTCGATATTTTGATGAGATGTGCGTTGTCTCTCCTCTAGTGGTGTTATGTGAACGTCGACTACATGACACTTCACCATTGTTTGGGCCTAGAGGAAGGCATTGGGAAGTAATAAGTAGATGGTGGGTTGCTAGAGTGACAAAAGCTTAAACCCTAGTGACGATAATTCCCATGTGTCCTTGGGAGCGTTTTCCTTCATATATGAACTTGTCTAGGCTTGTCCTTTGCTACAAAAAGGATTGGGCCACCTTGCTGCACCTCATTTACTTTCATTGCTTGTTACCTGTTAAAAATTACCTTATCACAAAACTACATGTTACCGATAATTTTAGTGCTTGAAGAGAATACCTTACTGAAAACCGCTTGTCATTTCCTTCTGCTCCTCATTGGGTTCGACACTCTTACTTATCGAAAGGACTACGATAGATCCCCTACACTTGTGGGTCATCAAGACTCTTTTCTGGCGCCATTGCCGGGGAGTGAAGCGCCTTTCGTAAGTGGAACTTGGTAAGGAAAATTTCATATAGTGTGCTGAAATTTACTGTCACTTGTTACTATGGAACATAATCCTTTGAGGGGCTTGTTCGGGGTATCTTCACCCCGACCAGTAGAGCAAAGAGTTGCTCCTCAACCTACTAAACCTACTGAAAATGTTTACTTTGAAATTCCTTCGTGTATGATAGAGAAACTGCTAGCTAATCCTTTTACAGGAGATGGGACATTGCATCCCGATTTACACATAATCTATGTGGCTGAAGTTTGTGGATTATTTAAGCTTGCAGGTATGCCCGATGATGTTGTCAAGAAGAAGGTCTTCCCTTTATCTTTGAAGGGAGATGCATTAATTGACATGGTATAGGGTATGTGATGATATGGGATCATGGAAATACAAACGATTGAAATTGGAATTTCATCAGAAGTTTTATCCTATGCATCTTGTTCATCGTGATCGTAATTATATATATAATTTTTGGCCTCGCGAAGGAGAAAGCATCGCTCAAGCTTTGGGGAGGCATAAGTCAATGTTATATTCATGCCCCAATCATGAGCTCTCAAGAGAAATGATTATTCAAAAAATTTATGCTCGGCTTTCTCTCAACAATCGCTCCTTGCTCGATACTTATTGTGCTGGGTCTTTTATGATGAAGACTATTGAATTCAGATGGGATTTATTGGAAAGAACTAAACGCAACTCTGAAGATTGGGATCTCGATGAAGGTAAGGAGTCAGGTATGACACCTAAGTTTGATTGTGTTAAATCTTTTATGTATACTGATGTTTTCCGTGAATTTAGCACTAAATATGGACTTGACTCTGAGATAGTAGCTTATGTCTGTGAATCATTTGCTACTCATGTTGACCTCCCTAAGGAGAAGTGGTTTAAATATGATCCTCCCACTGAAGTAAAAGTATTGCCCCTATTAAAGTTGAAGAAAAGACTATCACTTATAATGATCCTATTGTTCCTACTACTTATATTGAGAAACCACCCTTCCCTGTTAGGATAAAGGATCATGCTAAAGCTTTAACTGTGGTTCATAAGAGTAATACTAAAACACCTACACCACGTAAGAAAATTAAAGTTGAACCTAGTATTGCTATGGTTAAAGATCTCTTGGCTGATAATATTGATGGACATGTTATTTACTTCTGTGATGAAGCTGCTAGAATTGCTAGAACCGATAATAAACATAAACATAGATGTCGGGTGGTCGGTGCAACATATGCCAATGGGTGGCTAATCATTGTGGGAGCCAGTAAGACATCGTCAGTGTCTGGAAACGGGATAAGGCGGAGACATGCATGCCGGCGAATCTTACCCAGGTTCGGGGCTCTCCTAGCAGATAACACCCCTAGTCCTGCTCTACGGGGTCTAAGCATGATCACTAGATCAACAAGTAGCTACAAGATGCTCCTTGAGTTGTTTTGCTAGAGGAAGAAGAAGGGGAATGCTAGCTCTCCTCTTATTTCTATATGTGTGTAAAACTCTAAGAGATCAACCCTTTGCATGGGTGCCCCGGGGGGTTTATATAGGCATACGCCCAGGGGTACAATGGTAATCCGGCTGGATGTGGGTCCAGTCCATGAGTGCCTGTAGTCGCCAGCTTCTCCGCCGGCCACTAGGGCCCGCCGACTGGTGGGTCCCGCTGGCTGCCGGGCTCTTGGCCGACAGGCTGGGCCCACCGCCCGGGGGTTTTGTTGGCTGCTGGTTACTATGGCCTTACTCTTGGTGACGGTGGCTTCGTCGTGGTAAGCATGGCTACAGTGCCGCCGCCTGGAGGGCATTCACTGTAGCCTTTACCCCATCTTATATGCTTAATGGTGCACAAACATCCAGGGCGGGGGCATGCCGACTACCAGGTGCCGGCCTCCCCCCAGGCTGACTGGTCAAGTCCAGCCGCCTTCTGGTATCTCTCTGGCAGGAGGGGCCCGCCGCCTGCGGGCCGTACTGACTGCCTTTCGTGGGCGAGGTCACGGTCAACGTGGCAACATTGCCGTGCCGGACGGGGAGTGGCCGCCCCGTACGGCGCACTGTGGCCACGCTCGCTCCGGGATTCTAGGGTGGCAAGGTTCACTGTAGCCACACCCTGTCTTGTCGTCGTTATGTGGGTGCAAACTTTGAGGGTATGGGTCAGGCCGCCTGCTAGGATTCGACCACTCTGGTGGCCGGCTGCTAGGAGTCAGCCCTCTTTGAGAGAGCTCTTAGAGCCTTGCCACCTTCCAGTAGCCAGCCGGTGGGATAGCCGGCCAAGTGAAGGCGGCCCTGCATCTTGGATGTTCGAGGTCTCAGTCGGACCGATATTTATTGAAGAGCTAGAAGAAGCCGGTTAGGCTACTCGTGGTCCTTTACTCCGACAGTAGTACACGAAGCTGGCCGGGCTTCGCGGCTGAAAGAGGAACGAGAAGCCCAAGCAGCTTCCTATCTTGAAGAGCCAACGGCTAGGAGTCGCCACAATCAGTCGCGCCGCCTGGTAAGTTTGGAGTCTGAAGGCGGGAACCAGCTGGCGCGCACGTCAGGCGCCAGGCCGGCCGCCCGCCGTCCGTGCGCCACATGGCACACTTCGGCTGGACCAGCAAGCCAACCCACGCGCGCGATGAGACGTTGCTGCAGGCTAGGGCCCGCCACCACCACGCCTCGGCCCACGCATGGATCTTCTGTGGCCGAGGCGGATGGTTGGCATTCCAGCGGCAGTTACCGCACGTCATTAAGGCGCAATAATCGCGGGTCGTGGGGGAGTGAGCGCAGTTAATCCCAAGTCCCCCACGTCCCGCCTCCTCGGCTTTGTCGCACCGCAGCTATAAATAGCGGGAGGAGGGGGAGCTGCAAACACACATGCGCTCGCCTCCTACTCCGCCATCTTCCTCCTCTTCTTCTTCTCTGTTGCCGTTGTTGTTCGCCGCCGTGCCGCTCCACTGGCCACCTTGCTACGCCGTAGCTCACCACCGTGGGGTTGCGCTCTCACCATCGCTGCGCTTTCTCCGTCAGCCTCTCATCTTCATGGCGCGCTCCAGAGCCTGGGACGGCTCCAACGTCCATGAAGACCACATCGATTTCCTCCGCAAGACGCGGCGGTTGCCCGGCGAGGACTACATGAGGGTCTGCCTTGCGCCGGAGCAGGAGATCTCGCCGGCGCCGGAGGAAGGCGAGCGTGTCATCTTTAGGTCGCATTGCCTGTGCGGCCTCGCCCTACCGGCGAGCGGCTTCTTCTGGGCCTTTCTTGACTTCTACAACCTCCAGCTGCACCACCTCACTCCGAACACGGTGGTGCTGCTGTTGGCCTTTGTCACCATGTGCGAAGGCTATCTCGGCATCCTCCCCACCACCGAGCTTTGGGGCGAGTTCTTACACTCAAAGCTCGGCACCATCGTCAAGAGCGTGGCTACGCAGTGTGGCGCCTTCGTCACGGTGCGGAGGCCGGCTGTTGAGAACCCGTTTCCTCCCATCACGCTGATCAAGCCGATGAAGATGTGGCAGCAGTAATACTAGCATCTTCCCGGAGGGCGACTGGGTCAATCTGCCGGCCTACGTAGCCGGCCTGCCGACTGTGAAGCGGCCTAACTGGTCATATCGAGCCAGGTCGCTGTCAGCCTCCGGAGCCGCCGCTGTCTCGCGGCTCCGGGTGTTGGTGAAGTCGGAGGGCCTGACCGGGCCCGACTTGCTGACAGCCTTCGTGGCGCGCTGGGTGCTCCCGCTCCAGGGCCACCCTCACATGATATGTCAGATGAGCGGGCATCGAGACCCAAGCCAGCTGTGCACCAAAGAGATGCCTCACACAAGGTCGCTCACATGTGTTGGGATCTACGGTAGGGTGCGTCGACTGCAAATTAAGATTTCCTACGCGCAGAACAACCAAGAACATGCTATGGGAGATGGATCACTAATCGTTATGACTAGACGCATAGTGCCGTGCAGCGGAAGAAGAGTTGGGGCAGCGCGTCCGCGTCGATCGTCTCCTCCTCGTCCGATCTCCCTCCAACAGCTGGTCGTCTGATCCAATGTACAAGTTCGCTGGAGTAGTGCAAGTGCACCGCCTCTAACAGTATCCGCGTGCGCAGGAGGAACACCATGCGGCGAACTGCTAGGTCTGATCACACAGTCGTCGGCGAGTGGAGGTGGCTACTAGCAACACATGCAAACCCTAGTCGCAGCACCGAAGTGATCAATCGCATGAGTGTCCCGTACCTCCACTTTATATAGGCGTCCGTCGCGGGCTTAACACTTGGGCCTCGCACGGACCCTAAAGCCCACAAGTCTACTTGGCCACAATCCAAATACAGTTCGGATCACATCCGACCAGTGTCCTCGGATCCGACCTTGTAGGTTCCTTCCCTTAAGCGCGCGACCCCTTAGGTTCAAGTCGGCTTGGTCGCAGTTCGGATCACCTCCAACCTGCATGGTTAGTAGCAGCCTCTAGCAAGGCATGCCAACCACCAAGCAGACTATGAAGCTGGTTAGGCGAACTTGTACAACGTGTCACACTTCTGTTCCCTTTGCCTCATGATATATGTTGTCGGTCTCAAGGCGAGACTGTCATCCTTGTGCTAGCCCGACCTCTTTCTCGTTCCAGTGATACCGACCACAAAGCAGATTATCTCATAATCCCTATCGCATGGCCATGCTTATCCTGGTCGGATCACACGAGGGGCCCAGAGTATATCTCTCCTGATCGGAGGGGAAAATCCCATCTTCTCGACCATGTCTCGCAGCATCGGACTGGACAAACCCGAAACCAACCTTTGTAACTACCTAGTCACGGAGTAGCGTTTGGTCGGCCCAAAGCAAGGTTGTCACCATCCCGAGTACATGCGTCAGCTCAGGTCTTAGGACATAGAATGTATGTTTTACTAGAGACTCACAGATGACATATCACTGCGTCTCATAATTGGGTCTGTCCGACTCGGTCCTTATCTCGACTCGGATCCGACTACGTCGAATCTGACCAGACCTTTCCAAGTCCATATTATCCGGTTAGCATCCAATGCTCCATGGCTAGTGAGACCAAGCCATCGACCGTGTCATATGCTAGTCTATTCGGCTACGCGTCCACACAGCCCTTTCGACTAGGGACCTTTTTGGACAGTCATCATACAATGCATAGTCCCACAAACAAGTCACATACATGCTAATACACATCATTGATAATGTCCAAGGACTATCTTTATTCATAAACACATAGGAAATATCATCATACATGATTGCCTCTAGGGCATATCTCCAACAATCTCCCACTTGCACTAGAGTCAATCAAATAGACATCAAATGCCCATAGCTCTAACGTGCCCCTCATGCTTGGGTTGTGGAAGCGGCTTAGTCAATGGATCTGCAATATTTGCATCCGTGTGAATCTTGCATAACTCTACATCACCATTCTTTACGATCTTTCGTATCAGGTGATATTTCCGGTCTATGTGTCTGACCTTGTGGTGATTCCTCGGCTCCTTGGCTTGTGCGATGGCACTAGAATTATCACAATAAAGGTCCAACGGTTTCACCGAGGCTGGGAAAATACCAAGATCACCCAGAAAATGCCGGATCCAAACACCTTCATTTGCAGCTTCACAAGCCGTAATGTATTCGGCTTCTGTGGTAGAACCGGCCACCATATCCTGCTTGGAACTCATCCAATGCACTGCTCCTCCGTTTAGGACGTACACAAATCCGGACTGTGATCAACAATCATCTCTGTCTATTTGGAAACTAGCATCGGCGTAACCCCTTACGGCAAGCTCTTCCTCACCTCCATAAACTAGGAACATCTCTTTAGTCATTTTCAGGTACTTCAAAATAGTCTTTAGCGCTGCCCAGTGACTCTCACTTGGGTTGGCATGGTATCTGCTTGTTAGACTTATTACAAAAGCAACATCTGGCCTTGTACATATCATGGCATACATGATGGATCCGATTGCAGAGGCATACGGAATCCTACTCATACTGCTTCGCTCATCAGATGTCGAAGGACTCTGAGTGTGACTTAGCCTTATACCATGTGGGAGTGGCAAGAACCCTTTCTTTGCCTCACTCATGTTGAACCGCTTCAACACTTTATCAATGTACGTGCTCCGGCTCAAGGCGAGCAGCCTCCTCGATCTATCTCTATAGATCTTAATGCCTAAAATATACACTGCCTCACCAAGGTCTTTCATCGAAAACTTGCCATTCAATGACTCCTTGACCGACTTCAGCATCGAAACATCGTTCCCGATCAGTAGTATGTCGTCCACATACAAGATCAAAAACACTATCGAGCTCCCACTTAACTCTTGTATAAACAAGAGTCCTCTTCACTTTTAATGAATCTGAGACCAATGACGACCTCATCAAACAAATGTTCCAACTCCGAGATGCTTGCTTCAACCCATAAATGGATCTCTTGAGCATGCATACCTTTCTAGTGCTAGTCAGATCAACAAAACCCTCGGGCTGTATCATATACACGTCCTCGGTTAAATTTCCGTGTAGGAAAGCCGTTTTGACATCCATCTGCCATATCTCGTAATCGAAATATGCAGCTATAGCTAGTATGATCCTCACCGATTTTAGCATCGCTACCGCCGAGTAAGTCTCGTCGTAGTCAATTCCTTGAACTTGTCCATAACCTTTAGCGACAAGCCAAGCTTTGTGGATCTGAACATTTCCATCCACATCATTTTCTTCTTCAAGACCCATTTGCAATCAATGGCAGTTACGCCAGGTGGCGGATCAACCAAGTCCCAGACTTGATTCTCATCCATGGACTTTAACTCGGATCTCATGGCCTCCAGCCATGCCTCAGAATCGGAGCTCACCATTGCTTCCGCACACATGGTCGGCTCGTCGCTTTCTAGTAACAATACATCACGCACTTTGTGCAATCTTTCCGACCACCGTGGTTACGGTGCCGCTTCCACTACAGGTTTCCTGACTGACTCCGGTATGATCTCATCACCAGCCGAGCCGTCCTCGAGTGGTCCTCGAATTTCTTCGATTCAAACCGTCCTCCCACAGGCCTCCCGACTGAGAAACTCTTTCTCAAGGAAAACCCCGTTCCGAGCAACAAACACTTTGTTCTCTTCCCAGTTGTAGAAGCTATATCCCAAGGTTTCCCTCGGATACCCTACGAATATGCATTTATCCGATTTAGGTGTAAGCTTGTATGACATAAGCCGCTTGACAAATGCTTCACAACCCCAAATCTTTAGAGAAGACAAACTGGAACTCTTCCCAGTCCACATCTCATGTGGTTTCTTGTCTACGGATTTTGATGGTACCCTGTTAAGTGTGAAAGCTGCATTTTCTAGAGCGTATCCCCAGAATGACAAGGGTAAATCCGATTTGCTCATCATAGACCGGACCCTGTCCAACAAGGTCCTATTCCTCTGTTCTGATACGTCATTTCTCTGCGGCGTACCCGGAGGTGTTAGCTGAGGTACTATACCTCGGCTTTTCAGATGATCATCAAACTCCTGGCTCATGTACTCACCTCCATGATCAGATCACAGAAGCTTTATAGTCTTGCCGAGCTGATTCTCAACCTCATTCTGAAACTCTTTGAACTTTTCAAAAGTTTCTGACTTGTTCCTCATTAAATAGATATATCATATCTACCCAAGCTGTCGGTAAAAGTCACGAAGTACTGATAGCCACCTCTGGCAGTTGTGCTCATTGGACCACACACATCACTATGTATAAGTTCCAACAGCTCGGACGCCCTCTCGCAACTCTTTGCGAAATGAGACTTAGTCATCTTGCCGAGCAAGCATGATTCACATGTCTCGAACGACCCGAAGTCGGACGAAGTTAGGAGCCCATCATCATGGAGCTTCTTCATGCATTTCAGACAAATGTGTCCAGCCCAGAAGTATGTCGGATTTATCTCATTAGGCTTATGCCTCTTGACATTCACGTTATAGACCGGTTCCCGTTCTAGATTCAATATAAATAGCCCATCAATAATGGGTGTATAGTCATGGAACATACCATTCAAAAATATCGAACAACCATTGTCCTTTAAATTGAATTCATACCCTTGACTCATCAAACATGAGGCAGAAATAATGTCCCGACTAAGTGCAGGAATGTAATAACAATTATTCAATTCCATAATGAATCCAGAAGGAAGCTGGAGCTGCATCGTGCCGACCTCCAACGCAGCAACTCTTGCTTTGTTGCCGACCCTGATGTCAATCTCCCCTTGAGCCACACGCCTAGTTCTTACCAGCCCCTGCATCGAGTTGCAAATATGAACAACTGTTCCGGTATCAAATACCCAAGAGCTACTAGGTATGTCAGCAAGGTAAATGTCTATAACATATGCAACAAGTGTACCTTTGCCTGAAGCGGCATTCCCGGCCTTCTTGCCATGCTCTGCAAGCCACTTGCTACAGTCCTCTTCCAGTGACCGGTCTCCTTGCAGTGATTGCAAACGGTCTTCGAGTCTGCTCCAGACTTCGGCGCAACGGCGGAGGTTGCCGTCTCCGTGCCCTTTGCCTTAGCCTTTTTCTTGGACCAACTCTTCTTGACCTTAGCCGATTTCTGCACCATCAACACTTGATGCGTGCCTTTCTTAATATCCTGCTCTGCCACAGCATCCCATGCAATTTAGTGAGCTTCTTATCCTTGCCATGCATATGATAGTTCGAGATGAACGTCCCATAGCTGGGCGGAAGAGAACCCAGAACAACATCAGTAGCCAGCTCATCCAAGAGCGGGAAACCCAAACGATCCAAAGCTTGCACATATCCGATCATCTTAATCACATGTGGGCTCAGTGGATCACCTTCCTTCAGCTTGCATTCCATCAAGGATCGCCGGGCGTTGAACCTTTCGGTCCTAGCCTGTGTATGAAACATGCTCTTGAGACTCTCGATCATATCGTAAGCCTCAACATTTTCGAAATGCTGTTGCAAATCGGGCTCCATACAAGCCATCATCAGACAACTAATCTCCGTTGATTCATCAACGAGTTTCTAGTAGGCATTCTTAGTTGCGGCATTAGCATTATCGGCAGGTTCCTCTGGAAGTGGATCCTCTAGAACATGTTCCTTTTTATCGTGCTTGAGAACAATTATCAGATTTCTATACCATGTGGTAAAGTTTGTCCATTCAGTTTATCCTTTTCCAGAATTGATTTCAATGTAAAGTTGGGTTGAGGAGGGGGTGCCATTGATCTATAACAGAAAATATGCAATCACTAAGCAACGTGTTTATGTAGAGTAATTCTAGCCTAAACAGAAATACTCCTACTGAAGTCAGCATCCCTCCGCAAACTCTCAGTGATTCAGGATCCAACTAGCGCATGCGACTAGTGAGCTTTAGCATCACTGCTAGCCAACATACCTATCCGGTAAGCAACTCCTTGCTAATCGTATCTCTATACGACTCCTGTCAGTCGGGAAGGTATCTCATACCCCGGCTCCCAACCTTCTTTTCCACAAGGCCCAAAACCGTTTTGATAGCCTTGTCAAGTTAACCTGATGCAGTGCATTGTCCGTGTCCGACACAAACCCTTCAGTTCAAGGACACCTAGCAGAACCCCAATTTTATGAGCCCACTACTAGACGTACTTGACGTGCGAAGGTGCAACATCGGGAATGGCAATTTACTTTATATTAATGAGGGATATTTCTACCATTTTAACATGCATAGAAACAAAGCAGCATAACAATCACAAATAACACATATTGTGAAATAGTATGGCTCCTTCATGGACGTTCTTCCAGGTTGGATCTGACTCCGATGACCATCTACGAACTCCATCTTGTTTGTCACGCCGGGATGCCAAGCCACCAACCTGATCTCTATTATCCAACTGCTACAACTAGTAATGAATTTACATAGAGTCACAAGTCCACACGCAGGTCGTTATACAATATAATGACATCACTTTGGCTCCTGCCGGCAGACAAACATGACAGGCAGGCCATGTATAAATTACACACATGCATCACATACACATGAGCCATACTATTCACATCAAACCTGCAAAACCAAGTTATGCATAGAACTGTATTCTACTGGTTTGTGTGTCGGGTATGAAATACACGGTGCTACGCACACGGCGGTCCCTCGCGGGTGCGGGCAGTGCCCAACATTTTCAGAAATCACAGATCACATCTGCACTCTGATCACGCCGAATTTTCTGATCTGACCGATCTCATCGATCATCGCAAAACCGATTCGGGTTTATGTTTGACTGTTAACCCCGATGTCGGCTGACCAACCGGTAGGAGTAGATCGTGTCACGACCTCGACGATCCCGATTGACAGAAAACATAGCCTCAACGATCCCCATGCGCAGTTGATCACATCAACCGTGCACATAGCCGATCTCATAAACAAAAACAGATCTCATCTACTGCCTCCGTATATCTAATATGCATACGATCTGAATCCAAATATTATAGCAGAGGCTCTGATACCACTGTTGGGATCTACGGTAGGGTGCATCGACTACAAATTAAGATTTCCTATGCACAGAGCAACCAACAACATGCTACAGGAGATGGATCACCGATCGTTGAGGGAGTCCTGGATTAGGGGGTATCCGAACAGCCGGACTGTGTACAACGTACGTACTATTGAAGCATGAAGATACAAGACTAAAGACTTCGGCCCGTGTCCGGATGGGACTCTCCTTTGCGTGGAAGGCAAGCTTGGCGATCCGGATATTATATTTCCTTCCTTGTAACCGACTGCATGTAAACCCTAGCCCTCTCCGGTGTCTATATAAATCGGAGAGGTTGGTCCTTAGAAGGCCGATCACAATTACAATCATACCATCATATCCTAGCTCTTAGGGTTTAGCCTCTATGATCTTGTGGTAGATCTACTCTTGTACTACCCGTATCATCAATATTAATCAAGCAGGAAGTAGGGTTTTACCTCCATCCAAAGGGCCCGAACCTGGGTAAACATCTGTGTCCCTCGCTTCCTGTTACCATCAGCCTTGACGCACAGATCGGGACCCCCTACCCGAGATCCGCCGGTTTTGACACCGACATTGGTGCTGTCATTGAGAGTTCCTCTGTGACGTCGCCGCAAGGCTCGATGGCTCATCTCATAGTCAAGGACGACATTATCTCGGAGGGAGCTCTGGCTGTAGGCCAGACGCTCTGACTCGGCGGCTTTATCATGGCCGCCGCATCGGCGGTAGCACCAACGTTGGCCTCTCGGGTCATCAATCATGACCGTCGCGTCAGTTCGGAACTTGCCGAACAGATGGATCCAATGGAGCTTTCCTCCCTTAATGAACTCTTGGATCGCATCGCCGCTCTGGGAGTCGCTACGAACTATGACCGGATTGGTCTTAAACCCGACCGAAGGGACATCAGGTCCCCGCCGGCCACCCATTAGGTAGCAATAGTGGAGGAACCACGCGCGGATTGTCCCTCAACTTTGAGGACGAATTATGTTCGGATTGCCGAACTTCTTGAGCCAAAAACTTGCTCAAAGGGAAACATGACCCAGGCCCCGGACTTAGAACCAGGCAGTGGGCCAAAGGAATTGGGCGGTATCCCAGATTCTGTGCTGTTAAGACCGGAACTGCCCACGCCCTTGGGCGTTAGATCGGATCAAAATCCGGATTCTGTTAACAACACCTATCTGGACTTAAACTGTCGTCTCTCCCGCATCAGGCAAGAGCCCCAGGAAATGGTACACCATTACTGGGCCAGATTCCTCCTTGTGCTTAACAAGGTCAAGGACTGTCGCGAGGAGCACATGGTCTCACTCTTCTGCAAAAATTGCACGGACGAAGGCCTCCTCAATGCTATAAGCCGCCGCAACATAGTACGCTTCGCGGACTTGACAAACATAGTACGGAAGTACTGTGCGATGGAGAGCGCTTGGAAGACCCAGACAGAATTTTGGGATAGTACTCCTCTCACCAAGACCTTTGTCCGAACTAAACGGACGAACTCTCGTAAGTCGTCCGATCCAATCCCCAAGAAACCAAAGCCCACCCCAGGGCGGGGATCCGTATTGGAAGAATGGCTCGACGGGCCAAGTAAGCTCCACAATACTCCGGATACAATACCAACTCATAACCTTAGGGCATGTTGGATACTCCGGCAGGTGGCAAAAAGTGGCGAGGATCTTCTTGTAAGCCATAAAGCGGAACAACATCCTGCCAGCGGACACAATACGATACTAGCAGTCTTTGAGACTTTTGCCTCGAGCAACAGGCGCAAGCGAGCTCATCGAAGCTCTGCGGAAATTTGCCATGTGGAAAAGATAAACCCCTGGAATGACACTGCTATAACTTTCAATTCCAGTGATGAACCTCGATTCCAGACTGTCTGGGCACCGGCCGCTCTGGTCCTTAGCTCAATCGTGGACGGCTTTCGGCTCACCAAAGTACTCATGGACGGCGGGAGCAGGTTAAACTTGATCTATGAACAAACGCTCGACAAAATGGAAATTGATAAAGGCCGCATTGAGCAAAGCGGCACCACCTTCAGGGGAATCATCCCTACTCGGGAAGCATGGTGCGCGGGAAAAATCACACTCGATGTGGTATTCGGCACCCCGGAGAAATCACATTCCAAGTGGCTCCCTTTAGCAGCGGATATCACGCCCTTCTAGGGCGGGACGCGTTTACAAGCTCTCAAGCTGTACCCCATTATGGGTACATGAAGCTTAAAATGCCCGGACCCAACGGAATCATCACTCTAGCCAGTGATCCGGACGTCGCTCACTCTAGCCAGTGATCCGGACGTCGCACTACGCGCCGAAAATAAAACCGCAGCACTAGCCCTGGAAGCATTATCTGAAGCCCTAACAGCCGAAGAGTTAACAACACTGCGGGCCACCGTGGACAAGGATGATGTCATACTCGACAAACGACCCAAGTCCACCTCATTTAAACCTGCAGACGAGATAGTCAAATTCCAAGTCCACCCAACAGACCCCACGAAGACAGCATCCATTGGGACACAGTTGAGCCCCGTGATGGACGCCGCACTGCGAGATTTCTTACGCGAGAATTGGGACATTTTTGCTTGGCGCCCTTCGGACATGCCAGGCATCCCACGCCGGCTGGCCGAACACAACCTCAATATACTAAAGGCATACAAACCGGTCAAACAGACCCTAAGGCGGTTTTCAGAACCCAAACGGCAAGCCATGGGGGAAGAGCTAGCCAAGCTGCTTGAGGCCGGATTCATCAGAGATATTAAACATCCGGATTGGCTGGCAAATTTGGTAATGGTACTGAGGGAGTCCTGGACTAGGGGGTGTCCGGATAGCCGGACTATCATCATCCGCCGGACTCCAAGACTATGAAGATACAAGATTGAAGACTTCGTCCCGTGTCCGGATGGGACTTTCCTTGGCGTGGAAGGCAAGCTTGGCGATACGGATATGTAGATCTCCTACCATTGTAACCGACTCTGTGTAACCCTAGCCCTCTCCGGTGTCTATATAAAACGGAGGGTTTTAGTCCGTAGGACACACAACCATTACAACAATCATACCATAGGCTAGCTTCTAGGGTTTAGCCTCCTTGATCTCGTGGTAGATCCACTCTTGTACTACCCATATCATCAATATCAATCAAGAAGGAGTAGGGTTTTACCTCCATCGAGAGGGCCCGAACCTGGGTAAAAACATCGTGTCCCTTGTCTCCTGTTACCATCCGCCTAGACGCATAGTTCGGGACCCCCTACCGACATTGGTGCTTTCATTGAGAGTTCCTCTGTGCCATCACCGATAGGAAGGATGCCTCTTCCCGTCTTCAAAGACGGTATCTTCGCCAAAGGAGCCTTGGCCGCCGGCCAAACTATCCGGCTGGGTGGTTTTCTCATGACCGCCTGTTCGGCCACCACTTCGAGGATAACCTCTCGGGTCATCAAAAGCAATCTTCACGTCAACTCGGAATTCGCCAAGCAGCTGGATCCAATAGAGCTCTCATCCGTAAACGAGCTCTTGGATCGCATCGCCGCCCTAGGAGTCGCTACAGACTACAATCAGAGGAACAACGCGGCGACTCTTCTCCTGTATTGAAAACTAGTCGTGTCCAGGCTTCCGAACCCTCCACGCCGGATTCCCGCGGAGGGACGGACTTCGATCAAGCACTGAACCTAAAGTCAGGCATCGGACCGGACTCGTTGGACAACGTCCAACAATCCAAGCTTCCAAATTCGGAAACTTCTCGGCCCTTGAGCCTTGAGATGGGTAGGACTCCGGACTCAATTCCACCCACCCACCCAGACATATGCGATCTATCTCAAATCCGGCAAGAGCCCGCTGAAACAGTACATCATTACTGGGCCAGATTCCCCCTGGTTATGGACAGGATAAAGGACTGCCGAGAGGAAAATGCAATTTTAATTTTCTGCAATAATTGCACGGACGAGGGAATATTGAACGCCATCAGTCGTCGCGAAATTACACGCTTCGCCGATCTGGCGTCCATAGTATGAAAGTACTGTGCGATGGAGAGTTTCCGGAAAACCGAAACTAAGTTTTGGGACAATCGGGCCCCGAATACAACCCTAGTCCGAAACAAAAGGGTGCATCACACTCAGGCACCAGGTACAAAAACCAAAAAGCAAAAACCCCATAAAGGGCACGGAACCGTACTGGAGGGATGGCTCAACGGACCCTATAAAATTCACAGTACAAAAGGCGCCACTCCAACACATAGCCTTCGAGCATGTTGGATACTGCGGCAGGTGGCCAAAAATGGCGAAGAGCTTCTAGCCCCAGAGAGCCACTCCAATAGTACCAGTACGGTGTCAACAGTCTTCGAGACTTTCACATCAAATAATATGCAGAAACTTACAATCCGCAGCCTCACCGAAGTCTACCAAGTAGCAACAACAAATCCACGGAGCGACACGACCATCACCTTCAACGCCAGCGACGAACCTAAATTCCGAACAGCCCGAGCACCAGCCGCATTGGTCCTTAGTCCGATAGTGGACGGCTTTCGCCTTACCAAGGTACTTATGGATGGCGGCAGCGGATTAAACCTCATCTACGAGGAAACTCTTCAAAAAATGGAAATAGACTGGAGCCGCATTGAGAGAAGCAGCACAACCTTTAGAGGAACTAGTAGAGTGGCCCGCCCGATGTGCGGGCTAGAATTTTTAAGTTCTGTCATGATAATGCATTATTTGATATGTCTATAAAAGATTGGAACCTAATGTGATAAACATGCACCTAATCCAGTAACCACCATCTTTAGGGTGTTGAGCTCAATGCGAGGGCATCATAATTAGAGTTTTGAATTTAATTTTAGGGCGTCATGTTATGAGAGGGGTAATTTCTAAAAATATGTATTTGTAGTTTCGTATGTAATCATGCCAGGAAATTTTTTTTATGTCTGATAATATAATATTACTGCATTCACAGGCCATCGAATATGTGTATCTTATCCAGATATGTCTGTCATTTACTCACTTTGTTCGAACATACATGACCTCTTATTAATAATGTTTAAGATATAAATTTGACCATTGTTTGAATTGAAAATGAAAATTGGATTCTTGTGGAATGTTGAATACTTTTGAACAAAAAACTAATCACGTTGTTTTCTTTTGACCAATCCTAGCATCTATTTAAATCTATGGTAGAAGCAAATGAGTTTTTTATCCAAAACTGTGAAGAAATTTTCTTTTAAGGCATCATCTTATAATTTAAAAATATATTTATTATTAACTTTTCTTTTATACTTTACTCTCTATGTTGCCTCTTATTCAGATAATATGTCGCCTTCACATCATCATATGCACTCCCTTGTTGCAAAATTTAAGTGTCCAATTATCCTAAGAGAATCATAAGTATTTCTACCAATTATCATGTAGTGTCTCATTATCATACAAAAAGATCGCCCTAAGTAGTACCAAATTCTTCCATTGGAAGATATGAAGTAACACATGGAAATTCACAGGCCAAGAATGTAGGTACAAAATAGATAACTCGCAGGTGGCAAATTTATCCACCAATACAGAGTGTTTAGATAATTTAGGACTAAAACCACTTCAATATGGAATGGGGGGAGTAATAATTGTATGTACACAACCTTGACAATCTGTAGAACCACAAAAGGTACATAGTTTATTAACCAATTTAATTGTACGGAAGGTTCTAAGCATGGCACTCCTTTGCTTCACATTTACACCCCTATGTCACTGAAGAAACCTACAATTAAACCATAATTTACTCGTTTTATCCCAGAGTGTGCAAGCAGTAGCCTGTATCAGGCTGCACAGTAAGTTGGCAGTGTACTTCGATCTCGGAACAAAATATTGGAAAAATGATAAGAATTATAAAGACAAGCTAGTTATATCTATGAGGGAACATTAGAGATGAAAAACTCTTAAGTGAGAAGAGATTATGACAGGCAAGCATATTAAATGATTAATCAACATTGGCATAAATCATTTGGTCGTCTGCATTGGGAAAAACATAGGCATATACATAGATGTATGGAGTGCCGTGCACAATAGGTGCTCATAAATCAACCTAGTGAATAGAATAATAGGTCTACTTGAGGACTGAGGAGCTGTATTTCCATCCTTGAATTTCTGATCATCTCTAATTTACTCACAAATCAATAGGTTACCTGCTTCTACACACGTCGAATTTACCATCAGTGCAATACTCTCAATCGTACATTATGTAAGATAAATGTACGCGACTACCTACCTTCGGTTCGAAATTCTGATTACCATGTTCTTTTGTTCCCTTGTTGAAATTGAAACTACGCCAACCTACACCATGAAGGTCCCATAAACATCTCAAATGTCTTCAGAATCCTAGACAACACATCCATATTGTGGCAGTAAGATTCCGAGTTAGGGCATAATACTAAATTGGACATCTGCAATTAGTAAATTACCAGGACGCCAAATAATTGTGCATGTGTATAACTAAAAATAAAATTACTTTTGTACATCCAAATTAGGTGTTATGCATAATGTTTTAAATAGCGGGCTATGGAAAATAGCGGCAGGCCTCCAAATCAGCTATAGCGGAGCTATAGCGGGCTATTTGTGAAGGCAACCATTTAGCGGCACTCTGCTGAAAAGGCTATAGCGGAGCTATGTCCGGCTATTTAAACTATAGCAAGGACACTAAGTAGTTGAGCATATGTAGATCAAAACACCATGTGATCTAGAGCGAATCATACATTTGCAATTATTTAATCGTCAGAACATTATTAGTAGGTAATTAACAGGTTAATCTTAGATGCACAAACCTTGTGCTTCGTGGGATAATGAAGGCGATGCTATTGAAGAGCTCGGTCAGAAAATCTCCAGCCTCGTTCCCCTACCATGCCACGCACAGCCACGCTTTCAGTGCTGGCTCGTTCCTCGACCCATGATGATTTGCTTATTTCACTGGTTCGTTCCTCAACTCTCTTGCCTCTGAAGGTGTCATGTGTCATCGATCTAATATCACAGACTCTTTTAGTTACACTGAGTTGCAAACTCTTCCTAGCAATATCAACATACAGACCTAGACTATGCATCAGTACGTATGTACTACAACTCATGTATTTATTTACATTTTTCGGAACGTAGTTACTAAAATGAACACTCATAATTCCAAGAATAGGAAAATATATGGGAAATTCTTAGGTTGCACTAACCTTTTAGCTGTATCGTCATTGTACATTATTTTTCTGCACCACCAATTTGTACATGTAGGTTATTTTATGTTTATACCCTTACCATCCTGCCAAGAATTATTACTAACTTTGAGATATCCAAACAGATCATATGCTCCCTGATAACTCGAATTTAGATGCATAATTTACAGTTTTCTGAAAAAGACAATGAATTTACTTTATAAGTGCACAATCAGGAAGATCGCTGTTTACTCAAATTTCCACGCATACTTTACACCTTTATGGAAGGGCAATGAATTTATAATCGTAGTAATCTGGGAGATCAAAGTTCTCTTCCCTTTCTTATGGAACAGGGAGATTGAAGCTGATAGTCATATACGGGACAGAAAAGGATGGAACTCCTCTGCTTCTGTAAACAAATCAAAGCCATGGCCTTAGCATTAAAATGGAAGTAGGGGGGGAATACAACCTGCACAGCTACATGCGGCTTTGCAGACTAATATGTATGAGACAGGCACATCAAACCTGAGAGAGACCACCCAGAATTCAACATGTTGTGTGAATGTACATCTCAATACAGATAAATCTCTGATCAATTGATCTCATATTTTTTTTAAAGCATTGCTAATCTCACCTAAGATATGGAAGGTAATCGTGTTCTGGATGTGCCTCATGAGACTTGTGGAAAAAGATCCATTGTGGGGTAGACATTGTTTCTGGGCAGTGATGGCATGTGTAAGGACATGTTGGAGGGGAGTTCCATGCTAGCAAGCCAACACTTCCATGCAGTCCCTGCCGCTAGATTTTTTTTCCTTCCTTAGACATCTACTGCGTGTTTCCTCCTCATCCTCCATTGATGGCTGATCAGGAAAGAAGATTTGCCTCATGCACCGCTATACCTGATTCGGGACATGACGGAGATCACGCAGTAACTCAAGGCCATATATCTTGTGCCCTACCGCTAGAATTTTTTTCCTTCCCTAGACATGTACTGCGTGTTTCCTCCTCATCCTCCATTGATGGCAGATTAGGCAAGAAGATTTGCCTCATGCACCGCTATACCTGATTTGGGACATGACGGAGATCACGCAGTAAGTCAAGGCCATCTATCTTAGTGCCTCCGCTAGTAACCAGCCAGAAGCATGTTGGGCGCTCGTGCTAGGAATAGATCAATGGAAAGGGCATGTGTACAGCTTCTCTTTCCGGTACTGCTGCAGCAAGCGCTCTAGAAGGAAGACATGGGGCGGCGAAGGTGAGAGCGCCGATGTTGGACGGAGGATTGCGGGGAAGTTTGCGAGCGGCTGGTGCGTGGAGCATCACGATCCAAACAGGAGAGAAGGAAAATATAGAATAGGGTTTCTTTGTTTCTTAGATATGGTCTTCTATGGATATAGAAACGTGGGATCTCATGGCATTGGTGGGTAAATATTACTCCTAGATATAGAGACGTGGGATCTCATGGCATTGGTGGGTAAATATTACTCCTAGATATAGAGACGTGGGATCTCATGGCATTGAACGCATTTTTTTGATGGAATATGTTACACATATCTAACGGTTATATAATTATAATTTTAGAGAACACACAAAATCGAGGGCCAGTATTTTCTAATTAACGTAGAATTTTTTAGACTAATTCTCTTGCTTCTAATTAACCCATCAATCACTTTGGAAAATATAGATTAGGGTTTCTTTGTTTCTTAGATATGGTCTTCTATGGATATAGAAACGTGGGATCTCATGGCATTGGTGGGTAAATATTACTCCTAGATATAGAGACGTGGGATCTTATGGCATTGGTGGGTAAATATTACTCCTAGATATAGAGACGTGGGATCTCATGGCATTGGACGCATTTTTTTGATGGAATATGTTACACATATCTAACGGTTATATAATTATAATTTTAGAGGACACACAAAATCGAGGGCCAGTATTTTCTAATTAACGTAGAATTTTTTAGACTAATTCTCTTGCTTCTAATTAACCCATCAATCACTTTTTATATATAAATAGATAATCCCTAGCCGGGAAGCACGCTGCACTGGAAAAATCACACTTGATGTGGTGTTCGGCTCGCCGGACAATTACAGGTCCGAAGAGGTCACGTTCCAAGTGGCCCCGTTCAGCAGCGGATATCACGCTATATTAGGACGAGAGGCATTCACAATTTTTCAAGCCATACCCCATTACGGGTACATGAATTCTGGGCCCGACGGAATAATCACTCTAGCTAGTGATCCGGACATAGCACTCCGCGCCGAAAACAAGACAGCCGCATTAGCCCTGGAGGCACTATCCGAAGCCCTAGCGGCAGAAGAACTCACTGCGTTGCGCTCTACGGTGAATAGGGACGATGTGATACTCGATAAGAGATCCAAGTCCACCTCCTTTAAACCAGCGGACGAAATAGTCAAGTTCCAGGTCCATCCAACGGACCCAACAAAGACGGCCTCCATCGGGGCACAGTTGAACCCTGATGTAGATGCTGCACTGCGAGAATTCCTTCGAGAAAATTGGGACATCTTTGCCTGGCACCCTTCAGATATGCCAGGAATCCCACGCAGATTGGCAGAACACAGCCTAAACATCCTAAAAGGATTCAAGCCAGTCAAATAGGCTCTTCGGCGATTTTCCGAACCCAAAAGACAGGCAATGGGAGAAGAGCTAGCCAAACTACTGGAAGCCGGATTCATCAGAGACATCAAACGTCCGGACTGGCTAGCAAACCTGGTAATGGTACCAAAGAAGGACAAATCTTGGCGCTTATGCGTCGATTTTAAAGACCTTAACAAGGCCTGCCCAAAGGATCCCTTCCCCCTTCCCCGCATAGACCAAATAATCTATGCTATGGTAGGGCACGATACATTGTGCTTCCTTGATGCATACTCTGGCTACCAACAAATCAAGATGGCAGAAGCGGACCAGGCCGCAACGACATTCATTACTCCATATGGACCATTCTGCTTCAACACGATGCCCTTCAGACTCAAAAACACCGGCGCAACATATCAGCGCATGATTCAGACATGTCTGGCTGCCCAGATCGGCAAAACAGTAGATGATTTGAGGCTCACATTCGACAACCTTCGAGCATATGACATTAAGCTGAATCCGGAAAAATGCGTTTTCGGCGTACCAGCCAGAAAGCTCCTGGGCTTCATTGTATCCGGTAGAGGAATTGAAGCAAACCCAGCCAACATCCGAGCTCTCTCATAGCTGGATATTCCAAAAGACCTCAAACAAATACAAAAATTGACCGGATGCGTAGCGGCTCTAAGCCGCTTTATCTCCCGTTTGGGAGAAAAGGCATTGCCCCTCTATCGCCTTCTCAGGCGCACCGAACACTTCGAGTGGACGGGCGCTGCCACTGCCGGACTCGAAGAAATATAAGCCATATTGGCAACAAATCCGGTCCTGGCTGCGCCTAACCTGGGCGAACCAATGTTGTTATACATCGCGGCCACACATCAAGTTGTAAGCGCGGTACTCGTCGTCGAACGAGAAACAGAAGGGCATAAATTCCCTCTTCAAAAACCAGTGTACTACGTATCCACTGTCTTAACTCCCTGCAAGTCCTGTTACCCACACTATCAAAAGATAGCGTATGCGGTGTTCATGGCATCCCGGAAGCTCCGACACTACTTTCAAGAGTGTTCGATAACAGTGGTCTCCGAAGTGCCCCTCAACGACATTATAAACAACCGTGACGCGACGGGCAGGATTGCAAAATGGGCCATTGAGCTCTTACCATTTGATATAACTTACAAACCTAGGCGAGCTATAAAGTCGCAGGTCTTGGCTGACTTTGTCGCTGAATGGACTGAAGCCGAACTCCCAAAAGAGTACGGCGCATACTCCAATTGGATTATGCACTTCGATGGCTCCAAAATGTTGGCCGGCTTGGGGGCTGGCGTTGTATTGACGTCCCCAACCGGGGACACATTCCAATACGTACTTCAGATGATGTACATGGACTCCAACAATGCAGCCGAATACGAGGCCCTCCTACATGGCCTCCGGATGGCAATCTCCATGGGCATTCAACGCCTAGAGGTGCGCGGGGATTCAAACCTAGCAATATCCCAGGTAAATGAAGACTTTGACGCCAAGGATCTAAAAATGGCAGCCTATCGTAACGCTGTCCTAAAAATGTCAGCTCGGTTCGAAGGACTCGAATTCCACCATGTAGCCAGGGATAATAACCAAGCAGCCGACCTATTGGCACGCATCGGCATGAAACGCGACGCTGTCCCTCCAAACATCTTCCTGGAACGGCTCTTTAAGCCATCTGTACTATGGGAAGAGGAGTCCGGAAATAACAACCCGAAAGCAGCCGTACTACCCAACACAGAATAATTTGACATAATCGGCGGCTCAGCCGACGAAATAACACCTTCAGCCCACGGAATAATGGAAGTAATTGCCCCGTGGACAGAGCCATTCCTAGCCTACATAACTAGGCAGGAACTTCCCGAAGACCAAAATGAGGCCCACTGCATAGTTCGGCGATCTAAAGCCTACAAGGTCCACGATGGAGAACTTTATAAGAAAAGCACAACCGGAGTCCTTCAAAGGTGTATCTTCGAAGAGGAAGGGCGAAACCTTCTGGCTGAGATTCATGCCGGACTAGGCGGACACCACGCCGCAGCTCGGGCCCTTGTAGGCAAGGCCTTCCGTATAGGATTTTATTGGCCGATGGCCCGGGCAGATGCTCAGGACTTAGTCCAAAGATGTGTTGGTTGTCAGCTCTTTGCTAATCAGAGCCATATGCCACCTACCGCCCTCAAAACCATACCCATTACCTGGCCGTTCGTGGTCTGGGGGCTTGACATGGTTGGACCCCTTAAAGGGGGAACCCGCAAGCAAAGGTACCTATTGGTCATGGTGGACAAATTCACCAAATGGATAGAGGCCAAGCCAGTTAAAATGGCAGAGTCCAGACCAGTGATAGAATTCATATCCGGGGTAGTACACCGTTATGGCGTCCCCCATAGCATCATCACCGATAATGGCACGAACTTCACGGCCAACGAGGTCAAACTCTGGTGCAAAAATATGGGCATTAAGCTCGATTACGCTTCAGTCTATCACCCTCAAACCAACGGTCAAGTTGAGCGAGCAAATGGTCTGATAATGAGCGGCATCAAGCCCAGACTAGTGCGGTCCCTTACAGAATCTAATACGCACTGGGTAGAGGAGCTTGACTCCGTGCTCTGGGGGCTGCGGACCACGCCAAACCGTACTACCGGTTTCACACCATTTTTCATGGTATACGGCGCAGAGGCAGTTTTGCCCTGCGACATAATTCATGACTCACCTCGAGTGCGCATGTACGAAGAAAGAGAAGCCGAGCTGGATCGGCAAGACAGCTTGGACGCATAGGAGGAAGAACGCGATGTGGCAAAGGCCCGTTCCGCATTCTATTAGCAGCAGGCTCGAAGATATCAAAGCAGAGAAGTACGGGCCAAAACTTACAACGTTGGCGAACTAGTTCTACGCCTGCCGGACAAGAAAAAGGACAAACTCAAGCCCAAATGGGAGGGTCCCTTCATCATCGACCAAGTCCTGACCGGCGGAGCATACCGTCTACGAAATGCGTCGGACAACCGACTCGAGCCGAACCCATGGAACGCGGCCCGCCTCCAAAGATTTTACGCCTAGCGCCGGACTAAGAGTTCGTTTCCTTCCTCCGTTCATATTTTTACACTTCAGCCATCTTTTCATCTCTCTCTTTTCTCTCACCTTTTTCATAAAAGCCCTTAGAGGCCTATTTGTGCATTGTTCGCACACACTTGATGTGCTATCCGCACTCATTATACCTGGGGGCTTCTTTACCAGAAGCTTACTTATCAGGGCTTCATGCCCAGCACATGTGTCAAACTTCCACATGTACCTTTTATTCACCATTATATGCATCGATATGACTTAAGTTTTGGCCAAGCTGGATTGCCTGGCTCCTGTGCTTACCCCTACGTTCTCGATTGTTTGGCTAGGAGGTAAAGGGAGCACCTCTGCGATAGTTACTGTCGGGTTAGCCGGATGTGTACCTCAGACTGGGTGAAGCCGAAAGCTAGCGTTCTTAAGAGAATATTTGGTCGGTGACTTGAAAGACGATTTTTTACATATTTATCTATCTGCCCCCAGATGTTTTCCTACTTTTTTCGCAGTTCGGACATGCACTTTAGGGCATGCCTCCCAGGGAAAGGAACCCTTAACGGAACTATTCTCCCTGGAAGATGTTTCTTACTAACCATGTAATATAACATAACTAGTTGGGCACTTGTCTGATAAAGCACTAATGGCCCCTATGCCTGGTCTCCATGCATACCCCGGTTTTGTCATAACCGAGAGGGTATTCGGACACACTCTGGACTCTAGGGTCCCGAGGTCGAAGCGAAAAGGTCGGCAAAGACAAACGATCTACAATCCGGCTAGAAGGCATTTTACATGTCATTTTAAATACATAGTCAAATTGACTGACTGTACTCCTCCTCAATCCCGTCTAATAGGCTGTCTAATTTACAGTCCCGTTGGGAATACTTAGCGGCCAAATCTACTTGGCCGTACACTAAGCTCACAGGGATCTCCTTCCCATCGGGCCCCACAGGTCCGACCTCGGCCATGTGGTTTGGATCCGCCTTCTTGTACTGCGTCTTCACCATGGCCCAGGCCTCCCTGGCACCTTGACGGCAGGCCGATATCTTCCATAAGCGGAAGCGCTGCCGTACTCCCTGAAGCTTCTCCGCAAGCTCTCCAAGGCCCTCGGGTAGGGAGACTGTCAGGACCCCGACTCCATGTCACATCGATCTAGCCTGTAACACCTCATATCACTTTGCGGCCTCACGCACGGTATTCCCACGGGTGTCGCCTTACCTTTTGCCCAGGACCGTTTGCGCCTTTTGGCTCACGTATATGATAGTGTCGCTAGCATCCATATGATAAGAAGCCCGAGCTGACATGACTAGTCGTAAACCCAAAGTGGCACAGACTTACAGGGACAGGCATCCATGACCCAGCATCGAACGTGTCGGTCATCGGCAAGTAAGATCCGGGCTGTAGCACTGGGCTAGCAGGACTCCGGTAAACCGGGCTGTAGCGGGCTAACAGGACTCCGGTACTCAATGCGTGACATTTCCCCGAAGGGACAGACACAGGAACGAAGAAGGACACATGCCGGCCAGCCAAGTGTTCCGGAGCAGTAGCAAGCTACCATGGCTCAGTGGAATCACTAGGAGACATTTATCGGTAAGAGAGGCTACTAAAGATAAACAACTAGATAGTCAGATCCCACACATACCAAGCATTTCAATCATACACACAATATGCTCGATATGTGAAAATACAACAAGGCATCACAACATGACTCTATGACACAAGTACTTTATTTAAAGGCTCAGAGAGCCATACATAGCATACACACAAGTACGGGTCACACGACCCAGCATTCAAGTCATACAGTCATACAAACCAGCAGCGGAAGTAACATGTCTGAGTACAGACAACTAGTAAAATAAAAGAGGCTTGGAAAGCCTAGCTATACTACGTGGTCCTTCACAAGCTCAGGATCACCACCTGGGCCTTAGCCTACTCATTGATGTCAACGTCTACGAAGAACCCATCAGAAGGGGTTGCAGCGTCTTCTGTAAAAAATGTAAATTATAGCAACATGAGTACAAAGGTACTCAGCAAGACTTACATCAGATCCTACATACATGAACATTATCAAGAAGGGTTGGTGGAGTTATTGCAGCAAGCCAGCTTTGACTCTTGGCTAGGCTATCCTACGAGACTCCAACTTGAAATGGTTTTGCGCACACGAGTCCACTACTCACCACTCAATACTCTACCGAGGATTCACCTCCGTCTTCCTACGGAAGAGCCATCCTCGGCACTCACGCTTATCTTGAGGCTTTTAGTAGTTTCCATTTACTTGTCTATGAACTGTATAGGCAACCAAGTAGTCCTTTACCGCGGACGCGGCTATTCGAATAGATCATGATAACCCTGCAGGGGTGTACTTCTTCATACACGCTCTCACCACTTACCGCCGTTTACACGACATGTACTCGGCAACCTTCAAGCGGAAGCCCAACGTGGGTGTCGGCCACGACCTACCTAGACACCTAAGTCTCTAGTCCAGGTTTATCGCCTATTTGGGTTCCATCCATGAGGAGATCCGGCCGAAGTTTCGCTCACAGCCCCAAACGATGTGAACAGGGTTCCCGAGATACCAAACGGGCATCCGGTACACCCGGCCACGTACCTACCGCATCACAGCCCACCCCTACGGTCAGCGCTGTCCACGGCCTCCAGTAGGCTACAAACACCAGAAACTACTTGCAACTCCTGGACAGAAGACTAGGGTGAATAAGAAGCCGAGAGGGTCCATTGGTTTCGGGCCCAATGCATGGTAGTAGCTGAATCTTAAATCACACATACAGATCTCAGTGCTTAAGGACGGCCTCAATGAAACAACCCACCATGTACTCCTACATGGCCTCTCATCAATACCTTTACCAAATTGTGTTCAACACACCACTCCCATATTGACATGAACATTTCACTCTAGCCCATCACCCAGATGAACCAGACCTGACTTTACTCTAAGCATAGCAGGCATAGCAAGGTAGGAACAACACATACATATGGCTCAAACAACTCCTACACATGCTAGTGGGTTTCATCTAGTTACTGTGGCAATGACAGGTCATGCAGAGGAAATGGGTTCAACTACCGAAGCACACAGCAGTTTGAAACGCGTTGTCTTAATGTAGTAAAAGAGAGCAGGAGCGAGAACACGGGATTGTATCGATATGATCAAACGGTTGGTTGCTTGCCTGATGGGTCGATGCACTGATACGGTTCTTCGCTAGGGTAATCACGGTACTCCTCGGAGGCAGAACCTGCCGCAAAGAACACCGATACACAGCCATCACCAAACAATGTGCGACAATATGATGCATGCATGAAACATGGCAATATGAGTGTGTTGGGCTAATGCAACTAAGACCAGAAGGGTTTGAACCAATTTGAACCAAAGATTCAAATTTCAAACTCATACATGGCCCTTTAAAGTGTTTTATCTTGTTCTGCATTAAACATCAAGTTAACTTGTTTAATCATGCATGGAAACAGTACAGATGGATAGATTGGATTTTTCTGATCATTTTTCATATATAACTTGTTTGATTTGGAGTTACAGATTAAAAGTTATGAATTTTTGAAGTTTAAACTATATTCTGGAATTTCCTATATTAGAATAAATCCAGAAATGATTTCTGTGTCAGCATTGCGTCACGCTGACCTTAGCAGGTCAACAAACCCGGTCCAGGTCAAACCTGACGCGTGGGGCCAGGGTGTCAGTGCGATTAGTTTAGTTAAGGTTTAATTAAACTAATCCTATTTAGTTAACAGGGCTGGGCCCCACCTGTCATTGACTCATCGGAGTCAACCAGGGCCCACCTGTGGTCAAATCAGGTCGGCTGCACTGGCGTTTAGCCGCCGGCGAGCCCGACGCGGCGGCGGAAGTGGTTTTGGCCGTTCCGGCCACCAAATGGGTCGCGGAGGGCATCGGAATGGAGCTGAGGACGAGCCGTGGCTCTTGGCGGAGTCAGTTGGGGTCGGGGTGGCCGGAGTTGGCGCCGGCGACGACTTTGGCGGCCGCCGGAGTTCGGGTGGAAGCGAACTCGGGCTAGGGTGTGCGGTGAGGTGCGGGGAGTGCACGGTTAGCCTCAGCGCGGCGTGGTTAGTGCGATGGACAAGGTGAGGTGGCCGGTGGTTAGCCGGAGGCACGTCGGCGACGTGGTCCGCGGCGGCGAGTGCAGGTGAGCTCCGTGTGCTCACTGTGGTGCACGAGAGCAAGAAAGAGAAGGAGGGGAAGTTAGCCCAGCTCACTGCGGTCTTGATGGAACGGACGGCGCGGTCGGGGACGGGCTGGTGCGGCGGTGACGGCGAAGGGGATCTCCGGCGACGGCGGTTCGGTCGAGGTCGATGCGGCGGCTTCGGGGCACGCGAGTGCTCGGGGCTCGGCTAGCTCGAAGGAGAGGAGGGTGGCGGAGCCTCTGGACACGGTGGCACGGCGTGGCGATGATGGAGAGCACGCCTACGGCGGCGGAGCGGCGACGGTGGCGTTGGTCATGGCGTGGGAGCGCGAGGGAGAGGAGCTGGAGAGGAGAGGGGGTGTCTGGGGGGGTCGGGGGAGAGAGGGGGAGTGATCCCCGTCGTGGCGTGATGAGGAGAGCGGCGAGGCGGCGAGCAGGTGCGTGGCACCCATGCGGTGCTCGCCGTCGAGCACCTGCCTGCCTGCCTGGCCGACAAGCAGCTCGCTGGCGCGGCGCTGGGCTGGGCCGGCAGGTGGGCCGGGTGCTGGGCGCCAGGTAAGTTCTGTCCTGTTATTTCCTTTTTTTATTTTTGTGCAACTTTGTTGAATTATTAAAAATACTTAGGTAACTCCTAAAATCACCAAACTGCACCTGGTCCATAGTTGGATTATTTCCAACATGAAACATTTTAGTTTGGAGATATTTGAGCATTTGAAATATTTTATATAATTTTAAATGCCCAAATTCAAATATTTATGATTTAATTCAAAGACCCTAAGATGACCTAGGAAATTGTGCATCACTTTTGGCAGAGGTTCTGAACCAAGACAAAAATGATGGACATTTTAGAAGGGCATTTCAGGTTCATTGAAAAGGTTTTTAGTAAACCCTAGTTGGTTTCAGAGGGGGCTGGGGGTTCTGTCATCCCCATTTCAAGTTTTTGATGAAAAAAATAGACATGATGCAACACTCTAATGCATAACTAGCTAGGGTGTGACAACTCACCCCCACTCAAAAGAATCTCGTCCCAAGATTTGGGTTCCTCCGGGAAGAAGGCGGGATACTCAAGTCGAAGATGATCCTCCCTTTCCCAAGTTGCTTCCTTCTCAGAATGGTGCGACCATTGAACCTTGAGAAACTTGATATTATGACGACGAGTGATACGCTCGGCCTGATCGAGAATACGAACGGGGTACTCTCGATACGTGAGACTATCTTGGAGATCAAGCGTTTCGTGGTCCACTCCACGGATAGGATCCGAGAAGCAACGCCTGAGTTGAGAAACGTGGAAGACATCGTGGACTCTGGAGAGATGCGGAGGTAGTTCCAATTGGTAGGCAACTTCTCCTCGTTTAGCGAGAATGCGAAAAGGTCCAATGTAACGAGGAGCCAATTTGCCTTTGATACCGAAACGATGGGTTCCCTTCAGAGGAGTAACCCGAAGGTAAGCCTTCTCGTCAACCTCAAACGTCATAGGTCTATGTTTTCAGTCATATTGACTCTTTTGACGAGATTGGGCTGTTTTCAACTTTTCACGAACGATGCGAACTTGCTCTTCTGCTTCCTGGATCATACCCGGGCCAAAGAATTGTCTTTCCCCGGTTTCTGACCAATTAAGGGGTGTTCGACACCGTCGTCCATAGAGAACTTCAAAAGGGGCTTTACCCAAGCTAGACTGATAGCTGTTGTTATAAGCGAATTCGGCAAATGGAAGGCATTTCTCCCAATCCATTCCGAATGAGATAACAGAAGCTCGAAGCATGTCTTCTAGAATCTGGTTGATGCGTTCTACTTGACCACTTGATTGAGGGTGAAAAGCGGTGCTAAAGGAAAGGCGGGTTCCCATAGCATTTTGGAAACTTTCCCAAAATCGAGAGGTGAAAAGACTTCCTCGATCCGAGTTAATTTCCAACGGAACACCATGGAGAGACACTATTCGGGAGATGTACAAGTCTGCTAACTGACTAGCAGTTATACTCTCACGAACAGGTAAGAAATGGGCTACTTTGGAAAGACGATCGACAACGACGAAGATAGCATTATTCCCTCTCTTGGTCCGGGGAAAACCGGTGATGAAGTCCATACCAATTTTATCCCATTTCCATTCAGGAATAGCTAGGGGTTGGAGGGTGCCAGCAGGCCGTTGATGCTCTGCTTTTACACGACGGCAGACGTCGCAATTAGCAATATACTGAGCAATTTCTCTCTTCATCCTAGTCCACTAGAACCTCTGGCGTAGGTCCTGATACATCTTAGTGCTACCGGGATGAATGGTGAGAGGAGATTCATGGGCTTCCTTAAGGATCAATCGCCTCAGGTTTCGCACCTTGGGAACCACTAGCCGATTCCCGAAGTATACGACCCCTTGATCATCAATGGAGAAACAATTCGCAACTCCTTTCTGGATGTTTCTCTTGATGCGGGAAATTCCCGGATCTACTTTCTGTGCTTTGATGATCTGATCCGTAAGGGTAGGTTTCGCCACCAAGGTGGAAAGGAATCCTTGAGGAACGATGTGAAGGTTAAGTTTCCGAAATTCCTCATCGAGAAGTGGTTGACTTTGTTGCAACATCAGATTATTGCAATAAGATTTACGACTTAGCGCATCAGCCATAGCATTGGCTTTCCCTGGGGTGTAAGTTATTCCTAAGTCGAAATCCGTGATCAACTCGACCCAACGTCTTTGCCTGAGATTCAAATCCGGTTGGGTGAATATGTACTTCAGACTTTGGTGATCAGTGTAAATCTCGCAACGATTACCGAGGAGGTAATGTCGCCAGGTTTTAAGTGCATAGACTACAGCTGCAAGCTCTAGATCATGAGTAGGATAATTCTCCTCATGTGGGTGCAATTGCCGTGAAGCGTAAGCAATTACGTGTCGATCTTGCATGAGAATACAGCCTAGTCCTTGTCGCGAGGCGTCGCAGTAGATAACAAAGTCCTTAGAGAAATCTGGCGGTACCAGTACGGGAGCAGATGTCAGGCGTCTTTTCAGTTCCTGAAAGTTGTGCTCACATTGTGGAGTCCATTCGAACTTTTTATCTTTCTTGAGGAGTTCGGTTAGAGGTTTAGCAACTTTGGAGAAGTTCTCGACAAAGCGACGACAATAGCTCGCCAAGCCCAGAAAACTCCGAACTTGCTTGACCGATTCAGGTGGAGTCCAATTAAGGACGGCTTGAACTCGCTCAGGGTTAACAGCAATACCTTTACCGGATATTACATGACCCAGATAGGTCACTTCTGACAACCAAAATTCACATTTAGAAAATTTGGCATAAAGGCGATGCTCTCGAAGTTTCTTCAACACTAGCCTTAGATGTTCGGCATGTTCTTCCTCGTTCTTGGAGTAGATGAGTATATCATCGAGGTAAACCACGACGAATTTATCCAAATACTCCATGAAGATTGAGTTCATCAACCGAGAGAAGGTGGCTGGAGCGTTGGTTAAACCGAAGGACATGACGGTGTACTCGTATTGGCCATAACGAGTAACAAAGGCCGTTTTCGGAATGTCCCCGTTCCTGATTTTGATTTGATGGTAGCCCAACCTCAAATCCATTTTAGAAAAGACTGAGGATCCAGCGAGCTGATCATACAAGTCATTGATCCTGGGGAGCGGATACTTGTTCTTAACTGTGACCAAGTTAACCGGTCGATAATCTACAACCATCCGGTCCGTACCATCCTTCTTCTTGACGAAGAGGACGGGGCAAGCCCAAGGAGATGAACTAGGTCGGATGAAACCCTTTTTCAAGGACTCATCGAGTTGTTTCTTAAGCTCGGCTAGTTCTAGCAATCGGGACGGTTCCTGGAATGAGGTCTATTACGAACTCAACATCCCTGTCGGGTGGAACACCTGGCAATTCCTCTGGGAAGACATCCGGAAAGTCACGGACTACCGGAACGTCCTCAAGGTCTGGCAAAGGGCTGGCGTTAAGAGAATATAACTGTTGCTTGGCTATTCGGGTCAAGACATTGACTATCTTCCCCGAAGGATGGGTGAGTTGAACAGTCCTAGAGAAGCAATCAATTTTGGCATGATGGGCTGACATCCAGTCCATACCCAAGATGATATTAATATCTGAAGATTTGAGAGCTATCAAAGATGCAAGGAAAACAAGTCTGTCGACTTGGATTTCATTTCCATGGCTTACTCTAGAGGTTTGCCATCTAGAACCAGGAGTGGAAATTTCCATGGTAGAAGGCATGTCACAGAAGGCGGTGTTATGCAAGCGAGCATAGTTTTCGGATATGAATGAATGAGATGCTCCAGTATCGAAAAGAACAGATGCCGGGTGGCAATTAACAAGGAGCGTACCGAGAACGACGTTGGGATCCTCTTGAGCTTCTTTGGCAGAGATACAGTTGACATGGCCACGTGCAGCAGTGGCCGGCTTGGCGTAGAACACTTTCCCTGTCGGCTTGCCACGGCCAACAGTTTTTTCTGTCTGGTTGGGGTTGGTTTGGGGGCACTCGCGCATATAGTGGCCTGATTCCCCACACTTGAAACAAGTCACGGAACTGGTGCGTGGAGGAGCATTGTTGGTTGGACCACCATAGGGCTTGGCTGGTGCATATTATTGAGCTGGCCGAGGCGCCTGGAAGGATGGCCTCGGTGTAACCTGGGTGGCAGGGCAGTGTTAGGCACCCACACACGGCGCTTCTGAGGACCAGAACCGGATGAAGAACCCAATTCACGGCCATGCTTGCGTGATGCATTGAAATCAGTCTGTCCCGTCTCAGCACTGATGGCTTTATTCACAAGCTTCTGAAAAGAGGTGCACTCATGCAGACGGAGGTCACGACGGAGCTCAGGACTAAGTCCCTTACGGAACCTTGCCTACTTCTTGGCATCAGTAGAAACTTCCTCAGTTGCATAACGTGCAAGGTTACCGAACTCCCTGCTGTAAGCATCAACAGAGAGTCGACCTTGAGTGAAGCTACAGAACTCCTCACGTTTACGATCCATGAGACCCTCTGGAATGTGATGTTCACAGAAAGCCTCGCTGAATTCAGCCCAAGTAGTGACATGGTCCGCTGGGCGCATAGCTCCATAATTCTCCCACCAGAGACTGGCGGGGCCTTCAAGATGATATGCAGCAAAGGTGACCTTATCAGCCTCAGCTACCAGCGCAGAACACAGTTTGTGAGTAATGCTGCGAAGCCAGTCATCGGCGTCGAGAGGCTCGACGGAGTGGTGGAAGGTAGGCGGGTGTAACTTGATGAAATCACTGAGTGACACCAAGTTATTCCTCTGATGGTGTGTTGTGTTCTGTTTGATGCGCTCCAACAAACGGTTGGTCTCCCGCTTGTTTCTCTCGGCTTCCAGCATAACTTCGGCTAGGGAAGGAGGGTGAGGTAGGTTTGCATTCCTGACTTCACTGCCTGCGGCCTGCTCTTGGGGAGCAGGGTTTTTGCGCGTGTTAACCATCCTAGGAAAAACAAGACATTGGTTAAGTCCAAAATGCTAAGATTCCGACATAGAATGTAGAATGTAATGGACAACTCAGAATGCAAGATGATCATCCGTATGACATGGTAGATACAGAAACTACTTCTTTATTCCATCGTCATACACACCATACAAGGTTTAGTACAAGACCAAACAAAGTACTACTACGGTGAAAGGGAGATTACATCTCATCGGAGGCATTCCAAGCTCCTATACATTATTTTTCATACACCTCCGGAATGATACACACTAAGTCATATTCCACAAGTCACGCAGGACAGCGGAAATACAACTGTTACAGTACTAGTGGAACTACTACTAACTCAGACGTCTCCGTAGTAGTCCTCGTAGAAGTCACCTCCATAGCCTGGAAGTTCAACGTGAGCATCCGGAAACAAACGATCTCGCGGAGCTTGTGGACCAAAAGGGCTAGGGTGAGGTCTTGGACCAACAAACGGTGGCCTGCGGGGACCACGAGGTGGGGTGATGCCTCCCACATCACGCCAATCCATCATGTCCGGCAGACAGACCTAACAGGATACAGATCTCTCATATCCATGTATCCAGCTTGCACAGCCGGTGCAAACCGAGTCAAGGTGGCCCAATGATCAGCGCGGGTGTTGAAGAGCTCCATTCTCAAGGCCCGGTTTTCACGGTCCTTATCCTCGAGCAACTCAGCAGTGGTGCGAGTTAGTGAATCCTCCTGAGTGGGGTCAGCATAGATAGCCTGGAGATACCCTTGTGCTCCCGGAAGTGATGCTGGCATATACCGAAAATCAGAGTCCCGAAATAGGCCAGTCCTGACTCGCATGATGGTCATCATAGAGTAGGCGGCATCCTGCACAGCCATCTCAACAGTAACCCCGAGTCCATAAGAGCAGTGAAGGGGCTCGGTGGATCCAGGATAAGAGGGAAATATCCGGACGGTGCAAAGATACTGGCTTTGATTAAAGTCTCGAAATTGCTCTTCGACCGTGTACTCAGGATACCAACGGTATCCAGCCTCAGTCATTACCCTGACCAACATAGCAGTATGGCCGGGTACATCTAGGCATCGAGTCAGGCGAACCACTTGATTTTGGTCGCGAGTGGCCATTTGAAAGCACAACCATAATGCAAAGGCATTAGAATTTCTAGCAAAATTTCGACAGCATAACAGCTGTAAATGCTCAAAAAGGATTTTGAGACATTTGACAAGGATTTCATACACACTCAACAACATCATATCAAAGTTCCAGGTCCATCTTAGCAACATAATGTGGTAGTAAAACTGAACTAGGCTTGTATCCATCAAACCTATAAGGTACTACTGATTAGTAACACGTGAACCTGATAGAGAGAAGAGATCCTAATTCCTTAACCCCCGGTGGAAGAATAGACTGACTCAGATCAGAATGCCATGAGGTAAAGAAGTAAAAAGAGCCTTACGTACCATCCCACAATCAATTCCCTTATATATAACTAAAGCATTTCTAGACTCAACATCGACCAGTTTGGCTTGGAGAACCTACATGCAGTCCGGCTCTGATGCCAACGCTGTCAGGACCCCGACTCCATGTCACATCGATCTAGCCTGTAACACCTCATATCACTTTGCGGCCTCACGCATGGTATTCCCAAGGGTGTCGCCTTACCTTTTGCCCGGGACCGTTTGCGCCTTTTGGCTCACGTATATGATAGTGTCGCTAGCATCCATATGATAAGAAGCCCGGGCTGACATGACTAGTCGTAAACCCAAAGTGGCACAGACTTACAGGGACAGGCATCCATGACCCAGCATCGAACGTGTCGGTCATCAGCAAGTAAGATCCGGGCTGTAGCACTGGGCTAGCAGGACTCCGGTAAACTGGGCTGTAGCGGGCTAACAGGACTCCGGTACTCAATGCGTGACATTTCCCCGAAGGGACAGACACAGGAACGAAGAAGGACACATGCCGGCCAGCCAAGTGTTCCGGAGCAGTAGCAAGCTACCATGGCTCAGTGGAATCACTAGGAGACATTTCCCGGTAAGAGAGGCTACTAAAGATAAACAACTAGATAGTCAGATCCCACACATACCAAGCATTTCAATCATACACGCAATATGCTCGATATGTGCAAATACAACAAGGCATCACAACATGACTCTATGACACAAGTACTTTATTTAAAGGCTCAGAGAGCCATACATAGCATACACACAAGTACGGGTCACACGACCCAGCATTCAAGTCATACAGTCATACAAACCAGCAGCGGAAGTAACATGTCTGAGTACAGACAACTAGTAAAATAAAAGAGGCTTGGAAAGCCTAGCTATACTACGTGGTCCTTCACAAGCTCAGGATCACCACCTGGGCCTTAGCCTACTCATTGATGTCAACGTCTACGAAGAACCCATCAGAAGGGGTTGCAGCGTCTTCTATAAAAAATGTAAATTATAGCAACATGAGTACAAAGGTACTCAGCAAGACTTACATCAGATCCTACATACATGAACATTATCAAGAAGGGTTGGTGGAGTTATTGCAGCAAGCCAGCTTTGACTCTTGGCTAGGCTATCCTACGAGACTCCAACTTGAAATGGTTTTGCGCACACGAGTCCACTACTCACCACTCAATACTCTACCGAGGATTCACCTCCGTCTTCCTACGGAAGGGCCATCCTCGGCACTCACGCTTATCTTGAGGCTTTTAGTAGTTTCCATTTACTTGTCTATGAACTGTATGGCAACCAAGTAGTCCTTTACCACGGACGCGGCTATTCGAATAGATCATGATAACCCTGCAGGGGTGTACTTCTTCATACACGCTCTCACCACTTACCGCCGTTTACACGACATGTACTCGGCAACCTTCAAGCGGAAGCCCAACGTGGGTGTCGGCCACGACCTACGTAGACACCTAAGTCTCTAGTCCAGGTTTATCGCCTATTTGGGTTCCATCCATGAGGAGATCCGGCCGAAGTTTCGCTCACAGCCCCAAACGATGTGAACAGGGTTCCCGAGATACCAAACGGGCATCCGGTACACCCGGCCACGTACCTACCGCATCACAGCCCACCCCTACGGTCAGCGCTGTCCACGGCCTCCAGTAGGCTACAAACACCAGAAACTACTTGCAACTCCTGGACAGAAGACTAGGGTGAATAAGAAGCCGAGAGGGTCCATTGGTTTCGGGCCCAATGCATGGTAGTAGCTGAATCTTAAATCACACATACAGATCTCAGTGCTTAAGGACGGCCTCAATGAAACAACCCACCATGTACTCCTACATGGCCTCTCATCGATACCTTTACCAAATCGTGTTCAACACACCACTCCCATACTGACATGAACATTTCACTCTAGCCCATCACCCAGATGAACCAGACCTGACTCGACTCTAAGCATAGCAGGCATAGCAAGGTAGGAACAACACATACATATGGCTCAAACAACTCCTACACATGCTAGTGGGTTTCATCTAGTTACTGTGGCAATGACAGGTCATGCAGAGGAAATGGGTTCAACTACCGAAGCACACATCAGTTTGAAACGCGTTGTCTTAATGCAGTAAAAGAGAGCAAGAGCGAGAACACGGGATTGTATCGATATGATCAAACGGTTGGTTGCTTGCCTGATGGGTCGATGCACTGATACGGTTCTTCGCTAGGGTAATCACGGTACTCCTCGGAGGCAGAACCTGCCGCAAAGAACACCGATACACAGCCATCACCAAACAATGTGCGACAATATGATGCATGCATGAAACATGGCAATATGAGTGTGTTGGGCTAATGCAACTAAGACCAGAAGGGTTTGAACCAATTTGAACCAAAGATTCAAATTTCAAACTCATACATGGCCCTTTAAAGTGTTTTATCTTGTTCTGCATTAAACATCAAGTTAACTTGTTTAATCATGCATGGAAACAGTACAGATGGATAGATTGGATTTTTCTGATCATTTTTCATATATAACTTGTTTGATTTGGAGTTACAGATTAAAAGTTATGAATTTTTGAAGTTTAAACTATATTCTGGAATTTCTTATATTAGAATAAATCCAGAAATGATTTCTGCGTCAGCATTGCATCACGCTGACCTCATCAGGTCAACAGACCTGGTCCAGGTCAAACCTGACGCGTGGGGCCAGGGTGTCAGTGCGATTAGTTTAGTTAAGGTTTAATTAAACTAATCCTATTTAGTTAACAGGGCTGGGCCCCACCTGTCATTGACTCATCGGAGTCAACCAGGGCCCACCCGTGGTCAAATCAGGTCGGCTGCACCGGCATTTAGCCGCCGGCGAGCCCGACGCGGCGGCGGAAGTGGTTTTGGCCGTTCCGGCCACCAAATGGGTCGCGGAGGGCATCGGAATGGAGCTGAGGACGAGCCGCGGCTCTTGGCGGAGTCAGTTGGGGTCGGGGTGGCCGGAGTTGGCACCGGCGACGACTTTGGCGGCCGCCGGAGTTCGGGTGGAAGCGAACTCGGGCTAGGGTGTGCGGTGAGGTGCGGGGAGTGCACGGTTAGCCTCAGCGCAGCGTGGTTAGTGCGATGGACAAGGTGAGGTGGCCGGTGGTTAGCCGGAGGCACGTCGGCGACGTGGTCCGCGGCGGCGAGTGCGGGTGAGCTCCGTGTGCTCACTGTGGTGCATGAGAGCAAGAAAGAGAAGGAGGGGAAGTTAGCCCAGCTCACTGCGGTCTTGATGGAACGGACGGCGCGGTCGGGGACGGGCTGGTGCGGCGGCGACGGCGAAGGGGATCTCCGGCGACGGCGGTTCGGTCGAGGTCGATGCGGTGGCTTCGGGGCACGCGAGCGCTCGGGGCTCGGCTAGCTCGAAGGAGAGGAGGGTGGCGGAGCCTCTGGACACGGTGGCACGGTGTGGCGATGACGGAGAGCACGCCTACGGCGGCGGAACGGCGACGGTGGCGTCAGTCATGGCGTGGGAGCGGGAGGGAGAGGAGCTGGAGAGGAGAGGGGGTGTCTGGGGGGTTCGGGGGAGAGAGGGGGAGTGATCCCCGTCGTGGCGTGATGAGGAGAGCGGCGAGGCGGCGAGCAGGTGCGTGACACCCCATGCGGTGCTCGCCGTCGAGCACCTGCCTGCCTGCCTGGCCGGCAAGCAGCTCGCTGGCGCGGCGCTGGGCTGGGCCGGCAGGTGGGCCGGGTGCTGGGCGCCATGTAAGTTCTCTCCTGTTATTTCCTTTTTTATTTTTCTGCAACTTTGTTGAATTATTAAAAATACTTAGGTAACTCCTAAAATCACCAAACTGCACCTGGTCCATAGTTGGATTATTTCCAACATGAAACATTTTAGTTTGGAGATATTTGAGCATTTGAAATATTTTATATAATTTTAAGTGCCCAAATTCAAATATTTATGATTTAATTCAAAGACCCTAAGATGACCTAGGAAGTTGTGCATCACTTTTGGCAGAGGTTCTGAACCAAGACAAAAATGATGGACATTTTAGAAGGGCATTTCAGGTTCATTGAAAAGGTTTTTAGTAAACCCTAGTTGGTTTCAGAGGGGGCTGGGGGTTCTGTCATCCCCATTTCAAGTTTCTGATGAAAAAAATAGACATGATGCAACACTCTAATGCATAACTAGCTAGGGTGTGACAGAGACGGATGGCCATAGGACCTGGACGACGCCACTCATCGCCTGCCGAATACGTTCGAGCAGTTGCACCAGCTCGGGAAGTTGGTCACCCGTCGAAACGGGCATTTCCTCCGCAGGGTGACCTGTGAGCGCACCCACAAGGCATATTACTGTCAATAGGCTTCCTCGCCGAACTCTTCTTTTCAAAAGAATTCGCTCAAGCACTCACCATAGATGCCGCGACGAAGCCGCTGATTCTCCTTCACGGAGCCAGACAGCTTGGCCCGAACACCTTTCAGCTCTTCCCCAAGCTGGGTGTGGGCATCCTGGAGTTTGTTCCTCTCCTGCTGTACCTTCATAAGCACCCTCTCGCCGGCCTTCAGCTGGCGCAGTAGGTGTTGCTTGTCCGGATCCAGTCCGGCAACATCTGCAATATTAAAGTCAGACTTACACGCACGCCGCACACCGCTTATCTTTTTGAAATAATGTGTTATCAGGAGGGGTCTCTGTGTCTCCTCCTGCGGCAGCGAGTGCAGCCTCAAGTTGGGCCTTGCACTCTTGCAACTCCTGGGACAATTGGGCATTCTTCTCTGTAAGATCCTGCACATTATATGATCCTTAAATCAGTTACTTTAACTACCTTAAGTCTCGGGGGCTACTGGCATATATAACCATTAAAATCTCTTACCCGTATGTCTTTTACATATTGCTCCGTGGCTCTGGTTAAACCATGTCGAGCAGCACGAAGGTGCGCGTCTCCCGCGTTAAAGGCATTCAACGCCTCTGGGGAGAAACGTGCGTCACGCTGAACTGTCCGGCGACGCCTATGATTCATGGCTCTCTCCACCTCAGACTTGGTGGCGGACAGCCGGTCGGCATCCTCCACTGGAGGAGAATCTGGCTCGCGCCTTGCGCTCGCCTCCCCCTCCAGACCAGGTGTTGGAGCCTGGCGGACGGAGGCTTGGTTGGCAACCTCTCCGGACACCGTCCGGCGAGTTCTCTTTCTCCTGGAAAGGTCACAAGCATTAATACACCTCCTGGAAATCCTTTTCCTAAATAACAAGATGCGGGCTATACCTAAGCGGTGACGTTTCGACCCGCGCCGCGCTCCTCTTCCGCCTGCGGGGCCGGACTGACCCTTGTTGGTCAGCCGCTGTGGCCTCGGCCTCCTGCCTTGAAGGCACCTCCTGCGAGACACCATTATACACGGTGGTCAGAAATGCGCAAGGACGAAACGATGGTGTCAGACTTCGGTCATATTCACCTGGGAAGCCGGGGTTAGGCCGGGGTAGTCCGCCGTGATGGCGACTAAAGCATTGTCCATGCTGAGTTGGTGGAACACCCCGTCAATTAGCTCCACCTTTATGTCCGGATCCTCTTCGGAGGCCGGATCGAGGGACCTTCCCAGTTCCTCGGGTTGTGGGGCCGGACTATGTATGCTCTCCACAGTCCGGTGCAGCTCCTGCGTCAAATCCATAAGGTAAGGTACTTAACTTTGAAAGCACGGGTCGGATAAATGAACGTCCGCTCACCCAGCTCCGAGGGTTATTCATTGAGAACCCATTCAACGGGCTCATCTGGAGGAAGTCTTCCTTCTCCCCCTTGTACAGGCCGGATAGAATCTTCACCAGATCTTCGGCCGACTCCGGCCCTTTGCGGCCATGACGGGTGGCATCATTTTCCCCGTTGAAATCCCACATGGGGTGGCCCCTATATTGCAGCGGCTGCACCCCCCACATTATGCACGTGGCCATGACTCCAATCATGGTCAATCCGGAATGGGCCAGCAATCTTATCCGGCCCATCAGATAATGGACGCCCTTGTCTTCCTCCAGTTGAGGGCTCCGCGGGCGCCAGCTTAGGCGTTTCTTCAGAGGAGCCCCACTAAACTCCCGGAGGCCGATCCGAACTGGGTCCGGCAGTAGAGCGTCCTCTACATAGAACCATTCCAAAGGCCAGTCTTCGTACGCCTTCTTCAGGGTTCCGGATGGGTATCCGGTCCCGGGGACGCGCCATATTTCGGCACCGCCCACTTGATATATTGACCCCTCATGAGAACGGGGTACAAGGCAGAATAGCCTCTTCCACAGCGCAAAATGGGGCTCGATGCCCAGAAATAGCTTGCAAAGAGCTAGAAAACCCGCGATATACAGAATAGAGGCGGGCGTGAGGTGATGGAGCTGGAGTTCGTAGAACTCCAGGAGCCCGCGAAGGAACGGATGTACAGGAAATCCGAGCCCCCTTATCAGATAGGGGACGAAGCACGCCCGCTCTCCTTTAGAGGGGCTAGGGGTGGCCTCCTCTTGCTTCCCACCTTTGTAGGTGGCCAGCCCAGCTCGAACCGGGACCATAAACGCCGGAGGAAGATATCCCTCCACCTGAAGCTTCACCAGCTCGTTGTGCGAAACCGAGCATCTCCTCCAATCTCCTGGCGGAGGGCTGGGAGCGCGAGAGGAGGAGCCGCATCGACGATCCATGATGGAATGGGTTTTAGGTCAAAGCGCTCCGATGAGTACTCGCAGAGGGAAGATGGTGTGATTTGGATCTGGATTCTTATCTCTCTTATAGACAGATTATTTGCGCAGCTAGGGGGTAAAACATAAAAGATACCCTGGCTTTTCGCATTCGTGCGACGCGTGGAAGAGGGCCATTATTGGGCGTAGAAGCCAAGGAGCGCAACGTTTGTGAGGGAGCCGGACACTATTCGGCAAACATATGGAATTTGGAGGAGAACCCGCCTTGCAACGCCGAATACTATATACGCGCTGGACTCGTCGCCATTGAAGCCTGGTTCGGGGGCTACTGAGGGAGTCCTGGACTAGGGGGTGTCCGGATAGCCGGACTATCATCATCGGCCGGACTCCAAGACTATGAAGATACAAGATTGAAGACTTCGTCCCGTGTCCGGATGGGACTTTCCTTGGCGTGGAAGGCAAGCTTGGCAATACGGATATGTAGATCTCCTACCATTGTAACCGACTCTGTGTAACCCTAGCCCTCTCCGGTGTCTATATAAACCGGAGGGTTTTAGTCCGTAGGACACACAACCATTACAACAATCATACCATAGGCTAGCTTCTAGGGTTTAGCCTCCTTGATCTCGTGGTAGATCCACTCTTGTACTACCCATATCATCAATATCAATCAAGCAGGAGTAGGGTTTTACCTCCATCGAGAGGGCCCGAACCTGGGTAAAAACATCGTGTCCCTTGTCTCTTGTTACCATCCGCCTAGACGCACAGTTCGGGACCCCCTACCCAAGATCCGCCGGTTTTGACACCGACAGGTACCAAAAAATGACAAATCTTGGCGCTTATGCGTCGACTTCAAAGACCTCAACAAGGCTTGCCCCAAGGATCCCTTTCCCCTCCCTCGCATCGATCAAATCATCGATGCCACAGCTAGACACGACTCACTGTGTTTTCTCAACGCATACTCCGGATACCATCAAATAAAGATGACAGAGTCTGACCAAGCTGCAACAGCTTTTATAACGCCATATGGCCCTTTTTGCTTCAACACTATGCCTTTCAGGCTCAAGAATGCCGACGCAACCTATCAACACATGATTCAAACATGCCTGGAAAAACAAATCGGCAAAACAGTGGAAGCATATGTGGATGACGTAGTCATAAAAACTAGACACGTTGAAACACTAATAGATGACTTGAGGCATACATTCGATAACCTCCGGACATAGGACATCAAGTTGAATCCGGAAAAATGCGTTTTCGGTGTCCCCTCGGGGAAGCTGCTGGGCTTCATTGTTTCCATTAGAGGAATCAAAGAGAATCCAGCAAAAATTGGAGCTCTGTCGCAGTTGGCTATACCAGCAGACCTCAAGCATATCCAGAAGCTAGCTAGATGCGTGGCCGCTTTGAGCCGCTTTATATCCAGGCTAGGAGATAAGGCATTGCCTCTTTACCGCCTCCTTCGGTGCACCGAACACTTCGTATGGACGGATGCAGCCGCGGCCGGACTCGATGAGATAAAGACCTTATTGGCCAGTAATCTAGTCCTAACAGCACCAAATATCAGTGAACCTATGCTACTATACATAGTTGCAACACATCAAGTGGTAAGCGTAGTGCTCGTCGTCGAACGAGAGGTGAACGGATACAAATTCCCGCTTCAAAAGCCGGTTTATTACGTATCCATGGTCCTCACCCCATCCAAATCCTGATACCCACACTATCAAAAAATAGCATACGCGGTCTTCATGGCATCCCGTAAGCTAAGACACTACTTTCAAGAGTGTTCGATTACCGTCGCCTCCGAAGTTCCACTCAATGACATAATAAATAACCGCGATGCTACGGGCCGGATTCCTAAATGGGCTATCGAGCTCCTCCCATTCGACATAATATACAAACCACGGCGAGCCATTAAGTCGCAAGTACTGGCTGACTTTGTCGCCGAATGGACAGAAGCCGAACTCCCTAAAGAGTACGGCCCGTACTCCAACTGGATCATGCACTTTGACGGCTCCAAAATGCTGGCCGGACTGGAAGCAGGGGTAGTCCTGGTGTCTCCCACCGGGGACACGGTCCAGTACGTCCTACAAATATTATACACAGACTCCAACAATGCAGCCGAATATGAGGCTCTATTGCATGGTCTTCGGATGGCAGTGTCTATGGGCATTCAACGCCTGGAAGTGCGCGGGGATTCGAACCTTGCAATATCACAAATAAACGGAGACTTTGATGCCAAGGATCCGAAAATGGCGGCCTATCGTAATGCTATCCTCAAAATGTCAGCTCGGTTCGAGGGGCTCGAGTCCACCATGTGGCTCGAGAAAACAATCAAGCGGCGGACGTCCTCGCCCGCATCAGCGCAAAACACGAACCTGTCCCACCTAATTTATTCTTGGAAAGGCTGTTCAAGCCATCCGTAGTATGGGAAGGGGAGTCCAGCAATACCAGCACGGATCCGAATACACCCCCAGACTCCGAACCATCAGACACAATCGGAGGCTGTGCCACCGGAATTACATCTTCGGCCCATGAAATCATGGACGTAATCGCCCCGTGGACTGAGCCTTTATTGGCTTACCTAAATAGGCAGGAGCTCCCCGAAGACCAAAATGAAGCACGCTGCGTAGTCCGGCATTCTAAAGCTTACAAAGTCCACGAAGGGGAACTCTACAAGAAAAGCGCGACCGGAGTGCTCCAAAGGTGCATCTCCGAAGAGGAAGGGCGGCAACTCCTGGCTGAAATCCATGCTGGACTGGGCGGACACCACGCTGCAGCTCGAGCATAGAATGAACATCTTGGGTCGTAAAATTTACTGGATTATGGCCACAATATGTTGTAAATAGAAGCCCGGCACGTTCAGAAGCTCTTTTGCCCACCTGGAACTCCTTTTTTGCTCTTCGACATACCCATCCGTCAAAACCATGCTGCTGATAAACTTAGGCCTGATGGACAGTAGTAACCTCGCATTCAGAAGGAAGAATGTGACAAATCTTGTGTTTGCACGGTTGGCAACATATCATTCTAGCGTTAGTGTCTTCAATCGAATCTCATGAGAAGTGAGAAAATCCCGATGCTTACGAATCCACCGATTGGTTATAACTTTCTTACCCCGTCCTGTTGCCTAAATAGACATGAAGATTGAAAACAGTGAAGGTCTAAAAGAAGAGTGTCGAAAGAGCAACAGCTGAACGGTTAATTCTAGTACACTATATGCGGGCTTCCAATGTGCGTGAAATTATCACCTTTATGTACAACTTCTCCAGACATGGAAAGCATTGCAGCAAGCCAATAATCTTGTTCAGATCAAAACTATTCATTTCGATATATAAGATCTTGACAGAATCCAGCACCATTGATAGGCCATCCATGGAGAAACTCTTCATTGAGCATAGAACATAATATTAGTACAAAATGTGTACTCCAAGATGATATATAAATTATGCGCAGAAATTTAAAATGCAGCTTATGGTTACAAGTGTAGATGATAATATAAAGTACCTGAAGAACTGTGGAGCGAAACACCATATTGAAATGAGCACAGAGATCATGTATTACACCCAAGGTCTCAAGTTTAGGCACAGAGAGGACAGTTATTTGCAACGGTGAATAACTAGAATCAAGGATCAACCTTTTAAGTGAAGGGGCATCTTGGATGATGAGCTGCTTTCTGTCAAAAGAAATTCCAATTCTTACAAGGTTAGGCGACTTTATTTGGAGACAACCGATTCTAACTGTGAAAACAAGCACCAAGCACTCCAGCGCAGGGGAACTGGAGTGGATGATGCTATGCAATGAGGCCTCCGATATACGAACCCGCACAAGTGAAAGTTTCTTGATAAATGGGAAGGTTTAGTACCAGATTGTCTGGTAGGTAGCACAACGCAAAGGTGGCGGTGGGGAGAGAGGAGGAAAACCGCGAGATGGACATCGGTGCTGAGGGCACAAGTTCATGGCATTCGGTACGTGGTATGTGATTTCCAGGGGAATAGTAGAACTCAAGCAGCTGTAGTTCTGTGAATTCAGGGGATTTCAGCCAGGCATCCACCATGTAGGGCATGGTATGCTTGCTCAGGTAGTATGAAGGGATGTAGAGGCTTTGAACGGAGCAATGGTGGGAGGAGATGATGGCTCTGGGGATTTCAAAATCATTGAAGAGAGATAGCTGACGACAGTCGAGATTAAGTGGCACGGCGCGCCATAGAGGGCGCCACCAAATTGAGAGGACATGGGTGCGGCAGCAATCCTTGGTGGGGAGAAGCGAGATGATCTCCCCAAGGACGGCGTCCGGGAGATCGCTGATGCGGTCCACCCGAGATTCTACGGGTTCCTGGGATCCGGTGGGGGCGGGGTCGCCGCTTCTCCCCGTGCTGCCGGGGGCGAGATCTAAAACAGGCATCGCCGCTGGCAGGAGCCTCATCTTCTTGGCGCTGGGGTCAGCCGACTCCATTTTCCTCAAGGGTGTCGCGTCGCTTTCACGGATTTGAGCAGAGTAACGAATGACGAGCCTAGTTGTAGTGCGAGCGAAGAAGAAGGGGAGCTGGGGGTTTTCTATAGTAGTGAGGAAGAAGGGGAGCTGGGGTTTTCGATAGGAGTGAAGTGAGGAATTTGGGGGTGCGAGTGGAGCGAGCTGACGTGAGGTGGGTGGGAGCGAGGAGGAAGAAGAGAACCTAGGTTTTTTGGGGGGGGGGGTGTGCTGGGTGTGGGTAGCGCCTTTTGAATTGATTTTACTATTTACTAGTGTGGATTGGCTATTTTGTCTTGGGCCCAGAGAAACAATTACTACTAGTACAGTGGAGACACTCTACAGCTACCCAGAAAAACAATTACTACTAGTACAGTGGAGACACTCTACCGCTTCTGGCTCCTCCTAGGTCATTGAAACGTCTCCCTCTACTGAATTCCATTATACTTTTGTTCACCGACATGCGGGCCATGCAGCGCGCGGGCCCAAATGCCATCCACCAAATTAGAAAGCAGTATGCAGGCGGAGAGTCACCCCAGTCGTAGCGCGGCAGTAACGAGCCGTCGTATCACAAAACCCCACCTCCCCGCAGTCTAACAAAACACCAGGCAGAAGGCCGAGCCTTCCACCCTTTACCAAGTATATGGGTGCATTAATTAAACAAGAGATATTGTGATATCCCAAAGTATCCATGTTCCAACAAGGAACAAACTTCATCTTCACCTGCAACTTGCAATGCTATAAGATGGGCTGAGCAAAAGCGGTGACATAGCCAAACAACGGTTTGCTAGGACAGGATGGTTAGAGGCTTGACATGGCAATATGGGAGGCATGATAAACAAGTGGTAGGTAGAGCTAACATAGCGATAGAGCGAACAACTAGCAAAGCAAAGATAGAAGTGATATCGAGGGTATGGTCATCTTGCCTGCAAAGTTCGCAGAGCTGTCGAAAGCTTGATCCTCATTAGCGTACTCAACAGGTTCCTCGTGCACGTACTCGTCTCCCGGCTCTACCCAAAGCAGGAACACAAGCAATGGAACCACAATAAATCACGGTGCAATGCACAAGCAACATGATGCAATACATGGCATGATATGCGAGATGTGATATGCAATGCTTATGCGTGCTCCGGAAGGAAAATGATGAACAAGGCATAAACTTGGCAAACCGAGTATGCCAATGGAAAGATAAGATGATTTCGGTTGAAATCGATATAAATATTGCCGGGAACGGATGCACGGTTTGCAAATGGCAAGCAAAACAAGAATGACACAATTCTGCGATTAACAGCATGATAGCACTTAGTATACATCAAGTAACTATGCTACAGCACCCCAACATATCCACAAAGCACATGGCAGTGATCTACATAATATTCTTGACAAAAGATGTACACTGAGCTACGGCTAATTCACACATTAACAGGTTCAAACAACCATGGAAAAAGTGCAAAAGATAACAGCAGCACAGACTTCACTAAGATGGCAGAAACAACATCAGGAAGCAATGTTTAGAGCAAGCAAACATCATGCTACAGGAACATATCATAGAAGCTTAAGGCATGGTACGATACTACTAAATGCATAGAACATAAGTCCTTTACTAACCATGACCAAAAAGGATCGGAAGATATGATTGCACCCATGTAAACATAGCAAGTTTCGTTAACAGATTCAGGAAACAGAGCATGGCATTAACAGCATTATGAAGGCATCTTTGCGAGCTCGATTCACTCACCACAAGTCATTGCATGACAAGATAAGCATAACACCAGCAAGAATACATGTTTATGAAACTAAATATGGCAAGAACAAGTTCATATCATGCAAGGATCAACTACAACAACCTTGGAAAAATTGAATAACATGTGAACAATCTACCAGGAAACATTTTATAGCAAAAGTAGATCAAGAAAATGACATGCTAGACTAGTCCATAATTGCAAACAGGGGCATGAATGGATAGACCATAACCATATGTTCAAAACATCCTTACTGAAGTATCTCAAAATAAGCATGGATCTCTCTGTAGCATCAAGCTTACATGGCATAAAAATAACAGCAGAACAGGGACTGAAATCAGCAACATCACGAAGCCTAGTTTGCATGCTTGTTCGAGTCACCACATTTATCACAAAAATACATGGCATACACCCCTGTAAAGATGGCATGGCATAGTACAAAACACATGTAGAGCTCATGCCCATAAGATGCACACAATAAATGTAGAAAAAATGACAAATGCACACATTCTGTTAAGAATCAGAAACTAACATCATATAGCACTCTTGCATCAGAGATTCAGGCATCTAGATGACCTCAAATGAACATGGCCTGATGGAACAAAATGAAGATCACATCCTGATGAACATTTCGATATATCATGCGCATTAAACGGAGCTACGATGACGGAGTTATGATGCGATGAACATGTCATAAAATAATGCAGACTTAGAGGATAAACGAGGTCAACCCTAAGACTTGACCCGATCCAGATCTGGATCTGAGCACGGACGCCGAGGTTCACCGGAGCAACTCGCCGGAGTAGGGCCAGGAGGAGGCCGGAGATGAGCTCGGGGAGGCTGCCGGGGTCGAGGCAGGCCGGAGGTCGGCGCGGTCCCGCGGCGGGCGAGGCACTGGAGGAAGAGGACGCGGTGGCGGAGGTCGACGCGGCGACTGGGATGGCGTGGCAGGGATCCGCAGCGGCGGCGGCCGGCTGCTGGCGGCGGCGGGACGGCGGCAGGGACGACGAGGCGGAGGCGCAGACGGGCGCTATCGGCGGCGGACGGGCCGAGGGGGCCCCGCGCGGGCCTGGCGGGCCGGCGGCGGCGCGGGCGCCGGGGCCATGTGGCGGCGGACGGCTGGCTCGAATGGCGGTGTGAGGACGCGTCCGCCGCCGGGCGGACGTGTCCGGCGCGCGGAGGAAGGGGAGACTAGGGTTTGCTCGAAATTTCGGAGGGGTGGGGGTGTTTTTATAGGTAGAGGGAGCTAGGAGACTCCAAATGGGGTGTAGTTTTAGCCCACACGATCGACATCCGACGACGGAGAGCACGGAAGTGACTTAGATGGGTTTTTGGGCTGTTTTTGAGGGGTGTTGGGCTGCAACACACAAGAGGCCTTCGCGGTTACCCGGTTAACGGTTGGAGTATCAAACGACCTCCAAATGGCACGAAACTTGACAGGTGGTCTACCGGTGGTGTACCAAGGCCACTTGGCAAGCCTTGGTCCATTCCGAGAATGTTTAACACCCGCTCACGAAAAGAGGCAAGAGGGGTGCGCCGGTGCATGTGGGAGTGTCGGATTGCAAAATGGACAACGGGGAAAATGCTCGGATGCATGAGACGAACACGTATGCAAATGAGATGCACATGATGACATGATATGAGACACATGACATGAACAAAATGCAAAACGAAAGACAAAACCCAACCACGGAGGGAATACCATAGCACATAGCCGAAAATGGCAAGAGTTGGAGTTACAAATATGGAAAGTTACATCCGGGGTGTTACAACACTCCACCACTACAAGTGGATCTCGTCCCGAGTTCTAGGACTGAAAGAACTCCGGATATTCGGAACGGAGGTGATCCTCACGCTCCCAGGTGGCTTCTCGGTCGGAATGGTGTGACCACTTCACTTTTAGGAATTTGATTGACTTGTTGCGAGTCTTGCGCTCGGTTTCTTCAAGAATAGCAACAGGGTGCTCATGATAAGAGAGATCTTCTTGGAGGTCAATTTCTTCGAAGTTGATAGTGCGCTCCGCAGTCTTGAAGCACTTGCGAAGCTGTGACACGTGAAACACATCGTGCATGTTTGCAAAATTGGACGGAAGCTCAAGTTGATAGGCAAGGTCACCTCTTTTGCCAATGATCTTGAAAGGACCCACGTATCTAGGGGCAAGCTTCCCTTTGATACCGAAGCGACGAGTGCCTTTCATTGGAGAGACGCGAAGGTAGACATGGTCTCCGATTTCAAAAGCCACATCACGGTGCCTGTCATCATAATAGCTCTTCTGGCGCGATTGCGCGGCTTTGAGATTCTCACGAATGACTTTGCACATTTCTTTGGCTTCTGTGATCAAGTTGTTTCCAAGAAGTTGGCGTTCACCTGTCTCGGACCAATTGAGAGGAGTACGGCACTTTCTGCCATAGAGAATTTCGAATGGGGCCTTGCCCGAACTCGCTTGGAAGCTGTTGTTGTAGGAGAACTCGGCATATGGAAGACAATCTTCCCACTTCATGCCAAAGGAGATGACACAAGCGCTGAGCATATCTTCAAGGATTGGATTGACTCGCTTGACTTGGCCACTTGTTTGAGGATGGAAAGCTGTGCTGAAACGAATGTTGGTGCCCATTGCCTTCTGGAAGGAGTCCCAGAATTTAGAAGTGAAGATGCTTCCGCGGTCTGAAGAGATCACTTGTGGAATGTCATGCAAGGAGACAATTCTGGAGGTGTATAACTCTGCCAACTGAGCTGCTGAGATGGATTCTTTGATAGGAAGGAAATGAGCCACTTTAGTAAGCTTGTCAATGACAATGAAGATAGCATCGTTTCCACGCTTGGAATTAGGAAATCCAGTCACGAAGTCCATCTCGATATGATCAAACTTCCATTCCGGAATAGAAGAGGTTGGAGGAGACCAGCTGGTCGTTGGTGTTCTACTTTCACCCTTCTCCAGACATCACATTCGTTCACGAATTGAGCAATTTCTCGCTTCATTCGACTCCACCAATACGACTGCTTGAGGTTATGGTACATCTTCGTACTTCCAGGATGAATGGATAGAAGGGAATTGTGTGCCTCGTTCATAATGACTTTTCTCACCTCACCTTTAGGAACCACAATTCGGTCGTCGAAGAAAAGATTATCTTTGTCATCCAAGCGATAGCACTTGTATTTGGAAATGCCCTTGTCGATAACACGTTTCACCTTTTTCACCATGGTATCCAGGAGTTGTGCCTCACGAATTTGATCTTCCAAAGTAGGAGAGACAATGAGGTTGGCAAGAAAGCCTTGAGGAACAACTTGAAGATTCAGTTTGCGGAAAGCTTCACAAAGATTCGGTTGGAAGGGCTTGAGAATTAAACTGTTGCAATAAGCCTTTCTGCTCAGAGCATCTACAATCACATTCGCCTTGCCAGGAGTAAATTCAATACTTGGATTGTACTCTTGAATCATTTTGGCCCATCGAGTTTGTCTGAGGTTGAGGTTGGGTTGAGTGAAGATATACTTGAGACTCTTGTGATCGGTGAAAATGTCCACTTTCCTTCCCAACAAGAGATGTCTCCATGTTATCAATGCATGGACAACTGCCGCCAACTCAAGATCGTGAGTGGGGTAGTTTGTTTCGTTGGGCTTCAACTAACGAGAGGTATAGGCCACAACTTTCTTCTCTTGCATTAACACAGCACCGAGACCTTGAAGAGAAGCATCATAGAAAACTTCAAATGGCTTGGATTCATCAGGAGGAGTCAAGATAGGAGCTGTGACTAGCTTCTCTTTGAGGGTGTCGAAAGCAACGTCACACTCAAGCGTCCAGACATACTTGACATGCTTCTAGAGGAGGTTGGAAAGAGGCTTTGCAATCTTAGAGAAGTTCTCAACGAATCTTCGGCAATAGCTTGCAAGACCAAGAAAACTGCGGAGCTGCTTGACATTCTGAGGAGGTTCCCAATTCACAACTGCAGACACCTTCTCGGGATTAACAGCAATACCCTTGGCTGAGATAATGTGACCAAGATAAAGAACTTCATCAAGCCAGAACTCACATTTGGAAAACTTCGCATAGAATTGATGCTCTCTGAGCTTGTCGAGCACCAGTCGCAAAAGTTTGGCATGATCCTTCTTATTCTTGGGGAAGACCAAAATAGCATCAAGATACACCAGAACGAATTCATTGGTGTAGGGGTTGAAGATGAAGTTCATCGTTCGAGAGAATGTTGGAGGAGCATTGACAAGGCCGAAAGACATGACAGTATATTCATAAGAACCATAGCTTGTTCTGAATGCTGTCTTGGGAATATCTTGTTCACGAATGCGAATTTGATGATAACCCATCCGAAGGTCAAGCTTGGAGAATACTTTAGAACCTTTGAGTTGCTCGAATAGCTCATTGATGTTGGGAAGTGGATACTTGTTCTTGATTGTCTTCTTATTCAATGGACAGTAATCGACGCACAGTCGGTCCGTGCCATCCTTCTTCTAGACAAAAAGAACTCCACAACCCCATGGAGATGAACTCGGTTTGATCAAACACAGATGCTCTTGTTCATCGAGCTGTTTCTACAATTCCTTCAGTTCTTCAGGTCCAAGCTTGTATGGACGCTTGCAAACGGGTTCAGTGCCAGGCTCAAGATCAATAACGAATTCGACTGGCTGGCGCGGAGGCATACCCGGAAGCTCTTCTAGAAAGACATCTTGGTACTCACAAATGACTGGAATTTGAGAAATAGCATCCAACTCGCCCTTCTCATTGAGAGCAAACAACCGAATGGTTTCATCATGAGCGGCATAGAGGATAACATCCTCAGAAGAGTGTGTCAATTGAATTTCCCTGGCAGCACAATCAAGTTGAGCTTTTTGCTGAGAAAGCCAGTCCAACCCGAGAATTAGATCGATATCAGAGTCACCAAGAACAATTGGAGAAGACAGAAATCTATAGTCGCCCATCTTGATAGAGACATCCCGAACCATGGAGCTTGTGTTCATGAATTTACCCGGAGAGACAACTGATAACGGTCTAGGCAAATCTTGAAAAACCATCTCATGCTTAGATGAAAAAGGTCTTGAGATGAAACTATGTGATGCACCAGTATCAAATAAAACTTTTGCAGGAATAGCATTAACTGAGAGATTACCCATTATCACATCAGAAGAATCCTCTGCTTGCACTGCATTCATCATGTTCACCTTTGCAGACTTGGGATTATGCTTGACCAATCCATTGCTTGAAGACCTCACAGGAGGAGGAGGAGGAAGGCGCCTTTGGTTGAAGCATTTGTTCGCGTAGTGATCTTTCTGCTGGCACTTGTTGCAAGTCACCTATGAGAGCGGACGGTGATAAGGAGCATTTGACCTTGGAGCTTGAGAATTAGACTTGTTCTGATAGCCTGGGTTGGGTGGGTGGGAAGATCCACGAGCACCCGAGTTCTTCTGCTGGTAAGGCTGACGAAACGGAGGAGGAGGAAGGTAGAACTTTTGCTGCTTAGCTGCCACTTTAGAGGAAGAAGAAGACTGAACTGCATCCCTGATTCTCTTCTTAGAAGCCACACACTTGAGCTGAGCACCTTCTTGCTTGAGGGCCATATTGTAGAATTGATCAAACTGAGTAGGCTCAACAAGAACGAGAGCTAACTGCAGATCCTCTCTAAGGCCACCTCTGAATTGATAGATCATACTCTTTTCATCAGGAACGTCTTGTTTAGAGAAGCGAGCAAGTTTCTAAAACTACTTGTTTTATTCGTACATTGACATGTTGCTTTGCTTGAGATTGCGGAACTCCTCACGCTTGCTCTCAACAATACTGGTAGGAATGTGGTGAGCTTTAAAGTCCCGACAGAAGTCAGTCCAAGTAATCACTCGACCTCCTCTAGAATCCTTGTATTGCTGGAACCAATCAGCTGCTTGGTCCTTGAGCTGAAAAGAAGCGAACTTAACATAGTCCTCAGGCCTGACATTGCTGCATTCAAAATGCTTGTTGATATCCACGAGCCAATCGTCGGCGTCTGTGGCCTCGGCACAGTAACTGAAAGACTTCGGCTGATTTGCAAGGAACTGGTTGATGGTAGGAAACTGAGGCTGATGGTTGAACTGCCCTTGACCTTGATTCCCTTGGTTGCCTTGGCCTTGGTTGCGCTCTTGCATCAGCTGAATCAACAACTGAGCGTTGGCGTTTGTGGTTGCCATCAAAGCTTGCCATGCCTCCGGAGGCGGAGGTGGAGGTGCAGGGTTCGCCTGACTCCCATCATTGCGTTCCGGATTCTCACGCGTTGGCGGAGCCATCCTGAAGAGGGTGACATCCGTTAGCATCTTGCTAGACAGATAGACAAGTTGAATCAACGGATAAAAATTGCAACATATAGTCTTCACAATAAACATTCGAACAAGGATGAACGAATGAATTCCAAAGTAAACATCACGTCCATTAAGGTGAGAAGCCACTTGATAAGGGGTTGATGAATGAAATAAAAAAGGTACAACTGGAACAAATAAGTGGTAAGGATTATCCAATCACAAACTAAATATCTGCGGGAAGAAATGCTAGAGCTACTTGAATCCCACCTATAAACTCTCGAAACTTTCTGGTTATGCAATCAGGTGTTGGGGATAGAGGGGAAGCAATATATCTCACCCTAACTAACAATCCCTACATCCAGCTATATCCATCCGTCAACACATAACCAAGAAACCTTCGGAAATCGTGTACCTCAACCTTTGAAAAGCATCCGTTATAGGAGTCATGGCAATACTCCCGAACTCCCCAGTACTGGGTGACGTCGAGGTTATCTCACCAACAACTGCATAAAAGAGAATTTCGATGTCGGCAAAACTCAGGTATTCCAGAACTGCAACGATAAAATTGTGACGACAACACCTCGGAGCTCAACTCCCCGGGACACTGCCACAACCCCTAAATGTCAGGAGGCACCAAGAACAATGTTCTCGTCACAAAACCATCGGAACGATTCCAAGATACCCGCGTGATCCTAAAATTTTTTTTAGTGAAATCTGAGGGGAGAAGAGTCAAAACTTCTACGTCAGGAGACCTCACCAGAGCGATGAAGGGACTGAAGAGTAAAAAGAATCCTACTCTCCGATATATATAATCCTAAGACTCAAAATAGTTTTTTGTTCTAGACTCAATAACGCCAGCAATCAATCAAGCAGGGGGCTCCTAAGTCGGGGATGGCTCTGATTACCAACTTGTAACGCCCACGATGCGGCTATATATCCCACGTGTCGAAGCACGACTTAGAGGCATAACCGCATGGTGGTTTAGTCACAAGAAGGGTCATCTTCACACAATTCCATGAAATGAACAAGAATGGGATAAAGAGAGTTGGCTTACAATCGCCACTTCACACAATACATAAATAAATCATACATCATTCAAAATACACTCATAGACCGGCTACAGTCAAATCCAAATGCAAAGAAGACAACCCCAAATGCTAGATCCCTGATCGTCCCGACTGGGCTCCGCTACTGATCATCTGGAAATGAAACATAGTAACGACCAAGGTCCTCATCAAACTCCCACTTAATCTCGGTTGCGCCACTTGCGCTGGTATCCTTGGTACCCGCATCTGTTTTGGTAGAATCTGTGAGCCACGGGGACTTAGCAATCTCACACCCGCGAGATCAAGACTATTTAATCTTGTAGGTAGGAAAGGGGGTAATATGGTGGAGCTGCAGCAAGCACTAAGCATATATGGTGGCTAACATACGCAAGCAAGAGCGAGAAGAGAAGCAACGCATCGGTCGAGAAGCTAGAAGTGATTAAGAAGTGATCCTGAAACTACTTACGTTCAGACATAACCCAAACCGTGTTCACTTCCCGGACATCGCCAGAAGAGACCATCACGGCTACACACGCGGTTGATGCATTTTAATGAAGTCAAGTGTCAAGTTCTCTACAACCGGACATTAACAAATTCCCATCTGCCTCATAACCGCGGGCACGACTTTCGAAAGATAATACCCTGCAGGGGTGTCCCAACTTAGCCCATCATAAGCTCTCACGGTCAACGAAGTATATACCTTCTCCCGGGAAGACCGTATCAGTCTCGGAATCCCGGTTTGCAAGACATTTCGACAATGGTAAAACAAGACCAACAAAGCCGCCCGAAGTGCCGACAAATCCCGATAGGAGCTGCACATATCTCATTCTCAGGGCACACTGGATGAGCCAGACGTCGGGTTGGCATAGACCCTAGTTGCCCAAGGGGCGCCGGACATCGCTCAGGTTGGACCAACACTCGAAGGAGCACTAGCCCGGGGGAGGGGTAAATAAAGATGACCCTCGGGCTCGCGAAAACCCAAGGGAAAAAGGCTTAGGTGGAAAATGGTAAAACCAAGTTTGGGCCTTGCTGGAGGAGTTTTTTCAAAGCGAACTGTCAAGGGGGTCCCATAAATCACCCAACCGCGTAAGGAACGCAAAATCAAGGAACATAACACCGGTATGACGGAAACTAGGGCGGCAATAGTGGAACAAAACACCAGGCATAAGGCCGAGCCTTCCACCCTTTACCAAATATATAGGTGCATTAATTAAAGAATAGATATTGTGATATCCCAAAGTATCCATGTTCCAACAAGGAACAAACTTCATCGTCACCTACAACTAGCAACGCTATAAGAGGGCCTGAGCAAAAGCGGTGACATAGCCAAACAACGGTTTGCTAGGACAGGATAGATGTTTGACATGGCAATATGGGAGGCATGATAAACAAGTGGTAGGTAGAGCTAACATAGCGATAGAGCGAGCAACTAGCAAAGCAAAGATAGAAGTGATATCGAGGGTATGGTCATCTTGCCTGCAAAGTTCTCAGAGTTGTAGAAAGCTTGATCCTTGTTAGCGTACTCAACAGGTTCCTCGTGCACATACTCGTCTCCCGGCTCTACCCAAAGCAAGAACACAAGCAATGGAACGACAATAAATCACGGTGCAATGCATAAGCAACATGATGCAATACATGGCATGATATGCGAGATGTGATATGCAATGCTTATGCGTGCTCCGGAAGGAAAATGATGAACAAGGCATAAACTTGGCAAACCAAGTATGCCACTAGAAATATGAGATGATTTCGGTTGAAATCTATATAAAGATCGCCTGGAACGGATGCACGGTTTGCAAATGGCAAGCAAAACAAGAATGACACAATTCTGCGATTAACAGCATGATAGCACTTAGTATACAACAAGAAACTATGCTACAGCACCCCAACATATCAACAAAGAACATGGCAGTGATGTACAGAAGATGCTTGACAAAAGATGTACACTGAGCTACCGCTAATTCACAAAATAATAGGTTCAAACAACCATGGCAAAAGTGCAAAAGATAACAGCAGCACAGACTTCACTAACATGGCAGAAACAGCATCAGGAAGCAATGTTTAGAGCAAGCAAACATCATGCTACAAGAACATATCATAGAAACTTAAGGCATGGCATGATTCTACTAAATGCATAGAACAAAAGTCCTTTACTGACCATGAGCCAAAAAGGATCAGAAGATATGATTGCACCCATGTAAACATAGCAAGTTCCGTTAACAGATTTAGGAAACAGAGCTTGGCATTAACAACATTATGAAGGCATCTTTGCGAGCTCGGTTCACTCACCACAAGTCATTGCATGACAAGGTAAGCATAACACCAGCAAGAATACATGTTTATGAAACTAAATATGGCAAGAAAAAGTTCATATCCTGCAAGGATCAACTACAACAACCTTGGGAATATTGAATAACATGTAAACAATCTGCCAGGAAACATTTTATAGCAAAAGTAGAGCAAGAAAATGACATGCTAGACTACTCCATAATTGCAAACAGGGGCATGAATGGATAGACCATAACCATATGTTCAAAACATCCTTACTGAAGTATCTCAAAATAAGCATGGATCTGTCTGTAGCATCAAGTTTATATGGCATAAAAATAACAGCAGAACAGGGACTGAAATTAGCAACATCACGAAGCCTAGTTTGCATGATTGTTCTAGTCACCACATTGATCACAAAAATACATGACATACACCCCTGTAAATATGGCATGGCATAGTACAAAACACATGTAGAGCTCATGCCCATAAGATGCACACAATAAATGTAGCAAAAACGACAAATGCACACATTCTGTTAAGAATCAGAAACTAACATCATATAGCACTCTTGCATCAGAGATTCAGGCATCTATATGACCTCAAATGAACATGGCCCAATGGAACAAAATGAAGAGCACATCCTGATAAACATTTTGATATATTATGAGCATGAAACGGAGCTACGATGACGGAGTTATGATGCGATGAACATGTCATAAAATAATGCAGACTTGGAGGATAAACAAGGTCAACCCTAAGACTTGACCCGATCTAGATCTGGATCTGGGCACGGACGCCGAGGTTCACCGGAGCAACTCGCCGGAGTAAGGCCGGGAGGAGGCCGGAGATGAGGTCGGGGAGGCTACCGGGGTCGAGGCCGGCCGGATCCGGCGGAGGTCGGCGCCGTCCCGCGGCGGGCGAGGCGCTGGAGGAAGGACGCGGCGTCGGAGGTCGACTCGGCGACCGGGGCAGCGTGGCGGCGGCGGCCGGCGACTGGCGGCGACTGGACGGCGGCGGAGACGACGAGACGGATGCGCGGACGGGCGCGGGCGGCAGCAGACGGGCCGCGGGGGCCCCGCGTGGGCCTGGCGGGCCGGCGGCCGCGCGCGGGCGCCGGGGCCACGTGGCGGCGGACCGCTGGCTCAGGCGGCGGTGGGCGGACGCGTCCGGCGCCGGGCGGACGTGTCCGGCGCGCGGAGGAAGGGGAGACTAGGGTTTGCCCGAAATTTCAGAGGGGGAGGTGTTTTTATACGTAGAGGGAGCTAGGAGACTCCAAATGGGGTGTAGTTTTCGCCCACACGATCGTGATCCGACGACAGAGAGCATGGAAGTGACTTAGATGGGTTTTTGGGCTGTTTTGAAGGGGTGTTGGGCTGCAACACACAAGAGGCCTTCGCGGTTACCCGGTTAACCAATGTAGTATCAAACGACCGCCAAATGGCACGAAACTTGACAGGTGGTCTACCGGTGGTGTACCAAGGCCATATGGCAAGCCTCGGTCCATTCCGAGAATTTTTAACACCCGCTCACGAAAAGAGACAAGAGGGGTGCGCCGGTGCATGTGGGAGTGTCGGATTGCAAAACGGACAACGGGGAAAATGCTCAGACACATGAGACGAACACGTATGCAAATGAGATGCACATGATGACATGATGTGAGACGCATGACATGAACAAAATGCAAAACAAAAGACAAAACCCAACCACGGAGGGAATACCATAGCACATAGCCGAAAATGGCAAGAGTTGGAGTTACAAATATGGAAAGTTACATCCGGGGTGTTACACACTACCCTGCCATTCGCACGCTGGCAGTTCGCTCCTACTCGTCCCCGCACGTCCTTTAATACTACGGCGATTCGCTCCTAGTCGTCCCGTCCATTCACATTACGGCAGTTCCACTAATCCTAACCCTCCTCCCAAATCCATGGCATCCCAAATCTCCCCGATCGGCGGTGAGTACAAGGTTAGAACCATCACCGGCGATGAGTTCGACGTCATCTACACCCGTACTTCCACGACGGTGAAAGGATTCCTTTCTCGCTGCAGACGCATGTTCGAAAACTCACATGATGAGTGGGTCGCTGGGCTAGTTGTTGAGTACACCACAATCGTGGGACAAGATAAGGATCTAAAGGACAAAGAGAGGAAGAAGCCCGCCGTAATCCAGGTTTGCGTACATAACGTTTGCTTGGTCTACCACATATGCCATGCCGACATTGAGTGCCAGGATTTTAAGAACTTCCTCGAGGACAAAATAGTCAAATTCCTTACTATAGACTTTAAGAACGACAAAGAAGTCCTACGTCAGATAGGCCTCATTGTAGGCAACCCCTTCGACCTCCAGAAGAATCGGCTGGTGCCCTCTCGTCAGCCTTCAATGCTGACCCTGGCAGGAGCCATGGTTCATCCTTCGTACGGTAAACTGGAGAAACCTCATTACACGTTTCATCGTCATGCATGGCAGCGGAATGTACTAGATATAGACCACATCCGGTACGCTACAATGGATGGCTACCTTTGTTTCAATATCTAAAAGGGTTGGATGAAGAGCAACAGCCAAGTTGGCGGTTCAAGCAAAGAAGTATCGGCCAAGAGGAAGAGGGACAAGGATGAAGTCGAGGACATGGACGAGGACTCCGAGTAAGGTGGCACTGTTGTTGCTCATGGTGGTTCTAAACTTCTAATGCAGTGTCTACCGTATTAGTTGCAGAGTTTAATTTCAGGTGTGCTTAGTTTAATTTGAGGGGTGTGTTGTGCTGAGCCCCCAGCAGAACTATGTTATGTTTCTTCTCGTTACTTTAACTCTTCAGTATGTACATACTAGTACTAGTATTTCTTTAATTGAATTTAGCACCCCAATTAAGCACGTACTAGCTTTTTTAATAGTACTATATGCATAATTTGGCGACGAGCGCTCTCTATATGTACCAACTTTTTTTAAAATTTCAATTTTTGTTCCATGGCGCAATCCATCGATAGTGGAGTACTACTGTACAAAAGTATACATTTTTTTAAAAGGCTAGCATACTGTTCATCACATATATATATATAGCCAGTTAAATTCTCAACCTAGAATGACGTGCATGCCATGTAGTAAACCGATACGAAGGAAGTATAGTAAAAATGAGGTGATTTTACTAAGCGATCGGCGGGGGAGCATGGCCTGTCATGCGGTCCCACATGTCATGATGTACCGAGGCGATGCGCGTGTCCCTCTTGAGGCAGAAGCAATACTAGTACTCCTACGTGGTTTGAGATGATGTCGAACCGAAGTGTGAAATAATGGTTGCTTCGTCCGTCTGGGAAGGTGCGGCATTGTGATTTGACGTCTCATTGCTCATTACTACTACTGGGCCGGTACAAGTGGGGTGCGTCCCCCCTGCTGTTCTGCACTGTTATTTGGTGCTTGACACGTCGACCCGGTTGCTATATGTCACATATGTTGGCGACAGGAAGTACAGAATTCATGAAAGGGAGCGTCGACGGAGGAGTATACTACAGAATTCATGAAAGGGAGCGACTTAGTTTTGGAAAAATCTGTTTTTACGGAGTAAGTGCCCACTAGGGTTTATAGGGCTCATCTAAAAAACATTCATTTTTCTGTTTGATAAGTCTCAATTCTTCTATACTAGTAGTAGTACCATTACATGTTGGATTTCGAGGTGCGTTAGATCACCCGACGCAAGCAGTGTCAAGAGGAAACTAACCAATGAATGTACAAGTTCATGGAAATTTAGTGGTCATTCATGCATTCGTTCTAATTAATGCCTCGGTAAACATAACTTCTTGAGAAAAACGAGCGTACTGTGCAAACTACGAAATTAATTCGACCACTCACCGTCTACCTTGGTTGGAGAGATTTTGAAATTGAGCCACTACTAGAGTTGTAACTTTTATCTCGATTACTATTTGTGGCCTTGTATAGATGCAAAATGTATTTTTTTATAGTGGCCTTGTATAAGTAAATAGAGGGAGTACTAACCAAAGTACGTAGTAGGGACGAGGAGTAAACGGAGGGAGTAGTAAAAATTTCTCCTCGTGCTGCGAGCCACCGCACGCGTGGGTGAAGGAGCGGGTGTAAAGGCGTACAGTAGTACTCCTAGTAAGCTTCACCTCATCCTGCAAGCCACCGCGCCTGTGGGCGGGGGAGATGATGTACTAAGCAAGTTTCTCCTCGTTCTGCAAGTTGACGGGACACATCAAAAGTACTCCAGTGTATAGAGCCTTGCCTCTAAGGTTGGCCCCACATGGTTTGCCTCTTTTTTCAATTTAACATAACGTGTCAAGTCGCAATTTGTTTGTTCACCCGTGGTAGACGATCCTCCCTCCACCAAGTGGACAACCAGTACTCGTGCCAAACTACCACATGGGCTGCATTTTTCATACAGAAATGAGATCCACCGTGTACCCGCGCGGGTGTGGTTGGGAAAGAGACGGGAGTACGTGCGTCATGCGTCCTCTTCTCTTCGTGCACGTCCCCAACCTACGTGGGTGTGTGTTAGAGAGATACAAACCTAGACATAATGCGTCGTCCAACCCCATGCCTGCGCCCAGTTCGACCACCAGTCACCACCTCGGCACCACGCCCCACTCCTCCCCACCTTATATCTCATATTTCTCCCTCCATTTTTATATACAAGGGGCCACTATCAAAATTACAATTTGCAGATATACAAGGCCACTAACACTAATCGATGCAATATTAATGGTGTTTGCCTCTTGGTACTACTACCTCTGTCCGGGTTTATTGGTCCCCATTGTATTTCGTGCCAAATTTTGACAATAGATTAAACTAAGAAAATGTTCACGCATGTCACCAAACATTATATTTTTCAAAACTATGTTCAAATACGAATCCAATGAGATAATTTTTCTTGACATGCATTAACATTTTGTTAGTTAAATCTATAGTCCGAATTTGGCACAAACTATAAAAGGGACCTATAAACCAGGACGGAGGTAGTAGCAAAGGAGGACATTAATTATCCCTTGCATGCATGCGGGAGTTTGTAAAAAATGCGTCTTGATGTTCCGTGCAATGCACGGGCATCTTGCTAGTCCATGAAAACAACACATAGCAAAATTCCACGGTGAACGAGGTATTTGAATCTGTTGGGAGGGGCTATTTGGATCTTGCCCGGGGTAGCCAAAATATTGGCGACCCTTTTGTACACTGGTGCCTTTGCCACCGATGAACGCGGAATGACTCGGGTGCTCATGCTGTCATGCATGCTCCAGCGCGCACGTTGGAGACGAGCTTGCACGAGCTGTGTTTTTTGTCCAACAACGCCGCCCGAGCCGCCCGCGGACTGACCGGCGACCCGCAAATTACGCCATCCAACCGTAGCTGCACACATTATGACAGCAACTCAACCAACCGGACAAAATTCACGCAAACACGTAGACAAACTTATATTTCGTATAAACAACGACGGAATCATATAAAATACCAGATTTTCACACAAACATGACGGATTTCATTACATTCAAATGAACTACGCGGTGCTAGTTCTGGACAGTGCAGGTATATAATACCTGGCCTAAATGGTCGCCCGCTGATCGATTTGTGTTCGTCATGTCCGGCAGCACGATCACCGGACTGCCGGGAGCCCCGGAGGTATATGCTTCAGCGCAAAGGACGGCTCGCTTCCCCACTGCCCAACTGATATCATTGGCTGGTGCCGAAGATGATGGTGGCCGGCACCGGTTCAATTTCATCACCGGCCACTACTTCGCCATGGCCGGCACCGGCTCGAGTTCATCCTAACATTCCCCTCTTCCGTGGAGCCCATGCGGGGTCGATGAAGGTCCTCGCAACAAAAGGATCCGGCAAGACAACTGCTGTGTATGCCGGCGTCACCTCCGCGGTGGCCTTCATGGGACCCAAGTGGTGGCGGCCTCCCGTGTTCTACTTCTCCTCGATGATGGCGGCGGACGCTGGTCACAAACTCGTCGCTCTCCGCGCACCCGGCTTCTGTCGTTACTTGCATGGCGCGGCCTCTGGCATGGGAGTCTCGGCCACAGAAACGGGAGAAGCGGTACGAGGCGGCAGCGTGGACGGCAGCAATGACGCCCATGCGCCGCTCCTCATCGAGTTGGCCTGGAGCGGCGAGTTGTTGAACCGCGGGCCGGCTTGGGGCGGCAACTGGCTCCGTCGGGCGAGGGGAGGGAGGTGGATCAGCGAGCTGCATAGCTCGTATCCGGCGGGCTACCCAGCCGGCTTGGATGCGGAATAACTACTCTTCATAAGCCATTGTAAGAGTGGAGAAAATGGTGGAGGAGATAGGAGAGCGGCGGAGGTGTGCGATTCTTGGACGGCGTTTGGCCTCGTTTAAATAGGAGATTAAATAGACGGCGGACGGGAGGAGCTCGGCCGGCATTGCGTTTAACACCGGCCCGGTCATGAGCGGGCGTGTGTCCAGAGTGGGTTTCTCGGCTTCCACACGAGCGGGTTTCATGGAGGCGTTTGAATGCGGCACGGAGGCGTGTTCAGCCGGGCGTGCCGCGAGTGGTGCCCTCGACTCTGACCTAGGACACAGCGCTGTTCTTTCACTGACATGTAGGCTCTTTGGGTGCATGGCCTGCAGGTCAGTGACCCAACGCAGGCAGCGCACAGCAGAGGAACCTTTGTTGGGCCAGGGCGGTCAGAAGCGGGCATTTCATAAATCGATGATTGTTCATTGAGTGTGACGTCATCTTTTTCATGTAGTTAAGCCTACTATGTTGATAGCCCGTTCGATATGTTGTGATTCATAAAGACCGATGCAAACATCAATGTTCTGCTTATCACAGATAAGATTGATTAATACCCGTAACAATCCATGTCCTTAACAAAGGGTGCATGCACGTATAGGTTGAGCGTGTGTCTTGTGTGGTGTGCTGTGTGCATGCAGGTGTGCGAGTGTTGCCTCCGTGCAAGGTGCATTTTAGTGTTGCATGCATGGGTGCGTACGTGCGTGTGTTCGTGAGTGCATGTGTACGAGCCAGTGTTGCACGCCAGCATGCGTGCGTGTGTACGTTATGTGTACGTGTCAGTGTTGCACGCCTACATGCATGCGTGTCTTGCGTGCGTGCATGTGTACGCGCGGGGTGAGGCTACACGTTAGTCGACTGACTTTTTCATCTCTGGTCATTAGATTATCCAGCCCTTGGATACGAAATCAGGGGCCTCCAGTTTATCATCAAACTCCACCCCCCCCCCGAGCCGCCAGCCACCACCGGCCGAACCGCCCGCCCCCGCCGCCCCCGGCCGGCCCGCCCTCCCCGAAACCACTCCCCACCGCCATTCCCTGCCGGACAGGCCATCCCTCTAGCCCCCTCCCCCCCCCCCCCCCCGCGCCGAGCTTTTTTTCCAGGGATCCCCACCCCACCGCCCAATGATAGCCCCCAACCGCCGGTGACTGCCATCCAGAGGTCTCACGACTTCGAATACCCACCGACCACTAGTTTATTACCATTTCTGTCCTTCATATACGCGCTGACAGGTGGGCCCTATGGTAATGTGCGCTGCTGAATGTGGACCGTTTGACTGGTCAATTCATCGTGTTATCAACAAATTACGGAGCTGTATGGTGAGCCAGTGACCGTATGATCACCCTAAAATGTACTCCTATTTTATTAACATAGTACAGACTCAAACTACCATTTCTTTCTTTCGTATACGGGCTGACAGGTGGGCCCCACGGTTACGCGCCCCAATGGTGCAAAACTAGTTGTGTCATTTGACTGGTCAATTGATTGTGTCATCAACAAAATACGGAGTTGTACGGGTGAGCCAGTGACAGTATAATCATGACATGTATTTGTTTAACACGGTACAGACGCAAGGGATCATATATACGCGCAAGCACTCACCTCTATAAGCGCACACACGCGAACCCTACCCCTATGAGCACCTTTGAGAGAGTGGGCCAGCATATATGATCTTGAGATTTTACGAAGTCACCATAGGTGCCTCGTAGTCAAGTGGAACGTCTCCTCCCACTGAACGTACATCGCCGGAAAATACTAAAATTAACACAAGATAAATGCGAGCACCGGGGACATTATCCTTGGTGGGCTCATGAAACCACTGTCCTCTAACCATCCAATCACATGTTGGTTAGCACGACAAAATGTATGTGGTGACCGTGATGAGCTTATTCTGAAGTCCAGGGACCATATCATGCTTTCGCTTCAAATACAATGACCGTAAGTGTCGTCAACAAAGTACGGAGCACGCATCAAATGCAAAGTCCGTTAGTGTCATCAACAAAATATGGAGACGTATCGTGAGCTAGATACCGTTGTACTATTGTATATGCTTATTTTTTTAGTGGTTGATTGTGTGTGTGGTGTGGTGGGCACATCATTTCTAGTCGTGGTGGGTCAACATGAAGACTCATGGGTCGGTTCCATCCTGCGCCACATATAGGTTGGACCGAGACGTGTTATACGGAGACCCATGTGGAGGAGTCGGCGTACAACACGAAGCTACCAGAGTCACGGAGGACTCTATCCCCACTGGTGATAAGCCGACTATATATGATTTGTAACCCTAGGCCCTTAGTATGTTATACAAGCTTGGGGGCTAGTTCGTCGATAGTATACACACACGCACAATGCCTGGTATTCACGTATACTTTGTACACACCCCTATCACTAATATAAAGTACCAGGAGTAGGCTCTTTCTTCAACTACAAGGGTCCGATCCGAATTAGGGTAAAACTTTGCCTCGTATTACCATCCAGCCTAACAACCAGGGATATCCTACCGAATGATATGATGAAATCATATCTGCCAACTACTATTAGAGAGGTGTGTCGGGGGGGGGGGGGGGCGGGGGGCAATGTGCGCGAGAGAGGCCTAAAGATAATGTGCATGCGGGAGCACATAGGCACATATATGTGCGTATGGAGGGCTAGTAGAGACCGTGCATGTGTATATATGCATGTGAGAGAAATAGTGTTTTCCAACTGAGATTAGTGAAAATAGTGGTACATAGTAGTCAGAAAGAGAGAGAGAGAGAGAAACAGAGAGAGCATGTGTGTGAGACACCCCGACACCCTGAGAGAGATTGTGAGCATGTGTGAAAGAGAAATGCCGATGCATATAAAGTGTGTGCACTTATGCGTTAGATAGAGAGATATATAACGTGTTTGTGAGGACGAGGCGAGTCATTGTGCATCTACGTGTAAAAGGCGTTTCTACGCATTAAATTAAAATATAAATGGCATTATTATTTTTGGATGAGATCATGAATTTTGCAAAATTGCGTATGGACGAAAATCGGTCTATCAGACACCCATACTCTATTCAATTCTAGCATGTGCATGTGTTTATTTCATATTATCGATCCATAGAGTGAGAGCGGTTTGAAATACAGGCAATGGATGCTTTTGCAATTCATATATAAACATTAATTAGTGCACTCCGTGTTGTTAGTGTGAAGCACTTTATACATTTGTCACTTGCATGGATACATTCCAAATTGCTAGCTACAAAATAAAATACATGTCGAATTCAACATAAAGGGGGTTTTGAAGATTTGAATTCATAGGAAGTGCATTCATCTATTTGAACCCGAGATAATGGCAATTGTAAATCAGATGTAAAAGGGGGCATCAATGTTTGTTGTGAGTTTGAACATGCTATATATATTCATACGCATATCTAACTTTTTTTTTGCAACCAAGGAGATTATACCTGGAACCATGCATGAACTGAGGTAAGTTGCATATTTTTTAATATATACTTGTGTACAATGTATATTAGAATGTACCCCCTCCATTCCAAAATAATCGTAGCTTTAGGATTTTCAAGAGTAAAGATTTGTGAAGTTTGACAAATCCTGAAAGTTCAATTCAAGAGAACCGAAAACATTAATGCTTCTTCTCCCAAATATTGAACGAAGCGCCAAATAGGCCTCTGGTTACCCGAAACCGCGCGAGACTAATGTTTTGGTGGTAGGAAATTACTGTCCTGACTCTGGCCCGTGTAGCCTATCGGCCCGATGTCCAAAGGTCTAAGCTGGGATAGGTTTGTAACTTCACCAAGACACCAGTCTCAACCGCCTCCGAGAAGCATTCATATGCCGTGGGCGCCTAAACACCCATGCGCTCGGCCGAAATCTATCCCGCCCACATTTGGGACACCTGACATGACTGTCCTACCCCCAACCCGCAATATGTTTGAAATTTTAGATGGGGGCAAAGTTTGTTACTTTCCCCAAATTTCAAACAAGCGCGTCTCAAACCGAAACATTGTTCCCCCTTAGTTCCCCGCCTCCCTCTGTTTCCCCATTCATACTCCGTGGGCGCGAAAATGCCCTCTCCACCAGCCGCGAAACCCCAGCCTCCTCCGTCCTCCACCCCATAGCGGCGAATCCACCGCCGCCCTCCTCCATCACACCGGAGCCGGTACCCCGACGTCGTCATCCAACGCAACCGCAACTACAACGCCCTCAAGGACTTAGCAGCTGAAACCGAGGCAGTGCTGCCTCCACGACGCCGACGCCGATGTGCGCCGTACCAAAACCACTCCGACCACGCCGTCCTGCGCCTCACTACTGCGGCTCCACTGTCACAACCGTCCACCGCACCGGAGCTGTTCCCGCTACGCCGTCGTTCGCCGCCTCGGATCTGCTTCCCCGCCGCCTACAGACGGCCACCGCACCACACTCAACAACTTGGCCATGGGTTCGTCCAAGGCTGCACCGTCCTCCACAACTTCTGGTTTCCGGCGAACAACAAGATCGTTGGAAAAACAGAAGGAGGACATAGCACTGCCAGCAGAAAGAGGTACTCCTCTTCCCTTATTCGTGCAAATATTACGTCTCCGTTCACACCATATTCATCCCACGAAAGAAACTAGTTGAGCGCTTCTTACTGCATCTTCTTCGTGATACTAAATGCATAAGGTTTCCTCCCACTAGTGGAAAAAGGACCTAATATGAGACACATTAGTGACGGTTTGATTTTGAGCCGGCACTAATGTGTCCATTAGTGTCGGTTCCAACGGCTAGCCGGCCGTTCTCATTAGTACCGGTTCGTGGCGATCCTTTAGTACCGGTTCGTGCCACGAACCGGTACTAAAGAGGGTGGTGGCAGGGTGTTGTCAGTCTGGGGCCCGTCCAGCACCTTTAGTACCGGTTCGTGGCACGAACCGGTACTAAAGGTCGATGTACATAAACCCTTCGTCCACCCGAGCCACTCTGTTCTTCCCCTTTCCCCTCACTTCTCCTTTGTTCTTCCCCTCTCTTCCTCGAGCTCCTAACAAATTTTGCCCAAAATTTGTCAAGATTTGAAGGCCCCCATCCATTCAAATGATCACAAAGGTTAGCAACTTTGTCCTTTAAACTCTCATTTCTAGATTAGCTCTTGCAATGCTTTGTATAGTGATTAATTTTGGAGGAATTATATTTGCTAGTATTTGATTTATATGCAATTTGAGGTAAAAAATAACACTTAGTTTGCATATGTAGGTGTGGTTTACTTAGTGCCTTCTAAATCTCCGTCGTAACCACCGTCGATCACCCGCACCGTCCCGTCGCCGGCACCGCCTTGTGGTGAGGCTCTTGTTCATGAATGTTTTACATTACCAAATTGATGTTTGTGTGATTTGGATATATAGTTACTCGTATAATTATCTTACCTGTACGTTGTTTGTTATACATAGTGCCATGGTTTTGATATCCATCCCCGTCGGCCCTCATCCTTGTTGTGATTCGGATGTGGTATATTCTCTTTTAAAACTAGTTGTTGCATTTCGTGTTTATGACAAATTATGCCCATCAAGTTGACATAGATATTTTTATCTAGGAGGTATGTGAACCGGAAATTTCAACCGACCCTATTGTCGAGAGGTTAAATTTAGTTGAAAGAGAAAACGAGTATTTGAAAGAAAAATTGAAAAGAATTGAGGGGGATAAGATGGAATTGGAGTTGCATGTTGCCGATGTCGTCGATGATCACAAGATCAAAATGGAGAAAATGAGGTTGAAGATTAGAAAGATTAGAAAATGTGCCATTGATAGTGTGGCTTGGTATCACTATGCTGTTGGATCAATTGTTACCTTAGTTGCGATCTTCATCGCATTTGTTATTGCATTTAAATTCTTTAGCTAGAGAGTTATTTGTATGTTGCATTTAATTAAGTGCTATATATGAACTTTATGTATGAACTTTATATATGAACTTGTATTAATTTGGTCTATTCGGTGTTGTGTAATGAAGATGAGCCGACAATGGATGTATGATGACCGATGCTCTCCAGAGTTCATTAATGGCATGCATACTTTTCTGCGGGCCGCTGACGCAAACAAGTGGGCGGATGGTTTTATGCCTTGTCCATGTGCTGGCTGTAAGAATGGTCACAGTTACTCTATGTCAAGAACCATTCACGTCCATCTATTTGAGTCCGGTTTCATGCCCCACTATAATGTTTGGACCAAGCACGGAGAAATAGGGGTTATGATGGAAGACAATGAAGAAGAAGAGGATGACGACGGCTATCCTGGCCATGGGTTCCCTGAATACGATGATACAACAATGGGGGAAGAAGCTGAGCTGGCAATGCGGGAAGAAGCTGAAGAGGAGGCATCAGATGAGCCCGCTGATGATCTAGGTCGGGCCATTGCTGATGCAAAGAGAAACTACGCATGTGATCTGGAGAGGACGAAGTTGCAGCGCATGTTAGAGGATCACAAGAAATTGTTGTACCCGAATTGCGAAGCTGACAAAAAAAGTTGGGCACCACAATTGAATTGTTGCAATGGAAGGTAGAGAATGGTGTATCTGACAAGGGATTTGGAAAGTTGCTGGTAATGATAAAGAATATGCTCCCAAAGGACAACGAATTGCCCGAGAGTACGTATGAAGCAAAGAAGGCTGTCTGCCCTCTAGGGTTAGAGGTGCAAAAGATACATGCATGCCCTAATGACTGCATCCTCTACCGCGGTGAGTACGAGGATTTGAACGCTTGCCCAGTATGCGGTGCATTGCGTTATAAGATCAGTCGCGATGACCCTGGTGATGTCGAGGGCGAGCGCCCCAGGAAGAAGATTCCTGCCAAGGTGATGTGGTATGCTCCTATAATACCACGGTTGAAACGTTTGTTCCAAAACAAAGAGCATGCGAAGGCGAAGCGGTGGCACACAGAAGACTGTAAGAAAGACGGAAAGTTGAGAGTACCCGCTGACGGTTCGCAATGGAGAAAAATCGAAAGAAAGTACTGGGAGGAGTTTGCAGGTGACCCAAGGAACGTATGGTTTGGTCTAAGCGCAGATGGCATTAATCCTTTTGGGGAGCAGAGCAGCAACCATAGCACGTGGCCTGTGACTCTATGTTTGTATAACCTTCCTCCTTGGTTGTGCATGAAGCGGAAGTTCATTATGCTGCTAGTGCTCATCCAAGGCCCTAAGAAACCCGGCAACGACATTGATGTGTACCTAAGGCCATTAGTTGAAGAACTATTACAGCTGTGGAATGGAACAGGTGTACGTGCGTGGGATGAGCACGGACAGGAAGAATTTGACCTAAAGGCATTGCTATTCATGACCATCAATGATTGGCCTACTCTCAGTAACCTTTCAGGACAGACAAACAAGGGATACCGCGGATGCACACACTGTTTGGATGATACTGATAGTATATATTTGGATAGTTGTAGGAAGAATGAGTACCTGGGACATCGTCGATTTCTTCCGACAAGGCATCCCGTAAGAAAGAAAGGCAAACATTTCAAAGGTGAGGCGGATCACCGGACGAAGCCTCGCCACCGTACTGGTGCTGATGTACATGATATGGTCAAGGATTTGAAGGTAATCTTTGGAAAGGGTCCTGGCGGACAACCTGTTCCGAAGGACGCTGACGGACGCGCACCCATGTGGAAGAAGAAATCTATATTTTGGGACCTGCCATATTGGAAAGACCTAGAGGTCCGCTCCGCAATCAACGTGATGCACGTGATGAAGAATCTTTGCGTGACCCTGCTTGGCTTTGTGGGCGTGTATGGGAAGACAAAAGATAGACCAGAGGCACGGGAGGACCAGCAACGTATGCATGGAAAAGACAGCATACATCAGGGTCAGGCCAGCTACGCTCTTACCAAAGAAGAGAAGGAAATCTTCTTCGAATGCCTGCTCAGCATGAAGGTACCGTCTGGCTTCTCGTCGAATATAAAGGGAATAATAAATATGGCAGACAAAAAGTTTCAGAATCTAAAGTCTCATGACTGCCATGTGCTTATGACGCAACTCCTTCCGGTTGCACTGAGGGGGCTTCTACCGGAAAACATCCGATTAGCCATTGTGAAGCTATGTGCATTCCTCAATGCAATCTCTCAGAAGGTAATCGATCCAGAAATCATACCAAGGTTACAGAATGATTTGGTGCAATGTCTTGTCAGTTTCCAGTTGGTGTTCCCACCATCCTTCTTCAACATCATGACGCACGTCCTAGTTCACCTCTGCGAAGAGATTAACGTTTTGGGTACTGTATTTCTACACAATATGTTCCCCTTTGAAAGGTTCATGGGAGTCTTGAATAAATATGTCCATAACCATGCTAGGCCAGAAGGAAGCATCTCGAAGGGCCTTAAGCCGATTGGTGTTCCTGAATCGTGGCATAATGGCAGACTGGAAGGAAAAGGCACGCTAGGAGGGCATGAAATAATATGTATGGACGACCATTCTCTCACTGAAGCACACTACATAGTTCTACAGAATTCCGCCTTGGTGGCTCCGTATATGGAGGAACACAAGAATTTTCTATAGTCCAAACACCCGGAGAAGTCTGACGACTGGATCACACGCGAACAAACAAGGACTTTCGCCGGTTGGTTGCAGAAACGTGCCCTGAATGATGGCGATATTCAAAATGACCTGTACTCGCTGTCCCAGTTACCATCTTCGAATATAATGACTTTCAAAGGGTACCAGATAAATGGGAATACATTTTACACGATCGCCCAAGATAAGAAGAGCACCGACCAAAACAGTGGTGTCCGCTTTGATGCAACAACCAACACGGGAAAGGAAACATATTATGGTTACATAGAGGACATATGGGAACTTAACTATGGATCAGGTGATTTGAAGGTCCCTTTGTTTCGGTGCAAATGGGTCAATATGACACGAGGCGGGGTAACGGAAGACCCGTAGTACGGAATGACAACAGTGGATCTCAACAATCTTATGTATGCAGACGAACCATTCGTCCTAGCCAATGATGAGGCACAGGTTTTTTATGTGAAAGACATGTCTACCAGGCCGAGAAAAAGAAAAGATAAGGAAGCCAATGGATCATACGACGAGCCAAAGCGCCACATAGTTCTTTCAGGAAAACGAAACATCGTGGGAGTGGATGACAAGACTGTTGGGGAACGTTGCAGAAAACAAAAATTTTCCTACTCATTTCACCAAGATCCATCTAGGAGTTCATCTAGCAACGAGTCATCGGATGCATCTACGTACCTTGTAGATCGCGAGCGGAAGCGTTCAAAGAACGGTGATGATGTAGTCGTACTCGACGTGATCCAAATCACCGATGACCAAGCGCCGAACGGACGGCACCTCCGTGTTCAACACACGTACGGGACGGGAGACGTCTCCTCCTTCTTGATCCAGCAAGGGGGGAGGAGAGGTTGATGAAGATCCAGCAGCACGACGGCGTGGTGGTGGATGCAGGGCATCACAGAAGCAGGGCTTCGCCAAGACTACGAGAGAGAGACGTAACGGGGAGAGAGGGAGGCGCCAGGGGCTGGTGTATCAAGTCCCTCCTCTCCCCCACTATATATAGGGGTGCCAGGGGGGCGCCGGCCCTAGTAGATGAGATCTACTAGGGGGGGGGGGGGGGCGGCGGCCAAGGGGAGGTTTCCCTCCCCCCCAAGGCTCCTAGGGGTGCCTTCCACCACTAGGACTCCTCCTAGGTGGAAACCCTAGGCGCATGGGCCTATAGGGGCTGGTGCCCTTGGCCCATGAAGGCCAAGGCGCACCCCCTACAGCCCATGTGGCCCCCCGGGACATGTGGCCCCACCCGGTGGGCCCCCGGGACCCCTCCGGTGGTCCCGGTACAATACCGATAACACCGAAACTTGTCCCGATGGCCGAAACTGCACTTCCTATATATAATTCTTTACCTCCGGACCATTCCGGAACTCCTCGTGACGTCCGAGATCTCATCTGGGACTCCGAACAACATTCGGGTTTCTGCATATACATATCTTCATAACCCTAGCGTCACCGAACCTTAAGTGTGTAGACCCTACGAGTTCGGGAGACAGGCAGACATGACCGAGACGACTCTCGGGTCAATAACCAACAACGGGATCTGGATACCCATGTTGGCTCCCACATGCTCCACGATGATCTCATCGGATGAACCACGATGTCGAGGATTCAATCAACCCCGTACGCAATTCCCTTTGTCAATCGATATGTTACTTGCCCGAGATTCGATCGTCGGTATCCCAATACCTCGTTCAATCTCGTTACCGGCAAGTCACTTTACTCGTACCGTAATGCATGATCCCATGACCAGACACTTGGTCACTCTGAGCTCATTATGATGATGCATTACCGAGTGGGCCCAGTGATACCTCTCCGTCATACGGAGTGACAAATCCCAGTCTTGATCCATGTCAACCCAACAGACACTTTCGGAGATACCCGTAGTCTACCTTTATAGTCACCCAGTTACGTTGTGACGTTTGGTATACCCAAAGCACTCCTACGGTATCCGGGAGTTACACGATCTCATGGTCCAAGGAAAAGATACTTTGACATTGGAAAACTCTAGCAAACGAACTATACGATCTTGTGCTATGTTTAGGATTGGGTCTTGTCCATCACATCATTCTCCTAATGATGTGATCTCGTTATCAATGACATCCAATGTCCATAGTCAGGAAACCATGACTATCTATTGATCAATGAGCTAGTCAACTAGAGGCTTACTAGGGACATGTTGGTGTCTGTTATTCACACATGTATTACGATTTCCGGATAACACAATTATAGCATGAATAAAGACAATTATCATGAACAAGGAAATATAATAATAATGCTTTTATTATTGCCTCTAGGGCATATTTCCAACAGTCTCCCACTTGCACTAGAGTCAATAATCTAGTTACATTGTGATGAATCGAACACCCATGGAATTCTGGTGTTGATCATGTTTTGCTCTAGGGAGAGGTTTAGTCAACGGATCTGCTACATTCAGGTCCGTATGTATCTTACAAATCTCTATGTCTCCATCTTGAACATTTTCACGAATGGAGTTGAAGCGACGCTTGATGTGCCTTGTCTTCTTGTGAAACCTGGGCTCCTTGGCAAGTGCAATAGCTCCAGTGTTGTCACAGAAGAGCTTGATCGGCCCCGACGCATTGGGTATGACTCCTAGGTCGGTGATGAACTCCTTCACCCATATTGCTTCATGTGCTGCCTCCGAGGCCGCTATGTATTCCGCTTCACATGTAGATCCCGCCACGACGCTTTGCTTGCAACTGCACCAGCTTACTGCCCCACCATTCAAAATATACACGTATCCGGTTTATGACTTAGAGTCATCCAGATCTGTGTCGAAGCTAGTGTCGACGTAACCCTTTACGACGAGCTCTTCGTCACCTCCATAAACGAGAAACATTTCCTTAGTCCTTTTCAGGTACTTCAGGATATTCTTGACCGCTGTCCAGTGCTCTTTGCTGGGATTACTTTGGTACCTTCCTACCAAACTTACGACAAGGTTTACATCAGGTCTGGTACACAGCATGGCATACATAATAGAACCTATGGCTGATGCATAGGGGATGACGCTCATCTCTTCTATATCTTCTGCCGTGGTCGGACATTGAGCTGAGCTCAATTTCATACCTTGTAACACAGGCAAGAACCCCTTCTTGGATTGATCCATATTGAACTTCTTCAAAATCTTATCAAGGTATGTGTTTTGTGAAAGACCTATGAGGCGTCTCGATCTATCTCTATAGATTTTGATGCCTAATATATAAGCAGCTTCTCCAAGGTCCTTCATTGAAAAACTCTTATTCAAATAGGCCTTGATGCTGTCCAAGAGTTATGTATCATTTCCCATCAAAAGTATGTCATCTACATATAGTATGAGAAATGCTACAGAGCTCCCACTCACTTTCTTGTAAACGCAGGCTTCTCCATAAGTCTGCGTAAACCCAAACGCTTTGATCATCTCATCAAAGCGAATGTTCCAACTCCGAGATGCTTGCACCAGCCCATAAATCGAGCATTGGAGCTTGCACACCTTGTCAGCATTCTTAGGATCGACAAAACCTTCCGGCTGCATCATATACAATTCTTCCTTAAGGAAACCATTAAGGAATGCCGTTTTAACGTCCATTTGCCATATTTCATAATCGTAGAATGCGGCAATTGCTAACATGATTCGGACGGACTTCAGCTTCGCTACCGATGAGAAAGTCTCATCGTAGTCAACCCCTTGAACTTGTCGATAACCCTTAGCGACAAGACGAGCTTTATAGATGGTCACATTACCATCCACATCTGTCTTCCTCTTAAAGATCCATTTATTTTCTATGGCTCGCCGTTCTACGGGCAAGTCAGTTAAAGTCCATACTTCGTTCTCATACATGGATCCTATCTCGGATTTCATGGCTTCTAGCCATTTGTCAGAATCCGGGCCCGCCATTGCTTCTTCATAGTTCGAAGGTTCACCGTTGTCTAACAACATGATTTCCAAGACAGGGTTGTCGTACCACTCTGGTGCGGAACGTGTCCTTGTGGACCTTCGAATTTCAGTAGAAGCTTGATCAGAAGTATCTTGATCATTATCATTAACTTCCTCTCTAGTCGGTGCAGGCACCTCAGGAACATTTTCTTGAGTTGCGCCATTTTCCGGTTCAAGAGGTAATACTTCATCAAGCTCTACTTTCCTCCCACTTACTTCTTTCGAGAGAAACTCCTTCTCTAGAAAGGATCCATTCTTGGCAACAAAGATCTTGCCTTCGGATCTGAGGTAGAAGGTGTACCCAATAGTTTCCTTTGGGTACCCTATGAAGACGCATTTTTCTGACTTGGGTTCGAGCTTTTCAGGTTGAAGTTTCTTGACATAAGCATCGCATCCCCAAACTTTTAGAAAGGACAGCTTAGGTTTCTTCCCAAAGCATAATTCATACGGTGTCGTCTCAACGGATTTCGACGGAGCCCTATTTAAAGTGAATGCGGCAGTCTCTAAAGCATAGCCCCAAAAAGATAGCGGTAAATTGGTAAGAGACATCATAGATCGCACCATATCTAACAGAGTGCGATTACGACGTTCGGACACACCATTACGCTGAGGTGTTCCAGGCGGCGTGAGTTGTGAAACTATTCCACATTTTCTTAAGTGTGTGCCAAACTCATGACTCAAGTATTCTCCTCCACGATCTGATCGTAGAAACTTGATTTTCCTGTCACGTTGATTTTCAACCTCACTCTAAAATTCCTTGAACTTTTCAAAGGTTTCAGACTTGTGTTTCATTAAGTAGATATACCCATACCTACTTAAATCATCAGTGAGGGTGAGAACATACCGATAGCCACCGCGAGCCACAACACTCATTGGACCGCACACATCAGTATGTATGATTTCCAATAAGTTGGTTGCTCGCTCCATTGTTCCTGAGAACGAAGTCTTGGTCATTTTTCCCATAAGGCATGGTTCGCATGTGTCAAATGATTCATAATCAAGAGACTCTAAAAGTCCATCTGCATGGAGTTTCTTCATGCGCTTGACACCTATGTGACCAAGGCGGCAGTGCCACAAGTATGTGGGACTATCATTATCAACCTTACTTCTTTTGGTACTCACATTGTGAACATGTGTAGCATCACGTTCGAGATTCATAAAGAATAAACCATTCACCATAGGAGCATGACCATAAAACATATCTCTCATATAAATAGAACAACCATTATTCTCGGATTTAAATGAGTAGCCATCTCGAATTAAACGAGATCCCGATACAATGTTCATGCTCAAAGCTGGCACTAAATAACAATTATTAAGGTTTAAAACTAATCCCTAAGGGAGATGCAGAGGCAGCGTGCCGACGGCGATCACATTGACCATGGAACCATTCCCGACGCGCATCGTCACCTCGTCCTTTGCCAGTTTCCGCTTATTCCGCAGCCCCTGCTTTGAGTTACAAATGTGAGCAACTGCACCGGTATCAAATACCCAGGAGCTACTACGGGCACTAGTAAGGTACACATCAATTACATGTATATCACATATACCTTTTATTTTGCCGGCCTTCTTGTCCGCTAAGTACTTTGGGCAGTTCCGCTTCCAGTGACCACTTCCCTTGCAATAAAAGCACTCAGTCTCGGGCTTGGGTCCATTCTTTGGCTTCTTCCCGGCAGCTTGCTTGCCGGCGCGGCAACCTCCTTGCCGTCCTTCTTGAAGTTCTTTTTACCCTTGCCTTTCTTGAACTTAGTGGTTTTATTGACCATCAACACTTGATGTTCCTTCTTGACTTCTACCTCTGCTGATTTCAGCATAGCAAATACTTCAGGAATGGTCTTTTCCATCCCCTGCATATTGAAGTTCATCACAAAGCTCTTGTAGCTTGGTGGAAGCGACTGGAGGATTCTGTCAATGACCGCATCATCCGGGAGATTAACTCCCAGCTGAGTCAAGCGGTTATGCAACCCAGACATAGTGAGTATGTGCTCACTGACAGAACTGTTTTCCTCCATCTTACAGCTGAAGAACTTGTCGGAGACTTGATATCTCTCGACCCGGGCATGAGCTTGGAAAACCATTTTCAGCTCTTCGAACATCTCATATGCTCCGTGTCTCTCAAAACGCTTTTGGAGCCCCGGCTCTAAACTGTAAAGCATGCCGCACTGAACGAGGGAGTAGTCATCGGAACGTGCCTGCCAAGCGTTCATAACATCTTGTTCTGCAGGGAGAACGGGTGCGTCACCAAGCGGTGCTTGTAGGACATAATCTTTCTTGGCAGCTATGAGGATGATCCTCAGGTTCCGGACCCAGTCCGTATAGTTGCTGCCATCGTCTTTCAGCTTAGTTTTCTCTAGGAACGCGTTGAAGTTGAGGACTACGTTGGCCATTTGATCTACAAGACATATTGTAAAATATTTAGACTAAGTTCATGATAATTAAGTTCAACTAATCAAATTATTAATGAACTCCCACTTAGATTAGACATCCCTCTAGTCATCTAAGTATTACATGATCCGAGTTAACTAGGCCGTGTCCGATCATCACGTGAGACGGACTAGTCAACATCGGTGAACATCTTCATGTTGATCGTATCTTCTATACGACTCATGCTCGACCTTTCGGTCTTCTGTGTTCCGAGGCCATGTCTGTACATGCCAGGCTCGTCAAGTCAACCTAAGTGTTTGCATGTGTAAATCTGTCTTACACCTGTTGTATGTCAACGTCTGAATAAAACACCCGATCATCACGTGGTGCTTTGAAACAGCGAACTGTCGCAACGGTGCACAGTTAGGGGGAACACTTCTTGAAATTAGTATGAGGGATCATCTTATTTGCTACCATCGTTCTAAGCAAACAAGATGCAAAACATGATAAACCTCACATGCAATCAAATAATAAACGTGACATGATATGGCCAATATCACATAGCTCCTTTGATCTCCATCTTGGGGCTCCATGATCATCTTGTCACCGGCTTGACACCATGATCTCCATCATCATGATCTCCATCATCGTGTCTCCATGAAGTTGCTCGCCAACTATTACTTCTACTACTATGGCTAACGCGTTTAGCAATAAAGTAAAGTAATTTACATGGCGTTTCTCAATGACACGCAGGTCATATAAAAGAATAAAGACAACTCCTATGGCTCCTGCCGGTTGTCATACTCATCGACATGCAAGTCGTGATTCCTATTACAATAGCATGAACATCTCATACATCACATATAGATCATTCATCATTCATCACAACTTTGGCCATATCATATCACAAACCACTTGCTGCAAAAACAAGTTAGACGTCCTCTAATTGTTGTTGCAAGTTTTACGTGGCTGAATTAGGGTTCTAGCAAGAACGTCTTCTTACCTACGTTAAAGCCACAACGTGATTTGTCAACTTCTATTTACCCTTCATAAGGACCCTGTTCATCGAATCCGCTCCAACTAAAGTAGGAGAGACAGACACCCGCCAGCCACCTTATGCAACTAGTGCATGTTATTCGGTGGAACCGGTCTCACGTAAGCGTACGTGTAAGGTTGGTCCGGGCCGCTTCATCCCACAATACCGCTGAAGCAAGAAAGGACTAGTAACGGCAAGAAAGTTGACAAATCTACGCCCACAACAAATTGTGTTCTACTCGCGCAAGAAGAACTACGCATAGACCTAGCTCATGATGCCACTGTTGGGGAACGTTGCAGAAAACAAAAATTTTCCTACTCGTTTCACCAAGATCCATCTAGGAGTTCATCTAGCAACGAGTCATCGGATGCATCTACGTACCTTGTAGATCGCGAGCGGAAGCGTTCAAAGAACGGTGATGATGTAGTCGTACTCGACGTGATCCAAATCACCGATGACCAAGCGCCGAACGGACGGCACCTCCGCGTTCAACACACGTACGGGACGGGAGACGTCTCCTACTTCTTGATCCAGCAAGGGGGGAGGAGAGGTTGATGAAGATCCAGTAGCATGACGGCGTGGTGGTGGATGCAGGGCGTCACAGAAGCAGGGCTTCGCCAAGACTACGAGAGAGAGACGTAACGGGGAGAGAGGGAGGCGCCAGGGGCTGGTGTATCAAGTCCCTCCTCTCCCCCACTATATATAGGGGTGCCAGGGGTGCCTTCCACCACTAGGGGTGCCTTCCACCACTAGGACTCCTCCTAGGTGGAAACCCTAGGCGCATGGGCCTATAGGGGCTGGTGCCCTTGGCCAATGAAGGCCAAGGAGCACCCCCTACAGCCCATGTGGCCCCCCGGGACATGTGGCCCCACCCGGTGGGCCCCCGGGACCCCTCCGGTGGTCCCGGTACAATACCGATAACACCGAAACTTGTCCCGATGGCCGAAACTGCACTTCCTATATATAATTCTTTACCTCCGGACCATTCCGGAACTCCTCGTGACGTCCGAGATCTCATCCGGGACTCCGAACAACATTCGGGTTTCTGCATATACATATCTTCATAACCCTAGCGTCACCAAACCTTAAGTGTGTAGACCCTACGGGTTCGGGAGACAGGCAGACATGACCGAGACGACTCTCAGGTCAATAACCAACAGCGGGATCTAGATACCCATGTTGGCTCCCACATGCTCCACGATGATCTCATCAGATGAACCACGATGTCGAGGATTCAATCAACCCCGTACGCAATTCCCTTTGTCAATCGATATGTTACTTGCCCGAGATTCGATCGTCGGTATCCCAATACCTCGTTCAATCTCGTTACCGGCAAGTCACTTTACTCGTACCGTAATGCATGATCCCGTGACCAGACACTTGTTCACTCTGAGCTCATTATGATGATGCATTACCGAGTGGGCCCAGTGATACCTCTCCGTCATACGGAGTGACAAATCCCAGTCTTGATCCATGTCAACCCAACAGACACTTTCGGATATACCCGTAGTCTACCTTTATAGTCACCCAGTTACGTTGTGACGTTTGGTATACCCAAAGCACTCCTACGGTATCCGGGAGTTACACGATCTCATGGTCCAAGGAAAAGATACTTTGACATTGGAAAACTCTAGCAAACGAACTATACGATCTTGTGCTATGTTTAGGATTGGGTCTTGTCCATCACATCATTCTCCTAATGATGTGATCTCGTTATCAATGACATCCAATGTCCATAGTCAGGAAACCATGACTATCTATTGATCAACGAGCTAGTCAACTAGAGGCTTACTAGGGACATGTTGGTGTCTGTTATTCACACATGTATTACGATTTCCGGATAACACAATTATAGCATGAATAAAGACAATTATCATGAACAAGGAAATATAATAATAATGCTTTTATTATTGCCTCTAGGGCATATTTCCAACAAAGACAGACATGTCAGAAGATTATGAAAAGTTTGATGAAATTGCTCCATTCACAGTGAATATTGACCCGAGCATCCAGTTAAATGATGAAGATTTTCCATGGCTATGGCGCAAAGGGACACACGCGAAGAAAAAGTTTCACACCAAAAGATCTGGGATGTGATCGGCTTCACTATCATCACTTTCTTCTTTGTTTCACACCCAGGAGGGAATGTCTGTAATAGTTAGGGTAGTTATGTGTTTTGGCATTTGAAACACGAAGAAATTTTATGTGCAAACAAATTCTTTTCATGCATTTACTGATTTTTTCTAGCTAAATGACCCTGAAATTGAAAAGCATTTCAAATGAACTCAGAAAAGGTTGAAAGTTGGCATGGTATCATAATTTCATACAAATAGCATGTGCGAGAAAGTAGAGAGGGTTACGGCAAAAACTGGATGCACCTCATGTACAAAATGGACAATCTCTTTCGAAGTATCAGGGTTTCTGACGAAAACTGAACTGTTACAAAGGTATTTCATTTTTTAAATAACCTAAGCATTACCAAATTGAATATAATGATAAAACACACTAATATTAAACATAAGAAAAAAGAATCACTGAAAAAACTTTTTTCAAAGTTAAGTTATTCACAAACTAGTGATTCACACAAATTTCAAATAATTCAAAATTTAAACTATTCAAATTTGAAAACTACCGGCACTAACAGAAAGTTTGTAATTTTTTGTACCTAAAGCAAAAATATTCACAAAGACATTCTAAATACAACAAAAAGCAACTCAAAAATAAATAAAACAAAAGTAAATAAAGCGAAAAAAAAGAAAAAAAAGCCCGCCTACTGGGCCAAAGCGGCTTGAACACAACCTTTTGTTGGGCCAGGATGCAGGCCCGCAAAGGCCTACCAGGCCCACTGGGCGAAGAGGACAGGTAGGCCCAGTAGGCCTGCTTAGGAGAGGAGCTCGAGAGAGCTACCGCACTGGGGCTTATAAACCAGTGCGGTAGCCCCTCGGCTAGCGAGGTGGGACTAAACTTGCGCAGTGCCTGGAGCCAGCGCACCCCCTTTAGTACCGGGTGGTGGCTCCAACCAGTACTAAAGACCCCCCCCTTTAGTACCGGTTGGAGCCACCACCCGGTACTAAAGGGGGTGCGCTTCCCGCCGCTTGGCCTGGCCAAAACAGACCTTTAGTACCGGTTTGTGGCTCCAACCGGTACTAAAGGTCCATCCTATATATACAACACTTGAAAAAAATTTAGTTTTCCTCTGTTCTTCCCTCTGTTCCTCCCTCTGTCGCGCCGCCCTGCCCCGATCGACGACGTCCCCGTCGACGTCGCCGCCCCCGCCCCTCGTCACCGACCCCGGCCGTCCCCGCCCCTCGTTGCCGCCCCGGCCGTCCCCGTCCCCGTTGTCCCCGTCGTAACCGTCACGCCCCGCCCCGCCCCGTCGTCGCCGCCCCGTCCCGTCACCCCAGCCGCCCCGCCCCGTCGTCGCCGCCCCGTCCCATCGCCCCGTCGTCGCCGGCCCGTCTCGTCGCCCCGTCGTCGCCGCACCGTCGTCGCCTCGCCGGTGAGCTCGCCCCGGCCGCCATGTCCACACACACACACACCACACACACACACACACTACACACACACTACACTCACACACACACACATTAGTTTGTTTGTTATAAATTTTTCTGTTTTTTAGTTATAGAAATGTTAGAAATTATTCTGTTTTTTAGTTATATAAATATTAGAAATGTTAGTTATATAGAAATGTTATAAATGTTTTCTGTTTTTTAGTTATGGAAATATTTATAGAAATGTTAGCAAGTTTTCTGTTTTTTTAGTTATATAAATATTAGAATTGTTATGGAAATGTTAGTTATATAATCAGGAAATTTTAGAATTAGTTTTAGTTAGATGAATTAGATTAATGTCAAATTGTTAGAATTTGCATATATATAGAATTTTAGTTATCACAATCCAATCATTTAAGAAATGTTACTTTTTGCGGGCATATAGTATTTGTTCTCGACGATATGCCCGGCCCGCATGCTCGCCGTCGACCCGTTCGCGATGACGTCCTGCTTCAGGGGACCCATGTCCGGGACTGGGCTCCGCCGGGCTGGCACTGGGAGCTGCTACCTGGAAGGGCGCGCCGCTTGGTGAGGAACCCGACCTCAGGTCCCGTCGTCGACCCTGATCTTCTTTGGTGGCGTTCGCGTGGGCCACATTCGGTGCAGAGGCAGCCGGCCCCGCCGGAGGTGGTGCGTCGCCGTGTTAGGGAGGAAGATGAGCACGTCCATCGCTACATGGCTGATATGGACGACATTAGGTTCTCCACTACTTGGCGTGTTCTTTGGGCAGATGACCAGAGATATGATCCTGTGATGGTTCCTTCTCTTTGGGTGTGCACCGCCCGCGCCCCAGGAACCGCGAGTGGCGCCCTAGATTCTTCTGTAGTACTTGATCTTTATTAGGTACCTAGCCAGTGATGTATTCGATATATAATATTCGAGACGATGTATTCGAGATTATATATATTAAGACGATGATGTATTCGAGATTACATATTCGAGACGAATTATTCGAGATTCAATTTTTCCTTATTGATTAATTGCATCCATGCATTGTAATTTGAATACTAAATTGTTTTATATTTCTTCTGTATTAGTAAAGTAAAAGCTACGGAGGACAATACTGGCAGAGAGAGAGAAGAGGAATTGTTTGACATCATACGTAGCCCTCATAGGCTTGATGATCTGAATGAAGAAGATGACGGCTCCCAATATCTGAACAATACCGGAGAGGGTGATGAAAAGATATTTGATCTCGACGACCGAGCTGATGAAGTCACGAACTATGATTATGATTATGATGACATAGACAATGTTTGTGATGACACAGACAATGCTGATCTTCAAATAACACAGACTACCAGCGAGGTATATTTATATAAGCATGCATCATGGTGATCATCACATGTTTTTTTATTGAAGATATATTAAAGAATCGATCTTTCTTCTTTCAGCCCCCCGGATCGAGCAAATCTGCTTCTACAGACAGCAAGACAAAGCGAGGCCCGGGCAGATTGTTGAAGGATGGTGTAAAGTACCACATCGAATCCACCAAACTTAGTGGCGAACCCCTCACGCCTAAGAACGTTGCGGACAAGTGGACTCGTCAGTGCGGAGTTCTTGTGAAGGACAAACTCCCGATATCCATTCCAGAATGGAAAGAGCCAAAGAGTAAACGTCCAGGTGTTACTTGGGTCGACGACAGAGCCAAAAAAGACCTTGTGAAATCTCTGATGGAACATTTCACCCTACCAGATCATTTCACTGAAGCAGATGTGGAGAAAGTCAACGCCGCTGCTCTTAAGAAGATGGCAATTGCATTCAACACCCACAAGAAAACTGTATGGGCCAACTACCACTACTAGGGAAAACGTTATACACAGAATCTTAGCAGCGGCGCGGTTTAAAAACAGATGCTACTGTTAACTAGCGGTAGCGAGCTTAAAGGAACCGCGCTACTAATAACTAGATAGCAGTAGCGTGGGTTTTTACCCCTCGCTACTACTAAGCGGTCTCTACCGTGCCTCCCCGGGACATGCCATAGTAGTAGCGAGGGGTATAAACCCACGCTACTACTAAGTGAAAAGCTATAGCGCAGGTAAGATACCCACGCTACTACTAAGTGTATCCCTCACTTGCCGCACCACTCCCGCCCCGATCCTGAAGAAAAAAAAAATTCCACTCCCACCACACCAAACTCTCTCTCTGTCTCCATCCTCACCCCCACCCCTCGGTTGACTCATCTCCCCCACGACCTCCTCGCCGCCGCCAGCACCCACGCCGGCCGCTTCCGGCGAGCTCCGGCCGCGCGGAATACGCCCCCAAGCTCTGCCCTCCCTCCCCTCCTCCCAGATCCGTGCCTCAAGGATTACACCCTTGCCTTGAGGCGGTGGCGGAGAGGCAAACGGCGAGGAGGTCGTGGGGGAGATGAGGAAACTCGTCTCCCACGCAGGCAGATCTCATCCAAGGTAGGCAGGCAGATCAGGAAACTCATCTCTCCCCTCCCCTCCCCTTCCACCCCTAATCTCCTCCCCACCTTTGTGCTCCGATCTCCGCCGCGAGCCCGGGCGAGGCGGAGGAACCGAGGCGACACTGTCGGCGAGGCAGTAGCTAGCTAGGTGGGCGGGCGGGCCGCCGGATTTCCTGCTCTCCGGGCCGGCGATGCGTGTTCCCAGTCTTAGGGGCGGGCGGGGGACTGAAGCTGGGCCACGCGCTGGCCAGCTCAGAAATCACTATGAACTGTTCCCTTGTGGAAGTACATTTCTGCGTTTGCATCCAGTTTAGGCCTTTACGTACCGAACTTATGCATCATCAGCGTTTAATTTCTCAGGTATGACCTAATTTAAGTGTTTTTTTATCAAGTAAACAAGTATCACTGGTGGTGCTTCTGGATTATGTTTCCGCAACCTTGGTCTTGGTCTTGCTGACTGAGATAACTAGATCTATTCATGCTGTGTACTTGGACTTGGATGTGCATAGCATTTTTCTTCTGGCACCGTTGGACTTAACCTTGTCCAGTTAGGTATACTATCATTTATATTCAACCTGTTACACTCTTGAGGTCATATCTGAACATTTGTGAAAAGGTTCAAGCATATATATTGTTTTGTTGGGGTGAGCCTTTAATTGGCCAGGGAACAATATTGCATCTTCTGGGATGTACTTATAGGACCAAGCCAGGGTATGCAGTGTGCTGTAGTTATCCTAACACTGCATTTTTAATGGAATGCTTTCTTATTTGTTTGATGTGTTGCAGATTGTCCTTTGCCTTTTCTTTTAATGTTGATTCGACCTAGATTGTTCAGCTAGTTGCACCCTTTAGGTCATGCAAGGCTAAGTTTTTTTTCTCTTACTGTCTATTCAACCTTAATACTGTTCAGCTAGTTGTGCCCTTTTAAGCATGGTTGAAGTATCTGTTCTCTTGTTACCCTGAGTGCTTTGTAACTCATCTTGAGTACTACAATTCCTAGCGATGATAGCTATAATTGAGGCGCCATTAGATCACTAGCTGTTCTGTACTTCTGTCTCCACGAAGAAGTTATCTCCTTTAGCAAATTGGGCCTTGGGCTCCTTCATCTAGAACAACACTTAGGCTCTCAGTACGATAATCGCCACGTTAATTGGCTTGGCACACCAATTTTGGTGCAGAACAGTCGGCGTGCCTCCTCAGCATCAGAATTCAGAAAGAAGCACTAATGCAACAGTAGGGCCAGTTTGCAACTTGTGCAGCACAGAATTGCAAAGCAGTCAGCCGTTCACCTAGGCTGCATCGCTGTCTCCACGGAATTGGGCCTTTCTCATATTTCCTTTTGCAGTTTTGCTTCGGAAAAACAGCACTTGTGTATTTTGTCATGTCTACCTCTTACAATCACGTGAGCTCAATCCCTGACCATGAGATGAGAACTGAAACCAAAAGGAAGGTAACCATATATGTAGACTATGCTACTTTAATCTAAGTTTTGCTAAGTCCACCATGTTTTAGTTTATTCTTAGAAATATCGGGATCGCCCTCTGTTTCTATTATTTATTAAAATAAAATTACAGACATTGTTCATAGTAGTCTAGGAACGTATTTATGTTTAGTTTTGACTCTAGACATCTCAATTTGAGGTGTTGTTACCCAAAAAAGACTGATATTAGTTCACTGCCATGGACGTAGATTTTCCTTGAGTGTTTTCATTTGTTGTTTCTCAGCATCCATTCTACATTATAGCTGAACTCTCTATGATTAAAATCTTGGAGATACATTATAGGCATACTAATTAGGTTCTTAATAATTAACTGAGGCTCTTGCGCTGAAATAAGCCGATTGGCTTGGGTCAATGGATTGCACCATAGGGAAACACAGTATAGCAATGGCTGGGCTTTGCAGAATACATTGTGGAGCAAATAAAATTTGTACTCACTCTGTACTGGTGCATAGGGCATGCGCAAGCATTGATTTGATCTTCTGAAGATAAATTAGAGGCGGAACAACCATGCTTTTTAGACATTTTGAACTTCTTATCCACCTCTATCTCACTCTGCATGCCAAATGCAAAGCAATCGGTTTGTTAAACGCTGCTACTGAGACCCCTGTGTTTCTTAAGATAGAAATCCATTAAACTAGCTAGGTAAACTTGTAGGCTAAGTAAACCTGTAGACCCCTGTGGTTCTTAAATTCTTTTAAGATCAATTTCTTATGTGTACCAATCTTTTTCTGGCTATGTATTCCAGGTTTCCATCTTGTATTGCAAAGTACACTGTAAACACATAAAACTGAGTCTGAGTTGTTACATGTCTCAAATTTTATTGAGGTCAAAATTATACGAATGTGAATATTGGCCATTCTGCTTCTTCCTGTCCATTTCTTGTATAAGCAGTTTACCAAGTCTTCTCCAATAGTAATGCGTATGTCATGTATGTTCCTATTCGCTCCCAATTTCCTGAATATCTATGATCTGAATATGCATAATTTTGATAAATTTGGCAGGCACTCAGGAAGGTGCCAAGGAGATGCTGGACCAAGGCATGGAGGCACTGCAAGCTGAAGAGCACATAGCTGCACATGCTGGAGGCCGGGCCGGTGAGCCGAGGATTGGAGGTAGCGCTGATTGGTGTTTTGATGGAGAGATAGGATGCCGCTGTTTGGTGTTTTTATGCATTTTGGTTTGCTTGTAACTATGTTTGCACTAGCTGGGAGTAAGTGACTTGGCAAGAAGTGTAGGTGTTTTAATTGAAGGCATGAAAAGCCATGACAATATGTATGCTCTTACAGGATGTGATCTAATGCGCGCTGGTTTATTATAAATCTTGGATTAGTAATGATGTGTAATGCTGCTGGTTTATTGCAAATATGTGTTTGTTTAGTTGGAATTGTATGTATAGAATTTAATTGGTGGATTTTATTTTTTAATTCCTAATTAGTTAGTAGTAGCGTGGGAAAACACCAAACGCCTTACTACTACTTCGTTAGTAGTAGCGTGGGTTTGCATCCACGCTACTACTAACTTTTTAGTAGTAGCGTGGGAAAAAACGTAAGGCTACTACTAGCTTTTTAGTAGTAGCATGGGAAAAACGTAAGGCGCTACTACTATTTCATTACTAGTAGCGCGGGTTGCGCCCACGCTACTACTAAAATGTTAGTAGTAGCGTGGGTTTCACACGCGCTACTATTAATTATTAGTTGTAGCGCCTTATTAGTAGCATCGGTCCCCGCGCTGCTGATACACCTAAAACCCGTGCTGCTGCTAGCCTTTTCCCTAGTAGTGTACCTCGCTAATGAAAGGAAGACTCCAGATTTTAAGGGAACACTAGAGAAGCAAAGAGAGCACTGGGACGATTTAGTGACCTTCAAGGATTCAGAAGTATCTAAGGAACGGTCGATGAAAAACAAGGCAAATGCCGCAAGAAAGACGCAGTTCCATAGGCTGGGTCCAGGTGGCTACGCGGTGGGATTGCCTAAGTGGGATAAGTCTGAGCAAGAGATGGAGGATGCAGGGGTCACTCCGGTTTCTAGGAACTGGCCCCCCAGGTGCAGAACTTGGTTCTATGCGCATGGGGGAGCGTTGGACCCGAAGACAGGCGAAGTTTCGCGGAAGGCAAGTCTAAAAGGATCCGAACAAAAGATAATTGACGCAATAGAAGAAGCTCGAAGGGGGTGTTCACGCCCAACAGAGAGAACGACGAGCTTACGCGCGCCCTGGGAAATCCTGAACACCCGGGAAGAACACGAGGCAAGGGCGTTATTCCCTGGTATGAGGGCTTTTCAGAATGGAACGAGGACTACAGAACCCGTGCAAGAAGCAAGATGGAGGAGGAGAAGAAAAGGAAGCTGGAGGAGGAGGAGAGGAAGCAGGACACAGAATGCCTTCAAGGCCTAGAAGCAAGGCACGCATACCTGGCACTCAAATTCCAGCAGCAGCAATAGTAGATCGACTCACTTAGCCTAGAAAGGGGGTCTCAGCAGCGGTAGCAGCAAGCATATGATCGTCCAGCATTGGATAGCACCGTCCCATCCATGCCGAGAAGCAGCGTTGGTTCTGCCCCGGGCGACACACTGCTGGATACATACCCTGTGGATGATATCATAGAGAACACTAACTATGAGCTACACTCCAAAATGAAGAACATATCCATGAAGGTGGCGGACGGCGTTGCTTTTCCAGTTACCCCTGAAGAAACCTACCATTGCATCCTGATTCCAGATGGCTATGCTCGTTTCATGGTTGATGAAGTGGTGGACCCATATTCGGGGCTAACGCTTGACATTCCTGGAGGTGAAGACGAGCGCACACTGGGAGAGGTCATACATCGTATCATCCTTTGGAGAAAGGATTGCATCATCTTTCGAAGTCCACCGACACCGCGTCGTCTGCCGACTCCCCCTCGAAGTCCGCCACCGAGTCAGCAGACTACCGCTCCTCCAAGTCCACGAACGCATGAGACAACTCCTCCTCGAAGTCCGCCACCTCCTCCAAGTCCCCGAACGCGTGAGCTGACTCCTCCGGTTTCAGGACCGGCACAGCGTCATGCCACTTCTCCGGTTTCAAGTCCGGCACCGTGTCAGGCCACACCTCCTGCTTCAAGTCCGGCACATCGTCAGGCCACTTCTCCTGGTCCAACTCCATGTCAGCCGTCTTCGCCGTCTCAGCAATCGCAGAAGAGACATGCCGCAGCTTTGGTGCATAGCGGTACGAGTCGAGGTAGTTCAGGAAGTACAGGCGGAGACAAGCGATATAAATATGGTCCAAGCCTTGCTCCTCTTCCTCAGAGGCCTTACGACATGACTAAGGAGCAAAACACAGCCATAGTGCAAGCCCAAGTGGACACCCATTTTGGACCGAAACCGGCACCGCCGCCAAAGGAGAAAGTGCCTGAGAAAGTAATTGACCACTTCATTCGTATGGCTAGAGAACCAGCTCCCAACCCTGTTGACTCGGACTATGAGTGCCAAATCAGGAAGGCACATCGAGCACGACTACTGAGGGAAGCGAGCTCAAACTCGAGCCAACAAGCAGCTGGCAAAAAATGCGGGAAAACCGTTCCCCAGTTGGGAGAACAGGCGGCGCAAGCGATCCCCCGGCTTGTTATTGTGGGCAAACCGTTAGCGTTCCCCAGCATGGCGATGTGGTAATAACAGAGGATCATATAATGCAGGCTCAAATGCTCAATATCTCTGTTGGACAACTCCTCGAAATCGAGCCCATGCCTACGCTTAAAGAATCGGAAATAGCATGGCAATATGTCCGGGGCAAACCTTTGGTCCATCCAGACAAGGACCTCCCAACGAGAATGTATCAACTGCATCAATGGTACATGAACATTACCAAGATTTCCAATCGAGAGTCCCTCGTGGTGAATGTCAAGCATGAGCATTATTACCATGAGAAAGCTCTGACCATTGAGTATCCAGAACTATTTCAGTTATACAATCAAGACGCACTCGACAAGTCTATCGTCAGTTGCTATTGTCTGTAAGTGATTTCTTTCTGTAATTTAAGTCTCAAGCTAGTTATGTAGTGATAATTTTGATCAATCATTACATGTAATTATCCTCACTATATTCTTTTTCTGTGGTATTATATGCATGATGAAGATGTATGAAATGAAAAAAGCTGGACGCTATGGCGTTGGGTTCATTGACCCAAATACAATTAATCAATACATATGGCAGATTGAACATTGTCAAGCTGCTGTAGAGGAAAACATGCTAGAGTTCTTGAAGCGCCTCAATACCAATGAAGATATACTACTTCCTTACAACTTCCCGTGAGTCACACTGTCTTGTACTACAAATTCTGTTTTTGCTTACTAGCAAGCTAGATGTTAATAATTAAGTGTATACGGTTTATGGTAGTTGATTAATTTTATGCACATGCCCTCTTAATTAAGACATGCAAACCTGTGCGTATGCAGTTGGCACTGGGTCTTGTTAGACATTAAAGTTGAGGAAGGAAAAGTTGAATTACTAGCCTCACTAACTAAAGAAGATAAAGACTACACCATCGTGAAGGGGATAGTCAACGGGTAATTTCAATCATTATTAACTATATCCCGGCCTATTAATTATTAGTTCATCATTTCCTGATATGAACTATTTAATAGCCCCTTTATTAATTTTCTTTACCGGCGGGCAGGCGTGGGCAAAGTTCATCAAGGTGACTCCAGGCACGTGGCCAAAAAAGTTGTTTTGCCATCGACCCTTGGTAAGTAATTAAGTAGTACTAGCTAGCTACCATCTCTTTAATTCTTGTTTCAATTATCTGATTCAATTCCATTCTCGTAAAGGCCTTGAAGCAGGCGCCGGGGAATAATCTGTGTGCATACTATGGTTGCGAGAACATTCGCATGATGACGTGCGAAAGGAGCAGATCTGATAGACAGGACTGGGTACGTTTATCAGAACACTATTCACACCATTATCGATATCTAGTCACACAACTAACACACATGCATATTGATCTCCTTCTTAACAGTTCAGATCGGTGCGGGATAAGCTCCTACCATCGGACCGCATACTAGCACTTCAAGAGGAAATAGCCGGATTTTTGCTCGACCAGGTCATAGATCCCAAAGGAGAATACTATTACCCGCTACCGCCCCCATGAACCACTTGTCATCGTGCTCCGGAGGCACCAAAGGCAAACATATGTAGGAGAATTTGTATATGTATATACATGTGTATGTGTGAATAATTAATGGTGTTGGTTTGTGAGACATTCGATGATATATATATATATATATATATATATATATATATATATATATATATATATATGCGGTTCTACGTACGAGAAAATCTATTTATATATATGCATAACGTAGTATCGTGAAATACCAGAAAACAAAAAAAATGAATGGAAAATAAATCAAACCCCTCCCCCCCAAATATTTAGTACCGGTTGGTGTTACCAACCGGTACTAATGCCCTACGCGCACCCCGGGCTTGGCTCGTGCCACGTGGTGGCACTTTAGTGCCAGTTCGTGATGAACCGGTACTAAAGGGGGGGGGGGGCCTTTAGTCCCCACTCTTTAGTGCCGGTTGACAAACCGGCACTAAAGGTCGTTACGAACCGGCACTAAAGCCCGGTTCTGCACTAGAGTCCCTTTTACTATTTCACCTTTGCTAGAGGTCAGTAGCTCACCTGGATTTCAATTCAGGGTCAGTCGAACCGCAATTAAAAGAAGCAGCACCCGCTTAGGCGCGCGGAGCACCTAGTCCGCCTGTTCCCCGGGGAAGCGGTACATCGGTGTCTATCATAGGGGTGTGGGGTGCAGGAGCTGCTTGCACCCGATCTGGAGGTCGACGGGGCTTGAATGGATGGCCGGGGGGGTGCCAAGCACGGCGGTGCAGTGAGGTCGAGGGGAGGGCGCAGGAAGGGGAGGAATACTGGGCCGGTGATCGCTGGCGTTTCGAGGAAGATCGTCAACATTGATTGGCTGGAGGTAGATGAAGGCGATCTGCCCATTCTTTGTACATCGGATGGTGTAGAAAAAATGGACTGACCTATTTGCTTTCAGTTGACTGTTATTTTCATAGAATCCTGTAGTAATTGAGTGTGCCATGCATGTTGTAGAGCTATCAGATGTCTCCCATCATTTATTTCTCACCAACCTACTATCTGCTACCTTTATACTGTACTAATTGTGCACACATTTCACCCATACTCACACTATTTTTTTTATACATGGGTATTTCAGACTCTGACGCAGTGTTGATAAATGCAGAAAAGAAAAGATAGAAGTCGCTCCAGTGTAATTCGAAGATAAGCAGTAAGCGTTTCAGCGCTCTAATGGGTGCAGTGTCTGCAGTTGGAGACAGTAAACGTAGCTATGCAGTTGATGATCTCAATTGCCACACACAACCATCCCAGGTGCTTGCTTTAACTTCGCGCTGTCAAATGTGGTTGCATGTTGCATATGGTGTCTAGCTTGTATTGCTTCCAATTTGGTTAAATTGCATCTGCTTACTTTACACATTATACCTTTGATAATGACATGCCTTCCTGTTTTTGATACATACTACATATGTCTATTAACCATGTTCGTACATCAAACTAATGCTCTTTTGTATCCCTCGACAATCACTTATAATGAGACAGTCACCTGGGTGGGTTACTGTGAGACGCCCTACTCGTTTAAAGAGTGCAGTGTCATTCTCCCCACATGATTCTCAAGAAACAGCAGGGCTAAATGAAGATAGTCAACACAACTCTCTAGTTGATCACCGCAATTCCCCCGCACCACCATCGCAGGTGCTTTCTCTTACTTGGCAGTGTGATATGTGGTTGCATGTTGCATATGGTGTCCACCTTGTAATGCTTCTAATTAGGGTAAATTGCATCTGCTTAGTTAACACATTATACCTGTGAATATGACATGCCTTCCTGTTTTTGGTACATACTACGTCTTTCTATTAACCATGTTCTTACATCAAACTACTTCTCTTGTGTATCCCTCATCAATTCTCCTAATTTGTTAAATTGCATCTCCTTAGCTTACACATTATACATGTGAATATGACACGCCTTCTTGTTTTTGGTACATACTACATCTGCCTATCACACCATGTTCTTACATCAAACTACTGTTCTTGTGTATCCTGCGTCTATCACTTATGATGAGACAGTCACGCGCGTGGGTTAATATGAGACGCAATACTCTTATAAAGAATGCAATTTCATCCTCTCCACATGATTCTCAAGAAACAGCAAGCCTAAATGAAGATATTGAATGTTGCTCTGTACCTGAAGACAGCACTTCCCCTACACCACCATCACAGGTGCTTGCTCCAACTTCGCAGTGTGATATGTGGTTGCATGTTGCATACGGTGTCTAGCTTGTAATGCTTCTAATTAGGGTAAATTGCATCTGCTTAGTTCACACACTATACCTGTGAATATGACATGCCTTCCTATTTTTGGCACACACTACATCTATGTGTTAACCTTGTTCTTACATGAAACTACCTCTTTTCTGTATCCTGCATCACTCACTTACGATGAGTCACCTTTATTCGTTGCATATTGCATATTATTTCTAGCCTGTTTCCATGTATTGCTTCTAATTTGGTCAAATACATTTGTTAGGGCACCCTTTTAATTTGGCAGAGTGATATTGGTTTCATCTTTCATATGGTTTCTAGCTTGCATCGATTCTAACAAGTTCAAGCACCTTGTGCTTAGTTTACACTTTATACATCATACATGTCAATATGTCACGCCGTCCTGTTTTTCATACATATTCCATCCTCCTATCATGCGGTTGCCTCACATGAAAGTAGTGTTCGTCAGTATCATGCATCAATAAGTTCTGAAGAGCAAATTTTATTCCTTTTTCTTGTGGGTTTGATTTGACAAGGCAAAATCAAGAAAGATGAAGGAAAAGAGTAAGGAAGGCTATGATGGTGGTCCTCTGCAGCAATGTAAACGGAGCATCTGTACCGATTCTCCTTGTACTGATAGTGCATTACATGGTCCAAGTCTCCTCTCCCCTACTCCACCATCCAAGGTGCTTGCTCTAACTTGGCAGTGTGATATCTGATTGCATGTTGCATATGGTGTCTAGCTCGTATTGCTCCTAATTAGTGTAAACTGCATCTGCTTAGCTTACTCATGATACATGTGAATATGACACGCTTTCCTGTTTTTGGTACATACTATATCTGTCTATCACACCATGTTCTTACATGAAACTACTCTTCTTGTGTATCTTACATCAGTCACTTATGATGGGACACCTTTAAGTTGGCAGTGTGATATTGGTTTGCGTCTTGAATATGATTTCTAGCATGTATTGCTTCTAGTTTTATGAACGCCACCTATGATGAGACAGTTTTAACTTGGCAGAGTGATATTGATTGCACCTTCCATATGGTGTCTTGCAGTGTTTCTAATTTGTTGAAGTGCCTTCTGCTTAGTTACCACATCATAGGTGTGAATATGTCAAGCCGTCCATTTTTTCGTACATATTCCATCCTCGTATCATGACTTTGCCTTTCATCAGAGTTGTGTTCGTCAGTATCATGCATGAATGAGTTCTGAAGAGCGAATGATATTCCTTTTTCTTGTCGGTATGACCTCACAATGCAAAAACAATAAAGCTAAAGGAAATTGGCAAGGCATTGGATGATGGTGGCCCTTCCGAGCAACTGAAATGGAGGTTCTCTACAGATTCTACTCCGCCATCCTCCCAACAAGATTCGCAAGACAACGCAAGGCTAGATAGTCAACATAGCTGTGTAGATGGTGAGCACATCTCCCCTACTCCACCATCACAGGTTCTTGCTCTAACTTGGCACTATTATATGTGGTTGCATGTTGCGTATGATGTCTAGCTTGTATTGCTTCTAACTTTGTTGAATTGCATCTTCTTACTTTACACATAATGCCTGTGAATATGACATGTGTTCCTGTTTCTACATCAGACTACCATTCTTGCATATCCCGCATCAGTCACTTATGACAAGGCACCTTTAAGTTGCCACTGTGATATTGGTTGCGTCTTGCATATGATTTCTAGCATATACTGCTTCTAATTTGTTGAAACGCCATACAGTTTGAACTTGGCTGAGTGATATTGGTTGCATCTTTCATATGGTGTCTAGTTTGCAGTGCTTCTAATTTGTTGAAATGCCTTCTCCTTAGTTACCACATCATAGGTGTGAATATGTCACACCATCCTGTTTTTCATACATATTCCATCCTCACATCATGTGTTTGCCTTTCATCCGAGTAGTGTTCGTCAGTATCATGCATGAATGAGTTCTGAAGAGCGAAGTTTATTCCTTTTTCTTATCGGTTTGACTTCACAATGCAAAATCATTACAGCTGAAGGAAATTAGTCTGGCAGTGGATGATGGTGGTCCTTCGGAGCAACTCAAACAGGGGGTCTCTATAGATTCTACTCCGCCATCCTCCCAATGAGATTCACAAGACAACACAAGGCTGGACAGTCAACGGAGCTGTGTAGATGATGAGCACATCTCCCCCACTCCACCATCACAGGTGCTTGCTCTAACTTGACACTATTATATGTGGTTGCATGTTGCATATGATGTGTAACTTGTATTGCTTCTAACTTGAATTGCATCTGCTTACTTTACACATAATGCCTGTGAATATGACACGTGTTCCTGTTTCTAGAACATACGTGTACATGATGAGCACATCTCCCCTACTCCACCATCACAGGTGCTTGCTCTTACTTGGAACTGTTATACGTGGTTGCGTTTTCCGTATGATGTCTAGTTTGTATTGCTTCTGATTATGTAGAATTGCCTCTGCGTAGCTTACAACTTATACCTGCAACGATCACTTACCTATAAGACACATTTAACTTGGGACTGTGATGTAGGTTGCATCTTGCATTGTCTTCTAGCTTGTACTACTTCTAATTTCTTGAGATGGCACTTACGACGCGACACTTTTTACCTGATAGGGTGATATTGGTTGCATGTTCATATGGTGCCTAGCTTTCATTTCTTCTAATTTTGTTGAAACACCTTCCACTTACTGTTTTTTCATACATATTCCATCCTCCTATCGTACATGTGAATATGAAGCGCTGTCTTTTTTTGTATATATTCCATCCTCCTATCCTGCGCTTGCCTTACATCAAAGTAGTGTTCGTTTGTATCATGCATCAACCAGTTATGCAGAGCTAATTTTATTCATCTTCTTGTGGTTTTGACTTCATAAGGCAATATCAGAAAATAGGAAGGAAAAGAGTATGTTAGGGGATGTTTGTGGTACAACGCACCGACGCAAACAGAGACTCTCTAGATTTGCCACTGCTACTGCTAATGAAGTTGAAGTCCCAAGTGTACATGATGAGTTCATCTCCCGCACTCCACCATCGCAGGTGCTTGCTCTAAATTGACAGTGTGATAATTGGTTTCATGTTGCATATGTTGTCTAGCCTGTATTTCTTCTATTTTGATTAAATTGCACCTGCTGAGTTTATACGTTATACATGTGCATATGACATGGCTTTCTGTGTCTAGAATACATTGCATCTATCTATCATACCATGTTCTTACATCAAAGTACTGCTGTTGTGTATCCTGCATCAGTAACTCATGATTGGACGCTATTAACATGGTAGTTTGATAGTGGTTGCATCTTGCATTGATTTCTACATTGTACTGCTTCTAATTTTTTGAATTGCCACTTATGACAAGACACTTTTAACTTGGCAGAGTAATATTGGTTGCATCTTTCATATGTTGTCTAGCTTGCATTACTTCTATTTTCTTGAAAATCCTTCTGCTTAGTTTGCACATCGTAGCTGTGAATATGTCATGCCATCCTATTTTTCTTACATATTCCATCCTCATACGGTTGTCTTACATCAAAGTATTGCTTGTCTGTATCATGCATCAATGAGTTCTGAAGAGTGATTTTATTCTTTTGTGTTGTGGGTACAGCTTGACATGGCAAAGTCAAAAAAGAGAAAGGAAAATAATATAGTAGGGAGTGCTGTTACTCGTCGGGTGAAACGGAAAAGGATCTGCCGTCGAGATTCTGCTGGTACTTATAGTGCAGTAGAAGGTCCAAGTCCACCGGCTAAATCTACAAACACAGTATCACCTGCTCCACCAGCTGCAGCATCCGCTTCAACTGTACCAACATCTCAACCAGTTACTCGTTCGTTTGCTCTGGAACTGGCTAGTTCCCAAGCTGCCTTCACACCTAACACTACTTCCGAAGCACTGCTGACACAACAGGACTTGGCAAGATCAGATGAACCTCATGAGCATCAACACCAAGACGGTACCTGACCGAGTCAAGTTGCAGTTGCATGCTCCTTTATATGTACTCTCACAGTTTGATGTACACTAACACTTTCCATATTCGTTGTTGAACTAGCACCACGGCGCAAGCGGAAACAGACATCAGGGATAATGCTTGACAGGTTAACAAAATCTAAAGGAGTAAGAATGGAGATCCATTTTGAGGCAGGTTTAAAAAGGCCACGTGATGCTATAGAGTCAGCCAAGTTAGTATCAGAGGCAGCCGTTGCCGTTAGGTGTCATGCGCGTATCCTCCCAACGTGGATCCAGTACAGGAATGAGAAAGACAATACCCAGTTTAACACCTTCCTTGACCATTTATCCATAAGTAATGTTATTCATCGCAATTAGTAATATTGTCTTGCTCTGTCCCATACTTTCTAGCTTCCTCCTAATAAGACTCACATTCTTTTTTCAACAGATGAGGTTCAAGTTGGATCCGAAAGATGATGCAACTAAACAAGCATGCACTCATGTTTTTCAGTCTGCTCTGCGACAGTATCGGTACCACCTTAGAAAATCTCACTTTGAAGGCAAGGCTAACAATGAAATCGCCCAAACATCTCCAGTGGAATATATCACAGATGAAGACTGGACAGCCCTCGTTAAACACTGGTCTGATCCAAAGTATCAGGTAGGCTATATGTATTTGATCAGGCCACATATTGAACATGTATTTATGTATGTGCCTTACAAGTGTATCTTCTTCTAGGCTAACTGTTTGAAGAACAAAACTAACCGTTCTAAAGTGAAATTCCAACAGACAACAGGATCTCGTAGCTATATTGCACACTGCGGGGCTCTTGTAAATAGATGCTACTTCCTTCTTTTTATTGTGCCATATTATCGTATCTATATTGACTTGTTCCAAATACAGAGGAAATCCCGTGCGGACCAAAAAGAACCTGAACCGAATGCAGTGCAAATCTTCAAGGATTGCCACACCAGCAAGATGAAGGGCATGAGCACACCAGTTCAAGCCGCTGTTGTAAGTGCTTACTCCTCCTGCCTTGAACTGATTGATACTGTGATGTGTTCATTTAACTACTTGGTTTGCAGCCAATGTTAGTTACTCTGTTCACTTTTATACACAGTTGTCTTAATGTATCATTTCACCTTACATGGTTTAAAAGAGATGAAGGATATTCTTTTGGTCTTGATCTGTAATCTAGTTGTTATGTTCACGTGTGCACACAATGATAAAATAGTCTGTTTGTTTTATATTTGTTTGCCCATGATATGAATGATTTCATACTATGTTCATCCTACTTTAAACCATGTCACTTTATCCTTAGATGTCAACGAATGTGAGGAAATAGACAATATAGTAGGCATGCTACATGGACATATGTTCCGAAAGTGATTTTATTATGTAGTTGGCAATACAATACATGCTAATGTATTACAGTAGTTCACCAAAATAAGTTATGTATAAACGTTTAACCTACTTTGTCTGTTTTTGTCTCATTAGTAACTCACTGGTACACTAATCTACAAGTTCAAACTTTCAAGAAGCTATGGACCAAATGATTGAACAGCCACAACCACCTGAAGGTGACGAGGCTACTAGAGGCACAATGTCACCTCTTGCTGCAGTGCGTCAGTATCTCTCCACTAACAGTGCAAAAAGCACCTTCCTGCGTAATTCTGGGTTGGTTGTCAAGGTAACCTCGTCCAAATCGCCTACTGAACAAAATCTTCCTGCTAGACAGAGTGATATATCTGTGCTCCAGACACAAGTCCAATCCCTAATGGATGTTGTTTCGGAAACAAGAATAGTGGTTGAGAAATGTCGTCAAGATATGAATGGTTTTGAAACCAGACTATCAGACATTCGTTTCGTTGTTGAAGGCAATGGCGGAAAAAAGGTGGAGATCGTGCTGCTCCATCAGATTCTACAGCCTGAAACATTAGCACTCAGGTCAAATGATCTGTGCTTCTATACATCTGATGGTGCTTTTATCTGGAAGGACTGTAAACTTTATGCCAATAGGCCTTTTGTTGTATGATTGGAATTTATTTTGTTGTGATACAACATTTATGATGCTGCCACAGGCTGCAGTAATTATGACGCTATTTTTGTATAGTGTAGGTTTATCTTAGTAATGTATTCGGACGAAAGCTTCGTAGGAGCCCAACATGCCAACATTCGTCAGGCCCATTCCAATTGGGCTAAAAATGATTACGGGCCGAAGTTGGCATGTAGCCCACTAAAAATATCTGGGCATAAATTAGCATAAGCTTACAAATTTTTATGGTAGGCCTGTGCCCATAGTGGGCCTTTAACAGGCCTAAACATAATTTGGGCAGTAAAAATAGGCCGTTTACAGGTGTAAATATCTCGAGCCCATAAAAAACATGGGCCTTTAATAGACCGAAAGTGAGATTGGTCCCTGATTGTGCCAAATAACCCACTGGACTTAGCAGGCCGAAATGGTGGCCCATTTACGATGCGGATATTTGACAGGCCAAAATTCGGACGGGCCGTGAGGGAGTCCTGGACTAGGGGGTGTCCGGATAGCCGGACTATCATCATCGGCTGGACTCCAAGACTATGAAGATACAAGATTGAAGACTTCGTCCCGTGTCCGGATGGGACTTTCCTTGGCGTGGAAGGCAAGCTTGGCGAGACGGATATGTAGATCTCCTGCCATTGTAACCGACTCTGTGTAACCCTAGCCCTCTCCGGTGTCTATATAAACCGGAGGGTTTTAGTCCGTAGGACACATAACCATTACAACAATCATACCATAGGCTAGCTTCTAGGGTTTAGCCTCCTTGATCTCGTGGTAGATCCACTCTTGTACTACCCATATCATCAATATCAATCAAGAAGGAGTAGGGTTTTACCTCCATCGAGAGGGCCCGAACCTGGGTAAAAACATCGTGTCCCTTGTCTCCTATTACCATCCGCCTAGACGCACAGTTCGGGACCCCCTACCCGAGATCCGCCGGTTTTGACACCGACATTGGTGCTTTCATTGAGAGTTCCTCTGTGTCGTCACCGATAGGCTTGATGGCTTCTTCAATGAACAACAACGCCGTCCAGGGTGAGACTTTTCTCCCCGGACAGATCTTTGTGTTCGGCGGCTTTGCACTGCGGGCCAATTCACTTGGCCATCTGGAGCAGATCGAAAGCTACGCCCCTGGCCATCAGGTCAGATTTGGAAGCCTAAACATCACGGCTGACATCCGCGGAGACTTGATCTTTGATGGATTCGAGCCGCAGCCGAGCGTGCCGCACTGTCACGATGGGCATGACTTCACTCTACCGCCGGATAGTACCCTGGAGGCCGCACACAAGTCCGCTCTGACCCATAGTTCGGAGCCGACCGCGCAGATCGAGGACAGGTGGTTGGACACCGCCTCGGGGGCTGCAACTTCTACGGCGATAGAGCCGAATACCGACCTTGTCCCTTGCAAAGCTTGTGACTTCGATGTGCCGGACTCCTTGCTGGACTCCGAACCCCCTGCGCCCCTACAGATCGAATCCGATTGGGCGCCGGTCATGGAGTTCACCGCTGCGGACATCTTTCAGCACTCGCCCTTTGGTGACATCCTGAACTCGTTAAAGTATCTCTCGTTATCAAGAGAGCCCTGGCCTGACTGCGGTCAGGATGGTTGGGATGCAGACGACGAAGGAATTTGAATCCCACCCACCACCCACTTTTTAGCCACCGTCGACGATCTAAGCGACATGCTAGACTACGACTCCGAAGACATCAACGGTATGGACGACGATGCTGGAGATGATCAAGAACCTGCGCCTACAGGGCACTGGAAGACCACCTCGTCATATGACATATACATGGTGGACACCCCAAAGGATGGGGATGGCGAAGAAGCAGCGGAGGCAGATTCCTCTAAGAAATAGCCCAAGCGCCGACGTCAGCGGCGCCGCTCTAAATCCCGCCACAGCAAGAATGGAGATCCCGGCACCGGAGATAATAACACCCCAGAGAGTGCCGAAGACAACCCCCTCCAGCACGATTCAGCATAGGAGGACGGAGTAGCCAGCCCTCAGGAGAGAGCGGCAGACAAGGAGGATGAACATTACATGCCTCCCTCCGAAGACGAGGCAAGACTCAATGACGACGAATTCGTCGTGCCCGAGGATCCCGTCGAACAAGAGCGTTTTAAACGCAGGCTAATGGCCACGGCGAACAGCCTAAAGAAAAAGTAGCAACAGCTTCAAGCTGATCATGATCTGCTGGCCGACAGATGGACCGAGGTCCTCGCGGCCGAAGAGTATGAACTCGAACGCCCTTCCAAAAGCTACCCAAAACGCAAGTTGCTCCCCCGACTAGAGGAGGAAGCATACAAACCTTCATCACCAGCGCACAATACGGTAGACCGACCACCTCGAGGCGGCGACAGAGAGGCATCTAGGCCCTCCGCCAGAGCCGTACCCCGGCATCGCTCGAAAAGCACGAAGCCACGGGGTAATGTGCCGGACTTGCGGGATATATTAGAGGATAAGGCAAGACAATCAAGATCTATCTACGGATCGTGCGGGCGCCCCACGACCCACGACGACTACCGTCGCGCCGGATACAGCAACTCCGGCCAGGCCGAACACAGCAGACAAAGCTCTCTCGAGCTACGTCGTGATATTGCTCAATATATAGGCGCCGCACACCCACTATGCTTCACAGATGAAGTAATGGATCATCAAATCCCTGAAGGGTTTAAACCTGTGAACATTGAATCCTACAATGGCACAACAGACCCCGCGGTTTGGATCGAAGATTATCTCCTTCATATCCATATGGCCCGCGATGACGATCTCCACGCCATCAAGTATCTCCCACTCAAGCTTAAAGGACCAGCTCGGCATTGGCTGAACAGCTTGCCAGCAGAGTCAATTGGGTGTTGGGAGGACCTGGAAGCCGCATTCCTTGACAACTTCCAGGGCACATATGTGCGACCACCAGACGCCGATGACCTAAGCCACATAATTCAGCAGCCAGTCGAATCGGCCAGACAATTTTGGACACGGTTCCTAACAAAGAAAAATCAAATCGTCGATTGTCCGGATGCAGAGGCCCTCGCAGCCTTCAAACATAACATCCGCGACGAGTGGCTGGCCCGGCACCTAGGACAGGAAAAGCCGAAATCCATGGCAGCCCTCACATCACTCATGACCCGCTTCTGTGCAGGAGAGGACAGCTGGCTAGCTTGCAGTAACAATCTCAGCAAAAATTCTGGTAGTCCGGAGAGCAAGGACCGCAATGGCAGGTCGCGTCGCAACAAAAATAAACGCCGTGTCAACGGCGATAACACGGAGGATATGACAGTCAACGCCGGATTCAGAGGCTCTAAACCCGGTCAGCAGAAGAAGCCATTCAAAAGAACCACTCCAGGTCTGTCCAATTTGGACCGAATACTCGACCGCTCTTGCCAGATACATGGCACCCCCGAAAAGCCAGCTAATCACACCAACAGAGATTGTTGGGTATTCAAGCAGGCAGGCAAGCTAATTGCCGAAAACAATGACAAGGAGCTGCATAGCGACGACGAGGAGGAGACCCGGCCGCCGAACAATAGAGGACAGAAGGGTTTTCCCCCACAAGTGTGGACGGTAAACATGATATACGCAACCCACATACCCAAGAGGGAGCGGAAGCGTGCACTTCGGGACGTATATGCGATGGAGCCAGTCGCCCCAAAGTTCAATCCATGGTCCTCCTGCCTGATCACTTTCGATCGAAGGGACCACCCCACCAGTATCCGCCATGGCGGATTCGCCGCATTGGTCTTAGACCCAATCATCGATGGATTTCACCTCACTAGAGTCCTGATGGACGGCGGCAGCAGCCTGAACCTGCTTTATCAAGATACAGTGCGCAAGATGGGCATAGACCCCTCAAGGATTAAACCTACAAAGACGACCTTCAAAGGCGTCATACCAGGTGTCGAGGCCAATTGTACAGGCTCGGTCACACTAGAAGTGGTCTTCGGATCCCCGGATAATTTCCGAAGCGAGGAGTTAATCTTCACATAGTCCCGTTCCGCAGTGGCTATCACGCCCTGCTCGGACGAACCGCGTTTGCAAAATTCAACGCGGTGCCACATTATGCATACCTAAAGCTCAAGATGCCAGGCCCTCGAGGAGTCATCACGGTCAACGGAAACACTGAACGCTCCCTCCAAACGGAGGAACACACAGCGGCTCACGCGGCAGAAGTACAGAGCAGCCTCTTAAGGTAATTTTCGAGTCCGGCCGTTAAAAGACCGGACATGATTAAACGCGCCCGGAGTAACATACAAGACCACCTGGCACGTTCCGAGCACGCGTAGCAATGCGGCCCCAACCCCAGCCTTTGCATGATTGCAAGACAAGCTCTCCGCGTACATCATTACGCTCTGGAGATACCTTGGGCATAGGGGGAGGGGCACGACCACGACAGGCCCAGAGTGCGGCTCAACCACACCAGGAGCTCCCAAGTGTGTCGCTCTTTTTATTTTCCTTTTTTATTTTTTCCATAGGACTCCGTTTACTAGAGGCCCTGTCCGGCAGTAGATCTACCGAACTCATGATGCAACAGCCAGGGAGGAACAATGGCTACAACGAACACTCAGGTGGTCTCCATTATGAGCATTAAATCTGTTTATTACACCATTCCGCTGCCTACCCCTGGAGGGGGACATATCTAATAGTCCAAACCCTTTCTTACCGCACTATTTGTATCGTTCTGCACTCATAGTAGAATTCCTTGAATAAACAATGCATCACTTTTCGCCTATAATTGCATTTCTTTTCTTTATATATATGTTCATTCATTACATCTTGCATCCGTACAATTTGGTACGGCCGAATACACCAGGGGCTTATGTTCCCCGCATTATGGTGTGAGAAGCCCAAACACTTTCACAAGTGCGGCACCCCGAACTTATAGCATTATATGCATCGGCTCCGAATCATGTCTTGGGTCAATAGTTGGGTTTGCCCGGCTCCCATGTTTTGGTACCTTACGTTCCGTTTTATCAGCTAAGGTAGCACTGGGAGTACCACTGCGATTGCGCCCCGGTTGAGCTAGGCGAGCGCCTCAGTGGAGAAAGCTAAAACTGACCGTCATGATAAGGCGAGAGCTGGTCGCTGTTCGAGAGGTCTTTTCGAGTCCCTAAAGACTTATGCCGCTTAGAGCGAGGAACCGGCTGTGTCCGGCCCAGGCGTGGATAGCGCCCCGAATTCGGTCTTACGAACACTAGGGGCTTCGCCGAAATTTAAAATTATAGAATTCTATGGCTAAGTGAGAGTGTTCAAGCATTATAAGTCCGGTTGCCTTGTTCGTTGTGTTGAGCGCCTCCCTAGATGGACCCAAAAATGGGAACAAGAGCGCTCAAATTTATCCCGAACACCCAGCACTCGTGGCTTGGGGGCTGAAGCCGACAACTTGCCATCTCTTAGATTTGATAAACGGCCGCACGGAAGGTAATATTTTAAATTAATAAGCGTTGCTTAGCGCATATGAACAAAGTTTTCAGCGCACAGGATAACACATTGCGAGTCTACTCAAAAATTACATCTTTGGGGCACTCATCCGCAATCTTGCGGGCACCCTTCAGGACACTCTTATAGTACATTTCGGGCGTACGATACTCCTTGCCCGCTGGCGGCGCGTCCGTGATAAGCCTCTCAGCATCCATCCTGCCCCAGTGCACCTTTGCGCGGGCAAGGGCCCGACGGGCACCTTCAATGCAGGCGGAGCGCTTGATGACTTCCACCCAGGGGCACGCATCCACCAGCCGCCGGACGAGACCGAAGTAGCTCCCAGGCATGGCCTCTTCAGGCCACAGCCGGACTATGAGGCCCTTCATGGCCTGCTCGGCTACCTTGTGGAGCTCGACCAGCTGCTTCAGCTGGTCGCTAAGGGGCACCGGATGTCCGGCCTCAGCATACTGAGACCAGAAGACCTTCTTCGTTGAACTCCCCTCCTTGGCCCGGTAGAATGCGGTGGCATCGGACACGCTACAAGGCAGATCTGCAAACGCCCCTAGAGAGCTCCGAATTCGGGTAAGTAACAGGTAATTTACATTCACATGCTTGCTTTGCATGAAAAATGCCTTACCCGCCGCTAATTTCTTCACCGCCTCAATCTCCTGGAGGGCCTTATGGGCCTCGGCCTTAGCGGCTTTGGCACTTTCTAGAGCCGAGGCAAGCTCGGACTCTCGAGTCTTCGAGTCGCGCTCCAAACTCTCATGCTTTTCCATGAGAGCCTGGAGCTCTTGCCGCACCTCTGCCACCCGCGCCTCCTGCTTCTCTCGCTCCGTTCGTTCCGCGGCCGCATTGCGTTCGGCCGCGGACACGGCCTCCTTCAGGGTTGCCACCTCGTTCGTGGCCCCTGCAGTACCCACGTTATCCTTGTTATATCTATTGCAACCAAAATCCTTTTCTGTAAGGTACAAATTTAATGCGGTGTTACTCACCTTCTTTGTCCTCGAGTTGCTTCTTGGCAAGGCCGAGCTCTTGCTTGGACCGCTCGAGGTCCTACTTCAAAGCACCGACCTCCACAGTCAGTGCGGCAGAGGTCAGCAGCGCAGCCTGCAAACCCATATTGACATAATTTTTAGCACTCCTGCGTATATCTTTTTAGATCCTCAGTCCGGTTTTTCTTTACGAACACCGAACCGAGCATCAGGGGCTACTGTCTATGCGGTATTACATTGTATATTTTAAAACTTCTTACCTCAAAGCCTGTTAGAAGGCTGCTGCAAGCTTCGGTCAGCCCGCTCTTGGAGAGCTGAACCTTCTGAATCACCGCACTCATAATAGTGCGGTGTTCTTCCTCGATGGAAGTGCCGTTGAGCGCCTCCAACAAGTTGTCCGGCGCCTCCGGTTGGATCGAGGCTGCCAGTGTCACGGTCTTGCCCTTCTTATGAAGGGGCCGCCTGCCGGACTCCGGAACCACTGCGGGTTCCGGCACGGAGTCCGACACAAAGTCCGGGAGGTTGCCTTGTGGCACCTCCGGAGCCTCCCCCTCCTGGCGGGTCCCCTCCTGGGATCCCACCTCGGCATCCTCAGCATCACGAGGGGTGGAGGCGGTCGGAATGGAATCTACATCCGACGGAGCCAAGGACCCGCTGGATGAAGCGGGAAGATCCTCCCCGGCCGGTCTACAGGTAGTATGCGGCATTAGAAGGACAGTACGTGGCACAAAAGAGAAATTATAAATCACTCAGGAATCCGGATACTTACGATCTTGCCAGGGGCTTGGCCCTCGAGGGCCACTCCTCGTCGCCGTCGTTGGCGTTGGCGGAGCTGTCCGGAGGAAGGGTCCTTCCCGTCTTGGACCCTTCGGCCTCCCCCTTTGGGGAAGCCTTCCTCTCCCTCTCTCCCCCTTCTGGGGAGAGTCTTCTTTCTCCTCCTCAAATTCGGGGGAGGAGTCCGCCTCGGAGTCATCGAACGATGAGTCCGATACCACCTAGCGCCGGGAACTCCTTCGGGTTCCCGTGGCCTTCTTCTTGGCCTTTTTATCCAGCACCACATAAAGTGCCAGGACTAGCAGCCCCGTTAAACGGGCATCCGCTGGTTCTTTGGGGAGGGGAGCCGGACAGTTAACCTGTCCGGACGTCCTCTGCCAGTCCTGTTAAAGGCATTGGGAATTTTAGATCCCACACAGAGTCAAACTATGAAAGAAATACGTGTCCCATAAAGGATAACTTACAGCACCGGCCGGGCGTTTCGTGCTGAATCCGTGATCTTCAGTCGCGGATGCGGGGGCTTCTCCCCCTTGAACAGCACCCTCCAGGCAGCTTCGTACATTGTGTCAAAAAGCCCGCTAAGGATCCGGTGCTGTGCCGGATCGAACTCCCACAGGTTGAAGGCCCGTTGTTGGCAGGGGAGAATCCGGTGGACGAGCATGACCTGGATCACGTTGACAAGCTTGAGCTTCTTGTTCACCAAGGTTTGGAGAGAGGACTGGAGTCCGGTTAGCTCCTCCGAACTGCCCCATAGCAAGCCCTTCTCTTTCCAGGAGGTGAGCTGCATGGCGATACCAGATCTAAACTCGGGGGCCGCAGCCCATTTAGGGTCACGTGGCTCGATGATGTAGAACCACCCCGATTGCCACCCTTTGATGGTTTCCACAAAGGCGCCCTCGAGCCAGAGGATGTTGGGCATCTTGCCCACCATGGCGCCTCCGCACTCCGCTTGGACGCCCTTCACTACCTTCGGCTTGACATTGAAGGTTTTTAGCCACAAGCCGAAGTGGGGCTGGATGCAGAGGAAGGCCTCACACACGACGATAAATGCCGAGATGTTGAGGATGAAGTTTGGCACCAGATCGTGGAAGTCCAGGCTGTAGTAGTACATGATCCCCTGGACGAAGGGATGAAGTGGGAAGCCCAGTCCGCGGAGGAAGTGGGGAAGGAATACGACCCTCTCATGGGAAGCCCAGTCGCTGCACAGGTATCCGGCGCCACGCAGCTTCTCGATGTGCTCCTCCGTAACGGAGGAGGTCATCCACTTGCCTCCCGCTCCAGACATGGCTGGAGAAGGTTGAGACGAGATGTGCGGACTTCGGCGCTGGAGCTCGAGTACGCGGAGATGGATAAGCAAAGGAGGAAGAAGGCGTAGGTAAAAAAGGTGGATCCTTATCCCCTATATATGGGCGGACGAAGACTATGCGTCCCCACCGGCCTGGTAAAACTCGCTTATCTCCCAAGCACCACCATCAATGGCGCGGTTGGGTTACCCATGTCCGTATTGATGAGAATCCCGGAATAAGGGGAACATGATCTCTGCTTCGACAAGACGTGCCAAGGAAACCGCTTCGCTAAACACGCTGATGTGGTATAATAAAAACGATTCAAGTAAAGGCTTGGTAGTGGAATGACGTCGTGCCACGAAATACGTCAGCATATTGAACTTGTGTACATATTATTCTCTCTACAGTGGGACTTTCCTTGGCATGGAAGGCAAGCTTGGCGATACGGATATGTAGATCTCCTACCATTGTAACCGACTCTGTGTAACCCTAGCCCTCTCCGGTGTCTATATAAACCGGAGGGTTTTAGTCCGTAGGACACATAACCATTACAACAATCATACCATAGGCTAGCTTCTAGGGTTTAGCCTCCTTGATCTCGTGGTAGATCCACTCTTGTACTACCCATATCATCAATATCAATCAAGAAGGAGTAGGGTTTTACCTCCATTGAGAGGGCCCGAACCTGGGTAAAAACATTGTGTCCAGGTGTCAAAACTGGTGGATCTCGGGTAGGGGGTCCCGAACTGTGTGTCTAGGCGGATGGTAACAGGAGACAAGGGACACGATGTTTTTACCCAGGTTTGGGCCCTCTCGATGGAGGTAAAAGCCTACTCCTGCTTGATTAGTATTGATGATATGGGTAGTACAAGAGTGGATCTACCACGAGATCAAGGAGGCTAAACCCTAGAAGCTAGCCTATGGTATGATTGTTGTAATGGTTGTGTGTCCTACGGACTAAAACCCTCCGGTTTATATAGACAACGGAGAGGGCTAGGGTTACACAGAGTCGGTTACAATGGTAGGAGATCTACATATCCGCATCGCCAAGCTTGCCTTCCACGCCAAGGAAAGTCCCATCCGGACGCGGGACGAAGTCTTCAATCTTGTATCTTCATCGTCTTGGAGTCTGGCCGATGATGATAGTCCGGCTATCCGGACATCCCCTAGTCCAGGACTCCCTCAGCCTTTAACTGGGCCGGCCCATTGTGGTCCGCAAAATCTTGTGGGCCTTTAGCTGGGCCGGCCCATTATGGTCCGCTAAATTTTGTGGGCCTTTAGCTGGGCCAGCCCATTATGGTCTGCTAAATCTTATGGGCCTTCGGTTGGGCCGGCCCATTTAAACTTTGTGGGCCACTTTTGGGCCGTTCCACGTGTCAACATATCATAGGCCCGTCTCAACCGTTGGATGAGTGACACCTGTGCCAACGCGGAGCTGACACGTGGATCCGTCAGCCAATGAGAATTTTACATGTGGAAAATCGGCATTGGTCGTGCTGTTAACGGGTTATCGGATCCAAAATCTGACTCGATAGCTTAACGGTGTTCCGTTATGGTGGATGCCACATGTCGGTCACCCTTGACGAAAGCACTTATGTGACGCGCGATTTATCGTCATGGAAGTGGACACTTCCGTGATGATAATTTTGGTAATGTCATGGAACACTTCTACGACAGCACAGGTATGACTATCTTGATTCTGTCATAAATTTGTTATGGATGTACATGCATGACAAAAAACGCGACCTACTGTGACAAACATGTATCATCACGGAAGTGTATTTTTTTGTAGTGCAAATCACCTTCTCCCCGGGAAGCTCCCTTCTCCCGAGCCGCGAAACCTCAGCCCCACCTCCATGCCCCCCCCCACCGCACCAATTTCACAGCCGCCCTCCTCCCTAATGCCGGAGACGCTGTCCATTTGCCGTCATGCACTGGGCCATGTGCCTCTTACTCCGTGCTGCTGGTGCTGCCTTGACGACAGCCGCGTGAACCGTACCGGAGCCGATTCACCCCCGCCGTTGTTCACGGCGCCGGGAGCGGCTCCAACTTCGGATCCATCCAGAGTCCTAGCGCTGCTTCCCCGTAGCCGTCGACCGTCGTGACATCGCTCTTTCCCTGCCACTAGTCGCCATCGCAACCGCGCCAGCCTCACCGACTCGTCAACTGGACCTGCCTACTTCACCATGCCGCCAGATAGGTCACACCCTCATCTGAAATCACTTTATTTAGGCATTAGTTGTCTGAATTTTTATTCTGGGCCAATCGATTCCCAATGGGAAGTAGCACCCCTCGAGGCGGCGGAGCTCCTAGGTTGCCGGTTGGCTGGTGTCTAACGTAAGGGTGCAGGGCCACAAGTTCGCCGCGGAAGCAGCGCTTAGATGGCTATCTTTTAGAGTTGCATGGGTTGAAGCTACTTCCGCCGCCGGATCTGGATGACGGGGAGTCTTTGTGGATTGGCCCGGGGGCGGCGCAACCACGGCAGTGGAGTGGGGCGGGAAGCGGGGTTTTGGCCGAGGCCACGGACGGCGGAGGCAGGCTGCTCTGCCGTTGGTCGCTCGCTCTTCGGGGAAGATTCCGAACAGTGTCAGGTGGGAGGCACAAGACGGCCACTGTCGGTGTCAAAACCGGCGGATCTCGGGTAGGGGGGTCCCGAACTTTGCTTCTAGGCGGATGGTAACAGGAGACAAGGGACACGATGTTTTTACCCAGGTTCGGGCCCTCTCAATGGAGGTAAAACCCTACTCCTGCTTGATTGATATTGATGATATGGGTAGTACAAGAGTGGATCTACCACGAGATCAAGGAGGCTAAACCCTAGAAGCTAGCCTATGGTATGATTGTTGTAATGGTTGTTCGTCCTACGGACTAAACCCTCCGGTTTATATAGACACTGGAGAGGGCTAGGGTTACATAGAGTCAGTTACAATGGTAGGATATCTACATATCCGTATCGCCAAGCTTGCCTTCCACGCCAAGGAAAGTCCCTTCCGGACACGGGACGAAGTCTTCAATCTTATGTCTTCATAGTCTTGGAGTCCGGCCGATGATGATAGTTCGGCTACCCGGACACCCCCTAGTCCAGGACTCCCTCAGTAGCCCCTGAACCAGGCTTCAATGACGATGAGTCCGGCGCGCATATTGTTCGGCATTCCAAGGCGGGTTCCTCCTCCGAATAATTCATAGAAGATTGTGGACACAAGGATAGTGTCCGGCTCTGCAAAATAAATTCCACATACCACCGTAGAGAGAATAATATGTACACAAGTTCAATCTGCTGACATACTTTGTGACACGACGTCACGCCACCACCAAGCCTTTACTTGAATCATTTTCATTATACCACCTCAGCGCGTTTAGCGAAGCGGTTTCCTTGGCACGTCTTGTCGAAGCAGAGATGGTGTTCCCCTTATTCCGGGATTCCCTTCAATACGGACGTGGGTAACCCAACCGCGCCATTGATTGCGGCGCTTGGGAGATAAGCGAGTTTTACCAGGCCGGTGGGGATGCATAGTCTTCGTCTGCCCATATATAGGGGATAAGGATCCACCTTTTTCACATACGCCTTCTTCCTCCTTTGCTTATCCATCTCCGCGTACTCGAGCTCCAGTGCCCAAGTCCACACATCCCGTCTCAACCTCCCCCAGCTATGTCCGGAGCGGGAGGCAAGTGGATGGCCTCCTCCGTTACGGAGGGGCACATCGAGAAGCTGCGCGGCGCCGGATACCTGTCCAGCGACATCGCGCACCGGCTGCCCGACGAGGGGCAGCTCATCCCCACCCCTAGGCCTCATGAGAGGGTCGTATTCCTTCCCCACTTCCTCCGCGGACTGGGCTTCCCACTTCATCCCTTCGTCCGGGGGCTCATGTACTACTACGGCCCGGACTTCCACGATCTGGCGCCAAACTTCATCCTCAACATCTCGGCGTTTATCGTCGTGTGCGAGGCCTTCCTCTGCATCCAGCCCCACTTCGGCTTGTGGCTAAAAACCTTCAATGTCAAGCCGAAGGTGGTGAAGGGCATCCAAGTGGAGTGTGGAGGCGCCGTGGTGGGAAAAATTCCAAACGTCCTCTGGCTCGAGGGTGCCTTCGTGGAGTCCGTCAAAGGGTGGCAATCGGGGTGGTTCTACAACACCGAGCCGCGTGACCCTAAATGGGCAGCGGCCCCCGAGTTCAGATCTGGTATCCCCATGCAGCTCACCTCCTGAAAGAGAAGGGCTTGCTATGGGGTAGTTCGGAGGAGCTGACAGGACTCCAGTCCTGTCTCCAGACCCTAGTGAACAAGAAGCTTAAGCTTGTCAACGTGATCCAGGTCATGCTCGTCCGCCGGATTCTCCACTGCCAGCAACGGGCCTTCAATTTGTGGGAGTTTGATCTGGCCCAGCACCGGACCCTGAGCGGGCTCTTCGACACGACATATGAAGCTGCCTGGATGGTGCTGTTCAAGGGCGGAGAAGCCCCCGCATTCGCAACTGAAGATCGCGGATTCAGCACGAAGCGCCCGGCCGGCGAGGTAAGCTTTGCTATCCTTTATGGGACACTTACTTCTTTCATAGTTTGACTCTATGTGGGATCTAAAACTCCCAATGCCTTTAACAGGACTGGCAGAGGATGTCCGGACAGGTTAACTGTCCGGCTCCCCTTCCCGAAGACCCAGCGGACACCCGTTTGACGGGGCTGCTGGTTCCGGCCCTTTACGTGCTGCCGGAGAAGAAGGCCAAGAAGAAGGCCACGGGAACCCGAAGGAGTTCCCAACGCCAGGTGGTATCGAACTCATCGTCCGATGGCTTCGAGGCGGACTCCTCCCCCGAAGACGAGGAGGAGAAAGAGGACTCTCCCCAGGAGGAGGGAGAGAGGAAGAGGAAGGCTTCCCCAACGGGGGAGGCCGAAGGGTCCAAGAGGGGAAGGACCCTTCCTCCGGACTGCTCTACCAACGCCAAAAACGGCGACGAGGGGTGGCCCTCAAGGGCCAAGCCTCCTGCAAGATCGTAAGTATCTGGATTCCTGAATGATTTATAATTTCTCTTTTTTTGGCCACATGGTGTCCTTCTAATGCCGCATACGACCTGCAGTCCGGCCGAGGACGATCTTCCCGCTTCTTCGAGCGGGTCCTTGGCTCCGTCAGATGTGGATTCCATTCCGACCGCCTCCACCCCTCGCGACGCCGAGGACGCCGAGGTGGGATCCCAGGAGGGGACCCGCCAGGAGGGTGAGGCTCCGGAGGTGCCACAGGGCAACCTTCCGGACTTCGCACCGGACTCCGCCCCGGAACCCGTAGTGGTTCCGGAGTCCGGCAGGCGGCCCCTTCGTAAGAAGGGCAAGACCGTGGCACCGGTGGGCTCCGTCCAACCGGAGGCGCTGGACAACTTGTTGGAGGCGCTCAACGGCGCTTCCATCGAGGAAGAACACCGCACTGTTATGAGTGCGGTGATTCAGAAGGTTTAGCTCGCCAAGAGCGGGCTGACCGAAGCCTGTAACAGCCTGCTAACAGGCTTTGAGGTAAGAAATTTTAAAATATGTAATGTAATACCGCATAGACAGTAGCCCCTGATGCTTGGTTCGGTGTTCGGAAAGAAAAGCCGGACTGAGGATCTAAAAAGATATACGCAGGAGTTCTAAAAATTATGTCAATATGGGATTGCAGGCTGCGCTACCGACCTCTGCTGCACTGACTGCGGAGGTTGATGCTTTGAAGCAGAACCTCGAGCGGTCCGAGAACGAGCTCGGCCTTGCCACGAAGCAGCTTGAGGACAAACAAGGTGAGTAACACCGATTAAATTTGTACCTTACAGAAAAGGATTTTGGTTGCGAGATAAATAACCAGGATGACATGGGCACTGCAGGGGCCGCGGAATGAGCTAAGCGAGAGAAGCAGGAGGCGCGGGTGGCGGAGGTGCAGCAAGAGCTCCAGGCTCTCGTGGAAAAGCATGAGAGTTTGGAGCGCGACTCGAAGACTCGAGAGTCCGAGCTTGCCTCGGCTCTTGAGAGTGTCAAAGCCGCTAAGGCCGAGGCACATAAGGCCCTCCAGGAGATTGAGGCGGTGAAGAAAATAGCGGCGGGTAAGGCATTTTTCATGCAGAGCAAGCATGTGAATGTGAATTACCTGTTACTTACCCGAATTCGTAGCTCTCCAGGAGCGTTTGCAGATCTGCCTCGCAGCGTGTCCGATGCTGCCGCATTCTACCGGGCCGAGGAGGGGAGTTCGACGGAGAAGGTCTTCTGGTCTCAGTACGCTGAGGCCGGACATCCGATGCCCCTTAGCGACCAGCAGAAGCAGCTGGTCGAGCTTCACAAGGTAGCCGAGCAGGCCATGAAGGGCCTCATAGTTCGGCTGTGGCCCGAAGAGGCCATGCTTGGGAGCTACTTCAGCCTGGTGCAGCGGCTGGTGGTTGCGTGTCCCTGGCTGGAGGTCATCAAGCACTCCGCGTGCATTGAAGGTGCCCGTCGGGCCCTTGCCCGTGCAAAAGTGCACTGGGGGAGGCTAGATGCTGAGAAGCTTCTGACGGATGCGCCGCCGGCGGGCAAGGAGTATCGCACGCCCAAAATGTATTATAAGAGTGTCCTGAAGGGTGCCCGCAAGATTGCAGATGAGTGCCCCAAAGATGTAATACTTGAGTAGACTCGCAATGTGTTATCCTGTGCGCTGAAAACTTTGTTCATATGCGCTAAGCAAAGCTTATTAATTTAAAATATTACCTTCTGTGCGGCCGTTTATCAAATCTGAGAGATGGCAAGTCGTCGGCTTCAGCCCCCATGCCGCGAGTGCTGGGGTGTTCGGGATAAACTAGAGCGCTCTTGTTCCCATTTTTGGGTCTATCTAGGGAGGCGCTCAACACGACGAACAAGGCAACCGGACTTATAATGCTTGAACACTCTCACTTAGCCATAGAATTCTATAATTTTAAATTTCGGCGAAGCCCCTTGTGTTCGGAAGACCGAGTTCGGGGCGCTATCCACGCCTGGGCGGGACGAAGCCGGTTCCTCGCTCTAAGCGGCATAAATCTTTAGGGACTCGAAAGGACCTCTCGAACAGCGACCAACTCTCGCCTTATCATGACAGTCAGTTTTAGCTTTCTCCACTGAGGCGCTCGCCCAGCTCAACCGGGGCGCCATCGCAGTGGTTCTCCCAGTGCTACCTTAGCCGATAGAACGGAACGTAAGGTAACAAAACATGGGAGCCAGGCAAACCCAACTATTGACCCAAGACATGATTCAGAGCCGATGCATATAGTGCTATAAGTTCGGGGTGCCGCACTTGTGAAAGTGCTCGGACTTATCACACCATAATGCGGGGAACATAAGCCCCTGGTGTATTCGGCCGTACCAAAGTGTACGGATGCAAAACATCATAAATGAACATATATGTAAGAAAGGAATGCAATTGTAAGTGAAAAGTGATGCATTGTTTATTCAAGGAATTCTACTATGAGTGCAGAACGGTACAAATAGTGCGGTAAGCAAGGGATTGGACTATTAGACATGTCCCCCTCCTGGGGTAGGCTGCGGAATGGTGTATTAAACATATTTGATGCTCATAATGGAGACCACCTGAGTATTCGTCGTAGCCTTCGTCCTTCCCTGGCTGTTGCATCGTGAGTTCGGCAGATCCTCTGCCGAACAGGGCCTCTGGTAAACGGAGTCCTGTGGATAAAAATAATAATAATAAAAAGAACAGCACGCTTGGGAGCCCCTGGTGTGGTTGAGCCGCACTCTGGGCCTGTCGTGGTCGTGCCCCTCCCCCTATGCCCATGGTATCTCCAGAGCGTAATGATGTACGCGAAGGGCTAGTCTTGCAATCATGCAAGGGCTGGGGTTGGGGCCGCATTGCTACGCGTGCTCGGAACGTGCCAGGTAGTCTTGATGTATGTTACTTCGGGCACGTTTGGCTATGTCCGGTCGTTTAACGTCCGGGCTCGAAAATTGCCTTAAGAGGCTACTCTAAACTTCCACCGTGAGAGCCGCTGTGTGTTCCTCCGTTCGGAGGGAGTGTCGGTGTCAAAACCGGCGGATCTCGGGTAGGGGGTCCCGAACTGTGCGTCTAGGCGGATGGTAACAGGAGACAAGGGACACGATGTTTTTACCCAGGTTCGGGCCCTCTCGATGGAGGTAAAACCCTACTCCTGCTTGATTGATATTGATGATATCGGTAGTACAAGAGTGGATCTACCACGAGATCAAGGAGGTTAAACCCTAGAAGCTAGCCTATGGTATGATTGTTGTAATGGTTGTTCGTCCTACGGACTAAACCCTCCGGTTTATATAGACACCGGAGTGGGCTAGGGTTACACAGAGTCGGTTACAATGTTAGGAGATCTACACATCCGTATCGCCAAGCTTGCCTTCCACGCCAAGGAAAGTCCCTTCCGGACACGGGACGAAGTCTTCAATCTTATGTCTTCATAGTCTTGGAGTCCGGCCGATGATGATAGTCCGGCTGTCCGGACACCCCCTAGTCCAGGACTCCCTCAGCCACCAAGCCATACGGCGTAGATCGGACAGTACCAAAATAAAATAAAATCATGTGACCCCAATTTATTCTTCAGTCAACGGACGTGTGACCACTCTCGTACCTTGCTGTTGCTCTCTTAGTGTATTTCTTCAGATCAAAGAGATATGTCGTTCTTAACATTATGCATTATCTGCATCTTCAGACACACCGTCTTCCGACTCACCGCAACTGCTCCAACAAGGGAAGCATACACCAGAAGGGAGGTATAGTCCCCACTCAACAGTTCCCTGCATCGAATGCGTGTGCCCTACATGGACAACCACAACAACTACAGGGCCATCGACAAGTCAGCACATGATGCTGACTCCTATGGATGGCAGCCAGATAGGTTGTTCCCTCATCTTACTTGTGTGCAACATTTATGGATTTGTTATTCATCTAAACATGGAAAATATCCATGCTGATCTCTTACGGGTCTTGTTCAGGAGTTAAGGTTGTTCTATAGTTCAGCTAAGATACTTGTTCTTTAGGTAACGTTGTTCCATAGTTATCATCCATCATCCAATGCTATCCCACAGGCTGGTGATTATAGTATTATACCACTTCTAGTATTACCTATGTTGTTCTTTAATACTTTTGTGTGCCATCTAGTTAATCTCGAGTACAAACGATACATATTCTGTAGCTTTCATCTATGTTCTCCCTTTAGTTTACGAGACGTGTTGCTGCTAGTTAACCCCAGTCCTACTATTTATGTCGTCTCCTATAGGCACTCATTACATAAATCTAACTACTAGTTGTCTTCCATGCATGTCTGATATAATTGCACACACTGATATATCCACAAGAACCTCACGGAGCAATGTAAAGGCCAATAAACTTGATGTCAATGATACCCAATATGATGGAACATGTAAAGGCAGTTCTTCAGAAGACTTGCAGAAAGATGATGAATCCTCTTCACCCCACAAGGTCCTTGCTCTAACTTGGCCTGTGATATGGGTACAACATGCATATAATGTCCTGGAGTGTATCTACTCTGTTGCAATGCCATGTGCTTAGCATGCTAATCATGCATGTAAATATGTCATGCCTTCCTGTTTTTCAGTACCTATTCCATTCATGATAACATGTTTTCAAATTCAAGTACTGTCATTCTACTCTATCGCAATGCCATCTGCTTAATTTACATTGAAGTGTTGTTCTAGTGCTCTGTTGCAATGCCATCTGAATATCTTATGCATTGATATCCATCAGTATGTACTTCATCTATCTACCATACCATGTTTTTTTACATTGAAGTGTTGTTCTAGTGCTCTGTTGCAATGCCATCTTAGTTTCCCAATCATACACGTGTATGTTGCCTTAGTTATTTCTGTACGTATTCCGCTAGCATATAGTTTTACATTCAACTAGTGTTTTTTTGCTGTGTTGTCCTGTCGTATCCCTAGCTCTTACACCATACTCCCTCCGTCCGGATTACATGTTGCCGAAATGGATAAAAAAGGATGTATCTAGAACTAAAATACGCCTAGACCCATCCATTTTTTTCCAGATAGAGGGAATACATGTCAATATGTCATTCCTTTCTACTCATCAGTACCTATTCCATCTCTCTGTTGTCGCATGTTTTATAATTAAAGCACCATTCTTCTATACAAGGCATGCAAGGGGAAGAAGACTATGTTAGAATCTGAAGGGATACAAACAAGGCCTTTGCAAAAGATCCACACGCTAGGAGATAATAAACCAACTCCAGTTTTTATAGATACTGCTCCAGCATAGAGAAACCCAACTCGTACTGATAATAAGCAGATTCCAGTGGCCAAAGAGCTAGTCCGCTCCAGTCTAGCAAAAATATGTCAACTCCATTCTAAGAAGTGTGTGCGTATCCTTGCATCATCAAATTTTATAGCATGCTGATCATATTTTCTACATGTTTCTTACCCATCTCTCTTTTAGAAATAAGCTTAACAGATAGAAGAATTTTTGCAATGGTATCGTTTATGAGGAAAGATTCTTGCAGGAATTCTCTGTGCTCCAATGTAGATGTAAGTACCTGTTGTATATCACTATATTTTTACATCAGCATGTATTTTGTTAATCGGCGTGAATCCAACCTTTATCTGATCTAAATTTAGTTGTAGCAAAATGTATGATTAAAGGCCACAATGTTGATTTTTGTAAGGAAAACTACCTGGTAGTTTTGCATCCTGAGCTGCATGAGTGTACTATCTCATATCAGTGGGTTTGAATACTTTGGTTCTGTAGTGGGTTTTTCAGTGTTTTTTTTACTGTATTGTCCTGTCGTATCCCTAGCTCTTACATCATACTCCCTCTGTCCGGATTACATGTCATAGAAATGGATAAAACTGGATGTATCTAGAACTGAAATACGCCTAGACCCATCCATTTATTTCCAGATGGAGGGAATACATGTCAATATGTCATGCCTTTCTATTCTTCAGTACCTACTCCATCTCTGCTGTAGCATGTTTTATAACTGGATCACCATTCTTCTATATAAGGCATGCAAGGGGAAGATGTCTATGTTAGAATCTGAAGGGTTACAAACCAGGTCTTTGCAAAAGATCCAAACGCCAGGAGATAATAAACCAACTCCATTTTTCATAGATACTGCTCCAGCACAGACAAACCCAACTCCCACTGATAATAAGCATATTCCAGTGGCCAAAGAACTAGTCCGCTCCAGTCCATCAAAAGAATGTCAACTCCATTCTAAGAAGCGTGTGCGTATCCTCGCATCATGAAATTTTATAGCATTCTGATCATATTTTCTACATGTATCTTACCCATCTCTCTTTTAGAAAATAAGGTTAAACGATAGAAGACTTCCTCCATTGGGATCGTATTCAAGGAAAATATCTTGCGGGAATTCTGTGTGCTCCAATGCTGATGTAAGTACCTGTTGTATATCACTATATTTTTACATCAACATGTATTTTGTTAATCGGCATGAATCTAACCTTTATCTGATCTAAAATTAGTTGTAGCAAAATGTTAAAGGCGCCAATGTTGATTTTTGTGAAAACTACCTGGTAGTTTTGCATACCGAGCTGCATGAATGTACTATCTCATATCACGCACATTACTTAATTGTAGTGCTTCTCTGGTTGCCCATTCATTCATTGTGTCAATGTTGCTTTCGTATTACCTTACCTGGCTGATGATAGTTGTGCCATATTGTGTTAATTTGGTGTAGGCTAGTTTCCCAAACGTTCGGTGTGTCAATGTTGCTTTCCTATTATCTGACTTGGCCAATGATAGCAATGCTAGTGTGTTAATTTTGTGCAGGCTGCTGAAGATAAGAAGACAAACTCTAAAAACAGCAAGGAAACCCCATTGTTTCTTTCCAGTAAATCGAGGCCAGTTAATATGGCAATAACTCATGAGTAATCTGTTTGGTTCCCGTCCTAATTTATGTTATGATGCAGTGGTCGAGACAATCTCCACTATCAATAATACAAGCCTGCCAAAATCGCCATCTGAATCTGTTCAGTATCCTCTATCTCGAATGCAACGGAATAAATGTATGTTTGTGAACCAATTAATGGCTGAAGCAATGATGGAAATGGTGGATGAATCAGAGATGCAGAGTCGTGCGACAGAACAACTGATCAATGTTTTCGGAGACAGTGTAGCAAAGCAGCAAGAACTTGCCCACATGCTTATGGGCGTCATCTGTGCTGAGGTTGCAGATTGTGACGTTGAAGATGGTTAGGTTCTGCTCAATTATTTGCACTGGCATCAATCTTTGATTGCCCGATGGATGTAATTTACTGTAATATATGTTGGATGTGCAACGTTGTTCCCTGTATGCCGTACCTTTGCTTGATCAGTTTTGGTCCTGTTCATAATTGCTCATCGTAATGGGCTCAAATTATCTAATTTGACCTAAAGACATGTACAAACTTTAGTGGGACCATTAAGTTAATGGGCTGTTACTAGGCCGAAAGTTAATGGTCGGCCCTCTTACCTCCCGGGTCGTTAACAGGCCAACATCGATGCGGGCAACAGGTGGGCCCAATTTATTTCACGGGCCATTAACAGGTCATTACTAAGTTTGGGCTACATATGGCCCAACTATACTGTAGGCCTTTAGCAGGCCGAAAGAGAAAGCGGGCTTGTACTGGACCATGAAGAGCATGGGCCACTAAGAGGCCAAAAGTCAGGTCGTATTGTAAATGGCCCAACCGTGTTGTGGGCCTTTAGCAAGCCGAAAGAGAAACCGGGCTGGTATTGGACCATGAAGGGCATGGGCCGTTAAAAGGCCAAAACTAAGGTCCGACTACAAATGGCCCAACTCATTTATGGTCCGTTAACAGACTGAAAGGCACACATGGCCATGAATTGGCCCAACACTTAAATGGGTCGCTAAAAGGCCAAAACTCAGGTCCGACTACAAATGGCCCAACTGATTTATGGGCCGTCAACAGGCTGAAAGTGACACCGGGCCGGAAATTGGCCCAACACTAAATGGGCCGCTAAAAGGCCGAAACTCAGGTCTGACTACAAATGGCCCATCAGATTAATGGGCCATAAATAGGATGAAAGACACACCGGGCCAGAAATTAGCCCAACATTTAAATGGGTCGCTAAAAGGCCGAAAGATGTACATCCTGAAAATTGGCCCATCCATTGAATGGGCCGTTAATAGGCCGAAATCTCATCGGGCCGATATTGAGCCCAAATATATAGCGGGCTGTTAACGGGCTCGAACTGACAATGGGCTGCAATGGTGTCAAATCTTTAATGGGCCGTTGACGGGCCGAATTGGCCCATCTCGTATGGGCCGTGGGATTAAATGGACCTGACACAAGTAGGCCTTATATGGGCCGGCCTGCTAATTTTTACTGGGTCGGCCTTTTTCACTGGAATGGCCACTGTTGGGCCGTGCCACATGTCGACCTATCATAGGCGCCTCCTGTCCAATGAGTGGACGACATCTGACCCAACGGTGAGGCAACACGTGTTTCCTGCGGCCAATGATGATTTTACACGTGGAAAATCCCCATTGGTCCGGGCTGTTAACGGGTTATCGGATCCAAAACCGGACCTGATAGCTTAACGGCGTTCCGTTACGGTGGATGCCACGTGTCGGTCACCCTTGACGAAAGCACTTCTGTGATGCGCGATTTATCGTCATGGAAGTGGACACTTCCGCGATGATAATTTTGGTAATGTCATGGAACACTTCTACGACAGCACAGGTATGACTATCTTGATTCTATCATAAAATCGTCATGGATGTACACGCATGACAAAAAACGTGACCTACTGTGACAAACACGTATCATCACGGAAGTGTATTTTTTTGTAGTGATATCTTAGCTACGCCCACTTGGAATATCGATCCCTCTTGATTACGAGGGACGAGGCAAAACAACTTCTTCCATAACTCGAAATGAGCCTGGCAGCCCAGAAATAGCTCGCAAAGAGCGACATAACCCGCAATGTGCAGGACGGAGGCAGGTGTGAAGTTATGCAGTTCGAGACCATAGTACTACAGGAGCCCCCCGGAGGAATGGATGGATTGGAAATCCGGCGCCTCTCAACAATTAGGGAATAAAGCATACTTGTTCCCCCCTGGATGGGTTGTGGAACTTCTCTGCCTGCTCCCCACCGTCGAAGGAAGCCAGTCCGGCTCGAACGGGGACTAAATCTGCAGGGGGAAGAAATCCCTGTGTCTGCAGCATCACCAGTTGGTCGTGGGATACGAAACACTTTTCCCAATCGCCCTGTTTGGGGCCGCGAGGGCGGGAGGAAGAGCTAGGAGCGCTAGCCATGTTGGGATGGTTTTATGCGGGCAAGCCCTGAGAATTTCTCGTTTGGGAAGATGGGGTGGATTAAATCTGAAGATCCCGCCTCTTTAATATATAGTTTTCTTATACGGTTAGGGCGGTAAATGCAAGAATGCCCCGACCTCTCGTATTTGCTCGACACGTGGAAGCCGAAATCATGAAGGTACAGAAGCTGATGAGTGCGGCATTAAATGAAGGGCCGTACACTGCTATTTAGGTCAGATACTTTGAAGTATTCGGAGAAGGAACCCACCTTGCAATGCCGAAGACAATCTGCGCGCCGGACTCATCGTCATTGAAGCCAGGTTCGGGGGCTACTGAGGGAGTCCTGGAGTAGGGGGTCCTCAGATAGCTGAACTATATACATTGACCAAATTATTGGGCTATGAAGACACAAGATAGAAGACTTCGTCCCGTGTCCGGATGGGACTCTCCTTGGCATGGAAGGCAAGCTTGGCGATGCGGATATGTAGATTCCTTTCTCTTTAACCGACTTTGTGTAACCCTAGTCCCTCCGGTGTTTATATAAACTGGAGGGTTTAGTCCGTAGGACGACAATCATAATCTCATAGGCTAGACTTCTAGGGTCTAGCCATTACGATCACGTGGTAGGTCAACTCTTGTAATACTCACATTTATCAAGATCAATCAAGCATGAAGTAGAATATTACCTCCATAAAGAGGGCCCGAACCTGGGTAAACATCGTGTCCCCCGCCTCCTGTTACCATTAGCCTTAGACGCATAGTTCGGGACCCCCTACCCGAGATCTGCCGGTTTTAAAACCGATAGTAACCCTCTCAAGTTTTTAGCACATGCCAACCGTCAACCTTTTCATAGTTCATTTGTAGTGCTTTTCGATTTTTGGGTCATTTAGCTCAAAAAATCAGTAAATGCATGAAAAATAGCAAATGAAGTCAAAACAGGTTGAAAATTGATGACGTGGCTTTGAATGGTGCATATTGAATGCACAAAAAAGTCTGGAGTGGAAATAAGTTAAAAAAATGAAATGCCTTTGTAACAGATGAGTTTTCCTCCGAAACCCTGATACTTCGAAAGAGACTGTCCATTTTGTACATGAAGTGCATCCAGTTTTTGCAGTAACCCTCTCAACTTTTTAGCACATCCTATGTGGGTGAAATGATGATACCAGGCTAGCCTTCAACCTTTTCATAGTTCATTTGTAGTGTTTTTCAATTGCCGGGTCATTTAGCTCAAAAATCAGTAAATGCATGGAAAATAGCAAATGAAGTTAGAAAGGGTTGAAAATTGATGATGTGGCTTTGAATGGTGCATACCGAATGCACAAAAGCCTAGAGTTAGAATAAGTTTAAAAAAGGAAATGCCTTTATAACATATGAGTTTTCGTCTGTAACCCAGATACTTCGAAAGAGATTGTCCATTTTGTACATGAAGTGCATCCAGTTTTTGTCGTAACCCTCTCAACTTTTTAGCACATGCTATGTGATACGTCTCCTTCGTATCTATAATTTTTCATTGTTCCATGCCAATATTATTCAACTTTCATATACTTTTGGCAACTTTTTATACTATTTTTGGGACTAACATATTGATCCAGTGCCCAGTGCTAGTTCCTGTTTGTTGCATGTTTTATGTTTCGCAGAAACCCCATATCAAACGGAGTCCAAACGGGATAAAACGGACAGAGAATATTTTTGGAATATTTATGATTTTCTGGAAGAAAAATCAACGCGAGACGGTGCCAGAGGGGGCCACGAGGCAGGGGGCGCACCCCTGACCCTCGTGGGCACCTTGTAAGGCGGTTGATGCTCTTCTTTTGCCAAAAGAAAGCTAATTTTCGGCGAAAAATCTTGGCGAAGGTTTCAATCCAATCGGAGTTACGGATCTCCGTATATATTAAAAACGGTGAAAGGGCAGAATCTGAGAACATAGAAACAGAGAGAGATAGAGAGGAAGATCCAATCTCGGAGGGGCTCTCGCCCCTCCCACGCCATGGAGACCATGGACCAGAGGGGAAACCCTTCTCCCATCTAGGGAGAAGGTCAAGAAAGAAGAAGAAGAAGGGGGGCTCTCTCCCCCATGCTTCCGATGGCGTCGGAACCCCGCCAGGGGCCATCATCATCACCGCGATCTACACCAACACCTCCGCCATCTTCACCAACATCTCCATCACCTTCCCCCATCTATATTCAGCGGTCCACTCTCCCGCAACCCGCTGTACCCTCTACTTGAACATGGTGCTTTATGCTTCATATTATAATCCAATGATGTGTTGCCATCCTATGATGTCTGAGTAGATTTTTGTTGTCCTATCGGTAATTGGTGAATTGCTATGATTGGTTTAATTTGCTATTGGTTATGTTTCTGTCCTATGGTGCTCTCCATGTCGCGCAAGCGTGAGGGAATCCCGCTGTAGGGTGTTGCAATACATTCATGATTCGCTTATAGTGGGTTGCTTGAGTGACATAAGCATAAACCCGAGTAAGGGGGTTGTGGCGTATGGGATAAAGGGGACTTGATGCCTTAATGTGATGGTTGTGTTTTACCTTAATGATCTTTAGTAGTTGCGGACGCTTGCTAGAGTTCCAATCATAAGTGCATATGATCCAAGAAGAGAATGTATGTTAGCTTATGCCTCTCCCACATAAAACTTGCTATCGGTCTAGTAAAGTAGTCAATTGCTTAGGGACAATTTCACAACTCCTACCACCACTTTTCCACACTTGCTATATTTACCTTATTTCTTCTTTATCTAAACAGCCCCTAGTTTATATTTGTGTGCTCTTTATTATCTTGCAAACCTATCCAGAAACACCTACAAAGTCCTTCTAGTTTCATACTTGTTTTAGGTAAAGCGAACGCTAAGCGTGCGTAGAGTTGTATCGGTGGTCGATAGAACTTGAGGGAATATTTGTTCTACCTTTAGCTCCTCGTTGGGTTCGACACTCTTACTTATCGAAAGAGGCTACAATTGATCCCCTATACTTGTCGGTTATCAAGACCCTTTTCTGGCACCGTTGCCGGGGAGTCATAGCGTGGGTTGAATATTCTCGTGTGTGCTTGTTTGCTTTATCACTAAGTAATTTTTATTTGCTGTTCTAAGTTGTTCTCTATCTTTAGTTATGGATATGGAACATGAAATACCAAAAAATTAGGTGTACTTGCTACTCATGGAGATGGGGAACCTCCTAAATCCCTCGATGCTCATTATGTGAAAGATATTATGTACTACTTTGATAATCCTGAGAAAACCCCATTCAATTATGTTATGGGAGACACGTTGGATCAACGTGAATACTTTAGGGATTATCGCTTGACACAAAAGGGAAACTATTATGGGATCAAATTTATATGTTGTATTGGTATGCTAGGCAACTATGCTTGAGATATGATTATACTTGTTGATATAGAATGAAGGCTCCACATCTTCCCTTTTCATGCAAATTTAATGATAATGAGACCTTAGGTTCTTATGCTAATGGTATATATGATTACTATGATGTGGAACAAATAGAAGAATTCATTGCTTTTACGGGTGCTTATGATTAAATCTTTGTTTAAAGAGTGTGAAAATCTTGATGATGTTGTTTACAGACCTGAAAATTTTGCTATACTTAAATATTGCTATGAGAATATGAATTCAATTCCAATATTGATGCATTTATTGAGAAAGTCTCCGCTGTCCAAGGAGAGACTAATAATTTGTAGGAGTTTATGGAAGAAGAAATTGATGAAACTGTGCGCTCATTGGATGAAAAAGATGATGAGGGGAGCAAAGAACAAAAGGAGGAAGAGCGGATTAGCTACCCATGCCCACCTTCTAATGAGAGTAACTCTTCAACACATACATTGTTTAATTTCCCTTCGTGCTTACCGAAGGATGATTGCTATAATGATTGTTATGATCCTGTTGATTCTTTTGAAATATCCCTTTTTGATGATGCTTGCTATGCTTGTGGCCAAGATGCCAATATGAATTATGCTTATGGAGATGAACTTGATATAGTTCCTTATGTTAAACATGAAATTGTTGCTATTGCACCCACGCATGATAGTCCTATTATCTTTTTGAATTCTCTCGACTACACTATATCGGAGAAGTTTGCCCTTATTAAGGATTATATTGATGGGTTGCGTTTTACTACTACACATGATGATTTTGATAGATATAATATACATGTTCTTGCTGCTCCTACTTGCAATTATTATGAGAGAGGAACTATATCTCCACCTCTCTATGTTTCCAACATGATAGAATTGCAAGAAACTACTTATACTATGCATTGGCCTTTAGTTGGAGTGCATGAATTGTTCTTGTATGACATGCCGATGCATAGGAAGGGAGTTATACTTTGTTGTTGCATTATATATGTTACTTTGTGCTCACTACGAAATTAAAAATCATTGTTAATCAAAATTGGCTTTGATATACCTTGGGATCCGGGTGGATCCATTACTTGAGCACTTCATGTCTAGCTTAATGGCTTTAAAGAAAGCGCTGCCAGGAAGACAACCCAGAAGTTTTAAAGAGTCATTTATTTATGTTGAGTGCTTTTATATAGTGTAAAAACAAAAAAATAAAGAGGGGAACCCAAAACTTTTCAAAAAGGAAAGTGAAAGTGAGAAAGACAAGCATTATTGAAGTGGGGGAGCTCATTGAACTTTGTTCATGCTCACAGAAACTTTGTGAATCTTAATTACAGAAACTTTTCATAAAAAATTATTATCCCCTTGTACAATTCCATTGTATTATAAAAATAATGCGCCAAGGTTTGCCTTTAGGATGTTTAGATTGCTTGTTGGTTTGTGCGGTGCAGGACAAAACCTTTGTCTGTAGTGCACGATTTTACATATTTTACTGGAACGTCAAACGGTTTTGAAACTTATTTCAATGTCTTTATTTACAAAAAAATTATTTTTCCTAATTTTTGTAGCATTTTTGGGGTAACAGAAGTATGGTGAATGTTTAGATTGCTACAGACTATTCTGTTTTTGACAGATTCTGTTTTTGATGCATAGTTTGCTTGTTTTGATGAAACTATCAATTTCTATCAGTGGATTAAGCCATGGAAAAGTTATATTACAGTAGATATAATTCAAAAAAAATATGAATTGGTTTGCAACAGTACCTAGAGTAGTGATTTGTTTTATTATACTAACGGATCTTACCAAGTTTTCTGTTGATGTTTTGTGTGGATGAAGTGTTTGATCAAGAATGTCTCGATATGAGGAAAAGGAGGAGAGGCAAGAGCTCAAGCTTTGGGATGCCCAAGGCACCCCAAGTAAATATTCAAGCAGACTCAAGTGTCTAAGCTTGGGGATGCCTCGGAAGGCATCCCCTCTTTCTTCAACAAGTATCGGTATGTTTTCGGATTTGTTTCGTTCATGCGATATGTGCAAATCTTGGAGAGTCTTTTGCATTTAGTTTTCACTTTTCTTTTATGCACCATGCTGGTATGCGATAGTCCTTGGTTGATTAATAGAATTCTCATTGCACTTCACTTAAATCTTTTGAGTATGGCTTTATAGAATGCTTCATGTGCTTCACTTATATCATTTGAAGTTTGGATTGCCTATTTCTCTTCACATAGAAAACCGCCATTTGTAGAGTGCTCTTTTGCTTGACTTATATTTGTTAGAGCGTGGGCATATCTTTTGTAGAAAGAATTAAACTCTCTTGCTTCACTTATATCTATTTAGAGAGATGACAGGAATTGTTCATTCACATGGTTAGTCATAAAATCCTACATAAAACTTGTGGATCACTGAATATGATATGTTTGATTCCTTGCAATAGTTTTGTGATATAGAGATGATAATATGTGGGAGGTACTAGTAAATGGTTGTGTTTAGTAAGGATATTGGTGTTAAGGTTTGTGATTCCCGAAGCATGCACGTATGGTCTCCTAACTATGTAACCAAATTGGCGTGCATTGTTTTTTGATTGTTTATCTTTGCATGAAGGTCGGGGGCGCGCGATGGTTAACCCCTACCAACCTCCCCCCTAGGAGCATGCGTAGTAGTACTTTGCTTCGAGGGCTAATAAACTTTTGCAATAAGTATATGAGTTCTTTATGACTAATGTGAGTCCATGGATTATACGCACTCTCAACCTTCCATCATTGCTAGCCTCTTCAGTACCATGCATTGCCCTTTCTCACCTCGAGAGTTGGTGCAAACTTCTTCGGTGTATCCAAACCAAGTGGTACGATACGCTCTATCACACATAAGCCTCCTTATATCTTCCTCAAAACAGCCACCATACCTACCTATCATGGCATTTCCATAGCCATACCGAGATGTATTGCCACTCAACTTCCATCATCATCATATACATGACTTGAGCATTCATTGTCATGTTGCTTTGCATGATCGTAAGATAGCTAGCATGATGTTTTCATGGCTTGTCCATTTTTTGATGTGATTGCTACGCTAGATCATTGCACATCCCGGTACACCGCCGGAGGCATTCATATAGAGCCATATCTTTGTTCTAGTATCGAGTTCTAATATTGAGTTGTAAGTAAATAAAAGTGTGATGATCATCATTATTAGAGCATTGCCCCAAGAAAAAAAGGAAAGGCCAAAGAAGCCTAAATAGAAAAAGGGGGCCAAAGAAGCCCGCCAAAGAAAGGGGGGCAATGTTACTATCCTTTTACCACACTTGTGCTTCAGAGTAGCACCATGTTCTTTATATAGAGAGTCTCCTATATTGTCACTTTCATATACTAGTGGGAATTTTCATTATAGAACTTGGCTTGTATATTCCGATGATGGGCTTCTTCAAATGCCCGAGGTCTTCATGAGCAAGCAAGTTGGATGCACACTCACTTAGTTTCAGTTTGAGGTTTCATACACTTATAGCTCTAGTGCATCCGTTGCATGGCAATCCCTACTCCTCACAGTGACATCAATTGATGGGCATCCGGTTAATAGGTTAGTCCCAAAAATAATATAAAAGTGTATAATAAAGCCCATAAACATCCAAAACAGGTAATATAATAGCATGGAACAATAAAAAATTATAGATACGTTGGAGACGTATCAAGCATCCCCAAGCTTAATTCCTACTCGTCCTCGAGTAGGTAAATGATAAAAACAGAATTTTTGATGTGGAATGCTACCTAGCATATTTCTTCAATGTAAATTTCTTTATTGTGGCATGAATGTTCAGATCCAAATGATTCAAGATAAAAGTTCATATAAACATAAAATAGTAATACTTCAAGCATACTAACAAGTAATCATGTCTTATCAAAATAATATAGCCAAAGAAAGCTTATCCCTACAAAATCATATAGTTAGGCCATTCTTCATTTTCGTCACACAAAATACTCCCGTCATGCACAACCCTGGTTTTAGCCAAGAATTGGTTCATACTTTTTAACGCGCTTCAGCTTTTTCAACTCTCACGCAATACATGAGCGTAAGCCATGGATATAGCACTATGGGTGGAATAGAATATGATGATGGACGTTGTGTGGAGAAGACAAAAATGGTGAAAGTCTCACATTGAAGAGGCTAATCAACGGGCTATGGAGATGCCCATCAATTGATGTCAACATGAGGAGTAGGGATTGCCATGCAACAGATGCACTAGAGCTATAAATGTATGAAAGCTCAACAAAAGAAACTAAGCGGTTGTGCATCCAACTTGCTTTCTCATGAAGACCTAGGGCATTTTGAGGAAGCCAATCATTGGAACACACAAGCCAGATTCTATAATGAAAAATTCCCACTAGTATATGAAAGTGACAACATAAGATAGTCTCTATCATAAAGATCATGGTGCTACTATGAAGCACAAATGTGGAAAAGGATAGTAACATTGTCCCCTTTTTTTGGGCCTTTCTTTTTTTGGCCTTTCTCTCTTTTTTTTATTTGGCCTTTCTTTTTTTATAAGGGACAATGCTCTAATAATGATGATCATCACACTTCTATTTATTTACAACTCAAGAATTACAACTCGATACTAGAACAAAATATGACTCTATATGAATGCCTCCAGCGGTGAACCGGGATGGGCAATGAATCAAGAGGGACATGCATGAAACATTATGCATGGTGGCTTTGCCACAAATATGATGTCAACTACATGATCATGCAAGGAAATATGATAATGATGAAACGTGTCATAATAAACGGAACGGTGGAATGTTGCATGGCAATATATCTCGGAATGGCTATGGAAATGCCATAATAGGTAAGTATGGTGGCTATTTTGAGGAAGATATAAGGAGGTTTATGTGCGATAGAGCGTATCGTATCATCGGGTGTGGATGCACCATCGTAGTTTGCACCAACTCTCAGGTGAGAAAGGGCAATGCATGGTACCGTAGAGGCTAGCAATGATGGAAGGGTAAGAGTGTGTATAATCCATGGACTCACATTAATCATAAAGAACTCATATACTTATTGCAAAAGTTTATTATCCCTTGAAGCAAAGTACTACTACACATGCTCCTAGGGGGGAGGTTGGTAGGAGTTAACCATCGCACGCCCCCGACCTCCACTCGTAAGGAAGGCAATCAAAAGAGCACCCTATAAAACAAATTTGTTACACAACTTTTACCATACGTGCATGCTACGGGACTTGCCAACTTCAAAACAAGTATTTCTCAATTTTATAATTACCCAACTAGCATGACTCTAACATTACCACCTTTATATCTCAAAACAATTATCAAGCATCAAATTGATCATCGTATTCAATTCACTTTCTATGATAGTTTTTATTATACCCTGCTTGGATGCCCATCATATTGGGACCAATTTTATAACCATAGCAAATACCATGTTGTTCTAAAAGACTATCAAGATAATATAAGTGAAGCATGAGAGATCAATAATTTCTACAAAATAAAACCACCGCCGTGCTCTAAATAGATATAAGTGAAGCACTGGAGCAATTATCTAGCTCAAAACATATAAGTGAAGCACATAGAGTATTCTAATAAATTCCGAATCATGTGTGTCTCTCCCAAAAGGTGTATACAGAAAGGATGATTGTGGTAAACTAAAAAGCAAAGACTCATATCATACAAGACGCTCCAAGCAAAACACATATCATGTGGTGAATAAAAATATACCTCCAAGTAAAGTTACTGATGAACAAAGATGAAAGAGGGGGTGGCTTCCGGGGCATCCCCAAGCTTAGGCTCTTGCCACTCCTTATTCCATAGTCCATCTAATCTTTACCCAAAACATGAAAACTTCACAACACAAACTCAACAGAAAACTCGTAAGCTCGGTTAGTATAAGAAAATAAAACCACCACTTAGTTACTGTTGTGAACTCATTCTAAATTCATATTGGTGTAATATCTACTGTATTCCAACTTATCTATGGTTCATACCCTCCGATACTACACATAGATTCATGAAAATAAGCAAACAACACATAGAAAACAGAATCTGTCAAAAACAGAACAGTCTATAGAAATCTATAACTTTCGAATACTTCTGTAACTCGAAAAATTCTGAAATAAATTGGTGAACGTGAGGAATTTGTCTATTAATCTTATGCAGAAAGAATCAACTTAAAGTCACTCTCCAGTAAAAAAATGGAAGCTAATCTCGTGAGGGCAAAGTTTCTGTTTTTTTACAGTAAGATCACATTAACTTTCACCCAAGTCTTCCCAAAGGTTCTACTTGGCACTTTATTGAAACAAAAGCTATAAAACATGATTACTACAGTAGATTAATCATGTGAACACACAAAAACTGTAGGGGTAAATATTGGGTTGTCTCCCAACAAGCGCTTTTCTTTAATGCCTTTTAGCCAGGCATGATCATTTCAATGATGCTCTCATAAAAGATAAGAATTGAAACATAACGGGAGCATCATGAAGAATATGACTACCACATTTAAGCCAAACCCACTGCCTATGCATAGGGATATTGTCAGAAAACAACTTATGGCAAGAATCAAGTAGCATAGGAAAACAAAACAAGCTTAGCTTCAAGATTTTCATCACATAGAGAGGAAACTTGATATTATTGCAATTCCTACAAGCATATGTTCCTCCTTCATAATAAATTTCGGCAGCATCATGAATGAATTCAACAATATAACTATCACATAAAGCACTATTTTCATGATGCACAAGCATAGAAAATGTACTACTCTCCACATAAGCAAAATTCTTCTCATTCAGAATAGTGGGAGTATCATAAGAAACTCGAATACTATAAATTGTTTCCACATTAAAAGAGTACTGTTCAGAAAAAGGGTAATCATAATCATGACAATTTTTGTAAATATAATCATCACTACTTTTTATAACATAAGTATCATCACAATAATCATCATAAGTAGCAACTTTGTTCTCATCATAATCGATTGAAACCTCTTCCAAGATAGTGGAATCATTACTAAATAAAGTCATGACCTCTCCAAATCCACTTTCATAATTGTCACAATAAGATTCAACACCCACCAAAATAGTGGGATCATTACTTCTTAAAATTGACACTCTTCCAAACCCACTTTCATCAATATAATCATCATAAGTAGGAGGCATGCTGTCTGATACATCCATTTTGCATCATGCTTTTATCTCGATATTTATTGCATTATGGGCTGTTATTACACATTATGTCACAATATTTATGCATATTCTCTCTTATTTTACAAGGTTTACATGAAGAAGGAGGACGCCGGCAGCTGGGATTCTATGCTGGAAAAGGAGCAAATATTAGAGACCTATTCTGCACAACTCCAAAAGTCCTGAAACTCCATGAAAGTCATTTTTGGATTTAAAAAAATATTGAGAGGAAGAAATACCAGATGTGGGCCACCCACCGTCCATGAGGGTGGGGGCGCGTCCCCCTTCCTCGTGGGCCACCTGGCAGGCCTCTGGTGCCCATCTTCTGCTATATGAAGTCTTTTACCATGGAAAAAATCGTAAGCAAGCTTACGGGACGAAACTCCGCAGCCACGAGGCGGAACCAATCTAGGGCTCCGGCGGAGCTGTTCTGCCGGGGAAACCTCCCTCTAAGAGGGGAAAATCATCACCATCGTCATCACCAACGATCCTCTCATTGGGAGGAGCTCAATCTCCATCAAAATCTTCACCAGCACCATCTCCTCTCAAACCCTAGTTCATCTCTTGTATCCAATCTTTGTACCAAAACCTCAGATTGGTACCTGTGGGTTGCTAATAGTGTTGATTACTCCTTCTAGTTGATGCTAGTTGGTTTATTTGGTGGAAGATCATAAGTTCAGATCCTTAATGCATATTAATACCTCTCTTATTATGAACATGAATATGCTTTGTGAGTAGTTACGTTTGTTCCTGTGGACATGGGAGAAGTCATGCTATTAGTAGTCATGTGAATTTGGTATTCGTTCGATATTTTGATGAGATGTGCGTTGTCTCACCTCTAGTGGTGTTATGTGAACGTCGACTACATGACACTTCACCATTGTTTGGGCCTAGAGGAAGGCATTGGGAAGTAATAAGTAGATGATGGGTTGCTAGAGTGACAGAAGCTTAAACCCTAGTGACGATAATTCCCATGTGTCCTTGGGAGCGTTTTCCTTCATATATGAACTTGTCTAGGCTTGTCCTTTGCTACAAAAAGGATTGGGCCACCTTGCTGCACCTCATTTACTTTCATTGCTTGTTACCTGTTAAAAATTACCTTATCAAAAAACTACCTGTTACCGATAATTTCAGTGCTTGAAGAGAATACCTTACTGAAAACCGCTTGTCATTTCCTTCTGCTCCTCATTGGGTTCGACACTCTTACTTATCGAAAGGACTACGATAGATCCCCTACACTTGTGGGTCATAAAGACTCTTTTCTGGCGCCGTTGGCGGGGAGTGAAGCGCCTTTTGTAAGTGGAACTTGGTAAGGAAAATTTCATATAGTGTGCTGAAATTTACTGTCACTTGTTACTATGGAACATAATCCTTTGAGGGGCTTGTTCGGGGTATCTTCACCCCGACCAGTAGAGCAAAGAGTTGCTCCTCAACCTACTGAACCTACTGAAAATGTTTACTTTGAAATTCCTTCGAGTATGATAGAGAAACTGCTAGCTAATCCTTTTACAGGAGATGGGACATTGCATCCCGATTTACACATAATCTATGTGGCTGAAGTTTGTGGATTATTTAAGCTTGTAGGTATGCCCGATGATGTTGTCAAGAAGAAGGTCTTCCCTTTATCTTTGAAGGGAGATGCATTAATTGACATGGTATAGGGTATGTGATGATATGGGATCATGGAAATACAAACGATTGAAATTGGAATTTCATCAGAAGTTTTATCCTATGCATCTTGTTCATCGTGATCGTAATTATATATATATATATATATAATTTTTGGCCTCGCGAAGGAGAAAGCATCGCTCAAGCTTTGGGGAGGCATAAGTCAATGTTATATTCATGCCCCAATCATGAGCTCCCAAGAGAAATGATTATTCAAAAAATTTATGCTCGGCTTTGTCTCAACAATCGCTCCTTGCTTGATACTTATTATGCTAGGTCTTTTATGATGAAGACTATTGAATTCAGATGGGATTTATTGGAAAGAACTAAACGCAACTCTGAAGATTGGGATCTCGATGAAGGTAAGGAGTCAGGTATGACACCTAAGTTTGATTGTGTTAAATCTTTTATGTATACTGATCTTTTCCGTGAATTTAGCACTAAATATGGACTTGACTCTGAGATAGTAGCTTATGTCTGTGAATCATTTGCTACTCATGTTGACCTCCCTAAGGAGAAGTGGTTTAAATATAATCCTCCCACTGAAGTAAAAGTATTTCCCCTATTAAAGTTGAAGAAAAGACTATCACTTATAATGATCCTATTGTTCCTACTACTTATATTGAGAAACCACCCTTCCCTGTTAGGATAGAGGATCATGCTAAAGCTTTAACTGTGGTTCATAAGAGTAATACTAAAACACCTACACCACGTAAGAAAATTAAAGTTGAACCTAGTATTGCTATGGTTAAAGATCTCTTGGCTGATAATATTGATGGTCATGTTATTTACTTCTGTGATGAAGCTGCTAGAATTGCTAGAACCGATAATAAACATAAACATAGATGTCGGGTGGTCGGTGCAACATATGCCAATGGGTGGCTAATCATTGTGGGAGCCAGTAAGACATCGTCGGTGTCTGGAAACGGGATAAGGCGAAGACATGCATGCCGGCGAATCTTACCCAGGTTCGGGGCTCTCCTAGCAGATAACACCCCTAGTCCTGCTCTACGGGGTCTCCGCATGATCACTAGATCAACAAGTAGCTACAAGATGCTCCTTGAGCTGTTTTGCTAGAGGAAGAAGAAGGGCAATGCTAGCTCTCCTCTTATTTCTATATGTGTGTAAAACTCTAAGGGATCAACCCTTTGCATGGGTGCCCCGGGGGGTTTATATAGGCATACGCCCAGGGGTACAATGGTAATTCGGCTGGATGTGGGTCCAGTCCATGAGTGCCTGTAGTCGCCAGCTTCTCCGCCGGCCACTAGGGCCTGCCGACTGGTGGGTCCCGCTGTCTGCCAGCCTCTTGGCCGACAGGCTAGGCCCACCGCCCGGGGGTTTTGTCGGCTGCTGGTTACTATGGCCTTACTCTTGGTGACGGTGTCTTCGTCGTGGTAAGCATGGCTACAGTGCCGCCGCCTGGCGGGCATTCACTGTAGCCTTTACCCCATCTTATATGCTTAATGGTGCACAAACATCCAGGGCGGGGGCATGCCGACTACCAGGTGCCGGCCTCCCCCCGGGCCGACTGGTCAAGTCCAGCCGCCTTCTGGTATCTCTCTGGCAGGAGGGGCCCACTGCCTGCGGGCCGTACTGACTGCCTTTCGTGGGCAAGGTCACGGTCAATGTGGCAACAGTGCCGCGCCGGACGGGGAGTGGCCGCCCCGTACGGTGCACTGTGGCCACGCTCGCTCCGGGATTCTAGGGTGGCAAGGTTCATTGTAGCCACACCTTGTCTTGTCGTCGTTATGCGGGTGCAAACTTTGAGGGTATGGGTCAGGCCGCCTGCTAGGAGTCAACCACTCTGGTGGCCGGCTGCTAGGAGTCAGCCATCTTTGGGAGAGCTCTTAGAGCCTTGCCACCTTCCAGTAGCCGGCCGGTGGGATAGCTGGCCAAGTGAAGGCGGCCCTGCATCTTGGATGTTCGAGGGCTCAGTCGGCCCGATATTTATTGAAGAGCCAGGAGGAGCCGGTTAGGCTACTCGTGGTCCTTTACTCCGACAGTAGTACACGAAGCTGGCCAGGCTTCGCGGCTGAAAGAGGAACGAGAAGCCCAAGCAGCTTCCTATCTTGAAGAGCCAATGGCTAGGAGTTGCCACAATCAGTCGCGCCGCCTGGTAAGTTTGGAGTCTGAAGGCGGGAACCAGCTGGCGCGCGCGCGTCAGGCACCAGGCCGGCCGCCCGCCGTCCGTGCGCCACATGGCACACTTTGGCTGGACCAGCAAGCCAACCCACGCGCGTGACGAGACGTTGCTGTAGGCTAGGGCCCGCCACCACCACGCCTCGGCCCACGCATGGATCTTTTGTGGCCGAGGGGGACGGTTGGCATTCCAGCGGCAGTTACCGCACGTCTTTAAGGTGCAATAATCGCGGGTCGTGGGGGAGTGAGCACAGTTAATCCCATGCCCCCCACGTCCCGCCCCCTCGGCTTCGTCGCACCGCGGCTATAAATAGCGGGAGGAGGGGGAGCTGCAGACGCACACGCGCTCGCCTCCTACTCCGCCATCTTCCTCCTCTTCTTCTTCTCTGTTGCCATTGTTGTTCGCCGCCGTGCCGCTCCACCGGCCACCTTGCTACGCTGTAGCTCACCACCGTGGGGTTGCACTCTCGCCATCGCTGCGCTTTCTCCGTCAGCCTCTCATCTTCATGGCGCGCTCCGGAGCCTGGGACGGCTCCAACGTCCATTAAGACGTGGCGGTTGCCCGGCGAGGACTACATGAGGGTCCGCCTTGCGCCGGAGCAGGAGATCTCGCCGGCGCTGGAGGATGGCGAGCGTGTCATCTTTAGGTCGCATTGCCTGCGCGTCCTTGCCCTACCGGTGAGCGGCTTCTTCTAGGCCTTTCTTGACTTCTACAACCTCCAGCTGCACCACCTCACTCTGAACACGGTGGTGCTGCTATTGGCCTTTGTCACCATGTGCGAAGGCTATCTCGGCATCCTCCGCACTACCGAGCTTTGGGGCGAGTTCTTACACTCAAAGCTCGGCACCATCGTCAAGAGCGTGGCTACGCAGTGCGGCGCCTTCGTCACGGTGCGGGGGCCGGCTGTTGAGAACCCGTTTCCTCCCATCACGCTGATCAAGCCGGTGAAGATGTGGCAGCAGTAATACTAGCATCTTCCCGGAGGGTGACTGGGTCAATCTGCTGGCCTACGTAGCCGGCCTGCCGACTGTGAAGTGGCCTAACTAGTCATATTGGGCCAGGTCGCTGTCAGCCTCCGGAGCCGCCGCTGTCTCGCGGCTCCGGGTGTTGGTGAAGTCGGAGGGCCTGACCGGGCCCGACTTGCTGACAGCCTTCGTGGTGCGCTGGGTGCTCCCGCTCCAGGGCCACCCTCACATGATATGTCAGATGAGCGGGCATCGAGACCCAAGCCAGCTGTGCACCAAAGAGATGCCTCACACAAGGTCGCTCACATGTGTTGGGATCTACGGTAGGGTGCGTCGACTGCAAATTAAGATTTCCTACGCGCAGAACAACCAAGAACATGCTACGGGAGATGGATCACTAATCGTTACGACTAGACGCATAGTGCCGTGCAGCGGAAGAAGAGTTGGGGCAGCGCGTCCGCGTCGATCGTCTCCTCCTCGTCCGATCTCCCTCGAACAACTGGTCGTCCGATCCAACGTACAAGTTCGCTGGAGTAGTGCAAGTGCACCGCCTCTAACGGTATCCGCGTGCGCAGGAGGAACACCGTGCGGCGAACTGCTAGGTCTGATCACACAGTCGTCGGCGAGTGGAGGTGGCTACTAGCAACACATGCAAACCCTAGTCGCAGCGCCGAAGCGATCAATCGCATGAGTGTCCCGTACCTCCACTTTATATAGGCGTCCGTCGCGGGCTTAACACTTGGGCCTCGCACGGACCCTAAAGCCCACAAGTCTACTTGGCCACAATCCAAATACAGTTCGGATCACATCCGACCAGTGTCCTCGGATCCGACCTTGTAGGTTCCTTCCCTTAAGCGCGCGACCCCTTAGGTTCAAGTCGGCTTGGTCATGGTTCGGATCACCTCCAACTTGCATGGTTAGTAGCAGCCTCTAGCAAGGCGTGCCAACCACCAAGCAGACTATGAAGCTGGTTAGGCGAACTTGTACAACGTGTCACACTTCTGTTCCCTTTGCCTCACGATATATGTTGTCGGGCTCAAGGCGAGACTGTCATCCTTGTGCTAGCCCGACCTCTTTCTCATTCCAGTGATACTGACCACAAACCAGATTATCTCATAATCCCTGTCGCATGGCCATGCTTATCTTGGTCGGATCACACGAGGGGCCCAGAGTATATCTCTCCTGATCGGAGGGGAAAATCCCATCTTCTCGACCATGTCTTGCAGCATCGGACTGGACAAACCCGAAACCAACCTTTGTAACTACCTAGTCACGGAGTAGCATTTGGTCGGCCCAAAGCAAGGTTGTCACCATCCCGAGTACATGCGTCAGCTCAGGTCTTAGGACATAGAACGTATGTTTTACTAGAGACTCACAGATGACATATCGCTGCGTCTCATAATTGGGTCTGTCCGACTTGGTCCTTATCTCGACTCGGATCCGACTACGTCGAATTTGACCAGACCTTTCCAAGTCCATATTATTCGGTTAGCATCCAATGCTCCATGGATAGTGAGACCAAGCCATCGACCATGTCATATGCTAGTCTATTCGGCTACGCGTCCACACAGCCCTTTCGACTAGGGACCTTTTAGGACAGTCATCATACAATGCATAGTCCCACAAACAAGTCACATACTTGCTAATACACATCATTGATAATGTCCAAGGACTATCTTTATTCATAAACACATAGGAAATATCATCATACATGACTGCCTCTAGGGCATATCTCCAACAATCTCCCACTTGCACTAGAGTCAATCAAATAGACATCGAATGCCCATAGCTCTAACGTGCCCCTCATGCTTGGGTTGTGGAAGCGGCTTAGTCAATGGATCTGCAATATTTGCATCCGTGTGAATCTTGCATAACTCTACATCACCATTCTTTACGATCTTTCGTATCAGGTGATATTTCTGGTCTATGTGTCTGACCTTGTGGTGATTCCTCGGCTCCTTGGCTTGTGCGATGGCATCAGAATTATCACAATAAAGGTCCAATGGTTTCACCGAGGCTAGGAAAATACCAAGATCATCCAGAAAATGCCGGATCCAAACACCTTCATTTGGAGCTTCACAAGCCGCAATGTATTCGGCTTCTGTGGTAGAACCGGCCACCGTATCCTACATGGAACTCATCCAATGCACTGCTCCTCCGTTCAGGACGTACACAAATCCGGACTGTGATCAACAATCATCTCTGTCTATTTGGAAACTAGCATCAGCGTAACCCCTTACGGCAAGCTCTTCCTCACCTCCATAAAATAGGAACATCTCTTTAGTCATTTTCAGGTACTTCAAAATAGTCTTTAGCGCTGCCCAGTGACTCTCACTTGGGTTGGCCTGGTATCTGCTTGTTAGACTTATTACAAAAGCAACATCTGGCCTTGTACATATCATGGCATACATGATGGATCCGATTGCAGAGGCATGCGGAATCCTACTCATACTCCTTCGCTCATCAGATGTCGAAGGACTCTGAGTCTCACTTAGCCTTATACCATGTGAGAGTGGCAAGAACCCTTTCTTTGCCTCACTCATGTTGAACCGCTTCAACACTTTATCAATGTACGTGCTCCGGCTCAAGCCGAGCAGCCTCCTCGATCTATCTCTATAGATCTTAATGCCTAAAATATACACTGCCTCACCAAGGTCTTTCATCGAAAACTTGCCATTCAATGACTCCTTGACCGACTTCAGCATCGAAACATCGTTCCCGATCAGTAGTATGTCGTCCACATACAAGATCAAAAACACTATCAAGCTCCCACTTAACTCTTGTATAAACAAGAATCCTCTTCACTTTTAATGAATCCGAGACCAATGACGACCTCATCAAACAAATGTTCCAACTCCGAGATGCTTGCTTCAACGCATAAATGGATCTCTTGAGCATGCATACCTTTCTAGTGCTAGTCGGATCGACAAAACCCTCGGGCTATATCATATACACGTCCTCGGTTAAATTTCCGTGTAGGAAAGCCGTTTTGACATCCATCTGCCATATCTCGTAATCGAAATATGCAGCTATAGCTAGTATGATCCTCACCGATTTTAGCATCGCTACCGCCGAGTAAGTCTCGTCGTAGTCAATTCCTTGAACTTGTCCATAACCTTTAGCGACAAGCCAAGCTTTGTGGATCTGAAAATTTCCATCCACATCATTTTCTTCTTCAAGACCCATTTGCAATCAATGGCAGTTACGCCAGGTGGCGGATCAACCAAGTCCCAGACTTGATTCTCATCCATGGACTTTAACTCGGATCTCATGGCCTCTAGCCATGCCTCAGAATCGGAGCTCACCATTGCTTCAGCATACGTGGTCGGCTCGTCGCTTTCTAGTAACAATACATCACGCACTTTGTGCAATCTTTCCGACCATCGTGGTTACGGTGCCGCTTCCACTACAGGTTTCCTGACTGACTCCGGTATGATCTCATCACCAGCCGAGCCGTCCCCGAGTGGTCCTCGAATTTCTTCGATTCGAACCGTCCTCCCACTGGCCTCCCGACTGAGAAACTCTTTCTCAAGGAAAACCCCGTTCCGAGCAACAAACACTTTGTTCTCTTCCCAGTTGTAGAAGCTATATCCCAAGGTTTCCCTCGGATACCCCACGAATATGCATTTATTCGATTTAGGTGTAAGCTTGTATGACATAAGTCGCTTGACAAATGCTTCACAACCCCAAATCTTTAGAAAAGACAAACTGGAACTCTTCCCGGTCCACATCTCATGTGGTGTCCTGTCTACGGATTTTGATGGTACCCTGTTAAGTGTGAAAGCTGCAGTTTCTAGAGCGTATCCCCAGAATGACAAGGGTAAATACGATTTGCTCATCATAGACCGGACCATGTCCAACAAGGTCCTATTCCTCTGTTCTGATACGTCGTTTCTCTGTGGCGTACCCGGAGGTGTGAGCTGAGGTACTATACCTCGGCTTTTCAGATGATCATCAAACTCCTGGCTCATGTACTCACCGACACGATCAGATCACAGAAGCTTTATAGTCTTGCCGAGCTGATTCTCAACCTCATTCTGAAACTCTTTGAACTTTTCAAAAGTTTCTGACTTGTTCCTCATTAAATAGATATATCATATCTACCCAAGCTGTCGGTAAAAGTCACGAAGTACTGATAGCCACCTCTGGCAGTTGTGCTCATTGGACCACACACATCACTATGTATAAGTTCCAATAGCTCGGACGCCCTCTCGCAACTCTTTGCAAAATGAGACTTAGTCATCTTGCCGAGCAAGCATGATTCACATGTCTCGAACGACCCGAAGTCGGACGAAGTTAGGAGCCCATCATCATGGAGCTTCTTCATGTGTTTCAGACAAATGTGTCCAGCCCAGAAGTATGTCGGATTTATCTCATTAGGCTTGTGCCTCTTGACATTCACGTTATAGACCGGTTCCCGTTCTAGATTCAATATAAATAGCCCATCAATAATGGGTGCATAGTCATGGAACATACCATTCAAAAATATCGAACAACCATTGTCCTTTAAATTGAATTCATACCCTTGACTCATCAAACATGAGGCAGAAATAATGTCCCGACTAAGTGCAGGAATGTAATAACAATTATTCAATTCCATAATGAATCCAGAAGGAAGCTGGAGCTGCATCGTGCCGACCTCCAACGCAGCAACTCTTGCTTTGTTGCCGACCCTGATGTCAATCTCCCCTTGAGCCACACGCCTAGTTCTTACCAGCCCCTGCATCGAGTTGCAAATATGAACAACCGTTCCGGTATCAAATACCCAAGAGCTACTAGGTATGTCAGCAAGGTAAATGTCTATAACATATGCAACAAGTGTACCTTTGCCTGAAGCGGCATTCCCGGCCTTCTTGCCATGCTCTGCAAGCCACTTGCTACAGTCCTCTTCCAGTGACCGGTCTGCTTGCAGTGATAGCAAACGGTCTTCGAGTCTGCTCCAGCCTTCGGCGCAACGGCGGAGGTTGTCGTCTCCGTGCCCTTTGCCTTAGCCTTTTTCTTGGACCAACTCTTCTTGACCTTAGCCGATTTCTGCACCATCAACACTTGATGCATGCCTTTCTTAATATCCTGCTCTGCCACAACATCCCATGCAATTTAGTGAGCTTCTTATCCTTGCCATGCATATGATAGTTCGAGATGAACGTCCGATAGCTGGGCGGAAGAGAACCCAGAACAACATCAGTAGCCAGCTCATCCAAGAGCGAGAAACCCAAACGATCCAAAGCTTGCACATATCCGATCATCTTAATCACATGTGGGCTCAGTGGATCACCTTCCTTCAGCTTGCATTCCATCAAGGATCACCAGGCGTTGAACCTTTTGGTCCTAGCCTGTGTCTGAAACATGCTCTTGAGACTCTCGATCATACCGTAAGCCTCAACATTTTCGAAATGCTGTTGCAAATCGGGCTCCATACAAGCCAGCATCAGACAACTGATCTCCGTTGATTCATCAACGAGTTTCTGGTAGGCATTCTTAGTTGCGGCATTAGCATTATCGGCAGGTTCCTCTGGAAGTGGATCCTCTAGAACATGTTCCTTTTTATCGTGCTTCAGAACAATTATCAGATTTCTATACCAGGTGATAAAGTTTGTCCATTCAGTTTATCCTTTTCCAGAATTGATTTCAATGTAAAGTTGGGTTGAGCAGGGGGTGCCATTGATCTATAACAGAAAATATGCAATCACTAAGCAACGTGTTTATATAGAGTAATTCTAGCCTAAACAGAAATACTCCTACTGAAGTCAGCATCCCTCCGCAAACTCTCAGTGATTCAGGATCCGACTAGCGCATGTGACTAGTGAGCTTTAGCATCACTGCTAGCCAACATACCTATCCGGTAAGCAACTCCTTGCTAATCGTATCTCTATATGACTCCTGTCAGTCGGGAAGGTATCTCATACCCCGGCTTCCAACCTTCTTTGCCACAAGGCCCAAAACCGTTTTGATAGCCTTGTCAAGTTAACCTGATGCAGTGCATGTCCGTGTCCGACACAAACCCTTCAGTTCAAGGACACCTAGCAGCACCCCAATTTTATGAGCCCACTACTAGACGTACTTGACGTGCGAAGGTGCAACATCGGGAATGGCAATTTACTTGATATTAATGAGGGATATTTCTACCATTCTAACATGCATAGAAACAAAGCAGCATAACAATCACAAATAACACATATTGAGAAATAGTATGGCTCCTTCATGGACGTTCTTCCAGGTTGGCTCTGACTCTGATGACCATCTACGAACTCCATCTTGTTTGTCACGCCGGGACGCCAAGCCACCAACCTGATCTCTATTATCCAACTACTACAACTAGTAATGAATTTACATAGAGTCACAAGTCCACACGCAGGTCGTTATACAATATAATGACATCACTTTGGCTCCTGCCGGCAGACAAAGATGACAGGCAGGCCATGTATAAATTACACACATGCATCACATACACATGAGCCATACTAATCACATCAAACCTGCAAAACCAAGTTATGCATAGAACTGTATTCTACTGGTTTGTGTGTCGGGTACGAAATACACGGCGCTACGCACACGGTGGTCCCTCGCGGGTGCGGGCAGTGCCCGACGTTTTTAGAAATCACAGATCACATCTGCACTCTGATCACGCCGAATTTTCTGATCTGACCGATCTCATCGATCATCGCAAATCCGATTCGGGTTTACGTTTGACTGTTAACCCCGATGGCGGCTGACCAACCGGTAGGAGTAGATCGTGTCACGACCTCAACGATCCCGATTGACAGAAAACATAGCCTCAACGATCCCCATGCGCAGTTGATCACATCAACCGTGCACATAGCCGATCTCATAAACAAAAACAGATCTCATCTACTGCCTCCATATATCTAATATGCATACGATCTGAATCCAAATATTATAGCAGAGGCTCTGATACCACTGTTGGGATCTACGGTAGGGTGCATCGACTGCAAATTAAGATTTCCTATGCACAGAGCAACCAACAACATGCTACAGGAGATGGATCACTGATCGTTGAGGGAGTCCTGGATTAGGGGGTATCCGGACAGCCGGACTGTGTACAACATACGTACTATTGAAGCATGAAGATACAAGACTAAAGACTTCGGCCCGTGTCCGGATGGGACTCTCCTTTGCGTGGAAGGCAAGCTTGGCGATCCGGATATTATATTTCCTTCCTTGTAACCGACTACATGTAAACCCTAGCCCTCTCCGGTGTCTATATAAACCGGAGAGGTTGGTCCTTAGAAGGCCGATCACAATTACAATCATACCATCATATCCTAGCTCTTAGGGTTTAGCCTCTATGATCTTGTGGTAGATCTACTCTTGTACTACCCATATCATCAATATTAATCAAGCAGGAAATAGGGTTTTACCTCCATCGAGAGGGCCCGAACCTGGGTAAACATCTGTGTCCCTCGCTTCCTGTTACCATCACCCTTGATGCACAGATCGGGACCGCCTACCCGAGATCCGCCGGTTTTGACACCGACATTGGTGTTGTCATTGAGAGTTCCTCTGTGACGTCGCTGCAAGGCTCGATGGCTCGTCTCATCGTCAAGGACGACATTATCTCGGAGGGAGCTCTGGCTGTAGGCCAGACGCTCTGACTCGGCGGCTTTATCATGGCCGCCGCATCGGCGATAGCACCAACGCTGGCCTCTCGGGTCATCAATCATGACCTTCGCGTCAGTTCGGAACTTGCCGAACAGATGGATCCAATGGAGCTTTCCTCCCTTAATGAACTCTTGGATCGCATCGCCGCTCTGGGAGTCGCTACGAACTATGACCGGATTGGGCTTAAACCCGACCGAAGGGACATCAGGTCCCCGCTGGCCACCCATTAGGTAGCAATAGTGGAGGAACCACGCGCGGATTGTCCCTCAACTTTGAGGATGAATTATGTTCGGATTGCCGAACTTCTTGAGCCGAAAACTTGCTCAAAGGGAAACATGACCCAGGCCCCGGACTTAGAATCAGGCAGTGGGCCAAAGGAATTGGGCGGTATCCCGGATTCTGAGCTGTTAAGCCCGGAACTGCCCGCGCCCTTGGGCGTTAGATCGGATCAAAATCCGGATTCTGTTAACAACACCTATCTGGACTTAAACTGTCGTCTCTCCCGCATCAGGCAAGAGCCCCAGGAAATGGTACACCATTACTGGGCCAGATTCCTCCTTGCTCTTAACAAGGTCAAGGACTGCCGCGAGGAGCACATGGTCTCACTCTTCTGCAAAAATTGCACGGACGAAGGCCTCCTCAATGCTATAAGCCGCCGCAACATAGTACGCTTCGCGGACTTAACAAACATAGTATGGAAGTACTGTGCGATGGAGAGCGCTTGGAAGACCCAGACAGAATTTTGGGATAGTACTCCTCTCACCAAGACCTTTGTCCGAACTAAATAGACGAACTCTCGTAAGTCGTCCGATCCAATCCCCAAGAAACCAAAGGCCACCCCAGGGCGGGGATCCGTATTGGAAGAATGGCTCGACGGGCCAAGTAAGCTCCACAGTACTCCGGATACAATACCAACTCATAACCTTAGGGCATGTTGGATACTCCGGCAGGTGGCAAAAAGTGGCGAGGATCTTCTTGTAAGCCATAAAGCGGAACAACATCCTGCCAGCGGACACAATACGATACTAGCAGTCTTTGAGACTTTTGCCTCGAACAACAGGCGCAAGCGAGCTCATCGAAGCTCTGCGGAAATTTGCCATGTGGAAAAGATAAACCCCTGGAACGACACTGCTATAACTTTGAATGCCAGTGATGAACCTCGATTCGAGACTGTCCGGGCACCGGCCGCTCTGGTCCTTAGCTCAATCGTGGACGGCTTTCGGCTCACCAAAGCACTCATGGACGGCGGGAGCGGGTTAAACTTGATCTATGAACAAACGCTCAACAAAATGGAAATTGATAAAGGCCGCATTGAGCAAAGCGGCACCACCTTCAGGGGAATCATCCCTACTCGGGAAGCGTGGTGCGCGGGAAAAATCACACTCGATGTGGTATTCGGCACCCCGGAGAATTACAGGTCCGAAGAAATCACATTCCAAGTGGCTCCCTTTAGCAGCGGATACCACGCCCTTCTAGGGCGGGACACGTTTACAAGCTTTCAAGCTGTACCCCATTATGGGTACATGAAGCTTAAAATGCCCGGACCCAACGGAATCATCACTCTAGCTAGTGATCCGAACGTCGCACTACGCGCCGAAAATAAAACCGCAGCACTAGTCCTGGAAGCATTATCTGAAGCCCTAACAGCCGAAGAGTTAACAACACTGCGGGCCACCGTGGACAGGGACGATGTGATACTCGACAAATGACCCAAGTCCACCTCATTTAAACCTGCAGACGAGATAGTCAAATTCCAAGTCCACCCAACGGACCACACGAAGACATCATCCATTGGGACACAGTTGAGCCCCGTGATGGACGCCGCACTGCGAGATTTCTTACGCGAGAATTGGGACATTTTTGCTTGGCGCCCTTCGGACATGCCAGGCATCCCATGCCGGCTGGCCGAACACAACCTCAATATACTAAAGGCATACAAACCGGTCAAACAGACCCTAAGGCGGTTTTCAGAACCCAAACGGCAAGCCATGGGGGAAGAGCTAGCCACGCTGCTTGAGGCCGGATTCATCAGGGATATTAAACATCCGGATTGGCTGGCAAATTTGGTAATGGTACTGAGGGAGTCCTGGACTAGGGGGTGTCCAGATAGCCGGACTATCATCATTGGCCGGACTCCAAGACTATGAAGATACAAGATTGAAGACTTTGTCCCGTGTCCGGATGGGACTTTCCTTGGCGTGGAAGGCAAGCTTGGCGATACGGATATGTAGATCTCCTACCATTGTAACCGACTCTGTGTAACCCTAGCCCTCTCCGGTGTCTATATAAACCGGAGGGTTTTAGTCCGTAGGACACACAACCATTACAACAATCATACCATAGGCTAGCTTCTAGGGTTTAGCCTCCTTGATCTCGTGGTAGATCCACTCTTGTACTACCCATATCATCAATATCAATCAAGCAGGAGTAGGGCTTTACCTCCATCGAGAGGGCCCGAACCTGGGTAAAAACATCGTGTCCCTTGTCTCTTGTTACCATCCGCCTAGACGCACAGTTCGGGACCCCCTACCGACATTGGTGCTTTCATTGAGAGTTCCTCTGTGCCGTCACCGATAGGAAGGATGCCTCTTCCCGTCTTCAAAGACGGTATCTTCTCCAAAGGAGCCTTGGCCGCCGGCCAAACTATCCGGCTGGGTGGATTTCTCATGACCGCCTGTTCGGCCACCACTTCGACGATAACCTCTTGGGTCATCAAAAGCAATCTTCACCTCAACTCGGAATTCGCCGAGCAGCTGGATCCAATAGAGCTCTCATCCGTAAACGAGCTCTTGGATCGCATCGCCGCCCTGGGAGTCGCTACAGACTACAATCAGATTGGGCTTAAAACCAATCTGAGAGAGATTAACTCTCCCCAGGTTACCCACCACATTGCGGTGGTAGAGGAACAATGCGGCGACTCTTCTCCTGTATTGAAAACTAGTCATGTCCAGGCTTCCGAACCCTCCACGCCGGATTCCTGCGGAGGGACGGACTTCGATCAAGCACTGAACCTAAAGTCAGGCATCGAACCGGACTCGTTGGACAACGTCCAACAATCCAAGCTTCCAAATTCGGAAACTTCTCGGCCCTTGAGCCTTGAGATGGGTAGGACTCCGGACTCAATTCCACCCACCCACCCAGACATATGCGATCTATCTCAAATCCGGCAAGAGCCCGCTGAAACAGTACATCATTACTGGGCCAGATTCCCCTGGTTATGGACAGGATAAAGGACTGCCGAGAGGAAAACGCAATTTCAATTTTCTGCAATAATTGCACGGACGAGGGAATATTGAACGCCATCAGTCGTCGCAAAATTACACGCTTCACCGATCTGGCGTCCATAGTACGAAAGTACTGTGCGATGGAGAGTTTCCGGAAAACCGAAACTAAGTTTTGGGGCAATCGGGCCCCAAATACAACCCTAGTCCGAAACAAAAGGGTGCATCACACTCAGGCACCAGGTACAAAAACCAAAAAGCAAAAACCCCATAAAGGGCACGGAACCGTATTGGAGGGATGGCTCAACGGACCCTGTAAAATTCAAAGTACAGAAGGCGCCACTCCAACACATAGCCTTCGAGCATGTTGGATACTGCGGCAGGTGGCCAAAAATGGCGAAGAGCTTCTAGCCCCGGAGAGCCACTCCAACAGTACCAGTATGGTGTCAACAGTCTTCGAGACTTTCGCATCAAATAATATGCGGAAACGAATAATCCGCAGCCTCGCCGAAGTCTACCAAGTAGCAACAACAAATCCACGGAGCGACACGGCCATCACCTTCAACGCCAGCGACGAACCTAAATTCCGAACAGCCCGAGCACCAGCCGCATTGTTCCTTAGTCCGATAGTGGACGGCTTTCGCCTTAACAAGGTACTCATGGATGGCGGCAGCGGATTAAACCTCATCTACGAGGAAACTCTTCAAAAAATGGAAATAGACTGGAGCCACATTGAGAGAAGCAGCACAACCTTTAGAGGAACTAGTAGAGTGGCCCGCCCGATGTGCGGGCTAGAATTTTTAAGTTCTGTCATGATGATGCATTATTTGATATGTCTATAAAAGTTTGGAACCTAATGTGATAAACATGCACCTAATCCAGTAACCACCATCTTTAGGGTGTTGAGCTCAATGCGAGGGCATCATAATTAGAGTTTTGAATTTAATTTTAGGGCGTCATGTTATGAGAGGGGTAATTTCTAAAAATATGTATTTGTAGTTTCCAATGTAATCATGCCAGGAATTTTTTTTTATGTCTGATAATATAATATTACTGCATTCACAGGCCATCGAATATGTGTATCTTATCCAGATATGTCTGTCATTTACTCACTTTGTTCGAACATACATGACCTCTTATTAATAATGTTTAAGATATAAATTTGACCATTGTTTGAATTGATAATGAAAATTGGATTCTAGTGGAATGTTGAATACTTTTGAACAAAAAACTAATCATGTTGTTTTCTTTTGACCAATCCTAGCATCTATTTAAATCTATGGTAGAAGCAAATGAGTTTTTTATCCAAAACTGTGAAGAAATTTTCTTTTAAGGCATCATCTTATAATTTAAAAATATATTTATTATTAACTTTTTTTTATACTTTACTCTCTATGTTGCCTCTTATTCAGATAATATGTCGCCTTCACATCATCATATGCACTCCCTTGTTGCAAAATTTAAGTGTCCAATTATCCTAAGAGAATCATAAGTATTTCTACCAATTATCATGTAGTGTCTCATTATCATACAAAAAGATCGCCCTAAGTAGTACCAAATTATTCCATTGGAAGATATGAAGTAACACATGGAAATTCACAGGCCAAGAATGTAGGTACAAAATAGATAACTCGCAGGTGGCAAATTTATCCACCAATTCAGAGTGTTTAGATAGTTTAGGACTAAAACCACTTCAATATGGAATGGGGTGAGTAATAATTGTATGTACACAACCTTGACAATCTGTAGAACCACAAAAGGTACATAGTTTATTAACCAATTTAATTGTACGGAAGGTTCTAAGCATGGCACTCCTTTGCTTCACATTTACACCCCTATGTCACTGAAGAAACCTACAATTAAACCATAATTTACTCGTTTTATCCCAGAGTGTGCAAGCAGTAGCCTGTATCAGGCTGCACAGTAAGTTGGCAGTGTACTTCGATCTCGGAACAAAATATTGGAAAAATGATAAGAATTATAAAGACAAGCTAGTTATATCTATGAGGGAACATTAGAGATGAAAAACTCTTAAGTGAGAAGAGATTATGACAGGCAAGCATATTAAATGATTAATCAACATTGGCATAAATCATTTGGTCGTCTGCATTGGGAAAAACATAGGCATATACATAGATGTATGGAGTGCCGTGCACAATAGGTGCTCATAAACCAACCTAGTGAATAGAATAATAGGTGTACTTGAGGACTGAGGAGTTGTATTTCCATCCTTGAATTTCTGATCATCTCTAATTTACTCACAAATCAATAGGTTACCTGCTTCTACACACGTCGAATTTACCATCAGTGCAATACTCTCAATCGTACATTATGTAAGATAAATGTACGCGACTACCTACCTTCGGTTCGAAATTCTGATTACCATGTTCTTTTGTTCCCTTGTTGAAATTGAAACTACGCCAACCTACACCATGAAGGTCCCATAAACATCTCAAATGTCTTCAGAATCCTAGACAACACATCCATATTGTGGCAGTAAGATTCCGAGTTAGGGCATAATACTAAATTGGACATGTGCAGTTAGTAAATTACCAGGACGCCAAATAATTGAGCATGTGTATAACTAAAAATAAAATTACTTTTCTACATCCAAATTAGGCGTTATGCATAATGTTTTAAATAGCGGGCTATGCAAAATAGCGGCAGGCCTCCAAATCAGCTATAGCGGAGCTATAGCGGGCTATTTGTGAAGGCGACCATTTAGCGGCACTCTGCTGAAAAGGCTATAGCGGAGCTATGTCCGGCTATTTAAACTATGGCAAGGACACTAAGTAGTTGAGCATATGTAGATCAAAACACCATGTGATCTAGAGCGAATCATACATTTGCAATTATTTAATCGTCAGAACATTATTAGTAGGTAATTAACAGGTTAATCTTAGATGCACAAACCTTGTGCTTCGTGGGATAATGAAGGCGATGCTATTGAAGAGCTCGGTCAGAAAATCTCCAACCTCGTTCCCCTACCATGCCACGCACAGCCACGCTTTCAGTGCTGGCTCGTTCCTCGACCCATGATGATTTGCTTATTTCACTGGTTCGTTCCTCAACTCTCTTGCCTCTGTAGGTGTCATGTGTCATCGATCTAATATCACAGACTCTTTTAGTTACACTGAGTTGCAAACTCTTCCTAGCAATATCAACATACAGACCTAGACTATGCATCAGTACGTATGTACTACAACTCATGTATTTATTTACATTTTTCGGAACGTAGTTACTAAAATGAACACTCATAATTCCAAGAATAGGAAAATATATGGGAAATTCTTAGGTTGCACTAACCTTTTAGCTGTATCGTCATTGTACATTATTTTTCTGCACCACCAATTTGTACATGTAGGTTATTTTATGTTTATACCCTTACCATCCTGCCAAGAATTATAACTAACTTTGAGATATCCAAACAGACCATATGCTCCCTGATAACTCGAATTTAGATGCATAATTTACAGTTTTCTGAAAAAGACAATGAATTTACTTTATAAGTGCACAATCAGGAAGATCGCTGTTTACTCAAATTTCCACGCATACTTTACACCTTTATGGAAGGGCAATGAATTTATAATCGTAGTAATCTGGGAGATCAAAGTTCTCTTCCCTTTCTTATGGAACAGGGAGATTGAAGCTGATAGTCATATACGGGACAGAAAAGGATGGAACTCCTCTGCTTCTGTAAACAAATCAAAGCCATGGCCTTAGCATTAAAATGGAAGTAGGGGGGGAATACAACCTGCACAGCTACATGCGGCTTTGCAGACTAATATGTATGAGACAGGCACATCAAACCTGAGAGACACCACCCAGAATTCAACATGTTTTGTGAATGTACATCTCAATACAGATAAATCTCTGATCAATTGATCTCATATTTTTTTAAAGCATTGCTAATCTCACCTAAGATATGGAAGGTAATCGTGTTCTGGATGTGCCTCATGAGACTTGTGGAAAAAGATCCATTGTGGGGTAGACATTGTTTCTGGGCAGTAATGGCATGCGTAAGGACATGTTGGAGGGGAGTTCCATGCTAGCAAGCCAACACTTCCATGCAATCCCTGCCGCTAGATTTTTTTTCCTTCCTTAGACATCTACTGCGTGTTTCCTCCTCATCCTCCATTGATGGCTGATCAGGAAAGAAGATTTGCCTCATGCACCGCTATACCTGATTCGGGACATGATGGAGATCACGCAGTAACTCAAGGCCATATATCTTGTGCCCTACCGCTAGAATTTTTTTCCTTCCCTAGACATGTACTGCGTGTTTCCTCCTCATCCTCCATTGATGGCAGATTAGGCAAGAAGATTTGCCTCATGCACCGCTATACCTGATTTGGGACATGACGGAGATCACGCAGTAAGTCAAGGCCATCTATCTTAGTGCCTCCGCTAGTAACCAGCCAGAAGCATGTTGGGCGCTCGTGCTAGGAATAGATCAATGGAAAGGGCATGTGTACAGCTTCCCTTTCCGGTACTGCTGCAGCAAGCGCTCTAGGAGGAAGACATGGGGTGACGAAGGTGAGAGCGCCGATGTTGGACGGAGGATTGCGGGGAAGTTTGCGAGCGGCTGGTGCGTAGAGCATCACGAATCGTGGGATCCTTTGTTTCTTAGATATGGTCTTCTATGGATATAGAAACGTGGATATAGAAACGATCCAAACAGGAGAGAAGGAAAATATAGATTAGGGTTTCTTTGTTTCTTAGATATGGTCTTCTATGGATATAGAAACGTGGGATCTCATGGCATTGGTGGGTAAATATTACTCCTAGATATAGAGACGTGGGATCTCATGGCATTGGTGGGTAAATATTACTCCTAGATATAGAGACGTGGGATCTCATGGCATTGGACGCATTTTTTTGATGGAATATGTTACACATATCTAACGGTTATATAATTATAATTTTAGAGGACACACAAAATCGAGGGCCAGTATTTTCTAATTAACGTAGAATTTTTTAGACTAATTCTCTTGCTTCTAATGAACCCATCAATCACTTTGGAAAATATAGATTAGGGTTTCTTTGTTTCTTAGATATGGTCTTCTATGGATATAGAAACGTGGGATCTCATGGCATTCGTGGGTAAATATTACTCCTAGATATAGAGACGTGGGATCTCATGGCATTGGTGGGTAAATATTACTCCTAGATATAGAGACGTGGGATCTCATGGCATTGGACGCATTTTTTTGATGGAATATGTTACACATATCTAACGGTTATATAATTATAATTTTAGAGGACACACAAAATCGAGGGCCAGTATTTTCTAATTAACGTAGATTTTTTTAGACTAATTCTCTTGCTTCTAATTAACCCATCAATCACTTTTTATATATAAATAGATAATCCCTAGCCGGGAAGCACGCTGCACTGGAAAAATCACACTTGATGTGATGTTCGGCTCGCCGGACAATTACAGGTCCGAAGAGGTCACGTTCCAAGTAGCCCCGTTCAGCAGCGGATATCACGCTATATTAGGACGAGAGGCATTCACAATTTTTCAAGCCATACCCCATTACGGGTACATGAAGCGTAAGATGTCTGGGCCCGGCGGAATAATCACTCTAGCTAGAGATCCGGACATAGAACTCCGCGCCGAAAACAAGACAGCCGCATTAGCCCTGGAGGCACTATCCGAAGCCCTAGCGGCAGAAGAACTCACTGCGCTGCGCTCTACGGTGAATAGGGACGATGTGATACTCGATAAGAGATCCAAGTCCACCTCCTTTAAACCAGCGGACGAAATAGTCAAGTTCCAGGTCCATCCAACGGACCCAACAAAAACGGCCTCCATCGGGGCACAGTTGAACCCTGATGTAGATGCCGCACTGCGAGAATTCCTTCGGGAAAATTGGGACATCTTTGCCTGGCACCGTTCAGATATGCCAGGAATCCCACGCAGATTGGCAGAACACAGCCTAAACATCCTAAAAGGATTCAAGCCAGTCAAACAGGCTCTTCGGCGATTTTCCGAACCCAAAAGACAGGCAATGGGAGAAGAGCTAGCCAAACTACTGGAAGCCGGATTCATCAGAGACATCAAACATCCGGACTGGCTAGCAAACCTGGTAATGGTACCAAAGAAGGACAAATCCTGGCGCTTATGCGTCGACTTTAAAGACCTTAACAAGGCCTGCCCAAAGGATTCCTTCCCCCTTCCCCGCATAGACCAAATAATCGATTCTATGGCAGGGCACGATTCATTGTGCTTCCTTGATGCATACTCCAGCTACTATCAAATCAAGATGGAACAAGCGGACCAGGCCGCAACGGCATTCATTACTCCATATGGACCATTCTGCTTCAACACGATGCCCTTCAGACTCAAAAACACCGGCGCAACATATCAGCGCATGATTCAGACATGTCTGGCTACACAGATCGGCAAAACAGTAGAGGCATACGTAGACGACGTAGTCGTCAAAATCAAACACGTCGAGACTCTAGTAGACGATTTGAGGCTCACATTCGACAACCTCCGAGCATATGACATTAAGCTGAATCCGGAAAAATGCGTTTTCGGCGTACCAGCCGGAAAGCTCCTGGGCTTCATTGTATCCGGTAGAGGAATTGAAGCAAACCCAGCCAAGATCCAAGCTCTGTCACAACTGGATATTCCAAAAGACCTCAAACAAATACAAAAATTGACCGGATGCGTGGCGGCTCTAAGCCGCTTTATCTCCCGTTTGGGAGAAAAGGCATTGCCCCTCTATCGCCTTCTCAGGCGCACCGAACACTTCGAGTGGACGGACGCTGCCACTGCCGAACTCGAAGAAATAAAAGCCATATTGGCAACAAATTCGGTCCTGGCTGCGCCTAACCTGGGCGAACCAATGTTGTTATACATCGCGGCAACACATCAAGTTGTAAGCGCGGTACTCGTCGTCGAACGAGAAACAGAAGGGCATAAATTCCCTCTTCAAAAACCAGTGTACTACGTATCCACTGTCTTAACTCCCTGCAAGTCCTGTTACCCGCACTATCAAAAGATAGCGTATGCGGTATTCATGGCATCCCGGAAGCTCCGACACTACTTTCAAGAGTGTTCGATAACAGTGGCCTCCGAAGTGCCCCTCAACGACATTATAAACAACCGCGACGCGATGGGCAGGATTGCAAAATGGGCCATTGAGCTCTTACCATTTGATATAACTTACAAACCTAGGCGAGCTATAAAGTCGCAGGTCTTGGCTGACTTTGTCGCTGAATGGACTGAAGCCGAACTCCCTAAAGAGTATGGCGCATACTCCAATTGGATTATGCACTTCGATGGCTCCAAAATGTTGGTCGGCTTGGGGGCTGGCGTTGTATTGACGTCCCCAACCGGGGACACAGTCCAATACGTACTTCAGATAATGTACATGGACTCCAACAATGCAGCCGCATACGAGGCCCTCCTACATGGCCTCCGGATGGCAATCTCCATGGGCATTCAACGCCTAGAGGTGCGCGGGGATTCAAACCTTGCAATATCCCAGGTAAATGAAGACTTTGACGCCAAGGATCCGAAAATGGCAGCCTATCGTAACGTTGTCCTAAAAATGTCAGCTCGGTTCGAAGGACTCGAATTCGACCACGTAGCCAGGGATAATAACCAAGCAGCCAACATATTGGCATGCATCGGCGCGAAACGCGACGCTGTCCCTCCAAACATCTTCCTGGAACGACTCTTTAAGCCATCCGTACTATGGGAAGAGGAGTCCGGAAATAACAACCCAGAAGCAGCCGCATTACCCAACACAGAACAATCTGACATAATCGGCGGCTCAGCCGACGAAATAACACCTTCAGCCCACGAAATAATGGCAGTAATTGCCCCGTGGACAGAGCCATTCCTAGCCTACATAACTAGGCAGGAACTTCCCGAAGACCAAAATGAGGCCCGCTGCATAGTTCGGCGATCTAAAGCCTACAAGGTCCACGATGGAGAACTTTATAAAAAAAGCACAACCGGAGTCCTTCAAAGGTGTATCTTCGAAGAGGAAGGGCGAAACCTTCTGGCTGAAATTCATGCCGGACCAGGCGGACACCATGCCGCAGCTCGGGCCCTTGTAGGCAAGGCCTTCCGTACAGGATTTTATTGGCCGACGGCCCGGGCAGATGCTCAGGACTTAGTCCAAAGATGTGTTGGTTGTCAGCTCTTTGCTAATCAGGGCCATATGCCACCTACCGCCCTCAAAACCATACCCATTACCTGGCCGTTCGCAGTCTGGGGGCTTGACATGGTTGGACCCCTTAAAGGGGGAACCCACAAGCAAAGGTACCTATTGGTCATGGTGGACAAATTCACCAAATGGATAGAGGCCAAGCCAATTAAAACGGCAGAGTCTGGACCAGTGATAGAATTCATATCCGGGGTAGTACACCGTTATGGCGTCCCCCATAGCATCATCACCGATAACGGCACGAACTTCACGGCCGACAAGGTCAAACTCTGGTGCAAAAATATGGGCATTAAGCTCGATTACGCTTCAGTCTATCACCCTCAAACCAACGGTCAAGTTGAGCGAGCAATTGGTCTGATAATGAGTGGCATCAAGCCCAGACTAGTGCGGTCCCTTACGAAATCTAATACGCACTAGGTAGAGGAGCTTGACTCCGTGCTCTGGGGGCTGCGGACCACGCCAAACCGTACTACCGGTTTCACACCATTTTTCATGGTATACGGCGCAGAGGCAGTTTTGCCCTGCGACATAATTCATGACTCACCTCGAGTGCACATGTACGAAGAAAGAGAAGCCGAGCTGGATCGGCAAGACAGCTTGGACGCATAGGAGGAAGAACGCGATGTGGCAAAGGCCCGTTCCGCATTCTATCAGCAGCAGGCTCGAAGATATCAAAGCAGAGAAGTACGGGCCAAAACTTACAATGTTGGCAAACTAGTTCTACGCCTGCCGGACAAGAAAAAGGACAAACTCAAGCCCAAATGGGAGGATCCCTTCATCATCGACCAAGTCCTGACCGGCGGAGCATACCGTCTACGAAATGCGTCGGACAACCGACTCGAGCCGAACCCATGGAACGCGGCCCGCCTCCGAAGATTTTACGCCTAGCGCCGCACTAAGAGTTCGTTTCCTTCCTCCGTTCATATTTTTACACTTCAGCCGTCTTTTCATCTCTCTCTTTTCTCTCACCTTTTTCATAAAAGCCCTTAGAGGCCTATTTGTGCATTGTTCGCACACACTTGATGTGCTATCCGCACTCATTATACCTGGGGGCTTCTTCACCAGAAGCTTACTTATCAGGGCTTCATGCCCAGCACATGTGTCAAACTTCCACATGTAACTTTTATTCACCATTATATGCATCGATATGACTTAAGTTTTGGCCAAGCTGGGTTGCATGGCTCCTGTGCTTACCCCTACGTTCTCAATTGTTCGGCTAGGAGGTAAAGGGAGCACCTCTACGATAGTTACTGCCGGGTCAGCCAGATGTGTACCTCAGACTGGGTGAAGCCGAAAGCTAGCGTTCTTAAGAGAATATTCGGTCGGTGACTTGAAAGACGATTTTTTACATATTTATCTATCTGCCCCCAGATGTTTTCCTACTTTTTTCGCAGTTCGGACATGCACTTTAGGGCATGCCTCCCAGGGAAAGGAACCCTTAACGGAACTATTCTCCCTGGAAGATGTTTCTTACTAACCATGTAATATAACATAACTAGTTGGGCACTTGTCTGATAAAGCACTAATGGCCCCTACGCCTGGTCTCCATGCATACCCCGGTTTTGTCATAACCGAGAGGGTATTCGGACACACTCCGGACTCTAGGGTCCCGAGGTCGAAGCGAAAAGGTCGGCAAAGACAAACGATCTACAATCCGGCTAGAAGGCATTTTACATGTCATTTTAAATACATAGTCAAATTGACTGACTGTACTCCTCCTCAATCCCGTCTAACAGGCTGTCTAATTTACAGTCCCATTGGGAATACTTAGCGGCCAACTCGTACACTAAGCTCACAGGGATCTCCTTCCCATCGGGCCCCACAGGTCCGACCTCGGCCATGTGGTTTGGATCCGCCTTCTTGTACCGCGTCTTCACCATGGCCCAGGCCTCCCTGACACCTTGACGGCAGGCCGATATCTTCCATAAGCGGAAGCGCTGCCGTACTCCCTGAAGCTTCTCCGCAAGCTCTCCAAGGCCCTCGGGTAGGGAGACGGATGGCCATAGGACCTGGACGACGCCACTCATCGCCTGCCGAATATGTTCGAGCAGTTGCACCAGCTCAGGAAGTTGGTCACCCATCGAAACGGGCATTTCCTCCGCAGGGTGACCTGTGAGCGCACCTACAAGGCATATTACTGTCAATAGGCTTCCTCGCCGAACTCTTCTTTTCAAAAGAATTCGCTCAAGCACTCACCATAGATGCCGCGACGAAGCCGCTGATTCTCCTTCACGGAGCCAGACAGCTCGGCCCGAACACCTTTCAGCTCTTCCCCAAGATGGGTGTGGGCATCCTGGAGTTTGTTCCTCTCCTACTGTACCTTCATAAGCACCCTCTCGCCGGCCTTCAGCTGGCGCAGTAGGTGTTGCTTGTCCGGATCCAGTCCGGCAACATCTGCAATATTAAAGTCAGACTTACACGCACGCCGCACACCGCTTATCTTTTTGAAATAATGTGTTACCAGGAGGGGCCTCTGTGTCTCCTCCTGCGGCAGCGAGTGCGGCCTCAAGTTGCGCCTTGCACTCTTGCAACTCCTGGGATAATTGGGCATTCTTCTCTGTAAGATCCTGCACATTATATGATCCTTAAATCAGTTACTTTAACTACTTTAAGTCTCGGGGGCTACTGGCATATATAACCATTAAAATCTCTTACCCGTATGTCTTTTACATATTGCTCTGTGGCTCTGGTTAAACCATGTCGAGCAGCATGGAGGTGCGCGTCTCCCGCGTTAAAGGCATTCAACGCCTCTGGGGAGAAACACGCGTCACGCTGAACTGTCCGGCGATGCCTATGATTCATGGCGCTCTCCACCTCAGACTTGGTGGCGGACAGCCGGTGGGCATCCTCCACTGGAGGAGAATCTGGCTCGCGCCTTGCGCTCGCCTCCCCCTCCAGACCAGGTGTTGGAGCCTGGCGGACGGTGGCTTGGTTGGCAACCTCTCCGGACACCGTCCGGCAAGTGCTCTTTCTCCTGGAAAGGGCACGAGCGTTAATACACCTCCTGGAAATCCTTTTCCTAAATAACAAGACGCGGGCTATACCTAAGCGGTGACGTTTCGACCCGCGCCGCGCTCCTCTTCCGCCTGCGGGGCCGGACTGACCCTTGTTGGTCAGCCGCCGTGGCCTCGGCCTCCTGCCTTGAAGGCGCCTCCTGCGAGACACCATTATATACAGTGGTCAGAAATGCGCAAGGACGAAACGATGGTGTCAGACTTCGGTCATATTCACCTGGGAAGCCGGGGTTAGGCCGGGGTAGTCCGCCGTGATGGCGACTAAAGCATTATCCATGCTGAGTTGGTGGAACACCCCGTCAATTAGCTCCACCTTTATGTCCGGATCCTCTTCGGAGGCCGGATCGAGGGACCTTCCCGGTTCCTCGGGTTGTGGGGCCGGACTATGTATGCTCTCCATAGTCCGGCGCAGCTCCTGCGTCAAATCCATAAGGTAAGGTACTTAACTTTGAAAGCACGGGTCGGATAAATGAACGTCCGCTCACCCAGCTCCGAGGGTTATTCATTGAGAACCCATTCAACGGGCTCGTCTGGAGGAAGTCTTCCTTCTCCCCCTTGTACAGGCCGGACAGAATCTTCACCAGATCTTCGGCTGACTCCGGCCCTTTGCGGCCATGACGGATGGCATCATTTTCCCCGTTGAAATAACACATGGGGTGGCCCCTGTATTGCAGCGGCTGCACCCGCCGCATTATGCACGTGGCCATGACTCCAATCATGGTCAATCCGGAATGGGCCAGCAATCTTATCCGGCCCATCAGATAATGGATGCCCTTGTCTTCCTCCAGTTGAGGGCTCCGCGGGCGCCAGCTTAGGCGTTTCTTCAGAGGAGCCCCACTAAACTCCCGGAGGCCGATCCGAACTGGGTCCGGCAGTGGAGCGTCCTCTACATAGAACCATTCCAAAGGCCAGTCTTCGTACGCCTTCTTTGGGGTTCCGGATGGGTATCCGGTCCCGGCGACGCGCCATATTTCGGCACCGCCCACTTGATATATTGACCCCTCATGAGAACGGGGTACGAGGCAGAATAGCCTCTTCCACAGCGCAAAATGGGGCTCGATGCCCAGAAATAGCTCACAAAGAGCTACAAAACCCGCGATATACAGAATAGAGGCGGGCGTGAGGTGATGGAGCTGGAGTCCGTAGAACTCCAGGAGCCCGCGGAGGAACGGATGTACAGGAAATCCGAGCCCACTTATCAGATAGGGGACGAAGCACGCCCGCTCTCCTTTAGAGGGGCTAGGGGTGGCCTCCGCTTGCTTCCCACCTTTGTAGGTGGCCAGCCCGGCTCGAACCGGGAATAAAGGCCGGAGGAAGATATCCCTCAACCTGAAGCTTCACCAGCTCGTTGTGCGAAACCGAGCGTCTCCTCCAATCTCCTGGCGGAGGGCCATTATTGGGCGTAGAAGCCAAGGAGTGCAACGTTTGTGAGGGAGCCGGACACTATTCGGCAAACATATGGAATTTGGAGGAGAACCCGCCTTGCAACGCCGAAGACTATATACGCACTGGACTCGTCGTCATTGAAGCCTGGTTCGGGGGCTACTGAGGGAGTCCTGGACTAGGGGGTGTCCGGATAGCCGGACTATCATCATCGGGTGGACTCCAAGACTATGAATATACAAGATTGAAGACTTCGTCCCATGTCCGGATGGGACTTTCCTTGGCGTGGAAGGCAAGCTTGGCGATACGGATATGCCTTGGAGGAGGAGCGTACTGTCTACGTAATGCATCCGATAACAGACTCGAGCCAAACCCATGGAACGCGGCTAGACTCCGGAGATTCTACGCCTAATGCCGAACCCAGTGTTCGTCTCCTTACCCCTCCTTTTTAATTATTCTCCACCTCTTTTTCTCACCTTTCTCGACCCTTTTTGTCTTCACACAAAGTATTTAATACAGTGCGGACTCCCGGATCATTCCGGCCGTACTATGTGTGTAAGCTGTACCTGGGGGCTTCCTATTCGGAAGCTAGACATAACTACTTTAAATGGGTTTTTGCCCATCGCATATGCGTTCTTTTTCCATATGTGCCCTTTCTTCACCATTTTATGCATCGATATGACTTAAGATGTGGCCAAGCTGGGTTGCCTGGCTCTTGCGTTTATGCCCTATGTTCCCGTTAATTCGGCTAGGGCATAAGGGGAGCACCTCTGCGATTGTTACTGCCGGTTAAGCCAGATGTGTACCTCAGACTGGGTGAAGCCGAAAGCTAGTTTCCTTAAGAGAATATTCGATCAATAAACAAAGGATGTATTCGTTGGTTACAACAAAAACCCCCAGAAGCTTTATATCCTGCGCTGTCATTCGCAGTCCGGACATGTGCATCGACACATGCATTCCCAGGGAAAGGAACCCCACGGAACTATTCTCCCTGGAAGATGTTTCTTGCTATCCATGCAATATAACATAACTAGTTGGGTACTTGTCTTTTCAAGCACTTATGACCCCTACGCCTGATCTCCACGCATACCCCGGTTCTTGTATAACCGAGCGGGTATTCGGACACACCCCGGACTATAGGATCTGGGGCTGAAGCGAAAAGGTCTGCCATGACAAATGATTTCAATCCGACTAGGGGCTATTGATGCCAATTAAATTACAAAGTCACCGAGACTGACTATACTCCTCCTCTATACCATCTAACAGGCTATCAAGCCTAATATCTTGTTGAGAATACTTAGCGGCTAATGCTACCTGGTCATATACCAGAGTCACGGGAATTTCTTGCCCATCCAGCCCCGCCGGTCCTACTTCGGCCATATGGTTCGGGTCCAGCTTGGTGTAGCGCGTCTTCACCATTTCCCTGGCTTCTCTTGCTCCTTGCCGGCATGCTGATATCTTCCACAGGCGGAAGCACCGCCGGGCTCCTTGAAGCAGGTCCGCAAGCTCCCCCATGCCATTCAGTAGGAGGCTTGATGGCCACAAGGCCTGAGCAACGCCGTGCACCACCTGCCGAGCACGCTCCTGCAACTGCGCAAGTTCTTGCAGCAAATCACCTGCAGAAGAGGGCATCTCCTCTTCAGGGCGACCCGTTAACATTCCTACAGGCAACATTTTTCTCAAAAAACTTCCTCGCTGAACTATCACATAGTTCACTTGAGCTCTTACCATAAATGCCGCGTCGAAGCTTTTTGTTCTCCTTCACGGAGTCCGCAAGTTGAGCGCAGACGTCCTTTAATTCCACGTCCAGACGAATATTGACAACTTGTAGCTTGTTCTTCTCTTGCTTCACCTGCATAAGGACGCGCTCGCCAGCCTTTAGCTACCGTTGGAGGTGCGAGTCGTCACCCATTACGCCCTCCGGATTCACCCCGAGATTGTCTGCAGAATCTTCTGTTAGACTAACCGCACCAGCCATTTCCTAACTGGTACATCTGCGTATAATGGAGACAAATATAACCAAAGGGAGCCTTTCAGGATCCCTCTAACTTGGCTACCGCATCAGTCAGCTGGGCCTTGCATGCCTCCCGCTCCTGCGCCAATTGTTCATTCTTGTCCACAAGGTCCTGTGCATATATTGACCCTTCAAACAGTTCTCCCAACTATTCCAAGTCTCAGGGGCTACTGCTATATATACTTATCAAAATTTCTCACCCGTATATCTTTGGTGTATTGGTTCGTCGCCTGGGCCAGCCCGCCTCGAGCAGCGCGGACGTATGCCTCTGCCGAATTGAAGGCATTAAAAGCCTATTCGGAAAAGATGTTGTTCCGAAGCACGGCCCTTCGGCGCCGATGATTCATGGCACTCTCCACCTCGGAGTTTGTGGTCGAACACATATCCGCGTCCTCTATCGGAGAACTGCATGGTTCTGTCCCCGTGTCCGCCTCCGTCCCTGAAGCCGGTCCTGGAACCCGGCTGGTGGAGGCGTGATTCGTGGGGTCTCCGGATATATTCCGGTTATTCCTCTTCCTGCCAGACACAAAGGGCGCTGTCATATCTCAAATTCTATGATTATAGGACAGATTATTACTTTATCTCTGTAGTGGTGTGTCAACCCGCACCGCCTTCCTCTTGAGCCTGCTCGATCTGGACGCCCGTGGTTGACGAGTCCTTTAGGGACTCGACCCCTCGCTCCGGCCGTCGTTTCTGTAAATAGAATGACGCCTCAAGGGTAAATTATTGTCCCAGGGGGAGTCCTCTTCGGAGGATAGGGTTTTTAGTTCGGCTTACCCGCGACGCGCGGAGTAGTCCGGGGTAGTCGGCCGTAATGGCCACTAGGGCGCCATCCCAGCTCGCTTGATAGAAGACCCCATTGACGAGCTCCATAGTGATATCCGGATCTACTTTGAGTCCCGGATCTAGTGCTCTTCCAGGGTCCTCTGGTTGTGGGGAGGGGCTGAAGATTCCTTCTACGGCCCTCCTCAGTTCCTGCTCAGAAGCATTGATGCAAGTAGTCTTAGCAGAAGATAGGAGGTCGGACACTATTCGTCGTAACAGGTACTTTGGAGTATTCGGAGATGGAACCCGCCTTGCAATGCCAAAGACAATACTGTGCGCCGGACTCATCGTCATTGAAGCCTGGTTCAGGGGCTACTGAGGGAGTCCTGGATTAGGGGGTATCCGAATAGCCGGACTGTGTACAACGTCCGGACTATTAAGGCATGAAGATACAAGACTCAAGACTTCGACCCGTGTCCAGATGGGACTCTCCTTTGTGTGGAAGGCAAGCTTGGCAATCCGGATATTATTTTTCCTTCCTTGTAACCGAATCCATGTAAACCCTAGCCCTCTCCGGTGTCTATATAAACCCGAGAGGTTGGTCCTTAGAAGGCCGATGACAATTACAATCATACCATCATAGGCTAGCTCTTAGGGTTTAGCCTCTACGATCTCGTGGTAGAACTACTCTTGTACTACCCATATCATCAATATTAATCAAGCAGGAAGTAGGGTTTTACCTCCATCGAGAGGGCCCGAACCTCGGTAAACAACTGTGTCCCTCGCTTCCTGTTACCATCAGCCTTGACGCACAGATCGGGACCCCCTACCCGAGATCCGCCGGTTTTGACACCGACAATCATTACCACTAGACGCGTAATGCTGTGTAGCGGAAGAAGAGTTCGGGCAGCGCGTCCGCGTCGATCATCTCCTCCTCGTCCGATCTCCCTTGAACAGCCGGTCGTCCGATCCCATGTACAAGTTCGCCGGAGCGGCGCAAGTGCACCGCCTCTAATGGTATCCGTGCGTGCAGGAGGAACACCATGCGGCGAACTGCTAGTTCCGATCACACAGTCATCGGCGAGTGGAGGTGGCTACTCGCAACACATGCAAACCCTAGTCGCAGCGCCGAAGCAATCAATCGCATGAGTGTGCCTTACCTCCACTTTATATAGGCGTCCCTCGCAGGCTCAACACTTGGTCCTCGCACGGACCCTAAAGCCCACATGTCTACTTGGCCACAATCTGAATACAGTTCGGATCACATCTGACCAGTATCCTCGGATCCGACCTTGTAGGTTCCTTCCCTTAAGCGCGCGACCCCTTAGGTTCAAGTCGGCTTGGTCGCAGTTCGGATCACCTCCAACCTGCACAGTTGCTAGCGGCCTTTAGCATGGCATGCCGACCACCAAGCAGACTATGAAGCTGGTTAGGCGAACCTGTACAGCGTGTCACACTTCTGTTCCCTTTGCCTCACGATATATGTTGTCGGGCTCAAGGCGAGACTGTCATCCGTGTGCTAGCCCGACCTCTTTCTCGTTCCAGTGATACCGACCACAAACCGGATTATCTCATAATCCCTGTCGCATGGCCATGCTTATCCTGGTCGAATCACACGAGGGGCCCAGAGTATATCTCTCCTGATCGGAGGGGCAAATCCCATCTTGCTCGACCATGTCTCGCAGCATGGGACTGGACAAAACCCGAAACCTACCTTTGTAACTACCCAATCACGGAGTAGCGTTTGGTCGTCCCAAAGCAAGTCTGTCACCATCCCGAGTACATGCGTCAGCTCAGGTCTTAGGACATAGAACGTATGACACATCGTTGCGTCTCATAATTGGGTCTGTCCAACTTGGACCTTATCTCGACTCGGATCCGACTACGTCGAATCCGACCAGACCTTTCCAAGTCCATATTATCCGGTTAGCATCCAATGCTCCATTGCTAGTGAGACAAAGCCATCGACCGTGTCATATGCTAGTCTATTCGGTTGCGCGTCCACACAGCCCTTTCGACTAGAGACCTTTTAGGACAGTCATCATACAATGCATAGTCCCACAAACAAGTCACGTACTTGCTGATACACATCATTGATAATGTCCAAGGACTATATTCATAAACACATAGGAAATATCATCATACATGATTGCCTCTAGGGCATATCTCCAACAACATGGTGAACTACCTTGCGAACTGCAAGCTCTCTGAGGAGTGGCGGTTTGGCAAGGAGCCATACTCACACGCCGATCCCCCGCCTATGGTAAGTTTTCTTTTCTTCTTTTTTCTTCTGTTGCTGAGCTCAGCTTGGCCGGCTTGACCAATTGGCTTATGGAACAGAGCCACCTCCTCCAGCCAGCAGCCGGTGCCACGGGGCTGGAGCATCAATTTCTCACCGACCAGGAGGAGAGCGACATGGACGACCCTGACATGGGGGCGGCCGCTTTGGACGACGACGCCGTGGGAGGAGGCAGGGATGCAGGCGGCTCAGGGCTTGGAGCCGGCCTCGAGGACTGGCCGAATGACGACGAGGGAGAAGTCATCCCACATCGCCAGCCGGCGCCCGAGCAGCAGGGCGCAAGCTCATCTGCCATGACGGCTGCCTAAGGCGGCGCGCAGAAACACCGGGCCCCGCCGTCCATGTTCGGCAGCCGGCCGAAGAAACCCAAGAGCTTGGTCACGGAGACCAAGCGGGACGAGGCGGGCGCGAAGGCAACCCGCTTCTGCAAAGTGGTGAAGGAGCCATAGATGGTTTCCGCGTAAGTGCTGACTCCCTCATGCATTGTTTCTTCCTTCTTGCCAAAGTTCTTCTGATTTTTCTTTGTCTTGCATAATGTAGAGCTCCCCTCTCTCTCGAGCGGCCTATCACCGCCTCAGTGGTTGGGGCGGCAGGAGGCTCCATCAACGCCCACCACGTGGAACCTCGCACCGAGCTTCAGGCGGCTACGGGGCGGAACATGCGGGAGGCGTGTGAGGAGCGGGAGGCGGAGCAGCAGAGGGCAGCTGCTGCCAAGGTAGCGCAGGAGGCGGCGGAGGAGACACCAAGGGCGGAGGAGACTGCAAGGGTGCAGGCCGACGCGGCAGCCAAGGCCCAGGCGGATGACGTAGCCGCGGCGCAGGCGGAGGAGGCCTTGCGCAACCAACTCCCACAGCTCATCACCCCCCTCCGCTCCGTGGCACCTGAGGTCCCGGTGGTGCCGCCAGAAGGAGTCGGTAGCGACCCGTCGGTGATGGTGAGGGAGGAGGGCAACATCGTCGCCCCAGAGATGGGGGTGATTCCGCCAGCGCAGACTACGGCGGACCAAGGCGGCCAACCCAACGTGCCGCCTGTGCCACCGGCTGGAGGTGAGCCGGCTGTGAAGGCGGACCTCATGGTCTGATCTCCGGCATGCTAGCGCGCAGGGAAGGCGGCCTCGGAGCTAAACCCGCAGAAGGCCAGGGGCTCAAGCTCGTCGGCCCAGGAGCTGGAGACGATGAGTGTCAGCTCACCGGGCTCGACGCCGGGAGGCGTGGGGGAGTCCTGGCTTAAGGGGTCCTCGGACAGTCGGACTATATACTTTGGCCGGACTGTTGAACTATGAAGATACAAGATTGAAGACTTCGTCCCGTGTCCGGATGGGACTCTCCTTTGCGTGGAAGGAAAGCTTGGCAATTCGGATATGTAGATCTCCACCTCTATAACCGACTTTGTGTAACCCTATCCCCCTCCGGTGTCTATATAAACCAGAGGGTTTAGTCTGTAGGACAACAAAAATCATAATCATAGGCTAGCTTCTAGGGTTTAGCCTCTACGATCTTGTGGTAGATCAACTCTTGTAATACTCATATCATCAAGATCAATCAAGCAGGAAGTAGGGTATTACCTCCATCGAGAGAGCCCGAACCTGGGTAAGACATCGTGTCCCCTGCCTCCTTTTACCATTAGCCTTAGACACACAGTTCGGGACCCCCTACCCGAGATCCGCCGGTTTTGACACCGACATTGGTGCTTTCATTGAGAGTTCCACTGTGCCATCTCGATAAGGCTTGATGGCTCGCCTCGTTGTCAAGGACAACACACCTTTGGAGGATCCGTGGCTGTAAGCCAAACTCTCCGGCTGGGTGGTTTCGTCATGGCCGCCCGTTCGGCCGCCGCGCCGATGATGACTTCTCGGGTCATCAAGAACAGCTTCCACATCAGCCCAGAATTCACCGAGCAGATGGATCCAATGGAGCTCTCCTCCCGAAACGAGCTCTTGGATCGCATCGCTGCCTTGGGAGTCGCTACGGACTATGATCGGATTGGGCTTAAACCCGGCCTAAGGGAGACTAACTCTCGCCGATCACCCATCAGATAGCGGTGGTGGATGAACAAAAAAGCGATTCTTCCTCTATTTTGAGGATGAACTATGTCCGGATTCCCGAGCTCTCCGAGCCGGATACCCGTCTATGGGAGGACATGGCCCAGGCTCCGAACTTAGAATCAGGCAACGGGCCACAACTATTGGGCAACATCCTGGAGCCCCTGGAGCCCGAGCTGCCTATCTTGGGAGCTCCTTTGCCCCTGGGTCTCAGATTGGGTCAGGATGTGGACTTAAGTCCACCAACCCACCCAGACACAAGTGATCTTTCCCACATCAGACAAGAGCCCCAAGAGATAGTAAACCACTTCTGGGCCAGATTCCTCCTTGTAATGAGCAAGGTTAAGGACTGTCATGAGGAAGACGCAATCTCATTCTTTTGCAAAAATTGCACGAACAAGGGAATTCTCAATGCCATAAGTCACCGTGATATAGCACACTTTACCGACTTGGGAGCCATAGTACAGAAATATTGCGCGATGGAAAGCGCCTGGAAACCCAAGCAAAATTCTGGGATCCCTCGACCCTAACTAAACCCCTCTTCCAAACTAAAAGGGTGCACTTTCGCAAGTCACCCAATCCAATTAAGAAGAAGCCAAAGCCCTCTACAGGGCGTGGAACCGTACTGGAGGGATGGCTCAACAGGCCATGCAAAATTCACAGCGCACCGGGCATCATACCAACACCCAGCCTTAGAGCATGTTGGTTACTCCGGCAGGTGGCCAAGAGCGGCGAGGACCTTCTCATCAACAATACCATAGAACATCATCCCGGAGAAATTAACAATATAGTACTGACAGTCATCGAGACTTTCGCCTCAAACAATAGACGTGAGCTAGAGCTCCGCAGCTTCGCCGAAGTCTGCCACGTCACGGCAGTAAACCCGTGGAACGATGCGGCCATAAACTTCAATGCCAGCGACGAACCTCAATTTCGAGCAGTCCGAGCACCAGCCGCTTTGGTCCTTAGTCCAATTGTGGACAACTTCCATCTTACTAAAGTGCTCATGGATGGCGACAGCGGATTAAACCTCATCTACGAGGAAACTCTTAACAAAATGGAAATAGATAAGAGCCGCATTGAGCAAAGCAGCACGACCTTCAGATGAATCATCCCTAGTCGGGGGGCACGATGCGCAGGAAAAATCACACCGGATGTGGTATTCGGCACTTCGAAGAATTATAGGTATGAAGAAATCACATTCCAAGTGGCCCCGTTTAGCAGTGGATACCACGCCCTTTTAGGGCGGGATGCATTCACAAGCTTCCAAGCTATGCCCCATTATGGGTACATGAAGCTCAAGATGTCGGGGCCCAATGGAATCATCACTCTAGCCAGTGATCCGGACATAGCACTCCGCGCCGAAAATAAAACCGCCGCACTAGCCCTGGAGGCATTATCCGAAGCCCTCGCGGCGGAAGAGTTAACTACGCTGCGCTCCGCAGTGGACAGGGACGACGTGATACTCGACAAATGACCCAAGTCCACCTCTTTTAAACCAGCAGACGAAATAGTCAATTTCCAGGTCCACCCAACGGACCCTACAAAAATAGCATCAGTTGGGGCATAGCTGAACCCCACAATAGACGCCTCACTACGAGAGTTCTTGCGGGAGAATTGGGACATCTTCGCCTGGCATCCTTCAGACATGCCAGGTATCCCATGCAGGCTGGCCGAACATAGCCTAAACATACTAAAAGGATACAAGTTGGTTAAGCATAATCTTTGGCGCTTTTCAGAACCCAAGCGACAAGCCATGGTAGAGGAGCTAGCCAAGCTACTCGAAGCCGGATTCATCAGAGAAATAAAACATACGGACTAGCTAGCAAACCTAGTGATGGTACAAAAGAAGGACAAATCCTGGCGCCTATGCGTCGATTTCAAAGACCTCAATAAGGCTTGCCCTAAGGATCCCTTCCCCCTCCCCCGCATCGATCAAATTATCGACGGTACCGCAGGACATGACTCATTGTGTTTCCTCGACGCATACTCCGGATACCATCAAATCAAGATGGCGGAGTCCGATCAAGCCGCGACAGCATTTATCACTCCATACAGCCCCTTCTGTTTTAACACCATGCCTTTCGGGCTCAAAAACGCCGGTGCAACCTATCAAGGCACGATTCAGACATGCCTGGAAACACAAATCGGCAAAACAGTGGAGGCTTATGTAGACGATGTGGTCATGAAAACCAGACACGTTGAATCATTAATATACGACTTGAGGCTTATGTTCAACAATCACCGAACATATGACATCAAGCTCAACCCCGAAAAATAAGTTTTTAGCGTACCGGTCAGAAAGCTCTTAGGCTTTATTGTTTCCAATAGAGGAATCGAAGCAAACCCGGCTAAAATCTGAGCTCTTTCACAGTTGGCTACCCCAACAAACCTCAAGCAAATCCAGAAATTAACTAGATGCGTGGCCGCCTTAAGACGCTTTATCTCCCGATTAGGAGAAAAGGCTCTACCTCTTTATCGCCTTCTTCGACGCACCAAACACTTCGAGTGGACAGATGCGGCTACGTCTGGGCTGGAGGAAATAATAGCCCTCTTGGCCACCAATCCAATCCTGGCAGCGCCAAATGTCGGCGAACCCATGCTGCTATATATAGCTGCAACACACCAGGTTGTAAGCGCAGTGCTCGTCGTCGAACGAGAGACAGATGGACATAAATTCCCACGTCAAAAGAGGGTATACTATGTATCCACTATCCTCACTCGATGCAAGTCACGGTACCCACATTGTCAAAAGATAGCATACGCGGTCTTCATGGCATCCCGAAAACTACGACACTACTTTCAAGAGTGTTCAATCACGGTGGCCTCCGAAGTACCACTCAATGACATAATAAATAACAGCGATGCCACACGCCGGATTGCTAAATGGGCTATCGAGCTCCTCCGATTCGACATAACATACAAACCACGGCGATCCATTAAGTCGCATGTACTGGCTGACTTCGTCGCCGAATGACAGAAGCCGAACTCCCTAAAGAGTACGGTCAGTACTCCAATTGGATCATGCACTTTGACGGCTCTAAGATGCTAGCTGGTCTAGGGGCTGGCGTCGTCCTGACGTCCCCCACCAGAGATACAGTCGAATACGTACTCCAAATACTTTACACAGATTCCAACAATGCAGCCGAGTATGAGGCATTGTTGCACGGTCTTCGGATGGCAGTCTCCATGGGCATTCAACGCCTAGAAGTACATGGGGATTCAAATCTCGCAATATCTCAAATAAATGGAGACTTTGACGCCGAGGACCCGAAAATGGCGGCCTACCGCAATGCCATTCTCAAAATGTCAGCTCGGTTTGAGGGGCTCGAATTCCACCCTGTGGTTCGAGAAAACAATCAAGCAGCGGATATCCTCGCCCACATCGGGGCTAAACGCGACCCCGTCCCACCTAATATTTTTTTGGAAAGGCTGTTCAAGCCATCCGTGGTATGGGAAGGGGAGACCGGCAAACCAGTCCGGATTCGAACACAACCCCAGATCCTGAACACTCTCACGTAATCGGATGCTCAGCCACCAAAATAACAACTTTGGCCCACGTGATCATCGCTGTCATCGCCCCATGGACAGAACCGTTCTTAGCCTACTTAAATAGGCAAGAACTCCCTGAGGACCAAAATGAGGCACGTTGCATTGTGCGGCGTTCTAAAGCCTACAAAGTCCATGAGGGCGAGCTTTATAAGAAAAGCGCGACTGGAGTGCTCCAAAGGTGCATCTCCAAAGAGGAAGGGCATCAGCTCTTGGCTGAAATTCATGCCGGACTCGGCGACCACCACACCGCAGCCCGGGCGCTCATAAGCAAGGCCTTCTGTACAGGTTTCTACTGGCCTACAGCCCAGGCAGACGCATAGGACCTCGTCCAACATTGCGTCGTTGCCAGCTTTTTGCAAATCAAAGCCATATGCCACCTACTGCCCTCCAAATAATCCCCATAACTTGGCCCTTCGCAGTCTGGGGGCTCAATATGGTTGGACCCCTTAAAGGAGGAAGCCATAAGAAGAAATACTTGTTGGTCATGGTCGATAAATTCACCAAACGGATAGAAGCCAAACCAGTTAAAACGGCCGAGTTCGGACCAGTGATAGACTTCATATCTTGGGTCATACACCGTTACGGTGACCCCCACAGCATCATCAATGATAACGGCTCAAACTTCACAGCCGACGAGGTGAAAGCCTGGTGCGGCAAAATGGGCGTAAAACTTGATTATGCCTCTTTCTATCACCCCCAAACAAATGGACAAGTCGAATGAGCGAATGGTCTTATCATGAGCAGCATTAAATCTAGACTAGTGCGATCCTTGAAGGAATCAGATACGCACTGGGTCGAGGAGCTCGACTCCATACTATGGGGGCTACGGACCTTGCCAAATCGCACAACCGGAGACACACCATTTTTTATGGTGTACGGCGCAGAGGTAGTGCTACCGTGCGATATCATCCATGACTCACCTCGAGTGCGCCTGTACGAAGAGAGAGAAGCCGAGATGGATCGGCAGGACAGCTTAGATGCCCTGGAGGAGGAGCGTGACGTCGCAAAGGCCCATTCCGCATTCTATCAACAGCAGGCTCGAAGGTATCAAAGCAGGGAAGTACGGGCCAAAACTTATAACATTGGCAAACTCGTTCTACGCCTACCGGAAAAGAAAAGGTACAAGCTCAAGCCCAAATGGGAGGGTCCCTTCATCATTCATAAAGTTCTCACCGGAGGAGCGTACCGTCTGCGTGATGCATCAGATAATCGACTAGAGCCGGACCCATGGAACGCGGCCAGACTCCGAAGATTTTACGCCTAGTGCCGGACTCTGTGCTTGTCTCCTTACCTCCGTCTCCCCTTTTAAATTTTATCGTCTCTCTCTCTCTCCTTTTTATATATATAGCTTTAAAAGCTTCAAGTATGCTTTGACCGCACACTCATGCCGTGCTATGCACGCTCCATATACTCGGGGATTATTATACATAAGCTTAATATAACTATCTTCTGGGCTTTATGCCCACCACATATGAGTGATTTCTCCATATGTGCCTTTTTTCACCATTATATGCATCGATATGACTTAATTTTTGGCCAAGCTGGGTTGCCTGGCTCTTGTCTTTATGCCCTACGTTCCCATTAATTCGGCTAGGGCATAACGGGAGCACCTCTGCGATTGTTACTGTCGGGTCAGCCGGATGTGTACCTCAGACTGGGTGAAGCCGAAAGCTAGCGTTCTTAAGGGAATATTGGGTCGGTGAATAAAAGATGTCTTTTACCTATTACAAAATATGCCCCCAGATGCTTATATCCTGCGTCATTTTTCACATTTCGGACATGCACATTAATGCATGCGCACCCAGGGAAAGGAACCCTTAACGGAACTATTCTCCCTAGAAGATATTTCTTACTACCCATGTAATATAACATAACTAGTTGGGTATTTGTCTGTTCAAGCACTTATGACCCCTACGCCTGGTTTCCACGCATGCCCCGGTTTTTACATAACTGAGCGGGTATTCAGATACACTCCGGACTGTCGGGTCCAGAGGCTGAAGCGAAAAGGTCTGCCAAGACAAATGATTTACAATCCGACTAGGGACAAATGTGTCCTTCGAAGTGCAAAAGTCACTTAGACTGACTAAATTCTTCTTCTATACCATCCAACAGGCTGTCTAGCCTATAGTCCTGTTGGGAATACTTAGCGGCTAATGCTACCTGGTCATATACCAGACTTACAGGGATCTCCTTCCCATATGATCCTACAGATCCGACCTCGGCCATGTGGTTTGGGTCAGCCTTGGTGTATCGCATCTTCACCAAGGCCGAGGCTTCCCTTGCACCTTGTCAGTAGGCCGATATCTTCCATAAGAGGATGCGCCGCCGTGCTCCCTTGAGCATCTCCACAAGCTCCCCCATGCCTCTTGGTAGGGAGGCAGATGGCCATAAGGCATGGGCAATGCCCTGCATCACCTGCCGAACTTTTTCGTGCAGTTGTGAGAGCTCCTGCAGAAGATCGCCTACAGATCTGGACATCTCCTCTTATTGAATATGCCACGCTGAAGCCTCTTATTCTCCTTTACGAAGTCAGCAAGCTGGGCCTGAACATCCTTTAGTTCGACATCGAGTCGGGTGTTCGCATCCTGGAGAGTATTTTTCTCCTTTATAACCTTTGTAAGCACATGCTCGCCAGCCTTCAGCTGCGCCGAACATGTTGCTCATCCTCTAGTACAATCTCTGGATTGCCTCTGGGATTTTCTACAGAATCTATTGTTAGATTTGCATTCATGCCGAATACTAAACTGGTACATGCCATTATTTTCGATCAAAAAAAGTATTACCAGATGGGGCCTTCGTAGACCCCTCCATTACGGCAATTGCGGCCCGCAGTTGGGCCTTGCACTCCTCCAGCTCTTTAGACAGCTGGGTATTCTTCTCTGTCAAAACCTATGCACACGAGGATCCTTAAATCAGTTGTGCCAACTGTTTCAAGTCTCAGGGGCTACTGATATACATACTTATCAAATTTTCTTACGCGTATATCCTTTACGTAATGGTCCGTGGCCCTGGCGAGGCTACCTTGAGCAGCCCGGATGTACGCGTCCCCTGAGTTGAAGGAATCGAACGCCTCTTCAGAGAAAGTAGGGTCGCGTAGTGCGGCCCGTCGGCGCCTATGATTCATGGTGCTCTCCACTTAGGAGTTTGTAGCGGAAAATCGATCCGCATCCTCTGTTGGAGGATCGTCCGTGTTGACCTCCGCCCTTGAGTCCGGCCTCGTAGTCCGGCTGGTGGAGGCGTGGCCGGCAGGCTCTCCAGATATAATCCGGCGAGCCCTTTTTCTGCCAGAAGACAATCGACATTGTCATATTTTAACGATGATAAGTTCGTGGCAGTTTTTTAAACATACCTTTGCAACAGCGTCTCGGTCCTGACCGCCTTCCTTTTAAGCCTACCCGACTTCGGTGCCCCTTGTTGGCGTGTCACTGCGGGTTCGGCTTGGCGCCCCGGTGGCCTTCCCTGTAAAACACAATGTATGTGCGGTGGGTAAGGCGTGAAGAGGGATTCCTTTTTGGAAGTCAGGACTCCGGTCCTACTTACATGTGATGCAGGGAGTAGGCCAGGATAATCGGCCATGATGGCCACCAATGCACCATCGCAGCTTAATTTATAAAATATCCTGTCAACGAGCTCAACAAACGTGTCTGGATCTTCTTTGAGTCCGGGGTCGAGGGCCCGGTTTGGGTCCTCTGGCTGTGGAGACAGGTTGTGAACCTCCTTCATAGCCCTTCGCAGTTCCTGCTATGAATTGACAAGGTAAATATTTGTCTAAAAAATGCAGGAAAGACTGGAATGAAAGATGGGAGCTCACCCAGTTTGGGGGGTTGTACATGGAGAATCCATTTTGTGGCTTGATACGAGTGAACTCCTCTTTCTCTCCTTTGTACAAATCGGACAATATTTTTGCCAAAGCGGCGGCGGAGTCCGGGCCTTTACGGCCGCAGCGGGTGGCATCATCTTCTCCATTGTAGTGCCACATGGGTTTTCCCCGGTATTTGAGTGGCTGCACTCCTCGCATTATACATATGGACATAACCTCAATTATTGCTAGTCCTAATTTGGCCAGTGTCTTGATCCTGTTCATCAGGAAAAGGATCTCTCTGTTATCTTCCTCCTGGGGGCGTCAGCTGTGGCATTTCTTCAATGGGGCATTTACAAACTCGGGAAGGCCCTTCCGAATAGGGTCCGGAAGAGGGACGTCCTCCATATAGAACCACTCCGAAGGCTAGTCTTCAGACGTCTTCTTTGGGGTACCGGATAGGTATCTGGTCCCGGCGATGCGCCATATTTCGGCTCCGCCCACTTGATATACCGACCCCTCCTAAGTGCGGGGTACGAGGCAGAATAGCCTCTTCCACAGCTCAAAATGAGCTTCGCAACCCAGAAATAGCTCGCAGAAAGCAACATAGCCTGCGATATGAAGTATGGAGGTTGGGATGAAGTTATGTAGCTGGAGGCCGTAGAACTCCAGGAGCCCATGGAGGAAAGGATGGATTGGAAATCTGAGTCCCCTCAGCAAGTAGGGGACAAAGCATACTCGCTCCCCTTTGGATGGGTTCGGAGAACTCTCCGCTTGCTCCCCGCCATTATAAGTGGCTAGTCCAGCTCGGACGGGGACCATGTACGCAGGTGCGAGAAACCCTTTGGTCTATGAGGGAGTCCTGGACTAGGGGGTGTCCGGACAGCCGGACTATCATCGTCAGCCGGACTCCAAGACTATGAAGATACAAGATTGAAGACTTCGTCCCGTGTCCGGATGGGACTTTCCTTGGCGTGGAAGGCAAGCTTGGCAATACAGATATGTAGATCTCCTACCATTGTAACCGACTCTGTGTAACCCTAGCCCTCTCCAGTTTCTATATAAACCGGAGGGTTTTAGTCCGTAGGACACACAACCATTACAACAATCATACCATACGCTAGCTTCTAGGGTTTAGCCTCCTTGATGTTGTGGTAGATCCACTCTTGTACTACCCATATCATTAATATCAATCAAGCAGGTGTAGGGTTTTACCTCCATCGAGAGGGCCCGAACCTGGGTAAAAACATAGTGTCCCTTGTCTCCTGTTACCATCCGCCTAGACGCACAGTTCGGGACCCCCTACCCGAGATCCGCCGGTTTTGACACCGACATTGGTGCTTTCATTGAGAGTTCCTCTGTGTCGACGCTGATAGGCTTGATGGATTCTTCAATCAACAACAACGCCATCCAGGGTGAGACTTTTCTCCCCGGACAGATCTTCGTGTTCGGCGGCTTTGCGCTGCGGGCTAATTCACTTGGCCGTCTGGAGTAGATCAAAAGCTACGCCCCTGGCCATCAGGTCAGATTTGGAAGCCTAAACTTCACGGCTGACATCCGCGGGGACTTGATCTTCGATGGAGTCGAGCCGCAGCCGAGCATGCCGCACTGTCACTATGGGCATGATCTAGCTCTACCGCTGGACAGTGCCCTGGAGGCCGCACACGAGTCCGCTCTGGCCCATAGTTCGGAGCAGACTGCGCAGATCAAGGACAGGTGGCTGGACACCGCCTCGGGAGCTGCAACTTCCACGGCGATGGAGCTGAATACTGACCTTGTCCCTTATGAAGCTCGTGACTCCGAGGCGCCGGACTCCTTGCTGGACTCCGAACCTCCTGCGCCCCTGCCAATCGAATCCGATTGGGTGCCGATCATGGAGTTCACCGCAGCGGACATCTTTCAGCACTCACCCTTTGGCGACATCCTAAATTCGCTAAAGCATCTCTCGTTATCAGGAGAAGCCTGGCCAGACTGCGGTCAGGATGGTTGGGATGCGGACGACAAAGAAATCCAAAACCCACCCACCACCCACTTTGTAGCCACTGTCGACGATCTAACCGACATGCTAGACTACGACTCCGAAGACATCGACGGCATGGACGACGATGCCGGAGATGATCAAGAACCAGCTCCCACGGGGCACTAGAAGACCACCTCTTCATACGACATATACATGGTGGACACCCCAAAGGATGGGGACGGCGAAGAAGCAGCGGAGGCGGATTCTTCTAAGAAACAGCCCAAGCGCCAACGTCAGCGGCGCCGCTCTAAATACCGCCACAGTAAGAATGGAGATTCCGGCACCGGAGATAATAACACCCCAGAGAGTGCCGAAGACAACCCCCTCTAGCAAGATTCAGCATAGGAGGACGGAGAAGCCATCCCTCGAGAGAGAGCGGCGGACGAGGAGGATGAAAACTACATGCCTCCCTCCGGAGACGAGGCAAGCCTCAACGATGACGAATTCGTCGTGCCAGAGGATCCCATCGAACAAGAGCATTTTAAACGCAGGCTTATCACCACAGCAAATAGCCTAAAGAAAAAGCAGCAACAGTTTCAAGCTGATCAAGACCTGCTGGCCGACAGATTTACCGAGGTCCTCGCGGCCGAAGAGTATGAACTCGAGCGCCCCTCCAAGAGCTACCCAAAACGCAAGTTGCTCCCCCGACTAGAGGAGGAAGCATACAAACCTTCATCACCAGCGCACAATACGGCAGACCGACCACCCCGTGGTCGCGACAGAGAGGCATCTAGGCCCACCTTCAGGACCGTACCCCGGCACCGCTCAAAAAGTACGAAGCCACGAGGGAATGCGCCGGACTTGCGAGATATATTGGAGGACAAGGCAAGACAATCCAGATCTATCTACGGATCACGTGGGCGCCCCACGACCCACGACGACTACCGTCGCGTCGGATAGAGCAACTCCGGCCGGGCCGAACACAGCAGACAACGCTCTCTTGAGCTACGTCGTGATATTGCTCAATATAGAGGCACCGCACACCCACTATGCTTCACAGACGAAGTAATGGATCATCAAATCCCTGAAGGGTTTAAACCCGTGAACATTGAATCCTACGATGGCACAACAGACCCCGCGGTTTGGATCAAAGATTATCTCCTTCACATCCATATGGCTCGGGCGACGATCTCCATGCCATCAACTATCTCCCACACAAGCTTAAAGGACCAGCTCAGCATTGGCTTAACAGCTTGCCCGCAGAGTCAATTGGGTGTTGGGAGGACCTGGAAGCCGCATTCCTCGACAACTTCCAGGGCACATATGTGCGACCACCAGACGCCGATGACCTAAGCCACATAATTCAGCAGCCAGACGAATCGGCCAGACAGTTCTGGACATGGTTCTTAACAAAGAAAAATCAAATCGTCGACTGTCCGGATGCAAAGGCCCTCGCAGCCTTCAAACATAACATCCGCGACGAGTGGCTGGCCCGGCACCTAGGACAGGAAAAGCCGAAATCCATGGTAGCCCTCACATCACTCATGACCCGCTTCTGTGTGGGAGAGGACAGCTGGCTAGCTCGCAGCAACAACCTCAGCAAAAATGCTGGCAGTCCGGATACTAAGGACCACAATGGCAGGCCGCGTCGAAACAAAAACAAACGTTGTGTTAACGGCAATAACAATGAGGATACGGCAGTCAACGCCGGATTCAGAGGCTCTAAACCTGGTCAGCGGAAGAATCCATTCAAAAGAACCACTCCGGGTCCGTCCAATTTGGACCCAATACTCGACCGCTCTTGCCAGATACATCGCACCCCCGAAAAGCCAGCTAACCACACCAACAGGGATTGTTGGGTATTCAAGCAGGCAGGCAAGTTAATTGCCGAAAACAATGACAAGGGGCTGCATAGCGAAAACGAGGAGGAGACCCGGCCGCCAAACAGTAGAGGACAGAAGGTTTTCCCCCCACAAGTGCAGAAGGTAAATATGATATACGCAACCCACATACCCAAGAGGGAGCAGAAGCGTGCACTTCGGGACGTATATGCGATGGAGCCAGTCGCCCCGAAGTTCAATCCATGGTCCTCTTGCCCGATCACTTTTGATCGAAGGGACCACCCCACCAGTATCCGCCATGGCAGATTCGTCGCATTGGTTTTACACCCAATCGTCGATGGATTTCACCTCACTAGAGTCCTCATGGACGGCGGCAGCAGCCTGAACCTGCTTTATCAGGATACAGTGCGCAAGATGGGCATAGACCCCTCAAGGACTAAACCTACAAAGACGACCTTCAAAGACGTCATATCAGGTGTCGAGGCCAATTGTACAGGCTCAGTCACGCTGGAAGTGGTCTTCGGATCCCCGGATAATTTCCGAAGCGAGGAGTTAATCTTCGACATAGTCCCATTCCGTAGTGGCTATCACGCCCTGCTCGGACGAACCGCGTTTGCAAAGTTCAACGCGGTGCCGCATTATGCATACCTCAAGCTCAAGATGCCATGCCCTCGTGGAGTCATCACGGTCAACAGAAACACTGAACGCTCCCTCCGAACGGAGGAACACACAGCGGCTCTCGCGGCAGAAGTACAGAGCAGCCTCTTAAGGCAACTTTTGGAGTCCGGCCGTTAAAAGACCGGACATGATTAAACGCGCCCGAAGTAACATACACCAAGACCACCTGGCACGTTCCGATCATGCGTAGCAATGCGGCCCCAACCCCAGCCCTTGCATGATTGCAAGACAAGCTCCCCGCGTACATCATTATGCTCTGGAGATACCTTGGGCATAGGGGGAGGGGCACGGCCACGACAGGCCCAGAGTGCGGCTCAACCAAGCCAGGGGCTCCTAAGTGTGTCGCTCTTTTTCTTTTCCCTTTATTTTATTTTATTTTATCCACAGGACTCCGTTTGAAAGAGGCCCTGTCCGGCAGTAGATCTGCCGAACTCACGATGCAACAGCCAGGGAGGAGCAAGGGCTACGACGAACACTCAGGTGGTCTCCATTAATTACGAGCATTAAATCTGTTTATCGCACCATTCCGCAGCCTACCCCTGGAGGGGGACATGTCTAATAGTCCAAACCCTTGCTTACCGCACTATTTTTATCATTCTGCACTCATAGCAGAACTCCTTGAATAAACAACGCATCATTTTTCGCTTATAATTGCCTTCCCTTTATTTATATATATGTTCATTTATGACATCTTGCATCCTTACAATTTGGTATGGCCGAATACACCAGGGGCTTATGTTCCCCGCATTATGGTGTGAAGTCCGAACACTTTCACAAGTGCGGCACCCCGAACTTATAGCACTATATGCATCGGCTCCGAATCATGTCTTGGGTCAATAGTTGGGTTTGCCCGGCTCCCATGTTTTGGTACCTTACGTTCCGTTCCGTTGGCTAAGGTAGCACTGGGAGAACCACTGCGATTGCGCCCCGGTTGAGCTAGGCGAGCACCTCAGTGGAGAAAGCTAAAACTGACTATCATGATAAGGCGAGAGCTGGTCGCTATTCGAGAGGTCTTTTTGAGTCCTTAAAGACTTATGCCACTTAGAGCGAGGAACCAGTTGTGTCCGGCCAAGGCATGGATAGCGCCCCGAATTCGGTCTTCCGAACACTAGGGGCTTCGCCGAAATTTAAAATTATAGAATTCTATGGCTAAGTGAGAGTGTTCAAGCATTATAAGTCCGGTTGCCTTGTTCGTTGTGTTGAGCGCCTCCCTAGATGGACCCAAAAATGGGAACAAGAGCGCTCAAGTTTATCCCGAACACCCCAGCACTCGTGGCATGGGGGCTGAAGCCGACGACTTGCCATCTCTCAGATTTGATAAATGGCCGCATAGAAGGTAATATTTTAAATCAAATAAGCGTTGCTTAGCGCATATGAACAAAGTTTTCAGCGCACAGGATAACACATTGCGAGTCTACTAAAAAATTACATCTCTGGGGCACTCATCCGCAATCTTGCGGGCACCCTTCGGGACAGTCTTATAGTACATTTTGGGCGTAAGATACTCCTTCCCCGCCGGCAGCGCGTCCGTCAGAAGCCTCTCAGCATCCAGCCTGCCCCAGTGCACCTTTGCGCGGGCAAGGGCCCGACGGGCACCTTCAATGCAGGCGGAACGCTTGATGACCTCCACCCAAGGGCACGCATCCACCAGCCACCGCACGAGGCCGAAGTAGCTCACAGGCATGGCCTCCCCAGGCCACAGCCGGACTATGAGGCCCTTCATGGCCTGCTTGGCTACCTTGTGGAGCTCGACCAGCTGCTTCAGCTGGTCGCTAGGGGGCACCGGATGTCCGGCCTCAGCATACTGAGACCAGAAGACCTTCTCCGTTGAGCTCCCCTCCTCGGCCCGGTAGAATGCGGTGGCATCGGATACGCTGCGAGGCAGATCTGCAAACGCTCCTGGAGAGCTCCGAATTCGGTAAGTAACAGGTAATTTACATTCTCATTCTTGCTTTGCATGAAAAATGCCTTACCCGCCGCTATTTTCTTCACCGCCTCAATCTCCTGGAGGGCCTTATGGGCCTCGGCCTTAGCGGCTTTGGCACTTTCAAGAGCCGAGGCAAGCTCGGACTCTCGAGTCTTCGAGTCGCGCTCCAAACTCTCATGCTTCTCCGTGAGAGACTGGTGCTTCTGCCGTACCTCCGACACCCGTGCCTCCTGCTTCTCTCGCTCTGCTCGTTCCGCGGCCGCATTGCGTTCAGCCGCGGACACGGCCTCGTTCAGGGTCGCCACCTCGTTCGTGGCCCCTGCAGTACCCACGTTATCCTTGTTATTTCTATTGCAACCAAAATCCTTTTCTGTAAGGTACAAATTTCAAAGTGGTGTTACTCACCTTCTTTGTCCTCGAGCTGCTTCTTGGCAAGTCCGAGCTCTTGCTCGGACCGCTCGAGGTCCTGCTTCAAAGCACCAACCTCCGCAGTCAGTGCGGCAGAGGTCAGCAACGCAGCCTGCAAAACCACATTGACATAATTTTTAGCACTCCTGCGTATATCTTTTTTAGATTCTCAGTCCGGTTTTTCTTTCCGAACACCGGACCGAGCATCAAGGGCTACTGTCTATGCGGTATCATATTACATATTTTAAACTTCTTACCTCAAAGCCTGTTAGAAGGCTACTGCAGGCTTCGGTCAGCCCGCTCTTGGCGAGCTGAACCTTCTGAATCACCGCACTCATGATAGTGCGGTGCTCTTCCTCGATGGAAGCGCCGTTGAGCGCCTCCAACAAGTTGTCCGGCGCCTCCGGTTGGACGGAGGCTGTTGGCGTCACAGTCTTGCCCTTCTTACGAAGGGGCCGCCTGCCGGACTCCGGAACCACTGCAGGTTCCGGCATCGAGTCTGGCGCAAAGTACGGGAGGCTGCCTTGCGGCACCTCCGGAGCCTCCTCCTGATGGGTCCCCTACTGGGACCCCACCTCGGCGTCGTCAACATCACGATGGGTGGAGGCGGTCGGAATGGAATCTACATCCGACGGAGCCAAGGACCCGCTCGATGAAGCGGGAAGATCATCATCGGCTGGACTACAGGTAGTGTGCGGCATTAGAAGGACACTATGTGACACAAAAGAGAAATTATAAATCATTCAGGAATCCGGATACTTACGATCTTGCCGGAGGCCTGGCCCTTGAGGGCCACTCTTCGTCGCCGATGTTGGCGTTGGCGGAGCTATCCGGGGGAAGGGTCCTTCCCCTCTTGGACCATTCGGCCTCCCCCGTTGGGGAAGCCTTCCTTTTCCTCTCTCCCCCCTTCGGGGGAGAGTCCTCTTTCTCCTCCTCGTCTTAGGGGGAGGAGTCCGCCTCGGAGCCATCGGACGATGAGTCCGATATCACCTGGCGCCTGGAACTTCTTCGAGTTCCCGTGGCCTTCTTCTTGGCCTTCTTCTCCAGCACCACATAAAGTGCCGGGACTAGCAGCCCCGTTAAACGGGCGTCCGCTGGGTCTTCGGGAAGGTGAGCCGAACAGTCTACCTGTCCGGACATCCTCTGCCAGTCCTGTCAAAGGCATTGGGAGTTTTAAATCCCACATAGAGTCAAACTATGAAAGAAAATAAGTGTCCCATAGAGGATAACAAAGCTTACCTCGCCGGCCGGGCGCTTTGTGCTGAATCCGTGGTCTTCCATCGCGGATGCGGGGGCTTCTCCGCCCTTGAACAGCACCCTCCAGGCAGCTTCGTACGTCGTGTCGAAGAGCCCGCTCAGGGTTCGGTGTTGTGCCAGATCGACCTCCCACAAATTGAAGGCCCGCTGTTGGCAGGGGAGAATCCGGCGGACGAGCATGACCTGGATCACATTGACAAGCCTAAGCTTCTTGTTCACCAAGGTCTGGAGACAGTTCTGGAGTCCTGTCAGCTCCTCCGAACTGCCCCATAGCAAGCCCTTCTCTTTCCAATAGGTGAGCTGCATGGGGATACCACATCTGAACTCGGGGGCCGCTGCCCATTTAGGGTCACGCGGCTCGGTGATGTAGAACCACCCTGACTGCCACGCCTTGACGGACTCCACGAAGGCCCCCTCGAGCCAGGTGACATTGGGCATTTTTCCCACCTGTAAGTGCATCTAGTACCCCTTAGTTATTTTGGTGTATTGAAGACTTATAGGTTAAGGGACTAATGCGTTTGTGAGTGTACACAGGTCTATAAGTCTATGAGGAGTTTGATATTTACAGAGAAAGTCGACCCTAAAAATGAAGTTCTTCGACTGAAGACTTTGATATTCTGAAGACTTTCTGAAGACTTTGAAAGTGAAGAAATTGGTGTGACCTTGAAGACTTGGTATTCATTTGAGGAACATGAAGCGTGAAGACTTTTGTTTTCGTAGTTTCATTTTCTCTTTCTTGAGTCATAGGAAACACCGTACTGTTAAAGGGGGTCGAGGAAATACTAAGGAAAAATTTCCATGTGATGCTCAACTCAAAATCCTACACCTACCAATCCCTTCGAGTGAAGCCTTTGGAAATCTCATACAGTTCAGTCACTTTCTTCAGTGACAGAGACGAAGTTCTTCTGGTCGCTGATGAATTTGTTCTGACTGAGGAGTTAGGAATTCGCAAGTGCGAATTGCCTACACAGTGAGGAACATGATAGCCCTGAGGAATTTGAGAGTCAAATTTCCGACCGTTGCTGTGCTGCGCCAGCTGTCCCAAAATATCTTATCCACCTAACGGTCATATCATTGAAGGGCATTTATGTCTTATCATGTCGGGCTGCTCCCTAGGCTATAAATAGCCGCCCCCTACAACCACTAGCTAGTTGGCTGCTCCAAGAGAACTTGACACTTGTCATTTGAGAGCAACGCATCCTCCGAGGACTTTGAGCGAAAATCATCGAGTGAGGAAAACCCAAAACCAAACCCCTACAAACCCAAAGTGATTGAGCATCACTGAAGAAATTGTTCCTGCGTGGATCCGATGCTTGTTACCTTTGAAGACTGTGCTTCTTCCAGACGGTTAGGCGTCATGGTCTAGAGCATCCAAGAGGAATTGTGGATCGCCGAGTGACCAAGTCTGTGAAGGTTTGGAAGGCGCCTGAAGACTTACCACGAGTGATTGGACGAGGTCTGTGTGACCTTAGTTCAAGGAGAATACGGTGAGGACTGGGTGTCCTGAGCTGCGTGCTCAGCGACTGGGTGTCCGGGACTGTGTGTCCTCGAGTTTAAATACTCAGCCGCTCCAACCAGACGTACAACTGAGACAGCAGTTGGAACTGGTCTACCAAATCATTGTCTTCACCAACCTAACTGGTTCTATTTCCTCAACCCTTTCATTTCCTCATTACTGTGTTGAGTGTTTGTTCATATCTGTGTTTGAAGACTTTGACTGAAGACTTTCTCAATTTCCTCAGATCAATTTCTTCAGTCTGTTTGTCTTCACCTTGTGTTATCCTGTGATTATGCTTTCTGTACTCTGTGCTAGTCTTCATTTCATCATGATGACCATGCTTGTATTATGTTATGCTTACTTCTGAGTACTTATTCCGCTGCTAGTAGTTCTTCGCTAAGGAATTTCCTCACCGGCAAATTCCTCAGTGAAGAATTCATAAAAATCGCCTATTCACCCCCCTCTAGTCGATATAACGCACTTTCAATTGGTATCAGAGCAAGGTACTCCCTTGTTCTGTGTGATGTTGGTTTAACCTCCTAGAGTTTTAGTTATGTCGACCGCAGGTATGAAGAAAGTGACATGCCCTATCTTTGACGGTCATGATTATCCCAAGTGGAAGGCCATGATGAGGAAGCGCCTCATGGCAATGAACAGCGAGCTGTGGACCGTCACTGAGATTGGTCTTACTAATCTATGCAAGATGGCGAACGCTGATGATATTCGCAAGTACACTCGACTTGACATCTTGGCGAAGGATATCATCTGTTCCTGCCTATCCAGAGATGAATTCAGGCGCATTATGCATCTTTGCAATGCGAAGCTCATCTGGGACCGAATCTCTGATGTCTATGAAGGTCATCGAACCCGTCATGATCCCTGGTTTGAGGACTTCAATGAATCTCTCAAAACAATGACTTTCGAACCAGAATCATCATCTTCTGCATCATGTCTCATGGCAAAGGGTGACAAGGTAACCGAATGTTCCTCATCCGAGCTCTGTGACTCTGAATCTGATGATGATGAATCTGATGATGACATTGAACCTAGTTATACCAAACTTGTTTACATTGCCACTAAACAACAAACGGCTTTGGAAAAGGTTCAAAACATGCTAGACAAAAGTGATGATATGTTGGGTGAAGAAATGGATCGCACTAAAGCCCTGACTGAAAATCTTCAGAGACTTCAGTCTAGGTTTGATAACCTTCAAAGTCATCATAACACTCTCTTATCTGATCATGAGAAACTTTCTTATGAATTTCTTCAAAGAAAGCAAGATCTTGAGAAGCTAAGAGTGAGTTATGAAGATCTTCAGAAGGAGCGCGATTCATTACTAGCTCAACAAATCAGCGCTTCTTAGGAAGAATTTGTTCCTCCATGCTTAAAGTGCATTGAACGTGAATCTGCTAATTTGTACCTGAATGTTCAAATGCTTCAACTGTTACAAATTCTTCACCTGCCTCTGCTATCATTAATTCCTCATCTGAGGACATTGCTAGTATCACTGACGATGCAGGGCTGAAGGAATTGTACATGAAAGGCATGTACAAAAGCCTCAAAGGGCATCAGACTCTTTGTGATGTGCTTAAAAAGCAGATCCTCAACAGAAACCCTAGAAAAGAGGGTATTGCCTTTGAGAGGAAACTTAATGCTGATGGAACATATTGGAAGCCTGAGCAGTACCCCAAAACATCATGGGTTGCTGCAAAGGGACCTCCAGTTGATCCATCTAACTTATCTGGCTTTACATGTGAATCTCCTCTTTCTTCTGATGAGTCATTTGACTCCAACTCTAAATTGTTCAAAAATCAGAATGGTGAAGTATTTGCTAGATATGTTGGCACTAACTGCAGGAACGGTTCTCCTATGAAGAAAATCTGGGTTCCCAAGAAGTGCCTTGAAAGTCTTCAGGTGAATGTCCTCATGACACCACCTGTGAAGAACAGGAACCCCAGATCAAATCCTTCACGTGGATCAAATTCCTCAAATGGATCAAAGTCCTCACATGATTATCATCGTGCTAACAACTCTGTTTTGCAGGGTAGAGCTAAGGGCTATGAATATGTGCATTATTCTTCAAACCATTATGTTCGTAAGTCCTCGAAGAATTTCTCTGCTTATTCATATGCTTACCCTAACCCCTCTTATGTGAAACAAAATGGTTTGGCCTCTATGCCACCATTCTCGTATGGTACTCGCAGAGTGATGAACTCTTTGCCACCCCTTCAGATGTGGGTGGTGAAGAAAAAGAACTAATCTCTTCTGCAGGGTCAGGTCTCCAGACGTGCTTTAACGTCTGAAAAATTTGCTGGGGACCTGACAAAATTGCCTGAAAGGACGCAGGCAAATTATGATGAAATGAACCTTCATTTCACACGTCCTCATACTGATATATCTATTTATTGATTGATGAAATTCATCTGATGAACTTGATATCATATTTTTCACTAATGAAGCATATGAGATTGTAAGCTACAGTAATTCATCTGCAGGATGATCAACCCAAAGCTACTGAGTGGGTCCTCGATAGTGGATGTACGAATCACATGGCTGGTGACAAGAATCTATCGATGGATGCTCCCTTATCACCATCACATCTGAAGCATATCATCTTTGCTGACAAAGGCAAAAGTCAGGTATTGGGTCTTGGTAAGGTTGTAATCTCTAAGGATAAACACATGGACAAAGTCATGCTTGTTGAGTCCTTAGGATACAACCTCATGTCAGTCTCAATGCTTTGTGATCTTGATATGGTTGTTGTCTTTGGCAAGTATCGCTGTGTTGTGATTATGGAAGCTGACAATTCCAAAGTCTTCGAAGGCTTTTGGAAAGGAGACCTGTATATTGTTGATTTCTCTACAGGACCACAACCAGTCGTGTGTCTACATGCAAAAGCTTCAGAAGGCTGGCTATGGCATCGACGACTTGGTCACGCAGGCATGAGGAATTTGCACATGCTTGCAAAGAAGAAGCATGGCATTGGCATTGAGAATGTAAAATTCCTCAAGGATCACTTATGCGGAGCCTGTGAAGCTGGAAAAATGACCAAGGCCAAGCATCCAGCGAAGACTATCATGACCACTACTCTTCCATTCGAATTGCTTCACATGGACCTCTTCGGACCTAATCATTACTCAGCAGTCACTAATGATGTATCTCTATATGGTTTTGTCATTGTTGATGATTACTCTCGATATACATGGGTACACATTGTTACTTACAAACATGAAGTGCAGGAAGTCTTCAAACGTTTTTCCTCGAGGGCTTCAACCAACTTTGGTGTGAAGATCAAGCACATCAGAAGTGACAATGGAACTGAGTTCAAGAATTCCGGTCTTGATGACTATCTTGATGAACTTAGTATTACTCATGAGTTATCTGCTCCCTATACTCCTCAGCAAAATGGCGTCGTGGAGCGCAAGAACAGAACTCTTGTTGAGATGGCTCGCACTATGCTTGATGAATACAAAACGCCTCATCGTTTTTGGATTGATGCAATTGATACTGCGTGCCACATCATCAACAAAGTATATCTTCACAAATTCTTCAAGAAGACGGCCTATGAACTCCTCACTGACAAGAAACCCAATGTGAGTTATTTCAAAGTCTTCGGTGCTAAATGTTGGATTAGAGATCCTCACCACAATTCTAAATTTGCACCGAAAGCACATGAAGGTTTTATGCTGGGTTACGGAAAGGACTCGCACACCTACAGAGTCTTCAACATTGTTCTTCACAAGATTGTTGACACTGTAGATGTGCGGTTCGATGAAACTAATGGCTCGCAAAGAGAGCACCTACCTTCTGTGTTAGATGAACCAGCACCTGAGGATTCTATCAAGTTCAAGGCAACTGAGGATGTCATTCCTACTGAAGAATCTGCTGAAGAATTCATTCCAGTTCATGAAGAACGTCGAGCTGATGCACCAGAAGAGAATGCTGAGGAAAATGCTGCTGAAGAAAATGCTGATCAAACTCCTCAGCGACAACCAGCTCATCCTCGCGTTGCAAAAGAAGTGCAAGTGGAGGAGATCATCGATGACATTAGAGCACCAGGTCCTCTCACACGCTCAAAAGCTTCACATTTATCCAACTTTTGTGGGCACTATGCTTTTGTCTCTATCACAGAGCCCACTAAGGTAGATGAAGCATTTTTGGAGCCGGACTGGATTCAGGCTATGCAAGAAGAATTACATCAGTTCGAGCTCAAGAATGTCTGGAAACTGGTCAATTGTCCAGATCCTCGCAAGCATAATATCATTGGCACAAAGTGGATCTACCGCAACAAGCAAGATGAAAATGGCCTTGTGGTGAGGAATAAGGCACGACTGGTAGCTCAAGGCTACACACAGGTTGAAGGAATTGATTTCGATGAAACTTTTGCACCTATTGCTAGACTTGAGGCTATTCGCATATTAGTTGCTTATGCTAACCATCATGATATCATCTTATATCAAATGGATGTGAAAAGTGCATTCCTCAATGGTAAGCTTGAGGAAGAAGTATATGTTGCTCAACCCCCAGGTTTTGAAGATCCAAAGAATCCTGACAAAGTCTTCAGACTTAATAAGGCCCTCTATGGCCTCAAGCAAGCCCCTCGGGCGTGGTATGATACATTGAAGGAATTCTTCGTGAAGAATGGCTTCACACCCGGTTCACTCGACCCTACTCTCTTTACTAAATCTTATGATGGCGAACTGTTTGTGTGCCAAATATATGTTGATGATATTATCTTTGGCTGTACTGACCAACGTTATAGTGATGAATTTGCCTATATGATGAGTGAAGAATATCAAATGTCTATGATGGGAGAGTTGAAATTCTTCTTCGGTCCTCAAATTCGTCAACATCGCAATGGTACATTCATATCTCAGGAGAAATACCTCAATGATGTACTGAGGAAATTCGGCATGCAAGATTGCAAAGGCGTCAAAATTCCTATGCCCACAAATGGCCATCTATGCACTGATGAAAATGGTATTAACTTTGATCACAAGGTATACCGCTCCATGATTGGTTCTTTACTGTACATATGTGCATCTAGGCCAGATATAATGCTTACTGTTTGCATGTGTGCCCGATTTCAAGCTGCACCAAAGGAATCACACCATAAGGCTGTGAAGCATATTCTTCGATATCTAGCTCACACACCAACACTAGGATTATGGTACCCCAAGGGCTCTACTTTTGATCTCATTGGATATTCTGACTATGACTATGCTGGTGATCGTGTGGACTGCTAGTCAACTTCTGGCACTTGTCATTTCCTCGGACGATCTTTGGTCTGTTGGTCCTCGAAGAAACAGAACTGCGTATCACTGTCTACTGCGGAAGCTGAATACATTGCTGCTGGCTCTTGATGTGCTCAACTGCTTTGGATGAAGCAAACACTCAAGGACTATGGCGTCAACGTGAAGAATGTGCCTCTCCTCTGCAACAATGAGAGTGCCATCAAGATTGCACACAACCCAGTTTAGCACTCGAAGACAAAGCACATCCAGATTCGTCATCATTTTCTTCGTGATCATGTGTTGAAGGGCGACATCTCCATCGAGCACGTGAAGACTGAAGAACAGCTAGCTGATATCTTCACTAAGCCCTTGGATGAGAAGAGATTTAGCAAGTTGCGGTGTGAGCTAAATATCTTAGAATCCTCGAATGTTCTTTGAAAAGGACACACACCCTAGCACTTATGCAAAATTGATGACTTAGATGTGCAACACATGAAGAAACGTTTTTCTTCAATCAATGAAGAGTAACACTCTAAGTGTGAAGAAATTAATGAAGAATTTGATTCTCAGAACCCTACGACAATTGTACGCGGTGTCTGAAATCATCATTCTTATACGGTGGGTCACGCCACCACAAAAAGTTGAAAATCTTCAATTTGAGTCTTTCCTCAGTTTTGAAATTCTTCAGTTTTTCAAATTCTTCAACTTTGCAAAATCTTCACTGTTTCCGTCGTTTTTCTTCATTGGTTATATATATATATATATATATATATATATATATATATATATATATATATATATATATATATATATATGAGTTTATGTCCTCTACAGCATTCACTTATAGCTATTTCTTCAAGTTGCTTTTTCTGCTAAGTGAATGTGATCGGACCCTTCCCCCTCTATGCTATACTCAACCCAATCTATTCACAAATTCTTCATGTGCGTTCTATTTGAAACTCGTTCAAAATCTTCATTGTGTCCTTGTCAGCTGAAGAAATTGCGAACGAAACTTTAAAACAAATCTTATCGAAATTTTCGGTTTTGCCGCTCAAACCGTTCCGGATCCCACAATGCAATATTCTATTCACCCACAATCATACGTGGGTGACACATGTCGCGAGAAGGAGAAAGGGCAGGGGCATATTCGTCCCAAATCTTCGGGCGAACAGTTTTTACCGTGTCTATAAATACCCCTCTCCCCTTCCTCACTTCATTTATTCCGCTCGATTGCTACTCTCTCACTCGAGCTCCTCAAACCCTAGCGCCACCGCCACTCCATCATCGCCGGTGAGGAAGAGGTTCGCTGCCTCGACCTCGTCGCCATCGTACTCACGCCGACCGCGGAAATCTTCACTCCGCCGCCGCCGTAGCTGTCTTCCTCTGCCAAGTTAGGGCGTGGGAGATCTAACCTGACAAACTTCACATCCGTTCTTCTCAGTTCGTCGTGTTCTTCACTTCGGGTAATTAAAAGTTATTTTTATTACTCACTTTGATTCTCAAACTTTCCTGAAAATCTTCAAAGGTGTTTATTCTTCAAATCTTCACACATATGAACACGTCACATATCATATGATCTTGAACTGTTTCTCTAAGCAATCATTTTCTTCAAGATTCCCTAATTGTGTGGATCTTTGATCTGTACAACTCTGGAACCTAAGACAAGAACGCTTAGTGAAATTCCTCAAGGTTCATCTGGTCAAATTCCTCAAAACTTGTTCTTTTTGAAAAACCTTCTGAGAACGCATATGACCTCTCCAAATTCCTCGCACCTATACTCTGTTCATAGGTACTGATGTCTGCTGCAGAATCACTAGGTTCTCATCAACTTAACTCATTTGCAGCGTTCCTCGAAGAAAAACTGCATACTTCTTTAGAGAATTTGATTGTTCAAATTCCTCAACTGAAGAATATGGCAGACGGTAAGAAGCCGCAGAAAGGAGGAAAGAAACCTGAGGTTATGACTGCGTTTGAAATCCCTGAGGAAATTTATGCTGACTATTGCACACCTGTTGAAGCAAAATTTGGCAAAGTAAACAAAAATCAGCGCAAGGTGCGCATACAGAGGATTGAACAGAGATGGGCAAGGGAATGGAGGGAATACAGATATGTGACTCCAAAGTACATGAAGAAATTCGCCCTCAATCCTCCATTCCCAAGAGCTCCATTGGCACCTGGCCAAGTAGCTGATCCCACCAGCATCAAGCGTGGTGAGGACTTTCCTGAAGAATGGGCTAAGCGCCAAGCTAAATTGGCAAGACAAGCCAAGGAGGCAGTGAAGAAATTCAATGAGGATTCTGCCACTGCTACTGCTACTGAGGCCTCGGTCAAACCGAGGAAATCCATGCCAAAGAAGCCTGCTCGTAAGACAAGTGCTTCACCAACAGCGCCCTCACGGCCAAGTTCCTCACCAATGCCCTCACGGCAAATTCCTCACACTGCTACTGCTCCACCAAAGTCCTCAGCAGCTCCTTCAAAGTCCTCAGCTCCTGTGCATCTGGCTACATGTCAAAGGACTGCTGGTTTCTCGATTGCCTCTGGTGTTTCAGCAAGTTCCTCAGCTGCACCTATTTCCTCATCTGGCCCCACACTGTTGAAGACCAAAGCAATAGCTTGTCGAGGTCCTCGGCCAAGTCCAAAGAAGAAACAGGTCGCATTCCATGTGCCTTCTGATGATGAAGCTTCTAATGATGAACTTGCAGAAATCATCAGAGACAGACAGGTGAAGGCCGCTAGAGCCAAAGGAACATCTGTGCCACTGCATTTGGATCCGAGGAAAATCCTTGATTACATTGATCTCTGGCACAAGGATCCAAGCACCCCAATGCCTGATTTTCATCTGACCTCTAGTCAAAGTCACATGCTGACCCATTTCATCACTTAAGAGAAATGGAAGTTTGAAAAGGCAAGAGAGATCAAGAAAGTGCAATACAGAAAGGAGAAGCTCCTAAAGAAAAATGTTGTCAGAATGACACCTGAGGAACTTCTACAGGCTCAGTCTGAAGTTCAAGCCCTCAGCAAAGACTTTGATGCCTACTATGCTGATTGGCAAGGAGCTAAAGTGAGATTCGTCAATCTAACGAAGAAATTCGCAAATGTTGCAGCCCCATCGCAACAAGAAAATCTTCAGGCTGTAGACTCTGCTCAGCCTGCTGAAGAACATGCCAGCAACGACTTTCAGCCTGCTGAAGAAAATGCTAGTTCCAGGGATGGTGAAGAAATTCCAGCCGCTGAAGAAATTGCCAGGGCATCCACTAGTGGTGCGCCTGAAGAAACTGAAGAGATCGGAGCAACTACATCAGTTGCACCTGAAGAAAATGAACCAGATTCCTCAGCTCCTCCCGCGCCTACACCAACTCCAATTCTTCCATCTGCATCTGATGTGAAGAAGACCAAGGTTGCAGAGCGAGCTGCAGTGAAGAAAAGGAAGGCATCAGTTGCGTCAAATTCTTCAGCTGCGAAGAAAATGAAGCCAATGACCAGCTCATTTGAAAATCCTATTGATGCTGTTCCAATTTCCTCCATGCCATCAAAGGACCTTGTTCCTTTTGGAGAAGACTATGAGATCCCAAGCGGATCTGATGAAGGAAATCATTCTGCTGCTTCGTCAGAGCAGATTGATGAAGAAATTGAAGTGGACGAAATCCCTTCAACGCTAGTCATTTCCTCACCTATGCCTCAGTTCACAGCTGAAGAGGCTGGTGTTGAGGAAATTGAAGATGAAGATGTGGATATAGGATGCACCACACCTGTGATGAATGATGACTTTTGGGAAAGTCAGCATCCCAATACTCCTCTCTTCACACCTATCCAACAGATTCCTCAGTCCCCTGCACCAACAGTTCAAATGGGCTCTGAAGAAACTCAACCCACTCCCTCTGTGCATGAAGACATTCCAGCCGCTAGTGCTGAAGAACCTGCTACTGCTGATCCTCAGATTGCACAAGAAGAGGAACCAGAAATTCCTCAACCTGAAGAACCTGAGCTCGCGATTCTTGAGGTGGTGATGCAACTCACTGACACCCCTCTGCCAAAGCCAAAGAATCCGTTCTCAAGCAAACAGAAGTTCAAGGCTGAAGACTTCTTTTCCGAGCATGTATTCTTCACTGACTACAACCCCTATGACTCTGCTCGCATAAGGAAGAGGCGTTTCTGGACTGCTAGTCAAGCCAACTTCTATTCCTCTATGCTGTTTGACAAAGATAAAATCTTCGATCATGCACATATTCCTCACGTGGATATGAAATCTCTGCCATGCTTCGAGACAGTCCTTAGTGTTCTTCACGATGTAGGATTACTCAATTTCTGCACTGACATCTGTGATTGGAAAGAAGAACTCATTCTTCAATTCTACGCTACACTGCATATCACTGGAGACGCTGAAGATGTCAACTCATGGGTGTTGGACTGGATGACTGAAAACACTCACTACAATGCACCGGCAACTGAATTGCTTCGTGTCCTTCCTCTCAATCCTCCCCATGACAGTGCACGTTGCACCTACAGTGACCCTGAACTGACAAATCACTATATGCAAGTGCTCATGAAGCCTTTGAAGCCTGGGCAGGCCCCACGAACCAAATTCCTCGTCAAGGAATTACTCTATGTGCCTCGGACTGTCTATCGCATTCTGACGAAGACAATGAGTCCTATCAAAGGCCACGACTCAAATGATGAAGAAGTCGTTGGCATCATGAAGAATATGCTTTTCAACATCATTCATGGCGTTCCCGTCAACTTCCATGATTTCTTCATGAGGACTCTGGGCAATATTGCTATGTCACCATTCGAGCTGAAGCCATATGCTCCTTGGATTATGAGATTCGTCAAGGCAAGATCTTCACTGAATTACAAAGCTGACACTCTAAACCACGGTAGCTACTTGACTGCCATTGAAGTCCTCAAACGGACAGTTTCATCAGATGATGATAAAGGCAAGGCAGCTGCTGTGATCGATGAAGGCATTCGTCCATTGGATGGTCAATTTCGCAAGGCTACATCTTACTCTACCAATGACAACTCTGCCACACATGACTCTGCCACAAATACCTCAGCCAAGCAAAATCCTCAAGCCACAGCACCCAGGGTGATGACTGACCGTGAGTTACTCCTCAGTCTTCATCAGAAGGTTGATCGCAATCACAAATGGGTAAAGCGTCAGTTTGGTGCACTTCTTCACCATATGACCTCAACACACAATGTTGTGAAGAAGAACAAATACTACCTTCATGAAACCTTCAACCGCACCTGGGCTGTCATCACTCATGTCTATAGCGCTGAAGAACTGAAGACTAAGGAAGAATTTGACTGGTCTGCACCTCCTTCGAAGAAATTCAAGAGGGTCAAAGTTCCTCCACTGGTGGCCAGCTCTTATTCTTCATCGCGTGACACTGATGAGTATGAAGATTTGGACGACACTGCGGCAGGCCCTACTACAACAAACAACCCCGACAACGCTGGCGCTCCTCCATCGACTTGAAATTCTTCAGGGGCGTTAGTCCTCAGTTTCAATCCTTTTTGGTCATTTGATGACAAAGGGGGAGAAATCTGAGTTAGTCTTCTAGCGGGTCTATATTAAGGGCATTTTTTAAGTTACAACTCTCGTTCTTCTGACTTTTATTTGGATCGAGTTGTAATCTTAAACCCGATGGTGCGTTGATACTTTTTGTTGCATTATGCTTTTGATGCTTTCGGCATGCTTATTCCTCGTTAATGACATTGCACGCATGCTGAATCTCATCAGGCACCATATTTCATCATGCATTTCAAATTCTTCATATTATATATCAAATGCGTGTATGAATTACAAGATATATGGGGAGATCTCCATGATTCAACTCTTCAAATGTGCATTGCCTCAAACGCAAATTCCTCACTATGCACATCTTCAGGGGGAGTTCTTCTATATCTTGCTATCAAATTCCTCAATCTCAGTATTTACACTTCATACATTTATCCCCGCTGAAGACTTATAGGTTAAGGGACTAATGCGTTTGTGAGTGTACACAGGTCTATAAGTCTATGAGGAGTTTGATATTTACAGAGAAAGTCGACCCCTAAAAATGAAGTTCTTCGAATGAAGACTTTGATATTCTAAAGACTTTCTGAAGACTTTGAAAGTGAAGAAATTGGTGTGACCTTGAAGACTTGGTATTCATTTGAGGAACATGAAGCGTGAAGACTTTTGTTTTCGTAGTTTCATTTTCTCTTTCTTGAGTCATAGGAAATACCGTACTATTAAAGGGGGTCGAGGAAATACTAAGGAAAAATTTCCATGTGATGCTCAACTCAAAATCCTACACCTACCAATCCCTTCGTGTGAAGCCTTTGGAAATCTCATACAGTTCAGTCACTTTCTTCAGTTACAGAGACGAAGTTCTTCTGGTCGCTGATGAATTTGTTCTGACTGAGGAGTTAGGAATTCGCCAGTGCGAATTGCCTACACAGTGAGGAATATGATAGCCGTGAGGAATTTGAGAGTCAAATTTCCGACCGTTGCTGTGCTGCGGGCCAGCTGCCCCAAAATATCTTATCCACCTAACGGTCATATCATTGAAGGGCATTTTTGTCTTATCATGTCGGGCTGCTCCCTAGGCTATAAATAGCCGCCCCCTACAACCACTAGCTGGTTGGCTGCTCCGAGAGAACTTGACACTTGTCATTTGAGAGCAACCCATCCTTCGAGGACTTTGAGCAAAAATCATCGAGTGAGGAAAACCCAAAACCAAACCCCTACAAACCCAAAGTGATTGAGCATCACTGAAGAAATTGATCCTGCGTGGATCCGACGCTTGTTATCTTTGAAGACTGTGCTTCTTCCAGACGGTTAGGCGTCATGGTCTAGAGCATCCAAGAGGAATTGTGGATCACCGAGTGACCAAGTCTGTGAAGGTTTGGAAGTCGCCTGAAGACTTACCATGAGTTATTGGACGAGGTATGTGTGACCTTAGTTCAAGGAGAATACGGTGAGGACTGGGTGTCCTGAGCTGCGTGCTCACCGACTGGGTGTCCGGAACTGTGTGTCCTCGAGTTTAAATACTCAGCCGCTCCAACCAGACGTACAACTGAGACAGCAGTTGGAACTGGTCTACCAAATCATTGTCTTCACCAACCTAACTTGTTCTATTTCCTCAACCCTTTCATTTCCTCATTACTGTGTTGAGTATTTGTTCATATCTGTGTTTGAAGACTTTGACTGAAGACTTTCTCAATTTCCTCAGATCAATTTCTTCAGTCTGTTTGTCTTCACCTTGTGTTATCCTGTGATTACGCTTTCTGTACTCTGTGCTAGTCTTCATTTCATCATGATGACCATGCTTGTATTCTGTTATGCTTACTTCTGAGTACTTATTCCGCTGCTAGTAGTTCTTCGCTAAGGAATTTCCTCACCGGCCAATTCCTAAGTGAAGAATTCATAAAAATCGCCTATTCACCCCCCTCTAGTCGATATAACGCACTTTCACCACCATGGCGCCTCCGCACTCCGCTTGGACGTCCTTCATAACCTTCGGCTTGACATTGAAGTTCTTGAGCCACAAGTCGAAGTGGGGCTGATGCAGAGGAAGGACTCGCACACGACGATAAACGCCGAGATGTTGAGGATGAAGTTTGGCGCCAGATCGTGGAAGTCCAGGCCGTAGTAGTATATGAGCCCCCGGACGAAGGGATGAAGTGGGAAGCCCAGTCCGCGGAGGAAGTGGGGAAGGAATACGACTGTCGGTGTCAAAACCGGCGGATCTCGGGTAGGGGGTCCCAAACTGTGCGTCTAGGCGGATGGTAACAGGAGACAAGGGACACGATGTTTTTTACCCAGGTTCAGGCCCTCTCGATGGAGGTAAAACCCTACTCCTGCATGATTGATATTGATGATATGGGTAGTACAAGAGTAGATCTACCACGAGATCAAGGAGGCTAAACCCTAGAAGCTAGCCTATGGTATGATTGTATGTTGTCCTACGGACTAAAGCCCTCCGATTTATATAGATACTGGAGAGGGCTAGGGTTACACAGAGTCGGTTACAATGGTAGGAGATCTACATATCCGTATTGCCAAGCTTGCCTTCCACGCCAAGGAAAGTCCCATCCGGACACGGGGCAGAGTCTTCAATCTTGTATCTTCATAGTCTTGATAGTCCGGCGGACGTTAATAGTCCGGCTGTCCGGACACCCCCTAGTCCAGGACTCCCTCAGTAGCCCCCGAACCAGGCTTCAATGACGATAAGTCCAGCGCGTTTATAGTCTTCGGCGTTGCAAGGCGGGTTCTCCCTTCAAATTCCATGTACCTGCCGAACAGTGTCCGGCTTTATCTTGAATACTGTGCTCCTCGGCTTCTACGCCAAATAAAGGCCCTCTTCCACGCGTCGCACGAATGCGAAAAGCCAGGGTGTTTTTTGCATTTCACCCCCCAATTGTTCGAGTCGACCGCCTACAAAAGAGGCAAGAATTCAGATCCAAACCACACCATCTTCCTCCCGCGAATACTCCATCGAAGCGCCTTTGACCTAGAAATCCATTCCACCATGGATCGTCACCACGGCTCTTCTTCGCGCGCTCCCAGCCCACCGCCGGGGAGTTGGAGGAGGTGCTCTATTTCGCACAACGAGCTCGAGAAGCTCCAAATGGGGCGATTACTCCCTCCGGCCATTATGATCCCAGTCCGGGCCGGACTGGTTACTTACCAAGGTGGGAGACAGGCGGAGGACACTCCAAGCCCCAATAAGGGGGAGCGAGTATGTTTTGTCCCTTATCTGACAAGGGGACTCGGATTTCCAATACATCCGTTCCTCCGCGGGCTCCTGAAGTTCTACGGACTCCAGCTCCACCACCTTACGCCCGCCTCTGTCCTGCATATCGCGGGCTACGTAGATCTTTGCGAGCTATTCCTGGGCATTGAGCCCCATTTCGCATTGTGGAAGAGGCTGTTTTGCCTCGTACCCCGTTCTTACCAGGGGTCCATATATCAAGTGGGCGGCGCCGAAATATGGCGCATCGCCAGGACCGGATACCTATCCGGCACTCCCAAGAGGGCGTCCGAAGACTGGCCCTCGGAATGGTTTTATATAGAAGACGCTCCGCTGCCAGACCCAGTCCGGATCGGCCTCCCGGAGTTTAGTGCTGCTCCCTTGAAGAAACGCCTCAGCTGGCGCCCGCGGAGCCCCCGATTGGAAGAAGACAAGAGCGTCCATTACTTGATGGGCCGGATAAGATTAATGGCTCATTCCGGCTTGACCATGATCGGAGTCATGGCGACATGCATCAAGCGAGGGGTACAACCACTGCAATACAGAGGCCACCCCATGTGGGATTTTAACGGGGAAGACGATGCTACCCGGCATGGCCGCAAAGGGCCGGATTCGACCGAGGATCTGGTGAAGATCTTGTCCAGTCTGTACAAGGGGGAGAAGGAGGACTTCCTTCGAACGAACCCTTTGGATGGGTTCTCCATGATCAACCCCAGAGGATGGGTTAGTGAACGCCTTGAAGGGCCCAGCCCAGGCTTTTGAAGTTTAAGCTTATTACATTATGTCTTCGGTGCAGGGTCTACGCCGGATTGTGGAGGACATGGTAAGTCCTGCTCCGCAACCCGAGGATCCAGAAGGATCCCTGGGTCCGGCCTCTGAAGAGGACCCGGATATCGAGGTGGAGCTGATCGACGGGGTGTATCGCCAGCTCAGCATAGACAATGCTTTTGTCGCCATTATGGTAGACTACCCCGGACTAAGTCCGGCTTCCCAGGTGACTGCGACCGAAGTCCGGACACCATTATCTCATCCCTGCCCATTTCTGACCTTCGCGAACGATGGTATTTTGCAGGAAGCGCCTTTACGGCAGGAAGCCGAGCCTGCGGTGGCCGACCAATAGAGGTCAGTCCGAACCAGCAGGCGGAAAAGGAGTGCAGTGCGGACGAAAACGTCGCCGCAAAGGTGTAGCTCGTATTTGAATTTTTAGAGCAACGTTCCGAGGAAACGTCTAAGTGCCCATGATTTCTGTAGGAGAAAAGGCGCTCGCCGGACTGCGAGCGCAAGAATTGCCAATCCGACCAACACCGGCCAGGCCCGTGCGCCCGGCCTCGAGGGGGAGGCAAGCGCAAGACGCGAGCCGGATCCTTCTCCAACGGAGGATACCGACAGACTGTCCGTCGCCAAGTCTGAGGTGGAGAGCGCCATGAACCATAGGCGCCGCCGGACAGTATTTCAAGAGGCGTGCTTTTCCCCTGAGGCATTGGACGCCTTTAACGCAGGGGACGCGCATCTCCGTGCTGCTCAAAATGGTTTTACCAGAGCCACAGAGCAGTATGTGAAAGACATACGGGTAAGGAAATTTTAATGGTTGTATATACCAGTAGCCCCCGAGACTTAAATTAGTTGTGCTAACTGATTTAAGGATCATTGTAAATTTCAGGCACTTAACGAGAAGAACGCCCAGCTGTCTCGGGAGCTGCAAGATTGCAAGGCCCAACTTGAGGCCGCACTTGCTGCCGCAGGAGGAGACGGAAAGACCCCTCCTGGTAACACATTTTTATAAATATAAGCGTTGTGCGGCGTGCGCGCGAGTCTAATAATGACATTTGCAGGTACCGCCGGACAAGATCCGGACAGGCAAGAACTACTGCGCCAGCTGAAGGCCGGCGAGAGGGTGCTGAATAGGGTGCAGCAGGAAAGGAACAAGCTCCAAGATGCCAACGCCAAGCTCGGAGAAGAGCTAAAAGGCGTACAGGCGGAGCTGTCCGGCTCCGTTAAGGAGAACCAGTGGCTTCGTCGCAGCATTTATAGTAAGTGCTTGAGCGAACTCTTTTGAAAAGAAGAGTCCGGCGAGGAAGCGTTTTGACATGATATGTCTTGTAGGTATACTCACGGGTCGTCCTGCAGAGGAGATGCCCATATCAATGGGTGATCAACTTCCCGAACTGTTGCAACTACTCGAACGAGTTCGGCAGGCAATGAACGGCGTCGTTCAGGCTTTATGGCCAGCCCTCACCCTACCCAAGAGCCTCGGGGAGCTTGCGGAGAAGCTGCAGGGAGTGCGGCAGCGCTTCCGTTTGTGGAAGTTTTCAGCTTGCCGTGAAGGTGCGAGGGAGGCTTGGGCCATGGTGAAGACGCGGTACAAGAAGGCGGATCCCAACCATATGGCCGAAGTTGGACCGGTGTGGCCTGATGGGAAGGAGATCCCTGTGAGTTTAGTGTATAGCCAAGTAGAGTTGGCTGCTAAATTTTCCCAATAGGACTGTAAATTAGACAGCCTGTTAGACGGGATTGAAGAGGAATACAATCAATAAATTTGACAATGTATGTTATCCTTTAAAGTGACATGTGAAATGCCTTCTAGCCGGATTGTAGATCGTTTGTCTTTGCCGACCTTTCCGCTTCGACCTCGGGACCCTAGAGTCCGGAGTGTGTCCGAATACCTTTTTGGTTAAGAAACAACCGTGGTATGCATGGAGACCAGGCGTAGGGGCCATTAGTGCTTTATCAGACAAGTGCCCAACTAGTTATGTTATATTACATGGTTAGTAAGAAACATCTTCCAGGGAGAATAGTTCCGTTAAGGGTTCCTTTCGCTGGGAGGCATGCCCTAAAGTGCATGTCCGGACTGCAATGAAAGCAGTAAAACATCTGGGGGCAGATAGATAAATAGGTAAAAAGTCATCTTTTAAGTCACCGACCGAATATTCCCTTAAGAACGCTAGCTTTCGGCTTCACCCAGTCTGAGGTACACATCCGGCTGACCCGGCAGTAACAATCGCAGAGGTGCTCCCTTTACCTCCTAGCCGAACAATCGGGAACGTAGGGGTAAGCACAGGAGCCAGACAACCCATCTTGGCCAAAACTTAAGTCATATCGATGCATATAATAGCGAATAAAAGGTACATGTGGAAGCTTGACACATGTGATGGGTATAAAACCCGTATAATTAAGCTTATGTAAAAGAAGCCCCCAGGAATAATGAGTGCGGATAGCACATCATGCGTATAATTGAGCTTCTGTAAAAGAAGCCCCCAGGAATAATGAGTGCGGATAGCACATCATGCGTATGCAAAGAATGCAAAAAATAGGCCCGAAAGGGCTTTTAAATGAGGAGGATAAAAAAGAGAAACAAAAGACAGCCGAAGTGCAAAAATATGGACGGGGGAAGGGGACGAACTCTTAGTCCGGCGCTAGGCATAGAATCATCGGAGGCGGGCTGCGTTCCATGGGTTCGGCTCGAGTCAATGATCCGACGCATTTCGTAGACGGTACGCTCCGCCGATCAGTACTTGATCGATGATGAAGGGACCCTCCCATTTGGGCTTGAGCTTGTCCTTTTTCTTGCCCGGCAGGCGTAGAACTAGTTCACCAATGTTGTAAGTCTTGGCCCGTACTTCTCTGCTTTGATATCTTCGGGCCTGTTGCTGATAGAATGCGGAACGAGCCTTCGCGACGTCACGTTCTTCCTCCAATGTGTCCAGGCTGTCCTGCCGATCAAGCTCTGCTTCTCTTTCCTCATACATGCGCATTCGAGGTGAGTCATGAATAATGTCACAGGGCAAGACTGCCTCTGCGCCGTATACCATAAAAAATGGTGTGAATCCGGTAGTACGGTTAGGCGTTGTCCGCAGCCCCCAAAGTACGGAGTCGAGCTCCTCGACCCATTGTGTGTCGGATTTGGTGAGTGACCTCACTAGTCTGGGTTTAATGCCGCTCATTATTAGACCATTTGCTCTTTCCACTTGACCGTTGGTTTGAGGGTGATAGACTGACGCATAGTCGAGCTTGATGCCCATATTTTTGCACCATGACTTAACCTCGTCGGCTGTGAAGTTCGTGCCGTTATCGGTGATGATGCTGTGGGGGACTCCGTAACGGTGTACCACCCCTGATATAAAGTCTATCACTGGTCCGGACTCTGCCGTTTTGACCGGTTTGGCCTCTATCCATTTGGTGAATTTATCCATCATGACCAATAGGTACTTTTTCTTGTGGGTTCCCCCTTTAAGGGATCCAACCATGTCAAGCCCCCAGACCGCGAACGGCCAGGTAATGGGTATGGTTTTGAGGGCGGTGCGTGGCATATGGCTCTGATTAGCAAAGAGCTGACAACCAACGCATCGCTGGACCAAGTCCTGTGTGTCTGCCCGAGCCGTCGGCCAATAAAATCCTGTACGGAATGCCTTTCCTACAAGGGCTCGGGCTGCTGCGTGGTGTCCACCTAGTCCGGCATGAATTTCAGCCAGGAGATTTCGCCCTTCTTCTTCGGAGATACACCTTTGAAGGACTCCGGTGGTACTTTTCTTGTAAAGTTCTCCCTCATGGACCTTGTAGGCCTTCGATCGCCAGACTATGCAGCGGGCCTCATTTTGGTCTTCGGGAAGTTCCTGCCTAAGTAAGTAGGCTAGGAAAGGTTCTGTCCACGCGGCGATTACCGCCATTATGACGTGGGCGGAGGGTGTTATGTTGTCTGTCGAATCACCAGTTGGTGCGGTTTTCTCCGGTTTGTAGCTACCGGGCTCCTCTTCCCATAGTACGGATGGCTTGAAGAGCCGTTCCAGGAAGATATTTGGAGGGACAGCATCACGTTTAGCACCGATGCGTGCCAGGACGTCGGCCGCTTGGTTATTATCTCGGGCTATGTGGTGGAATTCGAGTCCTTCAAACCGGGCTGACAATGTTAGGACAGCGTTACGATATGCTGCCATTTTCGGATCCTTGGCATCGAAGTCTCCATTTATCTGGGATATTGCAAGGTTTGAGTCCCCGCGCACCTCTAGGCATTGAATGCCCATGGAGACCGCCATCCGGAGACCATGTAACAGGGCCTCGTATTCGGCTGCATTGTTGGAGTCCGTGTACATTATTTGAAGTACATACTGGACTGTATCTCCGGTGGGGGACGTCAGGACGACGCCAGCCCCCAGTCCGGCCAACATTTTGGAGCCGTCGAAATGCATAGTCCAATTGGAGTACGCGCCGTACTCTTTAGGGAGTTCGGCTTCAGTCCATTCGGCGACGAAGTCAGCCAAAACTTGTGACTTTATAGCTCGTCGAGTTTTATAAGTGATGTCGAATGGTAAGAGCTCAATGGCCCATTTTGCTATCCTGCCCATTGCGTCGCGGTTATTTATAATGTCATTGAGTGGTACTTCAGAGGCCACTGTTATCGAGCACTCTTGAAAGTAGTGCCGGAGCTTTCGAGACGCCATGAACACCGCTTCTGATAGTGCGGGTAACGGGATTTGCAGGGTGTTAACACAGTGGATACATAATACACTGGTTTTTGAAGAGGGAATTTATACCCTTCTGTCGCTCGTTCGACGACGAGCACTGTGCTTACAACTTGATGTGTTGCTGCGATGTATAACAACATTGGTTCGTCCAGAGTGGGCGCAGCCAGGACCGGATTTGTTGCCAGTATGGCCTTTATTTCCTCGAGTCCGGCAGTGGCAGCATCCGTCCACTCGAAGTGTTCGGTGCGCCTGAGGAGGCGATAGAGGGGCAACGCCTTTTCTCCTAGACGGGAGATAAAGCGGCTTAATGCCGCCACGCATCCTGTTAATTTTTGTATTTGTTTGAGGTCTTTTGGAATATCCAACTGTGACAGAGCTCGGATTTTGGCCGGATTTGCTTCAATTCCTCTACCGGATACAATGAAGCCCAGCAGCTTTCCGGCTGGTACGCCGAACACGCATTTTTCCGGATTCAGTTTGATGTCATATGCTCTGAGGTTGTCGAATGTGAGCCTCAAATCATCTACTAAAGTTTCGACATGTTTTGTTTTGACGACTACGTCGTCTACGTATGCCTCGACTGTTTTGCTGATCTAGGTGGCCAGACATGTTTGAATCATGCGCTGATATGTTGCGCCGGCGTTTTTGAGTCCGAAGGGCATCGTGTTGAAGCAGAATGGTCCATATGGAGTGATAAATGCCGTTGCGGCTTGGTCTGCTTCCGCCATCTTGATTTGATGATAGCCAGAGTATGCGTCCAGGAAGCACAACGAATCGTGCCCTGCTGTGGCATCGATGATTTGATCGATGCGGGGGAGAGGGAAGGGATCCTTTGGGCAAGCTTTATTTAGGTCTTTAAAATCGACACAGAGGCGCCAGGATTTATCCTTCTTTGGTACCATCACCAAATTTGCTAGCCAGTCCGGATGTTTGATATCTCTAATGAATCCGGCTTCCAATAGTTTGGCTAGCTCTTCTCCCATTGCCTGTCTTTTGGGCTCGGAAAATCGTCGAAGAGCCTGTTTGACTGGCTTGAATCCTTTTAGGATGTTGAGGCTGTGTTCAGCCAACCTGCGGGGGATTCCGGGCATATCTGAAGGATGCCAGGCGAAGATATCCCAATTTTCCCAAAGGAATTCGCGCAGTGCGGCGTCTATTTCGGGGTTCAACTGTGCCCCAATGGAGGCCGTCTTTGTTGGGTCCGTTGGATGGACCTGGAATTTTATTATCTCGTCTGCTCGTTTGAAGGAGGTGGACTTGGATCTTTTATCGAGTATCACATCGTCCCTGTTCACCGTAGAGCGCAGCGCGGTGAGTTCCTCTGCTGCTAAGGCTTCGGATAGTGCCTCGAGGGCTAGTGCGGCTGTCTTGTTTTCGGCGCGGAGTGCTATGTCTGGATCACTAGCGAGAGCGATTATTCCGTTGGGCCCAGGCATTTTAAGCTTCATGTACCCGTAATGAGGTATTGCTTGGAAAATTGTGAATGCCTCTCGTCCTAATATGGCGTGGTATCCACTGCTGAACGAGGCCACCTGAAACGTGACTTCTTCGGATATGTAATTGTCCGGAGAGCCGAACACCACATCGAGTGTGATTTTTCCGGTGCAGCGCGCTTCCCGGCTAGGGATTATTCCTCTAAAGGTTGTGCTGCTTCGCTCAATACGGCTCCAATCGATTTCCATTTTTCGCAGAGTTTCCTCGTAAATGAGGTTTAGTCCGCTGCCGCCGTCCATGAGGACTTTTGTCAGTCGAAAGCCGTCCACCATGGGACTAAGTAACAGTGCGGCTGGGGCTCTGGTTGTTCGGAATATGGGCTCGTCGCTGCCATTGAAGGTAATGGCTGTGTCGCTCCATGGATTTGCTGTTGCTACTTGGTAGACCTCGGCGAGTTCGCGGATTGATCGTTTTCGCATATTATTTGATGCGAAAGTCTCGAAGACTGTTGATACCGTGCTGGTATTGTTGGAGTGGTTTCCCGGAGCTAGAAGCTCTTCGCCACTTTTGGCCACCTGCCGTAATATCCAACATGCTCGAAGGCTATGTGTTGGGATGGCTCCCTCTATATTATGAAGCTTACAGGGTCCATTGAGCCATCCCTCCAGTACGGTTCCGTTTCCCTGACTGGGTTTTTGTTTTTTCGTTTTTGTATCTGGGGCCTGAGTGTAAGTCGCCCTTTTACTGCGGACTGGGTTTGGGGCCGGATTATCCCAAAATTGATTTTCGGTTTTCCGGAAACTCTCCATCGCACAGTACTTTCGTACTATGGACGCTAGATTGGTAAAGCGCGTAATTTTGCGACGATCAATGGCATTTAGTATTCCCTTGTCCGTGCAGTTATTGCGGAAGATTGATATTGCATTTTCCTCTCGACAGTCCTTTATCCTGTCCATAACCAGGAGGAATCTGGCCCAGTAGTGATGTACTGTTTCTGTAGGCTCTTGCCGTATTAGAGATAGATCGCATATGTCTGGGCGGGTGGGTGGAATAAAATCCGGATCCCTGCCCATCTTGAGGCTCAAAGGCCAAGGGGTTTCCAAATTCGGAAGTGTGTTTTGCTGGGGACAATCCAGCGAGTCCGGGGCGATGCATGATTTTAAGTTCAATGCTCGATCGAAGTCCGTCCCTCCGCGGGAATCCGGCATGGAGGGTTCGGGAATCCGGACATGAATTGTTTTCAACACCGGCGAAGAGTTGCCGTATTGCTCTTCCACCACTTCGACGTGGTGGGTGGCCTGGGGAGAGTTAATCTCTCTCAGATCGGTTTTAAGCCCAATCTGGTTCTAGTCCGTAGCGACTCCCAGGGAGGCGATGCGATCCAAGAGCTCGTTAACAGACGACAGCTCCATTGGATCTAACTGTTCGGCAGCTTTAGGGCTGACGCGAAGATTGCTTTCGACGACTTGAGAAGTCATTGTCGAAGCAGTGGCCGGACAGGCGGTCATGAGAAAACCACCAAGCCGGATAGTTTGGCCGGCGGCCAAGGCCCATCCGGCGAAAATATCGTCTTTGAAGACGGGGGGAGGCATCCGCTCTATCGGTGATGACACAGAGGAACTCTCAATGAAAGCACCAATGTCGGTGTCAAAACCGGCGGATCTCGGGTAGGGGGTCCCGAACTGTGCGTCTAGGCGGATGGTAATAGGAGACAAGGGACACGATGTTTTTGACCCAGGTTCGGGCCCTCTCGATGGAGGTAAAACCCTACTCCAGCTTGATTGATATTGATGATATGGGTAGTACAAGAGTAGATCTACCACGAGATCAAGGAGGCTAAACCCTAGAAGCTAGCCTATGGTATGATTGTATGTTGTCCTACGGACTAAAGCCCTCCGGTTTATATAGATACCGGAGAGGGCTCGGGTTACACAGAGTCGGTTACAATGGTAGGAGATCTACATATCCGTATTGCCAAGCTTGCCTTCCACGCCAAGGAAAGTCCCATCCGGACACGGGGCAGAGTCTTCAATCTTTTATCTTCATAGTCTTGATAGTCCGGCGGACGTTAATAGTCCGGCTGTCCGGACACCCCCTAGTCCAGGACTCCCTCAACGACCCTCTCATGGGGCCTGGGGGTGGGGATGAGCTGCCCCTCGTCGGGCAGCCGGTGCGCGATGTCGCTGGAAAGGTATCCAGTGCCGCGCAGCTTTTCGATCTGCCCCTCCGTAACGGAGGAGGCCAACCACTTGCCTCCCGCTCCGGACATGGCTGGAGAAGGTCGAGGCGAGATGTGCGGACTTGGGCGCTGGAGCTCGAGTGCGCGGAGATGGATAAGCAAGGGAGGAAGAAGGCGTAGGTAAAAAGGTGGATCCTTATCCCCTTATATATGGGCGGACGAAGACTATGCGTCCCCACCGGCCTGGTAAAACTCGCTTATCTCCCAAGCGCCACCATCAATGGCGCGGTTGGGTTACCCACGTCCGTATTGATGGGAATCCCGGAATAAGGGGAACACGATCTCTGCTTCTACAAGACGTGCCAAGGAAACCGCTTCGCTAAACGTGCTGAGGTGGTATAATAAAAAACGATTTAAGTAAAGGCTTGGTAGTGGTGTGATGTCATGCCACAAAATACGTCAGCAGATTGAACTTGTGTACATATTATTCTCTCTACGGTGGAATGTGGAATTTATTTTGCAGAGCCGGACACTATCCTGGTGTTCACAATCTCCTATGAATTATTCGGAGGAGGAACCCGCCTTGCAATGCCGAACAATATGCGCGCCGGACTCATCGTCATTGAAGCCTGGTTCAGGGGCTACTGAGGGAGTCCTGGACTAGGGTGTGTCCGGACAGCCGGACTATCATCGTCAGCTGGACTCCAAGACTATGAAGATACAAGATTGAGGACTTCGTCCCGTGTCCGGATGGGACTTTCCTTGGCGTGGAAGGAAAGCTTGGCAATACGGATATGTAGATCTCCTACCATTGTAACCGACTCTGTGTAACCCTAGCCCTCTCCGGTGTCTATATAAACCGGAGGGTTTTAGTCCGTAGGACACACAACCATTACAACAATCATACCATAGGCTAGCTTCTAGGGTTTAGCCTCCTTGATCTCGTGGTAGATCCACTCTTGTACTACCCATATCATCAATATCAATCAAGCAGGAGTAGGGTTTTACCTCCATCGAGAGGGCCCAAACCTGGGTAAAAACATCGTGTCCCTTGTCTCCTGTTACCATCCGCCTAGACGCACAGTTCAGGACCCCCTACCCGAGATCCACCGGTTTTGACACCGACAGTCTACAACTCTACTAATCGGGTGTGGGGGACAGAACATTTCTCCCAACCGCCTGGCCTGGTGCTACGAGAGCGAGAGGAGGAGCTGCGATGACCGACCATGATGGGGTGGATTTTTCCGGACGCGCTCTAATGGATACTCGCTGGGAGGAGATGGTGTGATTTGGATCTGAAGATCCCCGACTCTTTAAATAGACGATTTACTTACGTGGTCAGGGTGGCAAATGAAAAAATGCCCCTACTTCTCGCATTCGCTCGACACGTGGAGATAGCCATTATTAAAGCACAGAAGCAGATGAGCGTAACATTAATGCGAAGCCTGACACAGCTCGTTACAACAGGTACTCTAGAGAATTTGGAGAAGAACCCGCCTTGTAATGCCGAAGACAGTCTATGCACCGGACTCATTGTCATTGAAGCCTGGTTCAGGGGCTACTGAGGGAGTCCTGGATTAAGGGGTCCTCGGACACCCGGACTATATACTTTGGCCGTACTGTTGGACTATGAAGATACCTAGATTGAAGACTTTGTCCCGTGTCCGGATGGGACTCTCCTTTGCGTGGAAGGCAAGCTTGGCAATTCGGATATGTAGATCTCCACCTCTGTAACCGACTTTGTGTAACCCTAGCCCCCTCCGGTGTGTATATAAACTGGAGGGTTTAGTCCGTAGGACAACAACAATCATAATCATAGGCTAGCTTCTAGGGTTTAGCCTCTACGATCTCGTGGTAGATCAACTCTTGTAATACTCATATCATCAAGATCAATCAAGCAAGAAGTAGGGTATTACCTCCATTGAGAGGGCCCGAACCTGGGTAAAACCTCGTGTCCCCTGCCCCCTGTTACCATTAGCCTTAGACACACAGTTCGGGACCCCCTACCCGAGATCCGCCGGTTTTGACACCGACAAGGTGGAATAGCCGTGCTGAACGCGGCGGCGCAGGACGTCCGGACTCGGCTTCAGTCTCAGGCCGCCGCCTTGAAGAACTACAACCAGGAGTTCCTACCGACGCGGTCAGCCATCCGGGTAAGCCTCTTGCTTTATGTATTTTGCTCTTGTATTCTTCCATGGGGGCGCATCAGGGCACCCACTGGGTGTAGTCCCCAAGTTCCTGGTCGGCTGCTGAGCAGGCAGCCAGGAACTTCAAAGTAAATTCGGGTGCTGACATGTCTTTACTTGTTCGTCTGTCCTTTTTTCAGGACTATCATAACCTCCGTGCGGCTACCTTCAACTCCCATGCCCGGGAGCTGACTCAAAAGACTGCCGACTTGTCCGAGAGCCAGAGTAAGTGTTCCATCTTCTATCTCTCGTGGGGGCGCATCAGCGCACCCATTGGGTGTAGTCCCCGAGACTCGGGCCGACTGCTGAGCAGTCGGGCCGGAACATTTCTGGCGACCTCTTTCTCACTGTTTATTTTTCTTTGCCGTCTTTGCAGAGGCCAATGCCGACCTGCGGCAGCAACTGGGTGAGGCCCAGACCGCGCTGCGTGCCAAGGAGTCCGAGTGCACCGCCGCGGCTCAGGAGCGCGACCGCCTGGCCAAGAAGCTGGTTGACCAGGAGGAGAGCCATAAGGTGGCCCTGAAGGCGGGGAAGGACAACGAGGCCGCCCTCCAAGCCGAGTACGAGACTGAGGCGGCGAACTAGGCTGAGTCGAGGCAGGCGCTGAATGATGGCTACGGCCATATTGAAGACATGGTCGACGGTAAGCTGCCTTCCTCTTCGTCCCTTCGTTTTGCCGTCTGTTGGTTGGTCTAACTTCTGACTTTGCATTTTCATTTTTCTTCTTCATGCAGAGTACTTCCCTGAAGGAAATATGCCCTAGAGGCAATAATAAAGTTATTATTTATTTCCTCATACCATGATAAATGTTTATTATTCATGCTAGAATTGTATTACCCGGAAACATGATACATGTGTGAATACATAGAAAAACATAACGTCACTAGTATGCCTCTACTTCACTAGCTCATTAATCAAAGATGGTTATGTTTCCTAACCATAGACATGTGTTGTCATTTGATTAATGGGATCACATCATTAGGAGAATGATGTGATTGACATGACCCATTCCGTTAGCCTAGCACTTGATCGTTTAGTATGTTGCTATTGCTTTCTTCATGACTTATACAAAGTTCCTACAACTATGAGATTATGCAACTCCCGTTTACCGGAGGAACACTTTGTGTGCTACCAAGCGTCACAACATAACTGGGTGATTATAAAGGAGCTCTATAGGTGTCTCCGAAGGTACATGTTGGGTTGGCGTATTTCGAGATTAGGTTTTGTCACTCTGATTGTCGGAGAGGTATCTCTGGGCCCTCTCGGAAATGCACATCACTATAAGCCTTGCAAGCAATGTAGCTAATGAGTTAGTTACGGAATGATGCATTACGTAACGAGTAAAGAGACTTGCCGGTAACGAGATTGAACTAGGTATTGGATACCGACGATCGAATCTCGGGAAAGTAACATACCGATGACAAAGGGAACAACGTATGTTGTTATGCGGTTTGACCAATAAAGATCTTCATAGAATATGTAGGAGCCAATATGAGCATCCAGGTTCCGCTATTGGTTATTGACCGGGAACAGTTCTAGGTCATGGTCTACATAGTTCTCCCACCCGTAGGGTCCGCACGCTTAACGTTACGATGACAGTATTATTATGAGTTTATAAGTTTTGATGTACTGAAGGTTGTTCGGAGACTTGGATGTTATCACGGACATGACGAGGAGTCTCGAAATGGTCGAGACATAAAGATTGATATATTGGAAGCCTATATTTGGATATCGGAAACGTTCCGGGTGAAATTGGGATTTTACCGGAGTACCGGGGGCTTACCAGAACTCCCCCCTCCCCCCCCCCCGGGGGGGGGGGGGTTAATGGGCCTACATGGGCCATGAGGGAGAAGAGGAGGGTCAGCCCGGGCAGGCCGTGCGCCCCCTCCCCCCTAGTCCGAATAGTACAAGGAAGGGGGGCGGCACCCCCCTTTCCTCTTTCCCCTCCCTCCTTTCCTTCTCCACCAAGGCAAGAGGAGGGAGTCCTACTCCCGGTGGGAGTAGGACTCCTCCAGGCGCACCCCTAGGGGGCCGGCCGCACCTCCCCCCTCCCTCCTTTATATACGGGGCAGGGGGGCACCTCTAGACACACAAGTTGATCATCGTGATCGTTCTTTAGCCGTGTGCAGTGCCCCCCTCCACCATATTCCACCTCGGTCATATCGTTGCGGTGCTTAGGCGAAGCCCTGTGTCGATAGAACATCATCATCGTCATCACGCCGTCGTGCTGACGGAACTCATCCCCGACACCCTGCTGGATCGGAGTCTGGGGATCGTCATCGAGCTGAATGTGTGCTGAACTCGGAGGTGCCGTACGTTCGGTGCTTGGATCGGTCGGATCGTGAAGACGTACGACTACATCAACAGCGTTGTCATAATGCTTCCGCTTTCGGTCTATGAGGGTACGTGGACAATACTCTCCCCTCTCGTTGCTATGCATCACCATGATCTTGCTTGTGTGTAGGATTTTTTTTGAAATTACTACGTTCCCCAAGAGTGGCATCCGAGCCTAGGTTTTATGTGTTGATGTTATATGCACGAGTAGAACACAAGTGAGTTGTGGGCGATACAAGTCATACTGATTACCAGCATGTCATACTTTGGTTCAGCGGTATTGTTGGATGAAGCGGCCCGGACCGACATTACGCGTACGCTTATGCGAGACTGGTTTTACCGCCATGCTTTGCACACAGGTGACTAGCGGGTGTCTGTTTCTCCAACTTTAGTTGAACCGAGTGTGGCTACGCCCGGTCCTTGCGAAGGTTAAAACAGCACTAACTTGACAAACTATCGTTGTGGTTTTGATGCGTAGGTAAGAACGGTTCTTGCTCAGCCCGTAGCAACCACGTAAAAATTGCAACAACATAGTAGAGGACGTCTAACTTGTTTTTGCAGGGCATGTTGTGATGTGATATGGTCAAGACGTGATGCTATATTTTATTGTATGAGATGATCATTTTTTGTAACCAAAGTTATCGGCAACTGGAAGGAGCCATATGGTTGTCGCTTTATTGTATGAAATGCAAACGCCCTGTAATTGCTTTACTTTATCACTAAGTGGTAGCGATAGTCGTATAAGCAATAGATGGCGTAATGACAATGATGCTACGATGGAGATCAAGGTGTCACGCCAGTGACGATGATGATCACGACGGTGCTTTGGAGATGGAGATCACAAGCACAAGATGATGATGGCCATATCATATCACTTATATTGATTGCATGTGATGTTTATCCTTTATGCATCTTATCTTGCTTTGATTGACGGTAGCATTTTAAGATGATCTCTCACTAAATTATCAAGAAGTGTTCTCCCTGAGTATGCACCGTTGCGAAAGTTCTTCGTGCTGAGACACCACGTGATGATCGGGTGTGATAGGCTCTACGTTCAAATACAACGGGTGCAAAACAGTTGCACGTGCGGAATACTCAGGTTAAACTTGACGAGCCTAGCATATACAGATATGGCCTCGGAACACGGAGACCGAAAGGTCGAATGTGAATCATATAGTAGATATGATCAACATAGAGATGTTCACCATTGAAACTACTCCATCTCACGTGATGATCGGACATGGTTTAGTTGATTTGGATCACGTGATCACTTAGATGACTAGAGAGATGTCTGTCTAAGTGGGAGTTCTTAAGTAATATGATTAATTGAACTTAAACTTATCATGAACTTAGTACCTGATAGTATTTTGCTTGTCTATGTTTGTTGTAGATAGATGGCTCGTGCTGTTGTTCCGTTGAATTTTAGTGCGTTCCATGAGAAAGGTAAGTTGAAAGATGATGGTAGCAATTACACGGACTGGGTCCGTAACCTGAGGATTATCCTCATTTCTGCACCGAAGAATTACGTCCTTGAAGCACCGCTGGGTGCCAGGCCTGCTGCTGATGCAACTGACGACGTTAAGAACGTTTGGCAGAGCAAAGTTGATGACTACTCAATAGTTCAGTGTGCCATGCTTTACGGCTTGGAACCGGGTCTTCAACGACGTTTTGAATGTCATGGAGCATATGAGATGTTCCATGAGTTGAAGTTAATATTTCAAGCAAATGCTCGGATTGAGAGATATGAAGTCTCCAATAAGTTCTATAGCTGTAAGATGGAGGAGAATAGTTCTATCAGTGAACACATCTCAAAATGTCTGGGTATAATAATCACTTGATTCAACTGGGAGTTAATCTTCCTGATGATAGTGTCATTGACAGAATTCTTCAATCACTGCCACAAGCTACAAGAGCTTCGTGATGAACTATAATATGCAAGGGATGGACAAGACTATTCCCGAGCTCTTCGCAATGCTAAAAGCCGCGGAGGTAGAAATCAAGAAGAAGCATCAAGTTTTGATGGTCAACAAGACCACCAGTTTCAAGAAAAAGGGCAAAGGGAAGAAGAAGGGGAACTTCAAGAAGAACAGCAAACAAGTTGCTGCTCTGGAGGAGAAACCCAAGTCTGTACCTAAGACTGAGACTGAGTGCTTCTACTACAAGCAGACTGGACATTGGAAGCGGAACTGCCCCAAGTATTTGGCGGATAAGAAGGATGGCAAAGTGAACAAAGGTATATGTGATATACATGTTATTGATGTGTACCTTACTAATGCTCGCAGTAGTACCTGGGTATTTGATACTGGTTCTGTTGCTAATATTTGCAACTCGAAACAGGGACTATGGATTAAGCGAAGATTGGCTAAGGACGAGGTGACGATGCGCGTGGGAAATAGCTCCAAAGTCGATGTGATCGCGGTCGGCACGCTACCTCAACATCTACCATCGGGATTAGTTTTAGACCTAAATAATTGTTATTTGGTGCCAGCATTGAGCATGAACATTATATCTGGATCTTGTTTGATGCGAGACGGTTATTCATTTAAACCAGAGAATAATGGTTGTTCTATTTATATGAGTAATATCTTTTATGGTCATGCACCCTTGAAGAGTGGTCTATTTTTATTGAATCTCGATAGTAGTGATACACATATTCATAGTGTTGAAGCCAAAAGATGCAGAGTTGATAATGATAGTGCAACTTATTTGTGGCACTGCCGTTTAGGACATATCGGTGTAAAGCGCATGAAGAAACTCCATACTGATGGACTTTTGGAATCACTTGATTATGAATCACTTGGTACTTGCGAACCGTGCCTCATGGGCAAGATGACTAAAACGCCGTTCTCTGGAACTATGGAGCGAGCAACTGATTTATTGGAAATCATACATACTGATGTATGTGGTCCAATGAATATTAGGCTCGCGGCGGGTATCGTTATTTTCTCACCTTCACAGATGATTTGAGCAGATATGGGTATATCTACTTAATGAAACACAAGTCTGAAACATTTGAAAAGTTCAAAGAATTTCAGAGTGAAGTGGAAAATCATCGTAACAAGAAAATAAAATTTCTGTGATCTGATCGTGGAGGAGAATATTTGAGTTACGAGTTTGGTTTACATTTGAAACAATGCGGAATAGTTTCGCAACTCGCGCCACCCGGAACACCACAACGAAATGGTGTGTTCGAACGTCGTAATCGTACTTTACTAGATATGGTGCGATCTATGATGTCTCTTAGTGATTTACCGCTATCGTTTTGGGGTTATGCTTTAGAGACGGCTACATCCACGTTAAATAGGGCACCATCAAAATTCGTTGAGACGACGCCTTATGAACTGTGGTTTGGCAAGAAACCAAAGTTGTCATTTCTTAAAGTTTGGGGATGCGATGCTTATGTGAAGAAACTTCAACCAGATAAGCTCGAACCCAAATCGGAGAAATGTGTCTTCATAGGATACCCAAAAGAGGCTATTGGGGACACCTTCTATCACAGATCTGAGGGCAAGATTTTCGTTGCTAAATTTGGATCCTTTCTAGAGAAGGAGTTTCTCTCGAAAGAAGTGAGTGGGTGGAAAGTAGAACTTGATGAGGTAACTGTACCTGCTCCCTTATTGGAAAGTAGTTCATCACAAGAACCGGTTCCTGTGACAACTACACCAATTAGTGAGGAAGCTAATGATATTGATCATGAAAATTCAGATCAAGTTTCTACTGAACCTCGTAGGTCTACCAGAGTAAGATCCGCACCAGAGTGGTACGGTAATCCTATTCTGGAAGTCATGTTACTTGACCATGACGAACCTACGAACTATGAGGAAGCGATAATGAGCCTAGATTCCGCAAAATGGCTTGAAGCCATGAAATCTGAGATGGGATCCTGGTATGAGAACAAAGTATGGACTTTGGTTGACTTGCCCGATGATCAGCAAGCCATTGAGAATAAATGGATCTTCGAGAAGAAGACTGACGCTGATGGTAATGTAAATGTCTACAAAGCTCGACTTGTTGCGAAAGGTTTTCAACAAGTTCAAGGGGTTGACTACGATGAGACTTTCTCACCCGTAGCGATGCTTAAGTCTGTCTGAATCATGTTATCAATTGCTGCATTTTATGATTATGAAATTTGGCAAATGGATGTCAAAACTGCATTCCTGAATGGATTTCTGGAAGAAGAGTTGTATATGATGCAACTGGAAGGTTTTGTCGATCCTAAAGGCGCTAACAAAGTGTGCAAGCTCCATTTATGGACTGGTGCAAGCATCTCAGAGTTGGAATAAACGCTTTGATAGTGTGATCAAAGCATATGGTTTTATACAGACATTTGGAGAAGCCTATATTTACAAGAAAATGAGTGGGAGCTCTGTAGCATTTCTGATATTATATGTAGATGACATATTGTTAATTGGAAATGATATAGAATTTTTGGTTAGCATAAAGGGATACTTGAATAAAAGTTTTTCAATGAAAGACCTCGGTGAAGCTGCTTACATATTGGGCATCAAGATCTATAGAGATAGATCAGGACGTTTAATTGGACTTTCACAAAGCACATACCTTGATAAAGTTTTGAAAAAGTTCAAAATGGATCAAGCAAAGAAAGGGTTCTTGCCTGTATTACAAGGTGTGAAGTTGAGTTAGACTCAATGCCCGACCACAGGAGAAGATAGAGAAAAAATGAAAGATGTTCCCTATGCTTCAGCCATAGGCTCTATCATGTATGCAATGCTGTGTACCAGACTTGACGTATGCTTAGCAATAAGCTTGGTAGGAAGGTACCAAAGTAATCCAGGAGTGGATCACTGGATAGCGGTCAAGAACATCCTGAAATACCTGAAAAGGACTAAGGATATGTTTCTCGTTTATGGAGGTGAAAAAGAGCTAGTCATAAATGGTTACGTCGATGCAAGCTTTGACACTGATCCGGATGATTCTAAATCGCAAACCAGATACGTACTTTTATTAAACAGTGGAGCTGTAAGTTGGTGCAGTTCTAAATAAGGCGTCATGGAAGGATCTACATGCGAAGTGGAGTACATAGCTGCTTCGGAGCCAGCAAATGAAGGAGTCTGGATGCAGGAGTTCATTTCCGATCTAGGTGTCATACCTAATGCATCGGGACCAATGAAGATCTTCTATGACAATACTGGTGCAATTGCCTTGGCAAAGGAATCCACATTTCACAAGAGGACCAAGCACATAAAGAGACGCTTCAATTCCATCCGGGACCAAGTCTAGGTGGGAGACATAGAGATTTGCAAGATACATACGGATCTGAATGTTGCAGACCCGTTGGCTAAGCCTCTTCCATGAGCAAAACATGATCAGCACCAAGACTCCATGGGTGTTAAAATCATTACTGTGTAATCTAGATTATTGACTCTAGTGCAAGTGGGAGACTGAAGGAAATATGCCCTAGAGGCAATAATAAAGTTATTATTTATTTCCTCATATCATGATAAATGTTTATTATTCATGCTAGAATTGTATTACCCGGAAACATGATACATGTGTGAATACATTGACAAACATAACGTCACTAGTATGCCTCTACTTGACTAGCTTATTAATCAAAGATGGTTATGTTTCCTAACCATAGACATGTGTTGTCATTTGATTAACGGGATCACATTATTAGGAGAATGATGTGATTGACATGACCCATTCCGTTAGCCTAGCACTTGATTGTTTAGTATGTCGCTATTGCTTTCTTCATGACTTATACAAAGTTCCCACAACTATGAGATTATGCAACTCCCGTTTACCGGAGGAACACTTTGTGTGCTACCAAACGTCACAACGTAAGTGGGTGATTATAAAGGAGCTCTATAGGTGTCTCTGAAGGTACATGTTGGGTTGGCGTATTTCGTGATTAGGTTTTGTCACTCCGATTGTCGGAGAGGTATCTCTGGGCCCTCTCGGTAATGCACATCACTATAAGCCTTGCAAGCAATGTAGCTAATGAGTTAGTTACGGAATGATGCATTACGTAACGAGTAAAGAGACTTGTTGGTAACGAGATTGAACTAGGTATTGGATACCGACGATCGAATCTCGGGCAAGTAACATACCGATGACAAAGGGAACAACGTATGTTGTTATGCGGTTTGACCGATAAAGATCTTGGTATAATATGTAGGAGCCAATATGAGCATCCAGGTTCCGCTATTGGTTATTAACCGGGAACAGTTCTAGGTCATGTCTACATAGTTCTCGAACCCGTAGGGTCCTCACGCTTAACGTTACGATGACAATTTTATTATGTGTTTATAAGTTTTGATGTACCGAAGGTTGTTCTGAGTCCCGGATGTGACCACGGACATGACGAGGAGTCTTGAAATGGTCGAGACATAAAGATTGATATATTGGAAGCCTATATTTGGATATCGGAAACGTTCCGGGTGAAATCGGGATTTTACCGGAGTACCGGGGGGTTACCGGAACCCCCCGGGGGTTAATGAGCCTACATGGGCCATGAGGGAGAAGAGGAGGGCCGGCCAGGGCAGGCCGCGCGCCCCCTCCCCCCTAGTCCGAATAGGATAAGGAATGGGGGAGGGGGGGCGGCGCCCCCCCTTTCCTCTTTCCCCTCCCCCCTTTCCTTCTCCACCAAGGCAAGAGGAGGGAGTCCTACTCCCGTTGGGAGTAGGACTCCTCCAGGCGCAACCCTAGGGGGCCGTCTGCACCTCCCCCTATCTCCTTTATATACGGGGGCAGGGGGGCACCTCTAGACACCCAAGTTGATCATCATGATCGTTCCTTAGCCATGTGCGGTGCCCCCCTCCACCATATTCCACCTCGGTCATATCGTTGCGGTGCTTAGGCGAAGCCCTGCGTCGGAAGAACATCATCATCGTCATCATGCTGTCGTGCTGACGGAACTCATCCCCGACACCCTACTGGATCGGAGTCTGGGGATCGTCATGGAGCTGAACGTGTGCTGAACTCGGAGGTGTCGTACGTTCAGTGCTTGGATCGGTCGGATCATGAAGACGTATGACTACATCAGCCGCATTGTCATAACGCTTCCGCTTTCGGTCTATGATGGTACGTGTACAACACTCTACCCTCTCGTTTCTATGCATCACCATGATCTTGCGTGTGCGTAGGAAATGTTTTGAAATTAGTATGTTCCCCAACATTCCCCGACTACTCTGTTGCCACCAGCCAAGTCACTGAGGCCCACCGCAAGTTGCAGAGGCAGGCTGGTGCTGAGATTGCGCCAGATGCTTGCCAGACGCTTGAGGAGCAGCTCTTGGCCATCTAGGCCCGTCTCCAGTTGGCTCACCGCATGCTCCGCCGCCTTCAGCGCGTTGGAGCCTAGGTGCTTTCTGCCCTCTGGCCTGGCGAAGCGATTCCCCGCACCCACAGTCGGACTGCCGACTGGATGGAGGTGGCGGCCAGCCAATTCGAGGCTTGGAAGGCTTCTGCAGCCCAGGAAGGCGCCAGGCGGGCGTTGGAGTTCATCCTAGCATGGTATCATGGGCTGGACTTGTCCCAGCTGGCTATGTTTCAGCAAGAGGCCAATGAGGAGCTGGTGGCAGTGCAACCGGCTATCACTCAGCGTGCAGCGGCGATCGCCGGGTACACTGACACCAGCATCTTCATCCCCGAGCTGAACGACAATGGTGCTGCTCTACCGGCGGAGTGGTTTGGGCTGAACCCGGCGGATAGTGAAGACTCGGCGGAGGTGATCGACTCCAGTGACGAGGTTGAAGAGGAGGAGGAAGAGGACGGTGAAGATGTAGCGTCGGATGATGGAGCAACCGGCCAGCCTCAGCCTGACCATGCCTCCAGCAATGAGGCAGTGCGAGCATGCCGCCTACCGCTGGTGATGACCAAGCCAAGACTCGCCAGCCGTCCACTCCTCCAGCCAGCGCCGCCGTCTCCACTGACCTGCCCAGCTCACCCATTGCTCCCTTGGCTCGAGCCGACATGTTTATCTTTGTCTTCCTATTCGTTAGTCTTTGAATAATATTTGTTAAATTTGCGCAGTTCCACCCACTGGGGGTGTATTCAAACTAAGTTGAATGCCGGCCCTCAAAGGCCTTTTGTGTAAATATAATCTTGCATGTGTTTGACTTCCGACTGCGCTTGCTTTACATCTTTTTCCGGCCATTTCCTTTGCCGCCCTCCCTTGGTTGCCGCCTTCCCAGCCAGACAGCTGCTCTCCAGTCTGTGGCTGGGAAAGTACTTGGCCGTGTGGGAGGGCAAGTACTTTAGCTTTCTTAGATTGTAGCAAGGTGAGTGGGAAGTCGGCTTGTGTTATGTAAGCCCATTGGTCCTTAGCCATTTTTCGTGTGGGCATCTTTTCCTGCCTTTAACTCTTGCCAGTCGAACATTCGATTCTACGAGCTGCCACTTTTGGCAAGAGAGGGCTTAGGTGCTGGCACACTACTTGTCTGACTGAAGGTGGTACTTATCATAATTCAAGGAGGCAAGTTCCCGGGCCGACTGGTTGAACCCAGTGCCGGACAGAAGAACAAATGTAGTGACACATTCATAGGCATGATACTCATCATATATATAAAAGAGGGTAGTCCCCGATTTCTCCACAGGGGGCCCGATGTCTTGTACTTAATACAAAATATAGCATGGTACATACTGCATTTAACTGTAAAATCTTCGAAGGAGATTGGCGTTCCATGGTTGTTTCGACTCCTTGCCGGAATCATCTCCCTTGCGTGCCTTGGGATTCTGTGCGTCGATCAGATAGTAGGAGTCGTTGCCCAAGGCCTTGCTGAGGATGAAGGGGCCTTCCCAAGGGGCCGAGAGCTTGTACTGGCCAGCTGTTCGCTGGATCAGCCGGAGCACAAGGTCGCCCTCTTGGAAGGATCTTGGCTTGACCTTCCGATTGTGGTAACGGCGCAAGCCCTGCTAGATGGCGGACCGGCTAAGTGCAAACAGCCGGCCCTCTTCCAGCAGGTTAACGCCGTCTCTCGCGCTTCCTTTGCCTCCGCTTCCATGTACATGGTGACTCGAGGTGAGTCAAACTCCATGTCAGTAGGGATGACAGCCTTGGCACCATACACAAGAAAGAAACGAGTGAAGCCGGTTGACTTGTTCGGGGTGGTATGCAAGCTCCAGAGGACGGCCGTCAGCTCCTCGACCTGGCAGCCGGCCGAGCGCTCTAGTGGCTCAACCAGCCGGGGTTTGATGCCGGACATGATGAGGTCGTTTGCTCGCTCGACTTGGTCGTTTGACTGCGGATGGGCAATGGACGCTAAGTCCAGTCGGATGCCCTGTGTCGCACAGAAACATGCCGATGCTCCTTTGGCAAAATTCATGCCGTTGTCGTGATGATGTTGTGTGGTATGCCATACTGGGTGGTGATGTCTGCGATGAATGTCACAGTAGTCGGCCCATTCAACTTCTTGATTCGCTTCACTTCAATCCACTTGGTCAACTTGTCTATGGCAACGAGCAGGTCTGTCATGCTACCGTGTGCCGTCTTGAATGGGCCCACCATATCCAGCCACCAGACGGCAAAGGGCCAGGTGAGGGTGATGGTCTTGAGTGCAGAAGCTGGCAGGTGTTGCTTGGAGCTGAAAATTTGGCACCCTTTGCAGTGTTTGACCAATTCTTTGGCGTCTTCCAAAGCAGTCGGCCAGAAGAACCCTTGGCGGAAAGCTTTGGCGACGAGTGATCTTGAAACCGTGTGGTGGCCGCACTCGCCCTTGTGGATGTCCTTGCGGATTGCAATGCCCTTCTCTAGCTTGACGCAGCGCTGTAAGACTCCAGTGACACTGTGCCTAACGAGCTCTCTGTTCACTATTGTGTACTGTCCAGCTCGGCGTTGAACTTGTCTTGCCGAGATCTCATCAGTCAGCAGCTCTTTGTTTAGCAAGAAAGTTGAGGATGGGTTGGGCCCATGTTGGAGCTGCGACTTCTTCTATTGCCAACATGGCTACTGCAACCAGGGAGGGTGGGTTGGGAGGTTAAAGGTTGGAGTCGGCCACAGCCTGCTGTGTCATTGCAGTCCCTAGGCCGACTGCTGCAGTCCCCGGGCCGTGTTCTGAAGTCCCTAGGCCGAGTGCGACTGTAGCAGTCCCCGAGCCACCTGCCGAAGTACCCGAGCCGCCTGCTGGGTTACCCAAGTCGGATCCGACTGCATCAGGGTCAGGCGGCACGAAGATGGAGTCTAATTTTGGAGACGGCTTGACAGACGGCTTGAGGAGGCGCTGAAGGGAGACGCCGGTTGGTATAGCTTGCCGGGTGGAGCCGATTCGTACCACGACATTTGCTTGCTCGTTGTCGGCCCATGGCACGTGGAGAAACTCACACCCTTCAAAGTTTCCACTTAGCTGCTGAACGAGGAAGTGGTAGCTCGCCATGTTTGCGTCCTTGGCGTCCCAATCACCAGACAATTGTTGGATCACCAAGTCCGAGTCGCCATAGCACAGGATCCAGCGGATGCTGAGTTCTTTGGCCAGCCGGAGCCCATGTATGAGCGCCTCGTACTCGGACACGTTGTTGGAGGAAGCAAAATGAATTTGCATCGTGTACCGAGCTTGTTGCCCTTGGGAGAGGTGAGGACGATGCCGGCTCCCAAGCCAGTGCGCCTCTTGGATCCGTCAAAGTGCATCCACCAATGAGTGGAGTCGGGCGCTGGTGGCAGGTACTGAGTCTCGGCCCAGTCGACAAGGAAGTGGGCCAGCACTTGGGACTTGATGGCGGTGCGAGGCTGGTAGAAGATGGTGTATGGAGCTAGCGCAATGGTCCACTTGGCCACCCAGCCAGATGCATCCCGGCTGCCTATGATCTCGGCAAGCAGGGCAGTGCAAACGACCATGATGAGGTGCTCTTGAAAGTATGGCTTGAGCTTCTTGGCAGCAAAGTTATATGCCATAGCACATCTTCTGGTAGTGGGGGTAATTCTGCTCTGAGGTTGACAGTAATTCACTCAGGTAATACACCAGCCTCTAGACCAGCTGAGCTCTGCCTTCTTCTGGGCGCTGAACCACAATGACTGTACTGACCACCCGGCTAGTCGCGGCAATGTAAAGGAGCATAGGCTCTTTCTTAGTCGGTGCCGCCAGGACAGGCAGCATGGTCAACATCTTCTTCATCTTGTGAGAAGCTTCGTCGGCCTGGTCATTCCACTAGAAATTAGTGGATTTCCTCATGAGCTAATACAGGGGGAGAGCCTTCTTCCCTAGCCGACTGATGAAGCGGTTAAGGGAGGCCAGGAACCCGGTGAACTTTTGGACATCTCAAAGCCGGGTGGGAATCTCCATCCTCTCTATGTCGTTGATCTTCACTGGGTTGCACTCAGGGCCGTCACTGAGGGGGGCAGGGGGCGGCCGCCCCGGGCCCCCGAGTAGGAAGGGGCCCCGATGTCCATTGCATGTGTTATGTTTTATGAAAGAAATGTCATTCTTAGAAAACAAAAAATCCTTTCCAGATCGACTGATTCTCAAAATGCTAAAGTATTCTTTCCCATGATTGATTTTTACGTTGTGATGTTTAGGAAAGAATATTTTCCCACATAACAGACTAACTGATTTTTTTCGCAAAAAAGGGAAATAATTGTAATAGATCCGTCAATTCTGGCCTTGCGTCACGCGCGTGTTCTTCTTGTCTTTCTACTTCTCCTTCAGACCTGTCAATGAATCAGCTATGCAAATGCCAAGGTCAACTGCTTGTTGCCGTGTCATCTAATTGTGATTTTGTGCTGCTTGACACGATTGGTGGAGAAAGGTAATACAATTTTTAAGATTCCATCAACCTCTTCTTCAACGCCAATTCCCTTTTATATAATCTGGTCAGATTGTTCGGTTCATGAAGTTATTCCTCGTATGTATCTCTTTCTCACAATCCAGCTTCTTGTATTGAAAGGGAATAGAAAAGGGGAACTCGGATTTCTATTTGTGACTTGAAAGCAGCAGCAAAAGCTTCTAATTCCTAGTGTTCTACCCATCCAGGTACCTTGTTCCATGCCTCTTCCTTAGCATTTTTCCATTAGCAGTTTTCTTAATTTATTGTCATATGTTTGTTTACTAATTAGCAAGAGTGCTATTAATTTAGCAAGATTTTATTCGAAATACAAAGGTGAACATGGGTGCGATCGCACCCACGTGAATAGTAAATTCATAAAAAATACCAGAAAAAATTAAAAATTTCTGAAATTTCACGGTATGAACCTTAGTCGATCATTCTACTCACGTGTGAAGTTTCATGATATATTTATACCCATGGTATTCTTAGTGAAGAAAATACAAATGCGACCATACTATTTATAAAATAGTCTTTTTAATATAGCTTCGATTAGCTTTGATTTTTTCATTTTTCTCTCAGGTTACCACGGATGTGATTTCTTCGTGAAACTTCATATGACAGTATACCGGTTGACTATGTATATTAAAAAATAAATTCAGATTTTTTTGTTTTTTCAGCAATTTTTCGAATTTACTATTTATAGTGTAGTTATTATTTATTTGCAATTAAAATAGAAAAAACATAAAGTATTATGTAGTTGTAGGGCCCCCTTTTGGTATCTTGCCCCGGGCCCCCAAAATCTCAGGACCGGGCCTGGTTGCACTCGATGCCGCGTTCAGAGACCAGGAAGCCTATGAGTTGGCCTGCTGGTACTCCGAACACACATTTCTTAGGGTTGAGCTTGATCTGAAATCGGCGCAAGTTGTCGAATGTTTCCTTGAGCCACGCTTCTCCGCCTTCACCACAATATCGTCTACGTAGACGTGGGCATTTCTGCCGAGTTTCTTGAGGAGGCATTTCTGCATGCAACGCTAAAAAGTGGCACCAGCATTTCTCAAGCTGAATGTCATAGTCAGGTAGCAGAAAGCTCCAAATGGTGTGATGAAGGCGGTCTTCAGGCGGTCGGCTGGATCCATCTTGATCTGATCGTAACTTTAGTAGGCATCCAAGAAACTCAACAGCTCGCATCCGGTTGTGGAGTCTATCACTTGGTCAATCCGGGGCAAAGCAAACGGGTCTTTGTGGCAAGCTTTGTTGAGGCTGGTATAATCTATACACATGCGCCATTTCTTGTTCTTCTTCAGTACAAGGACTGGGTTGGGAAGCCATTCTGGAAATAACACCTCCATAATGAAGTCGGCTTCCAGATGCCGGGCTATCTATTCACCAACAATTCTTCTCTTCTCCTCCGATAGTCGGCGGAGGGGCTACTTGACTGGTTTTGCATCTGTTCGGACATGTAGCTTGTGCACGGCGAAATCCGTCAGAACACCCGGCATGTCCTTGGGGGACCATGCAAAGATATCCCGATTCTCACGGAGGAAATCGACAAGATCGATTTCCTATTTCCTGTTGAGGTTTGCTCCTAGAACAGCAAACCTCTTCGAGTGCTCTGGGTCTAGAGGTATCTTCTTTGTTTCCTTGGCCGGCTGGAAGGAGCCCTGAGCTTCTGACTCCTTGGGATCAGGCGACATGTCCGACTACTTGCCGGCCATGGCCACAACCCAGTCAAGGATCTTCTTCTTAGCAGCAATCACGAGGGACTCAGCCAGCTGGCTGCTGGTTGCAGGGCAGTCAGAGGATTTCTTGTAGTCTCCGACTATGGTGATATTGCCCTTGGAGCTCGGCATCTTCATCTTGAGGTAGGGATAGTGGGGCACAGCCATGAACTTGGCCAGGGAAGCACTACTAGGGAAAAGCCTAGCAGCAGCGCGGGTTTTAGACCTATCAGTAGCGCGGGACGATGCGCTACTGATAAGGCGCTACAGCTAACGTATAGCAGTAGCGCTTGTCGTCCCACGCTACTGCTATACATGGATAGCTGTAGTGCGCTTCAGGGAAGAGCGCTGCTGATATTATCTGTAGCGCTTTTTACAGGGAAGCGCTACTGGTAAGGCGGTGCTAGTGCTAACTTTTCCCCCTCGCTCCTACTAGTTTTATTAGTTTTTTTCTTGCATATTTGTTTTGTATTTGAATAGGCTTTATACAATAATATTCAGCATATCATACACATACAAATGTAATCATAGCATATACATACAACTAGTCTCATCAAATCATGTCATCATCATAATCATCATCCAACACAAAGTGGTCTCTCGTCATCATCTCAAAAATAGCGATACAAGTCTCGATTACTTGCAAATACATCATCATCCATCTAAACAATGATATACGCGAGAAGAGCTATCACTTTGAGTGAGAGCGGAACTATGCAGTACATGAGTTCGTATCCCTCTCTTGCATTAGCGTGAACCTAAACTAACTACTTCCTGTCGCTCGGAAACCGGAAACCGATACACCTGGGCCTGACACTCCGGCGTAGCACTTCTTTGCCATCGATGATTTACGCACCTGCATCGTCACATGAGTCGATTATATGCAACATATATAGTTGAGCAACAGAAAGAGATAGACTTGGAAAAAATAGAAACAACATATCATAAGCATAAATAACAACGTTCATCGTACCCAAAATACCCTAACTAGAGTGATCTTTGCTAATCGAGGAGGAGGACGGTTTAATTACATCACAAATAAAGTTTCGCCATGCATAACTCAAAGTTTTGTCATACAGAAAGTATGGACCAAACGGACACATTGTCATATATCGACAATCACTCCAACATGTCGTGCCATCCATCCATGTCAGGGAGATAGTCCCTAAGCTTAGTGAAAGGCTTCATGTCGAGACGCTGAGAGGCTACCCATGTTCGGACATCTTCCCGTGACATTTGTCCTTCTCTGTAGAACATCCTTGTTTTTCCGGCGACCTCCTTCATGATGATTTGGGCAAGTTCGCTGGATGTTATAGAACTCAGCTCGAAGTCAATGATCCTCGATATCTTCTACGTCCTTTACCCATTGCAGAATATGGGCATCACCAAATCTAGGTGACATGCGAAGGTTTTGGTTATCCCATCTATACCCCAGCATGAGGTATAGGACATAGAATCCATCATTAAGAGAATCGCTCGGTTGCTGGATGCAGCAGAAGTCGGTCTTATGGCTGAATGCGAGCCTGCCACCCCTTCTCTTCCTGTCCTTGACCTCTCCACCCTGTGCTTGGTGGTAAAACATAGCACTGTCGGGAACATCCTTGATGTGGGTTTAATCCTTTTTGTGAATGTTCTTAGACGAGTCCAAGTAAAAGCGTGGGAGTATCGGGGGTAGAGGATGATGAGGATGGCGCGCCTGCCGCTGCGCAAAATAAGTACACCTCAAATTAATTAGCCTCCACCTTGCAAATGAATGATTGAAATCGAAGGAACGATAGCCGCGCCGATGACTTACACAGGATGATAAGGCATGAGAATCGCCTCCTTGTCCTTATTGGCGAGCATGAAACTGACGATGTATTCCCTCGTGTATTCACAGTGATTTGCGCAGACTCCCAAGAAGCCCTCGTGCATGTAGTACGGGTCTGCGACACAGATATGAGGTATCTGCTCAACCCCGACGATGTAGTTCATGTGCAAGGCATAAAGGCAGACAAATGTAAAATCCAGCTTCTTCACGTGAAACTTGTCGAATATGTAATCGAATCGAAGGAAGAACTTATCCGCATGGAAGCAGTCAATGTACGACATTTGCCGTGGAACGTTAACCACGTAGAGTGGGTATCCTGGATCTTTCGAGGCGATGAGGCCTTTCTTTATCTGCAGCACATCATCATGAAGTCTCCTTAGATCGCCGAATCTGGCCCTTAGCACTCTTGCAGGTAGGATTGGATGATCGGGGATATGCCATTTATCCGCATCGGGGGTATCTATACGGTCCTGAAGCCGAGGCTGCTGAGGCGGCTGGATCGTAGAATCAGATTTTTTGCGTTTCCTCGCTCTCTTCCTAGACTTATTTACTACCGGAAGGACGTCCATAATACGTTCATCCTCCGGAGACGGCAATTCAGGCACCATCATGACGCTCAAACCCTGAGTAGGCGCCAGTATAAACATACTGTTGAGTGCCATCGTCATCCTCATCCTCATCCATGGCGACGTCATGAGCGACTAATTGAGCCTCCTCCTTACCCCATCTGCTATCACCCAACCCGACACCCGACGCTAATTGGGTAGGTGGGGTGTTGATGTTCATACCTTGTTGAGGCTGCGTGCTCGTGGGTGTGCTCCCGGCCACCTCCAGACGAAGCAGACTCTTTGGCCACAATAGGACCCACCCATTACAACAATCACCAAGCCACCGCGGGGTCTCATTGTCATCCCCCACTAGTATTAGAGGAGGCAAATTCTTGTGGCCCGGTTTGACACTGACCACGGAAACCTTGAAGACATTCAGGGGGATCGACCGGCTATGGAACAATGGTTCCTTCGACTCCATTATCGTCGCCTTCCCCACGTCCACCTCTTGGTCGCCGATGGTGTACAATATGGTGCACGGGGTTTTGTCGGCCTACAAAGAAAAGTCAGCAATGTGAGACATCTGAAAGGCAACGAAAACGAGAGATTATACATTTATTGAAGGGGGCCGGTGTGACTGATACCGTGAGGGTGTCGAGCTCAGCCAAAGATGAAGCACCACCGAGCACATCCGGTGCCGGAGCCTGTGCGGGAGCCGGTGCGGGAGCAGGTGCTGGTGCAACACTAGTCGAGCTCCTCCCCAAGAAGTCAGCAAGTGGAAAGTCCGCTGCATTTTTTTCTGGATTTTGCCTGGTCCAAGTGAAAACAGCCGGAACCAAGGAAGTAGACATATCTGCAACCACCTATTATGCGGAAGCTACCGCTGTTGCGACTGTTTGAGATGATTTCTTCTCAACTGCAATCTCAACCTTCTTGTCGATGTTTTCTTCAGTTAACCTCCGTCTTTCCTTTCTCTCCTCCGTGGTCTCATGGTAGTACTTCTTCCACGTGGCGCCGTCTACGACACTGTGCACGCGTCCATACGACGGTCGAGTATCCACCGGGAGTCGTTTCAATATGATCAACGCCCGGTTGAATGGAGTGTCCCACTTGGGCCTCGCCAATGCCTCAGACGGCGAGTCGCTTTCGGCCGCAATCCTGTGTTGCTCTCTTTGCAAAAGGCACAAGGATTGTGTACAAATATGACTAACGTGTGCAGTCGAATTGATAAGAAACTAAAATTACCAACAGTCTAATGAACTCCGTCGTGACCGGGTTTGTCTCGTAAACCTTCTTCACTGGGTCCGAACGGTGCCGGGCCCTGAGGACGTCATGCTCCTGCGGGACGGTGAACTATGCCAAGGAGTCACTACTAGGGAAAACCTTATACACAGAAATTTAGCAACAACGCGGGTCAAAAAAGGGCGCTAGTGCTAGATAGCAGTAGGGTTTGAGAAAAAACCGCGCTACAGATACAACCATAGCAGTAGCGCGTGTAGTGGCAAAAGCGCTACTGCTAATATTCCCATTGCTAGAATGATAGGCCACGCATAGCAGTAGCGGGCTTGGAAGAAGCGCGCTACCGCTAGGGCATAAGTAGTAGCGTGTTTCCTAAGAAGAGAGCTACTACTAACGGAAATAAAATAAGATGAAAAACAAATAGAAAAGTAAATGAAAATGAAAGAAATAGAAAAAGGAGAAAGGAAAAAATAAAATGTAAAGCAAAGTAATTGAAAAAGCGAAAAAATGAAGGAAGGCATAGCAGTAGCGTGTGTTCGTAAGAGGCGCTATAGCTAACGTAGCTGCGGCGCGTGTCCTAGACCCCCGCTATAGAAACAGAAAAGGAAATTAAAAAATGGAAGAAAATTACATAGCTATAGCAGCAACACGTTTTGTATAAACCGCTATAGCTATCTTAGCTATAGCGCCTTTTACCAAATGCGCTACCGCTAAGTTTGACTTAACCAAAAAACCGTTTCCCCCCGGCCACCACTTCTTCCCCAAATCCCTCAACCCACCCCACCGCCGTCTCCCCGATTCGCCGTCGCCCCAGTTTGCCGCCGTCTCCTGCCGACGTCGACGCCACCAGAGCCGTGCGCCGTCGACGCCACCGGAGCCGCCCCCAACACCACGGAGCCGCGCAGCCACGTCAACGCCACCGGAGCCGCCGTCGACGCCACCGGATCCTTCCTCACCACAACTGTCTCCCTCGCCGTCACCAGAGACTCCCCTGCCTCCCTCGCCACCACTACCTCCCTCGCCACCACCGGAGCCATCCTTTGTAAGCCCCCACCCCTCCTCTCTGTCTCATGCATAGGTTAGCTAGTTTAATTAGGTTAATTATCTAGGTTAGGGCAAAATTTTAGTTAGGGCTTTGACAGAGAAGTAGTTAGGTTAACTAGTTTAATCAGGTTAATTATCTAGGTTAGTGCAAAAATTTAGTTAGGGCTTTGACAGAGAACTAGTCAGGTTAACTAGGTTAATTAGGTTAATTATCTAGGTTAATTAGTGCAAAAATTTATTTAGGGCTTTGACAGAGAACTAGCTGCGTTAACTAGTTTAATTAGGGTTAATTATCTAGGTAAACTAGATTAACTAACTAGGTTAAATAGGTAGGTTAATTAGGTTCGTTGGATTAACAAGCTAGGTTAAGTAGGTTGGCTAGGTTGGAGTAAAATTTTATTTTAGAGCATTAGGTCAGAAGGGTTAGAGAAATGGAGTTCCTTTGCAATTTAATTGGGTTCTGTCCTAGGCAGAGAAGGGTTAGAGATAATAATGTGTGTTTGTGTGAGAGAGAGGAATAGCTAGATCAACATAATTTGGGTTCTGTCCTAGGCAGAGAAGTGTTTAGTGATGTCATTTTGCAAAGGTTTTTGATTTTCGAAAAGACCACTATTTTTCAAGGAAAAGAATTTAGGAAAATTTTATTTTAAAGATGATCCCTTCCTAGACTTTTATTGTTGATTATATCTTTTCATTGAAGTAGTCATGTTATATCTTTTCATTGAAGTTGTTCGATTGTGCCTGAGGGAGTCCTGGACTAGGGGGTGTCCGGATAGCCGGACTATCATCATCGGCCGGACTCCAAGACTATGAAGATACAAGATTGAAGACTTCGTCCCGTGTCCGGATGGGACTTTCCTTGGCCTAGAAGGCAGGCTTGGCGATACGGATTTGTAGATCTCCTACCATTGTAACCGACTCTGTGTAACCCTAGCCCTCTCTGGTGTCTATATAAACCGGAGGGTTTTAGTCCGTAGGACACACAACCATTACAACAATCATACCATAGGCTAGCTTCTAGGGTTTAGCCTCCTTGATCTCGTGGTAGATCCACTCTTGTACTACCCATATCATCAATATTAATCAAGCAAGAGTAGGGTTTTACCTCCATCGAGAGGGCCCGAACTTGGGTAAAAACATCGTGTCCCTTGTCTCCTGTTACCATCCGCCTAGACGCACAGTTCGGGACCCCCTACCCGAGATCCGCCGGTTTTTACACCGACATTGGTGCTTTCCTTGAGAGTTCCTCTGTGTCGTCATCGATAGGCTTGATGGCTTCGTCAATCAACAACATCACAGTCCAAGGTGAGACTTTTCTCCCTAGACAGATCTTCGTGTTCGGCGGCTTCACACTGCGGGCCAATTCGCTTGGCCATCTGGAGCAGATCGAAAGCTACGCCCCTGGCCATCAGGTCAGGTTTGGAAGCCTAAACTTCACGGCTGACATCCGTGGAGACTTGATCTTCGATGGATTCGAGCCACAACCGAGCGTGCCGCACTGTCACGGTGGGCATGATTTAGCTCTGTCACCGGACAGTGCCCTGGAGGCCGCTAATGAGTCCGCTCCGACCCATAGTTCGGAGCTGACCGCGCAGATCGAGGACAGGTGGCTGGACACCGCCTCGGGGGCTGCAATCTCTATGGCGATGGAGCCGAATACTGACCTTGTCCCTTGCAAAGCTCGTGACTTCGAGGCGCCGGACTCCGAACCTCCTGCGCCCCTGCCAATCGAATCCGATTGGGCACCGATCATGGAGTTCACCGCTGCAGACATCTTTCAGCACTCACCCTTTGGTGACATCCTGAATTCGCTAAAGTACCTCTCATTATCAGGAGAGCCCTGGCCGGACTGCGGTCAAGATGGTTGGGATGCCGACGATGAAGAAATTCAAAACCCTCCCACCACCCACTTTGTAGCCACTGTCGATGACCTAACTGACATGCTAGACTACGACTCCGAAGACATCGACGGTATGGACGACGATGCCGGAGACGATCAAGAACCAGCGCCTACGGGGCACTGGAAGACCACCTCGTCATACGACATATACATGGTGGACATCCCAAAGGACGGGGACAGCGAAGAAGCAGCGGAGGCAGATTCCTCTAAGAAACAGCCCAAGCGCCGACGTCAGCGGCGCCGCTCTAAATCCCGCCACAGCAAGAATGGAGATTCCGGCACCGGAGATAATAACACCCAGAGAGTGCCGAAGACAACCCCCTCCAGCAAAACTCAGCACAGGAGGACGGAGAAGCTAGCCCTCAAGAGAGGGCGGCAGACGACGAGATAGAGGATGACAATTACATGCCTCCCTCCGGAGACGAGGCAAGCCTCAACGACGACGAATTCGTCGTGCCAGAGGATCCCGTCGAACAAGAGCATTTTAAACACAGGCTAATGGCCACGGCGAATAGCCTAAAAAAAGCAGCAACAGCTTCGAGCTGATCAAGACCTGCTGGCCGACAGATGGACCGAGGTCCTCGCGGCCGAAGAGCATGAACTCAAACGCCCCTCCAAAAGCTACCCAAAACGCAAGTTGCTCCCCCGATTAGAGGAGGAGGCATACAAACCTTCATCACCAGCGCAGAATATAGCTGACCGACCACCTCGTGGCCGCGACAGAGAGGCGTCTAGGCCCTCCACCAGAACCGTACCCCGGCACCGCTCGAAAAGCGCGAAGCCACAGGGGAATGCGCCGGACTTGCGAGATGTATCGGAGGACAAGGAAAAACAATCAAGGTCTATCTACGGATCACGTGGGCGCCCCACGATCCACGACGACTACCGTCGCGCCGAATACAGCAACTCCGGCCGGGCCGAACACAACAGACAAAGCTCTCTTGAGCTACGTCGTGATATTGCCCAGTATAGAGGCGCCGCACACCCACTATGCTTCACAGATGAAGTAATGGATCATCAAATCTCCGAAGGGTTTAAACCCGTGAACATTGAATCCTATGATGGCACAACGGACCCCGCATTTTGGATCGAAGATTATCTCCTTCATATCCATATGGCCCGCGGTGATGATCTCCACGCCATCAAGTATCTCCCACTCAAGCTTAAAGGACCAGCTCGGCATTGGCTTAACAGCTTGCCAGCAGAGTCAGCTGGGTGTTGGGAGGACCTGGAAGCCGCATTTCTCGACAACTTCCAGGGCACATATGTGCGACCACCAGACGCCGATGACCTAAGCCACATAATTCAGCAGCCAGACGAATCGGCCAGACAGTTCTGGACACGGTTCTTAACAAGAAAATCAAATCATCGATTGTCCGGATGCAGTGGCCCTCGCAGCCTTCAAACATAACATCTGCGACGAGTGGCTGGCCCGGCACCTAGGACAGGAAAAGCCGAAATCCATGGCAGCCCTCACATCATTCATGACCCGCTTCTGTGCAGGGGAGGACAGCTGGCTAGCCCGCAGTAAGAACCTCAGCAAAAATTCTGGCAGTCCGGACTACAAGGACCGCAATGGCAGGTCGCGTCGCAACAAAAACAAACGCCGCGTTAACGGCGATAACACTGAGGATACGGCAGTCAACGCCGGATTCAGAGGCTCAAAACCCGGTCAGTGGAAAAAGACATTTAAAAGAACTACCCCGGGTCCGTCCAATTTGGACCGAATACTCGACCGCTCTTGCCAGATACATGGCACCCCCGAAAAGCCAGCTAATCACACCAACAGGGATTGTTGGGTATTCAAGCAGGCAGGCAAGTTAATTGCCGAAAATAATGACAAGGGGCCGCATAGCGATGACGAGGAGGAGACCCGGCCGCCGAACAGTAGAGGACAGAAGGGGTTCCCCCCACAAGTGCGGACGGTAAACATGATATACGCAACCCACATACCCAAGAGGGAGCGGAAGCGTGCACTTAGGGACGTATATGCGATGGAGCCAGTCGCCCCGAAGTTCAATCCATGGTCCTCTTGCCCGATCACTTTCGATCGAAGGGACCACCCCACCAGTATCCACCATGGCGGGTTCGCCGCATTGGTCTTAGACCCAATCGTCGACGGATTTCACCTCACTAGAGTCCTGATGGATGGCGGCAGCAGCCTGAACCTGGTTTATCAGGATACAGTGCGCAAGATGGGCATAGACCCCTCAAGGATAAAACCTACAAAGACGACCTTCAAAGGCGTCATACCAGGTGTTGAGGCCAATTGTACAGGCTCAGTCACACTGGAAGTGGTCTTCGGATCCCCGGATAACATCCGAAGCGAGGAGTTAATCTTCGACATAGTCCCGTTCCGCAGTGGCTATCACGCCCTGCTCGGACGAACCGCGTTTGCAAAGTTAAACGCGATGCCGCATTATGCATACCTCAAGCTCAAGATGCCAGGCCCTCGTGGAGTCATCACGGTCAACGGAAACACTAAACGCTCCCTCCGAATGGAGGAGCACACAGCCGCTCTAGCGGCGGAAGTACAGAGTAGCCTCTTAAGGCAATTCTCGAGCCCGGACATTAAACGGCTGGACATAGCCAAACACGCCCGGAGTAACATACATCAATACCATCAGGCACGTTCCGAGCACGCGTAGCAATGCGGCCCCAACCCCAGCCCTTGCATGATTGCAAGACTAGCCCTCCGCGTACGTCATTACGCTCTGGAGATACTATGGGCATAGGGGGAGGGGCACGACCACGACAGGCCCAGAGTGCGGCTCATCCACACCAGGGGCTCCCAAGTGTGTCGCTCTTTTTCTTTTCCATTTTTTTCTTTTCTATTTATCCACAGGACTCCGTTCACCAGAGACCCTGTCCGGCGGTGAATCTGCTGAACTCAGATGCAACAGCCAAGGAAGGACAAAGGGTACGATGAATACTCAGGTGGTCTCCATTATGAGCATTAAATCTGTTAAATACACCATTCCACAGCCTACCCCTGGAGGGGGACATCTCTAATAGTCCAATCCCTTGCTTACCGCACTATTTGTATCGTTCTGCACTCATGGCAGAATTCCTCGAATAAACAATGCATCACGTTCCGCTTATAATTGCATTCCCTTTTTACATATATGTTCATTTATGACATTTTGCATCCGTACACTTTGGTACGGCCGAATACACCAGGGGCTTATGTTCCCCGCATTATGGTGTGATAAGTCCGAACACTTTCACAAGTGCGGCACCCCGAACTTATAGCATTATATGCATCGGCTCCGAATCATGTCTTGGGTCAATAGTTGGGTATGCCCGGCTCCCATGTTTTGGTACCTTACGTTCCGTTCTATCGGCTAAGGTAGCACTGGGAGAACCACTGCGATTGCGCCCCGGTTGAGCTGGGCGAGCGCCTCAGTGGAGAAAGCTAAAACTGACTGTCATGATAAGGCGAGAGTTGGTCGCTGTTCGAGAGGTCTTTTTGAGTCCCTAAAGACTTATGCCCCTTCAAGCGAGGAGCCGGCTGTGTCCGGCCCAGGCGTGGATAGCGCCCCGAACTCGGTCTTCCGAACACTAGGGGCTTCGCCGAAATTTAAAATTATAGAATTCTATGGCTAAGTGAGAGTGTCCAAGCATTATAAGTCCGGTTGCCTTGTTCGTTGTGTTGAGCGCCTCCCTAGATGGACCCAAAAATGGGAACAAGAGCGCTCAAGTTTATCCCGAACACCCCAGCACTCGTGGCATGGGGGCTGAAGCCGACGACTTGCCATCTCTCAGATTTGATAAACGGCCGCACAGAAGGTAATATTTTAAATTAATAAGTGTTGCTTAGCGCATATGAACAAAGTTTTCAGCGCACAGGATAACACATTGCGAGTCTACTCAAATATTACATCTTTGGGGCACTCATCCGCAATCTTGCGGGCACCCTTCAGGACACTCTTATAATACATTTCAGGCGTACGATACTCCTTGCCCGCTGGCAGCGCGTCTATCAGAAGCCTCTCAGCATCCAGCCTGCCCCAGTGCACCTTTGCGCGGGCAAGGGCCCGACGGGCACCTTCAATGTAGGCGGAGCGCTTGATGACTTCCACCCACGGGCATGCATCCACCAGCCGCCGCACGAGGCCGAAGTAGCTCCCAGGCATGGCATCTTCAGGCCACAGCTGGACTATGAGGCCCTTCATGGCCTGCTCGGCTACCTTGTGGAGCTCGACCAGCTGCTTCAGCTGGTCGCTAGAGGGAACCGGATGTCCGGCCTCAGCATACTGAGACCAGAAGACCTTCTCCGATAAGCTCCCCTCCTCGGCCCGGTAGAATGCGGCGGCATCGGACACGCTGCGAGGCAGATCTGCAAACGCTCCTGGAGAGCTCCGAATCCGGGTAAGTAACAGGTAATTCACACTCACATGCTTGCTTTGCATGAAAAATGCCTTACCCGCCACTATTTTCTTCACCGCCTCAATCTCCTGGAGGGCCTTATGGGCCTCGGCCTTAGCGGCTTTGGCACTCTCAAGAGCCAAGGCAAGCTCGGACTCTCGAGTCTTCGAGTCGCGCTCCAAACTCTCATGCTTTTCCATGAGAGCCTGGAGCTCTTGCCGCACCTCTGCCACCTCGTTCGTGGCCCCTACTGTGCCCACGTTATCCTTGTTATTTCTATTGCAACCAAAATCCTTTTCTGTAAGGTACAAATTTAATACGGTGTTACTCACCTTCTTTGTCCTCGAGCTGCTTCTTGGCAAGGCCGAGCTTGTTCTCGGTCCGCTCGAGGTCCTGCTTCAAAGCACCGACCTCCGCAGTCAATGCGGCAGTGGTCAGCAGCGCAGCCTGCAATCCCATATTGACATAATTTTTAGAACTCCTGCGTATATCTTTTTAGATCCTCAGTCCGTCTTTTCTTTCTAAACACCGAACCGAGCATCAGGGGCTACTGTCTATGCGGTATTACATTACATATGTTAAAACTTCTTACCTCAAAGCCTGTTAGAAGGCTGCTGCAGGCTTCGGTCAGCCCGCTCTTGGCGAGCTGAACCTTCTGAATCACCGCACTCATGATAGTGCGGTGTTCTTCCTCGATGGAAGCGCCGTTGAGCGCCTCCAACAAGTTGTCCGGCGCCTCCGGTTGGACGGAGGCCGCCAGTGCCACGGTCTTGCCCTTCTTACGAAGGGGCCTCCTGCCGGACTCCGGAACCACTGCGGGTTCCGGGGCGGAGTCCGGTGCGAAGTCCGGGAGGTTGCCCTGTGGCACCTTCGGAGCCTCACCCTCCTGGTGGGTCCCCTCCTAGGACCCCACCTCGGCGTCCTCGGTGTCGCGAGGGGTGGACGCGGTCGGAATGGAATCCACATCCGACGGAGCCAAGGACCCGCTCGAAGAAGCGGGAAAATCGTCCTCGGCCGGACTACAGGTTGTATGCGGCATTAGAAGGACATTGTGTGGCGAAAAAGAGAAATTATAAATCATTCAGGAATCCGGATACTTACGATCTTGCCAGGGGCTCGGCCCTTGAGGGCCACCCCTTGTCGCCTTCGTCGGCATTGGCAGAGCTGTCCGGAGGAAGGGTCCTTCCCCTCTTGGACCCTTCGGCCTCCCCTGTTGGGGAAGCCTTCCTCTTCCTCTCTCCCCCCTCCGGGGGAGAGTCCTCTCTCTCCTCCTCGTCTTCGGGGGAGGAGTCCGCCTCAGAGCCATCGGACGATGAGTCTGATACCACCTGGCGCCGGGAACTCCTTCGGGTTCCCGCGGCCGCCTTCTTGGCCTTCTTCTCCGGCACCACATAAGGGGCCGAAACCAGCAGCCCCGTCAAACGGGTATCCGCTGGGTCTTCGGGAAGGGGAGCCGGACAATTAACCTGTCCGGACGTCCTCTGCCAGTCCTGTTAAAGGCATTGGGAGTCTTAGATCCCACATAGAGTCAAACTATGAAAAGAGTAAGTGTCCCGTAAAGGATAGCAAAGCTTACCTCGCCGGCCGGGCGCTTTGTGTTGAATCCGCGATCTTCAATTGCGGATGTGGGGGCTTCTCCGCCCTTGAACAGCACCTTCCAGGCAGCTTCGTACGTCGTGTCGAAGAGCCCGCTCAGGGTCCGGTGCTGTGCCGGATCAAACTCCCACAAATTGAAGGCCCGTTGTTGGCAGGGAGAATCCGGCGGACGAGCATGACCTGGATCACGTTGACAAGCTTAAGCTTCTTGTTCACCAGGGTCTGGAGGCAGGACTGGAGTCCTGTCAGCTCCTCCGAACTACCCCATAGCAAGCCCTTCTCTTTCCAGGAGGTGAGCTGCATGGGGATACCAGATCTGAACTCGGGGGCCGCTGCCCATTTATGGTCATGCGGCTCGGTGATGTAGAACCACCTCGATTGCCACCCTTTGATGGACTCCACGAAGGCACCCTCGAGCCAGAGGACGTTGGGCATTTTGCCTGCCATGGAGCCTCCGCACTCCGCTTGGACGCCCTTCACCACCTTCGTCTTGACATTAAAGGTCTTTAGCCACAAGCCGAAGTGGGGCTGGATGCAGAGGAAGGCCTCGCACACGACGATAAACGCCAAGATGTTGAGGATGAAGTTTGGAGCCAGATCGTGGAAGTCCAGGACGTAGTAGTACATGAGCCCCCGGACGAAGGGATGAAGTGGGAAGCCCAGTCCGCGGAGGAAGTGGGGAAGGAATACGACCCTCTCATGGGGCCTGGGGGTGGGGATGAGCTGCCCCTTGTCGGGCAGCCGGTGCACGATGTTGCTGGACAAGTATCCTGCACCGCGTAGCCTCTCGATGTGTCCCTCCGTAACTGAGGAGGCCATCCATTTGCCTCCCGCTCCGGACATGGCTGGAGAAGGTTGAGACAAGATGTGCGGACTTGGGCGCTGGAGCTCGAGTGCGCGGAGATGGATAAGCAAAAGGAGGAAGAAGGCGTAGGTAAAGAGGGTGGATCCTTATCCCCTTATATATGGGCGGACGAAGACTATGCGTCCCCACCAGCCTAGTAAAACTCGCTTATCTCCCAAGCGCCACAATCAATGGCGCGGTTGGGTTACCCACGTCCGTATTGATGGGAATCCTGGAATAAAGGGGAACACGATCTCTGCTTCGACAAGACGTGCCAAGGAAACCGCTTCACTAAACGCGCTGAGGTGGTATAATGAAAACGATTCAAGTAAAGGCTTGGTGGTGGTGTGACGTCATGCCACAAAATACGTCAGCAGATTGAACTTGTGTACATATTATTCTCTCTACGGTGGTACATGGAATTTATTTTGTAGAGCCGGACACTATCCTGGTGTTCACAATCTTCTATGGATTATTCGGAGGAGGAACCCGCCTTGCAATGCCAAAAAATATGCACGCCGGACTCATCGTCATTGAAGCCTGGTTCAGGGGCTACTGAGGGAGTCCAGGACTAGGGGGTGTCCGGATAGCCGGACTATCATCATCGACCGGACTCCAAGACTATGAAGATACAAGATTGAAGACTTCGTCCCATGTTCGGATGGGAATTTCCTTGGCGTGGAAGGCAAGCTTGGCGATACGGATATGTAGATCTCCTACCATTGTAACTGACTCTGTGTAACCCTAGCCATCTCCGGTGTCTATATAAACCGGAGAGTTTTAGTCCGTAGGACACACAACCATTACAACAATCATACCATAGGCTAGCTTCTAGGGTTTAGCCTCCTTGATCTCGTGGTAGATCCACTCTTGTACTACCTATATCATCAATATTAATCAAGCAGGAGTAGGGTTTTACCTCCATCGAGAGGGCCCGAACCTGGGTAAAAACATCGTGTCCCTTGTCTCCTGTTACCATCCGCCTAGACGCACATTTCGGGACCCCCTACCCGAGATCCGCCGGTTTTGACACCGATAGTGCCCAAGTGGCTTAGTTGTTTCCAGGGAATGATGCTGAGTGGCCTATGTTTTGCCGGAATGTTGATTCGTTTCTGTTCCGGCAAATTTCAGGTTCTCGATTTGTCCACTTTTTAGCAAAGGTCATGCCGAAATTTTCCGTGAATTTCGGCATGACTTGTGCTACAAACTAGGACATATCGAGTGCCCGGGATTTGCCGCACCAGGAAGGAGTCAACATTCCTGCAAAACAATAGGCCTTTTTTATGTTATTATTCATTTTATTAGGTCAAGAATTAATTGACTAGATTTAATCATAGGAAACATGGCTAGCAACGATGAAGGACAGGGTTCTGGTGATTGCGACGACGTCTACCGGGCGGCAGACGAATTTTTTAGCCTTACCGATGATCAACCAATGTTGTTTCTGGGCCCACCGGTGGCATCGGGGACTGAGACCGACACGCAGACCGGTGCTGCGACTGAGACCGGCGCTGAGACTCAGACAGACATCGAGACCGGCACTGAGACTGAGACCGGTGCTGCCTCGGGGAGTGTAGCCGGTGTAGAACTGAAAGCAAAGAGCCAACGGCTTCCTAACAAACTCAGGACTACTAGACTAGTGGTCACGGAGGTGGACGGCGGCAATTTTGAGCCAAAGGCGACCGATGAAGTGCGCGCATGCTACGGCAATCAAATAGGATGCATCGTACGGACAACCGCCACCATCAACGATGAGAAACTACGGAAGATAGAAAATATTAGGAGCTCCCTCCTAAAGAAGTTTCACCAGATATTCTTGTTCCCGGGTCAGAATGAGAAGGATTATGAAGATCCAGACGAGGACCCGGCAATGAAGAAGATAAACAAACACGCCATGATCAAGTTTAGCGACGCGTTGGCCGCCTGGAAAACTCGAGTGAAAGCAAAGATCATCGACAAGAAGGAACCCTATTCCGAGATTGTAAAGGATAATCCGATAATCATGGAAGAGCAGTTTCAAATACTCAAGGAGGCTTGCAAGGCCGAAGCTGCCAAAAAAAGTCGAAGTACATGAAGGGGCTTCAAGAGAGGAACATTGGGAGCCACCACCTCGGAAGCCATGGTTACGGCGGAAAGAGGTCCAAATGGGCCAACGAGGACGCGGAAGCCGCGAGTCTGGGCATCCCAGACCCCTTGGCGGATTTCACCGTCCCGCAGGAGCGTGACGTCCTGAGGGCCCGGCACCGTTGGGACCCAGTCAAGAAGGTTTACGAGACAACACCGGTCATTACGGAATTCATGAGACTACTGGTAATTTTAGTTTCAGATCAATTCGACTGCACACGTTAGTCATATTTGTAAACGATCCTTGTGCCTTTTGCAGAGAGAGTAGCACCGAATTGCGGCCGAAAGCGACTCGCCGTCTGAGGCATTGGCGAGGCCCAAGTGTGACACTCCATTCAACCAGGCATTGAACATATTGAAGCGACAACCGGTGGATACTCGACCGTCGTATGGATGCGCGCACGGTGTCGGAGACGGCGCCACGTGGAAGATGTACTACCGTGAGACCACGGAGGAGAGAAAGGAAAGACGGAGGTTAACTGAAGAAAACATCGGCAAGAAGGTTGAGATTGCGGTTGAGAAGAAATCATCTCAGACAGCCGCAATAGCGATAGCTGCCGCAAAACAGGTGGTGCAGATTTTTCTACTTCCTTGGTGACGGGCGTTCTCACTTGGACAAGGCAAAATCCAGAAAAAAAATGCAGAGGACTTTCCCCTTACTGACTTCTTGGGAGCACCTGCTCCCGCACCGGCTCCTGCATCTGCTCCCGCACCGGCTCCCGCACCGGACGTGCTCGGTGGTGCCTCATCTTTGGCTGAGCTCGATGCCCTCATGGTATCTGTCACACCGGCCCCTTCAAATAAATGTATAATCTCCCGTTTTTGTTGCCTTCCGGATGTCTCACATCGCAGACTTTTCTTAGCAGGCCGACGAAACCGCATGCATCATATTGTACACCATCGACGACTAGAAGCTGGACGTGGGGAAGGTGACGATAATGGAGCCGAAGGAACCATTGTTCCACAGCCGGCCGATCCCCCCGAACGCCTTCAAGGTTTCTGTGGCCAGTGTCAAACCGGGCCACAAGAATTTGCCTCCTCTAATACTAGTGGGGGATGACAACGAGACCCCGCGGCGGCTTGGTGATTGTTGCAATGGGTGGGTCCTGTTGTGGCCAAAGAGTCTGCTTCGTCTGGAGGCGGCTGGGAGCACACCCACGAGCACGCAGCCTCAGCAAGGTATGAACATCAACACCCCACCTACCCAATTAGCGTCGGGTGTCGGGTTGGGTGATAGCGGACGGGGTAAGGAGGAGGCTCCATTAGTCGTTGATGACGTCACCATGGAAGAGGATGAGGATGACGATGGCGCTGAACAGTATGTCTATACTGGCGCCTCCTCAGGGTTTGAGCGTCATGAGTTGGTGCCTGAATTACCGTCTCAACGTATTATGGATGACCTTCTGGTAGTAAAGAAGTCTAGGAAGAGAGCGAGAAAAGGCAAAAAAGCTAATTCTATGATCCAGCCGCCTCAGCAGCCTCGGCTTCAGGACCGTATAGATATCCCCAATGCGGATAAATGGCATATCCCCAGTCAACCAATCCTACCTGCAACACCGCTACGGGCCAGATTCGGTGATCAAAGGAGACTTCATGATGATGTGCTGCGGGTAGAGAAAGGCCTCATCGCCTCGAAAGATCCAGGATACCCACTCTACGTGGTTAACGTTCCGCGGCAAATGTCGTACGTCGACAGCTTCCCCGCGGATAAGTTCTTCCTCCGATTCGATTACATATTCGACATGTTTCACATGAAGAAGCTAGATTTTACGTTTGTCCGCCTTTATGCCTTGCACATGAACTACATCATTGGGGTTGAGAAGATACGTCAAATCTGTGTCGCTGACCCATACTATATGCACGAGGGCTTCTTGGGAGTCTGCGCAGAGCACCGTGAATACGCGAGGGATTACATCGTCAGTTTCATGCTCGCCAATAAGGACAAGGAGGCGATTCTCGTGCCTTATCATTCCGTGTAAGTCATCCACGCTGCTATCCTTCCTTCAATTTCAATAATTCATTTGCACGGTGGAGGCTAATTAATTTGAGGTGTACTTATTTTGCGCAGCGGCGGGCGCGCCGTCCTCATCATACTCTACCCCCGATTCTCCCACGCTCTTTACTTGGACTCGTCGAAGAACATTCACAAAAAGGATTACACCCACATCAAAGATGTTCTCGATAGTGCTATCTTTTACTACCAAGCAAGGGGTGGAGAGGTTAGGGACAAGAAGAGAAGGGGCGTCAAGGTCACCTTCAGCCATAAGACCGACTTTTGCTGCATCCAGCAACCGAACGAGTCTCTTAATGATGGATTCTATGTCCTACACCACATGCTGGAGTACAGATGGGATCACCAGAACCTTCGCATGTCACCTAGATCTGGCGATGCTCATATTATGCAATGGGCAAAGGATATAGGAGATATCGAGGATCATCGACTTCGAGCTGAGTTCTATAACATCCAGCGCGAACTTGCCCAAATCATCATGAAGGAGGTCGTCGGAAAAACAGGGATGTTCTAGGGAGAAGGACAAATGTTGCGGGAAGACGTCCGAACATGGATAGCCTCTCAGCGTCTCGACATGAAGCCTTTCACTAAGCTCGAGGACTATCTCCCTGACATGGATGGATGGCACAACATGGTGGAGTGACTGTCGATATATGACAATGTGTCCGTTTAGTCCATACTTTCTGTATGACAAAATTTGAGTTATGCATGGTGAAACTTTATTTGTGATGTAATTAAACCGTCCTCCTCCTCGACTAGCGAAAATCACTCTAGTTAGGGCATTTTGGGTACGATGAACTTTGTTATTTATGCTTATGATATGTTGTTTCTATTTTTGCCAAGTCTGTCTCTTTCTGTTGCTCAACTATATATGTTGCATATCATCTTCTCATGTGATGATGCAGGTGCATAGATCATAGATGGCGAAGAAGTGCTACGCCAGGAGTATATATACGATAAGTGGCCGGAGTGTCAGGACCAGGTGTACCGGTTTCCGGTTTCCAAGCGACAGGCGGTAGTTAGTTTAGGTTCACGCTAATGCGAGAGAGGGATACGAACTCATGTACTCAAAGTGATAGCTCTTCTCGCATATATCATTGTTTAGATGGATGACGATGTATTTGCAAGTAATCGAGACTTGTATCGCTATTTTTGAGATTGATGACGAGAGACCACTTTGTGTTGGATGATGATTATGATGATGACATGATTTGATGAGACTAATTGTATGTATATCCTATGATTACATTTGTATGTGTATGATATGCTAAAGATTATTGTATAAAGCCTATTCAAATACAAAACAAATACAAAACAAATATGCAGGAAAAAACTAATAAAACTAGTAGTAGCGAGGGGGAAAATTTAGCAGTAGCGCGGCTTTACCAGTAGCGCTTCCCTGTAAACAGCGCTGCAGATAATATCAGTAGCGCCCTTTTCTAAAGAGCGCTACAGCTATTCATGTATAGCAGTAGCGTGGGACAACAGACGCTACTGCTATACGTTAGCTATAGCTCCTTATTAGTAGCACCGGTCCCCGCGCTACTGAGAGGCCCAAAATCCGCGCTGCTGCTAGGCTTTTCCCTAGTAGTGTACATTAGTTCTATTAATTCAACTAGTTCAACTTTCAACTAGTTTATTAATTTACTTACTAAACTAGTTCAACTAAAACTAAACTAGTTCAACTACTAACCATACTGCCCTACTTAACTAGTACCATCACTACTACTAATTAACATCTACTACTACTAAAAATCATTATCTATGAACCCTAAATTAACATCTAATACTACTAAAAACATCTAGTACTAACTAAGCAGAGAGAAAGGGGGTGGGGAGCGGTGGGGGCTTACAGAGAGGGGAGAGACGGTGGCCGGGAGGTGGTCGGCGACGGAGAGGTAGGGGCAGCGAGGAAGGCGGGCTCGGGCGGTGGCGGTGAGGTCGAGGGTGGCGGCGGTGAGGTCGAGGGCAGCGACGGTGAGGTCGAGAGCGGCGGCTGGCGGCGGCTGTGAGGTTGAGGGCGGGCGGCGGCGGTGAGGGCAGGCTCGGGCGGTGGCGACAGAGGAGTTGGGGTAATAGGGCCGGGGGGTGTGGGGGGAAAGGAGGACTTAGCAAAATTTTGAGCCGGCGTGTGGTTAAGTCGAACTAGCAGTAGCATTGTTTCGGAAACGCGTTATAGCTAAGTTAGCTATTGCACGTTTTAGCAAAACACGCTGCTGCTATAGGACGCAGTAATTTCTTTTGTTTGTCCTTACATTTTCTTTTTTTCATTACTCTGTTTCCTACTTCTATCATTTTCATTTACTTTTCTATTTTTTTTCATTTTTCTTATCTTTTTTAGCAGTAGCGTTGTACGCAGGAAACGCGCTGCAACAATGACCATAGTGGTAGCACGCTTTGCGCGGAATCGCTACTACTACTCCTAGCCTACCGCCAACACGGTGGGAATTATAGTGGTAGCGCTTGTTTCTGAACACACGCCACTGCTATACTTTAAGCTGTAGCGCACTTTTCCTGAACGCGCTACTACAAATTAGCAGTAGCGCCCTATTTTAACCAGCGCTACTGCTATACCTCTGTGTAAAGGCTTTTCCCTAGTAGTGCCAACAGGCGGAGGGGGCAGCAATCCTTCACCCTTGGAGATTCGGTTGAGCCAATGGCACTTCTGGGTTATATGGTTGGACGGCTTCGCGCCGCTGTGGAACTTGCAGGGGGCATCAAGAGTTTGCTCGTATGAGAAAGTCGGCTGCCAAGCCGGCCGGCCGCCTTTTGAACGCTTGGGCATAGGCTGCTCTTCAGGCTGCTCGCCTTCGACCGTGGCCACCTGCCGACTGGTGGAAGGCGGCATAGGGGCTTTGCGCTTGTTGTCGTTTTGATGTGGGCGTCGACTGGAGTGGCCAGCCGGCATTTTTTGAGCCGGAGGAAGCACCTTTCCAGAAGCGTCCACACAGAGCTCGGTCTTCATCAGGGAGTCGGCCGTGGCGTACTTGTCTACTATGATCAGCAGCTCGTCGAGTGTAGTCGGCTTGTTGCAGAGAAGTCGGTGCTTGAGGAGGGTGCCCTCTCGGCACCCGGCAGTGAAGTACTCTATTGCTTACACCTCGTGCACCCCTTCGCAGGAGTTGCGGAGCTCGGCCCAGTGCGTCAGGTAGTCGCGGCTGGACTCGGTCGGGCCTTGGCCACAAAGGGAGAGCTGACGTGGCTTGGGTGCCCGCTTGTACATGCTGGTGAAGTTGCGGATGAAGACTTCCGTGAAGTCCAGCCAGCTATTGATGTTGTAGGGCTTGAGGCTGTTTAGCCAGGTGCGTGTCGTGCCTTGAAGCATGAGAGGGACGTACTTCACGGCAACGCGCCTGTTGCCGTTCGCTATGCTGACTGCAGTGGAGTAGTCTATGAACTAGTCTTCCGGCTTCACTGAGCCGTTGTATTTTGGTGTGTCTCTTGGGAGCAAAAACCCTTTGGGGAAAGGCTCATCGTGGATGCGGGGGCCAAAGCAAGGAGGGCCGACATTGTCTTCTTCTTCTAGCGCCAGGGATCGCGCCAGGACTTCGATCCGATGGCGAGCATCATTCTCGCCGATTCCTTCGCGGCGGCCCAGCCGGCCGCTGAGCGTCGAGTGCGTGACAGGTGGCAGGATGGGATATCTCTCACCACGGGGCGGAGGAGGAGGCAGGTTGTTTCCTCGTCGCTCCACAGCTCAGGGGCGACCTTCTGCGTCACACTCAACAGTGAGGCGCATCCGACTGCGGCTAGCAGTCAGCTCCTTGTCTTTTCAATCATGGGGCGCCGCCTGCAGTCGGCGTCCGGGATGTCGCGCCATGCTCTCAGCGTGGGTGAGGACTCTCAGTGCGGGCGCCGGCTTCGTGCCTCTCTATGACCACGTTGGTCAGCTGCTGGACGCGTCTGGTCATGCAGTGAAGCTCGTTGCCCTCTAGCCCTGCCAGCTCGTCTACTGCTGCCTGGTCAGCACGCAGGTTCTTGAGTGGCGTGGCATAGACTGGGCGGTCAGCACCCGGCATGCTGGCGATATGGCCGCGCCGTGCTTCTTGATAGCGCCAATCCGGCTGGGTCCGCTAGCAGGCGGCATGCCAGAGGCGGCACGATCGACCTCACGCTGGTAAGCTTCGGTGAGGCATCTCATGGAGGCTATCTTCTTGCCGTTCTCAATGAGGTGAAGGCGGTGGGCCTCCAACGTATCAGCGTCGACGTCAGCCGGGATGGGGGTGGACAAGTCATGCAGTGCCGTCTGCAGAGTGTCGTGGACGTTTCCGCCAGAGGTGGCGCCGTGACTGATGACCAGCACCTTAGTGACGGTGCTGCTGCTGCTGTCGGCTTGAGGAAGAGGTTCGTCGATGACCACCACGTTGGTGGGGAAGGCATCAAGAGATGCCGTGTCGGAGTCAACAAGCATCGGGTCAGTGGAGCCGATCGACTCCAGGTCAGAGGTGAGCTCCTTGGCGATGTCGAGCTTGCCAAGATAGTCGACGAGGCAACTTTGGGAGCTGCTTGCACCCACGCCTGGCGCGGGCTCGTCGGAGAGGCAGACCTCGCCGAGAAGATCGGCGAGGCAGCTCGCTGCGCAGGCGTCATCGACGTCATGCAGCACGTTGGGGCAAGCGCCATCGGGCATGCCGGGCTGGCTATGCTCGATGGGGAGGAAGAGGGTTCCCGTCCAGAGCAGGTCTCCGGACGATGGTGCACCTGGCCCCACGGTGGGTGCCAAATGTCGGGTGGTAGGTGCGACATATGCCAACGGGTGGCAAATCATTGTGGGAGCCAGTAAGACATCGTCAGTGCCTGGAAACGGGATAAGGCGAAGACATGCACGCTGGCAAATCTTACCCAGGTTCGGGGCTCTCCTATGAGATAACACCCCTAGTCCTTCTCTGTGGGGTCTCCGCATGATCAGTAGATCAAGAAGTAGCTAGAAGATGCTCCTTGAGCTGTTTTGCTAGAGGAAGAAGAAGGGCAAGGCTAGCTCTCCTCTTCTTTCTATGTGTGTGTAAAACTCTAAGAGATCAACCCTTTGCATGTGCGCCCCGGGGGGTTTACATAGGCCTACCCCCCAAGGGTACAATGGTAATCCGGCTGGATGTAGGTCCAGGCCATCAGTGTCTGTAGTCGCCGGCTTCTCCGCCGGCCGCTGGGGCCCGCCGACTAGTGGGTCCCACCGGCTGCCGGCCTCTTGGCCGACAGGCTGGGCCCACTGCCCCGGGGGTCTTGTCAGCTGCTGGTTACTGTGGCCTTACTCTTGGTGACGATGGCTTCGTCGGGGTAAGCATGGCTACAGTGCCGCCGCCTGGCGGGCATTCACTGTAGCCTTACCCCATCTTATCTGCTTAATGGTGCACAAACTTCTAGGGTGGGGGCAGGCTGTCTGCTGGGTGCCGGCCTCCCCCCAGGCTGACTGGTCAAGTCCAGCCGCCTTCTGGTATCTCTCTGGCAGGAGGAGCCCGCTGCCTGCGGGCCGTATTGACAGCCTGTCGTGGGCGAGGTCACGGCCAACGTAGCAACAGTGCCGCGTCGGACGGGGAGTGGCCGCCCCATACGGCGCACTGTGGCCACGCTCGCTCCGGGATTCGGGGGTGGTAGGCTTCACTGTAGCCACGCCCTGTCTTGTCGTCATTATGTGGGTGCAAACTTTGAGGGTATGGGTCAAGCCGCTTGCTAGGAGTCGGCCACTCTGGTGGCCGGCTGCTAGCAGTCGGCCCTCTTCGACAGAGCTATTAGAGCCTTGCCACCTTCCAGCAGCCGGCTGGTGGGACAGCCGGCCAAGAGAAGGCGGCCCTGCGTCTTGGATGTTCAAGGGCTCAGTCGGCCCGATATTTTTTGAAGAGCCAGGGGGAGCCGGTTAGGCTACCCGTGGTGATTTACTCCGACAATAGACCTATTGTTGGCATGCCTGTTATTTCTGTTAAAATAGGAGATCATTGTTATCATGGCTTATGTGATATGGGTGCTGGTGCTAGTGCAATACCCCATTCCTTATATAAAGAAATTATGCATGATATTGCACCTGCTGAGATAGAAGAAATTGATGTTACAATTAAGCTTGCCAATAGAGATACTATTTCATCAATTGGGATTGTTAGAGATGTTGAAGTTTTGTGTGGGAAGGTTAAATATCCTGCTGATTTTCTTGTCCTTGGCTCCCCACAAGATGACTTGTGTCCCATTATATTTGGTAGACCCTTCTTGAATACTGTTAATGCTAGGATAGATTGTGAAAAGGATGTTGTTACTATTGGTTTGTGGGATATGTCTCATGAGTTTAATTTTGCTAAATTTCATAGACAACCCCATGATAAAGAATTGCCTTGTAAGGATGAAACTATTTGTCTTGCTTCTATTGTCGTGCCTCCTACTCATCTTTTAGAACAATATTTGTTGGACCATGAAAATGATATGTTTATGAATGAAACAAGGGACATAGATGAAGTATTCTTTAAATAGGGACCTTTTTTGAAACACAACTTGCCTGTTGAAATTCTAGGGGTTCCTCCACCACCCAAGGGTGATCCCGTGTTTGAGCTTAAACCATTACCTGATACTCTTAAATATGCTTATCTTGATGAAAAGAAGATATATCATGTTATTATTAGTGCTAACCTTTCAGAACAAGAAGAGGAGAGATTATTGAAAACTCTGAAGAAGCACCATGCTGCTGGATATACTCTTGATGATCTAAAGGGCATTAGTCCCACTCTATGCCAACACGAAATAAAATTGGAGAAAGACACTAAACCAGTTATTGATCACCAACGACGGTTAAATCCTAAGATGAAAGAAGTGGTAAGAAAGGAAATACTAAAGCTCTTGGAGGCAGGTATAATTTATCCCGTTGCTGATAGTCAGTGGGTAAGTCATGTCCATTGTGTCCCCAAGAAGGTATGTATTAGTGTTGTTCCTAACAACAAAGATGAATTGATCCCACAAAGAATTGTTACAGGTTATAGGATGTTAATTGATTTCCGCAAATTAAACAAAGCTACTAAAAAAGATCATTACCCTTTGCCTTTTATTGATCAAATGCTAGAAGATTATCCAAACATACACATTTTTGCTTTCTAGATGGTTACTCTGGTTTCTCTCAAATACCTGTGTCAGCAGAGGATCAAGAGAAGACCACTTTCACTTGCCCTTTCGGTACTTTTTCTTATAGACGTATGTCTTTTGGTTTATCTAATGCACCTGCTACCTTTCAAAGATGTATGATGGCTATATTCTCTGACTTCTGTGAAAAGATTATTGAGGTTTTCATGGATGATTTCTCTATTTATTGATCTTCTTTTGATGATTGCTTGAGCAACCTTGATTGAGTTTTGCAGAGATGTGATACTAGTCTTGTCTTGAATTGGGAGAAGTGCCACTTTATGGTTAATGAAGGCATTGTCTTGGGGCATAAAATTTCTGAAAGAGGTATTGAAGTTGATAAAGCTAAAGTTGATGCTATTGAAAAGATGCCGTGCCCCAAGGACATTAAAGGTATAAGAAGTTTCCTTGTTCATGCCGGTTTTATAGGTGGTTCATTAAGGACTTCTCTAAAATTTCTAGGCCTCTGACTAATCTCTTACAAAAAGATATTCCTTTTGTCTTCGATGATGATTGTGTAGAAAGCTTTGATTTCTGCACCAATTGTTCAGCCACCTGATTGGAATTTACCCTTTGTAATCAGGTGTGATGCTAGTGATTATGCTGTAGGTGATGTTATAGGACAAAGAGTTGATAAGAAATTAAATGTTATCCAATATGCTAGTAAAACTCTACATAGTGCCCAGAGAAATTATGATACTACTGAAAAACATTTCTAGCAGTTGTATTTTCTTGTGATAAGTTTAGACCTTACATTGTTTTTTTCTAAAGTAACTGTTCACACTGATCATGATGCTATTAAATATCGTATGGAAAATAAAGATGCTAAACCTAGACTTATTAGATGGGTTCTCCTACTACAAGAATTTGATTTGCATATTATTGATAGAAAGGGAGTTGAGAACCCCGTTGAAGACAACTTGTCTAGGTTAGTGAATGTTCTTGATGACCCACTACATATTGATGATAGCTTTCCTAATAAACAATTAGCTGTCATAAATGCTTCTCGTACTGCTCCGTGGTATGCTGATTATGCTAATTACATTGTTGCTAAATTTATACCACCTAGTTTCACATACCAGCAAAAGAAAAAGTTTTTCTATGATTTAAGACATTACTTCTAGGATGACCCACGCCTTTATAAAGAAGGAGTAGATAGTGTTATTAGACATTGTGTACCTGAGCATGAACAGGAATAGATCCTACGCAAGTGCCACTCCGAGGCATAGGGAGGACACCACGCTGGAGATAGAACTACACATAAGGTATTGCAATCCAGTTTTTATTGGCCTACTCTCTTCAAAGATGCCCGTAAGTTTGTCTTGTATCGGGATGAATGCCAAAGAATTGGTAATATTAGTAGACGTCAAGAAATGCCTATGAATTATTCACTTGTTATTGAACCATTTGATGTTTGTGGCTTTGATTATATGGGACCATTTCCTTCCTCTAATGGGTATACACATATTCCAACTAGTAGTGCTGATCATAACACCTCTATTAAGATGCTTAAAGAAGTTATTTTTCCGAGGATTGGAGTCCCTCGATATTTAATGACTGATGGTGGTTCACACTTTATTCATGGTGCTTTTCGTAAAATGCTTGCCCAGTATGATGTTAATCATAGAATTGCGTCTCCATATCACCCACAGTCTAGTGGTCATGTAGAATTGAGCAATAGAGAGCTTAAATTGATTTTGCAAAAGATTGTTAATAGATCTAGAAAGAATTGGTCCAAGAAACTTGATGATGCATTATGGGCTTATAGAACTGCATATAAGAATCCTATGGGTATGTCTCCATATAAAATGGTTTATGGAAAAGCATGTCACTTACCTCTCGAACTAGAACATAAGGCATATTGAGCCATTAAAGAGCTCAATTATGATTTCAAACTTGCCAGTGAGAAGAGGTTATTTGACATTACCTCACTTGATGAATGGAGAACTCAAGCCTATGAGAATGCCAAACTGTTTAAAGAAAAAGTTAAAAGATGGCATGACAAAAGGATACAAAAGCGTGAGTTTAATGTAGGTGATTATGTGTTGCTATTAAACTCTCGTTTAGGATTTTTTGCAGGAAAACTTCTCTCTAAATTGGAAGGCCCTTACGTTATCGAGGAATTCTATCGTTCCGGTGCCATAAAAATCAACAACTTCGAAGGCGCACATCCAAAGGTGGTGAACGGTCAAAGAATCAAACATTATATCTCAGGTAATCCTATAAATGTTGAAACTAATATTATTGAAATCGTAACCCCGGAGGAATATATAAGGGACACTTTCCAGAATGTTTCAAGCTCCAAAAAGGAATAGGTATGTGGTACGGTAAGTAAACCGACTCCAAAACAGTTTTAATAGCAATTTTTCTCCGTTTTGGAATATTTAAGAAAATAGGAAAATAAGAAGTAGTCCAGGAAGGACGCGAGGCGTCCACGAGGGTGGAGGGCGCGCCCTACCCCCTTGGGCGGGCCCCCCTACCTCGTGAGACCGTGTGCTCTTTGGACTCTGTTTTCTTGCACGATACTTGTTTTGGTCCGTAAAAATTCATTATATAATCTCCCGAAGGTTTTGACCACCATATCACGCAAATATCCTCTGTCTTTGTTTCGAGCTGTTTTTCTGACAGATCTAGATAACCATGACGTCTTCAAGCGCCCCCAAGGACAAGTTTTTTTAGAAGGTTATCAACCCCTACCTTGCGGAGGTGCTGCATCACCCTCAAACCATTGAGATGCGTGAGAGGGTGCTGCACATCCGCAATATTGAGGGACCAAGGAGGACTGGAAGCGTGGAGACAAGACTCGAAGCAATTGAACAACAAGTTTGCAAGTGCCAAGGGATGGTGGAATGCGGACTCAACGCCAACCAGATGATGATCGCGGAGTTCACCAACAACCACAAGCAAGATGCCAAGGACATTGGGGAGACCATCTTCAAGCTTCATAAGAAAATTGAGCACCTCCAAGCCCAGATATATGACCTACAAAACCAAAATTGTTAGTATGAATATAGATTCAAGAGGATGAGTTTGGCTGCAGATCTGAGGATCCCGGACACTCGATCATCCTTCTATGATGGTGAGCCTATGCCTTGGAAGACGGACGACAAGCCTACGTCATCAATGACTCCATCGTCACCACCTCCGAAGAACTAAACACATGGGTATGGGCACTCCCCTTGGCAACTGCCAAGCTTGGGGGAGGTGCCCTGGTATCGTATCACCATCACACTCCTATCTTTACCATTTTTCTTAGTTCGATCCTTTTAGTAATATCTTGATCTAGCAGAATAAAGCTTTGGTGTGATATAGTTTTGAATTTTGCTTTATGATCCCTCTATGTAATCGAGTCTATGAGCTATATAATAAAGATTAGTGTTGAGTCAAGGGCTTTGCTATCTTGCTATGATCTTGAGGGAATAAAAGTATAAAAAGAAATAGAAGAGAGCATATTGATCTTATGGGGAGTAATGACTTCTCATATAAGAGTATGATGATTAAAAGTTGTTGAGAGTTGGCAAACATAGTTTTGGTCATCGTTGCAATTAATAGGAAGTAATAAAGAAAGAGAGGTTCTCACATATAAATATACTATCTTGGACATCTTTTATGATTGTGAGCACTCATTAAAATATGACATGCTAAAGAGTTGATGTTGGACAAGGAAGACAATGTAATGGGTTATGTTTTCTTATATCCGAAATAAAGTATATTGTCATGGATCATCCAACATGTTGAGCTTGCCTTTCCCCCTCATGCTAGCCAAATTCCTCGCACCAAGTAGAAGTACTACTTGTGCTTCCAAATATCCTTAAACCCAGTTTTGCCATGAGAGTCCACCATACCTACCTATGGATTGAGTAAGATCCTTCAAGTAAGTTCTTATGTTGCATGCAATAAAAATTGCTTCCTAAAAATGTATGACTTATTTGTGTGGAGAAAATAAGATTTATAAAATCTTGTCATATGGAAGCAATAAAAGCGACGGACTGCATAATAAAGGTCCATATCACAAGTGGCAATATAAAGTGACGTTCTTTTGCATTAAGATTTCATGCATCCAACCATAAAAGCACATGACAACCTTTGCTTCCCTCTGTGAAGGGCCTATCTTTTACTTCTGTCTTATACATTATGCAAGAGTCATGGTGAACTTCACCTTTCCTTTTTACATTTTATCCTTCGGCAAGCACCTCGTGTTGGAAAGATCCTGCTATATATATCCAACTGGATGTAAGTTAGCATGAACTATTATTGTTGACATTACCCTTGAGGTAAAAGGTTGGGAGGCGACACTATTAGCCCCTATCTTTCTTTGTGTCCGATTAAAACTCCATAATCATAAGTATTGCGTGAGTGTTAGCAATTGTGAAAGACTAAATGATGGTTGAGTATGTGGACTTGCTGAAAAGCTCTTATGTTGACTCTTTCCGATGTTATGATAAATTGCAGTTGCTTCAGTGACCAAGATAATAGTTTGTCACTTTTCAATGAAGTTTCTGATTCATACTTGACATTGTGAATAGATTGTTACTTGAGCATAAGAAATCATATGACAATATATATATATATATATATATATATATATATCTGTGTGTGTGTGTGTGTGTGTGTGTGTGTGTGTGTGTGTGTGTGTGTGTGTGTGTGTGTGTGTGTGTGTGTGTGTGTGTTGTTGTTGTTACATGAACTAGCAGAATGGCCCGCTCGATGCGTGGGCTAGAACCTTAGAAGCGAGGGCATCATCTTTAGGTTAATGAAAGCATTTAATGCATGTGTATCATCCTTTGTTTTTTAGCATGACGAAAGTTCTTAATCATTTCATTTTAACATTTCTTAGAAAATATCTAAGACGACTATGTATGCATTTCATTTACTCATTTAGTTGTACAATACATCAAAATTTACAATTTAGATAACAATCTCTAAGGTATAAATTTTCTCACTATGATTTTCTCAGAATGACTAAATACTGTTGAACAGAAGTATAGTCAGCTTATTCCTTTTGACACGTCTCAATATATATTTATATGCCAGTAGTTAGTTTAAATAAGTCATTCCACTAAAATTATAGGGTAGTTTGCCTTTGAAGATTTCATGTTCTCCTTTTGTGTCATATATATCATTACCTTTTATGCTATCTCTTACTATCATTGTTGCATCATTATTCAATTCGAAGGTCTCCTACATTCTGATGTGTATCATGAAATGTACTTCCTCATTATTCAATTCAAAGGTCCTACATTCTGATGTATATCATGAAATGTACTTCTTCATTGGTAATTGTAAGTGTTCACAAAATTATGTTACTTAAGTTTGCCCAAAATTAAACCTAACATACATGATAAATTGATTTATGTGTATGTCACCTATTATTGAGAGTGAAATTATACATTCCAATACTCACGAGTAATCGTTAATAGGCATGACCATTGTGCAATATTATTTGAATTATAGGGTTTGGGTTATTTAGTGGGACTATAACTGGCAAGGTAGTGCCACAAGTAGTCCAAGAAGGGGGGTATGTTGGGTTGAGGGGTGCTGGACTGTACAAGATGGAGCAATTTGGTGCTATTAGTACACATATGAGTCCGTCTGTATGCTAAGTAGGAATTGTAACGCCTCCAACATCTTTTTCTTACAGAATTAGAAGAAGAACCCTCTTGTGTAAGTGTATTCGTGGGAGGGAATGAATGTGTGTGTAAGTTGTATGTGTGCGAGCCATTGCTCAGTGACACGCATACAGGGTCGATTTTATCCTTTGTCATCAAACCATGTTGGCATCCAACAACACGTAATTTTATTTGTCAAGGTTACCTAATTAAATATAATTTTGTGTAAGTGTCTCACGAAAAGACCTAACTTATTTTAATTTTTTCAAGGAAGAGAAAAAATGTCTATCAAGTCAATACTAATTGAGGAAACCTCATGGTGTAGTGTCCCGCACTGTTGCACCGGAAATGTCAATTTGGACATATATTGTTATGCTAAAGTAGCAAATTATATGACATGACTTGTGAAGTATTTGTGGAATTATAGTTTTCCACGAAATAAGTCAACATTTTTTATGTGATATTAAATAAGTCACATAATTAAAATTAAGATTATTAGTTCTTCATTTCAGATCAATAGGGAAACCTAAATTTCTAGTAAAAACAACATACATATTTTAACTTTATGCGCGACAATAAATACCATCAGAAGAATGTTGGTCGAATCTTGCTATCTTAGCTAGTTAATGAGCTAAGTTTTTCAGGAAGATACAACAATTGTGAACCTATTTTGGCAGTGATCATTGGCTACAATTATGATAATTTATCATTTGTTGTTTGTTTAGGTACATCAATTATAATACATGTAGGTACAGTTATACATGTATCACATGTGAACTATTTAGAAACATGTTTTATAACCTTAGGAAGTGATATGTTCATATGAATATAAGACGGACATGATACGTTTGGGAAGACTTGGGAAGATCCACCGGTACTATGCTGCGCTAGGCGACCACTTTGTGTATCTGTTGCATAGATATTGAATAGTATGCTAATCAAGAAGTCATGGTTTACTAAAATCTAACTATTATGCAAAGCTAACTACTTTGATTTACTAAACTTTGACCATACTATCCATTGTAATAGAAGCGTATGTGTTGTAATGTGAACATTGAATGTTTGATCGACTAATATGTACAGCTAACTACTTCGATTTAGTTCAATTTTATTTCAACACATATGCACTGATGACATTGTATGAGCTTGGAATTCTAGAAAGCATGTTTCTTCAAGGATAGCTAATATTTCAACCCCAACTATACATTAGGGGTTTACCTTTATATAATGTATTGGTTTATGATTGGGCAGCAAGTACTACGGATGCAGATAGCCCTTCAGCATTTTATACAGTGGTGTTGACGCACGCTTCAATGCATTATAGAGAAGAACAGTTTTTATACTATAAATAGAGAAACTACGTTGTTCCAACACTTCTAGCTGACCACTAAACATACCAAGTTGCAGACTTTTCTTCCATATATTTTTGTAGGTAGGTGAAACCGATTTACATTAACTGGTTTCCTGATCAAACATGTCTCGGTCTTCTTGCAGCTGCCTGTTGTGTTTGTTTTTATTTTGAGTCTTGGCTCCACGATGTCTTTTGCTACTTGCGGAATCTTTTCCTCCCCCATGCAAAGCAACCTACCCATCGTTTGTCGATCTGTCTCACCCATGCGAGAACGGAGAAAGTCAAAGTCTCCAAGATGGCACATGTATCTTATCAGAAGAAGGAAAAAGATCAAATATCTAAGATATTAGATGTTGCTCTAGACTTGTAAAAAGAGTCGGACCAATCAAGATGAATATACATGTGTAACACATTCTAGCTAGCTCAGGTCTCTTGGACGTGTACGTGCATGAATTTTCCATCTTCCCTCACGCCACTAATTTACATGCAAAGGCTAGATCCCATCGTCCATTGACGTGGCCGGTAGAGGTGGCCGGCGCGGCTATCGCAGGCTGGTGATTCAGAAGGGAGGGAAACAGGAAAATAAGGTGTGTTTTCCTGTAGAGAAAAGTATACTTTTCGTCCCTCAATTCTTTGTGGAGTCTAGATTTGGTCCCTCAACTCTAAAACCGGACAACTTGCATCCTTAACTACCGAAACCGGACAAGGTTCGCCCCTGGTCTCGGTTTTGACCGGTTTTGGTGCTGAGTCACCCCGGTTTTGACCGGTGCTCACTCAAATTCACGGAAACTTTTTTTATATCCGTGAACTTTTTGAAATTCACACAAACACTTTTCAAATCCGCGTAGTTTTTTCAAGGTCATGTATTTTTTTTCAAAAAGAAACATACTTTTTTCAAATCAGTGAACTATTTGTAATTTACGTACTTTTTTCAAATTCATGTTTTTATAATTTTACATACTTTTTTATCAAACCTACGTATTTTCCCAAGTTTGTGTAATTTTATCAAATCCAAGCATGTTTTTCAAATCCATGAACTGTTTTTGAAATTCACGCACTTGTTTCAAATCCGATACTTTTTAAAGTTCACGTATTTCCATGAACTGTTTTTGAAATTCACGCACTTGTTTCAAATCCGATACTTTTTAAAGTTCACGTATTTTTTTTTCAAATCCATGTTCCTTTTCCAATCCAGGAACTTTTTTTGAATAATATCCATCCGCATACTCCTCTCAAGTTCGCATAAATTTTTCAAATTCATTCATTCTTTCCAAGAAGTGTACGCGAATATGAAAAAGTACGTCAATTTTTAAAATTTACATGAATTTGAAAAAACTACACGATCTTTCAAAAATTACGCAGATTTGAAAAAAGCACGTGCACTTGGAAAAAGTACGCGGATTTGAAAAAATTACCCAAAATTTTGAAAAGTTCATGCATTTGAAAAATTACCAAAATTTGAAAACATTACGCGGACTTGAAAAAAGTACGTGAATTTGAGTTGGCACGGTCAAAACCGGGATGGGACAGCACCCAAAACCGGTCAAAAACGTGACCAGGGATGAATCTTATCCGGTTTTAAAAGTTAAGGGTGCAAGTTGTCCGGTTTTAAAGTTGAGGGACCAAATCTAGACTCCGCCAAAAATTGAGGGACAAAAAGTATATTTTTCTCTTTCCTGTATCAGACAGAATATTTTTTTGGGTTAGAGTCGACATGTTTCGAGAAAAATATTTTCGAGATTACAGACGATCATATTAAGTGGTATTGGTGGGTAAGTCTTTCTTGGAGGAATCTGATTGGTGGGTAATTTATTCATCTTTAAGACTACCCACATTGGGAGTAACATAGTGTTGGGGAACGCAATGGAAAACGAAAATTTTCGGTATAGCGAGCATGCCCAGGACCACTATGGAGACTGCATACAAGGTTTGATCTGATCCATACAGACTCGAAGCGCAGCGGAAGAAGAGTCGGTGTAGATCGTCGGTGCAGATCCCCGCAGCTAAGATTTACAACCTCCCAACCACGAGGATGTACTCCCTCTCCGGACAGCCCTTCGGGAGGCGGTCGGACAGTCCCCCGGACGATGTCGCGGACAGCCCTTCGGGAGGACCCTCGAAACTCGGACGAAGACTCGGACAGCCCTTCGGGAGGACACTCGAACAGCCCCTCAGGCAAAAGATCGAAACTACAATCTCTCTACGGGGTTGCACACATACGGTGTCAGCTATCCGGCAGGGCTTCGCCGTCCAGAACTAGTTCCTGCCGGAACCCAGACAGCCTTACGGCTCTACGAAACTCTTTTCGTGGGAGGGAGAGAAGAAGCCAGATAATGCATGGCATGTGTATGAGAGCAAGGGATGAGTGTGGAGGGCTGCCCCTCCACCTCTATTTATAGGAAATCCCAAGGGGTAGGGTAGTTTCACAGAAAAACCCAAAATGCACATGAATGAAGTCCTTCCACAAGGACCTAGGAGTGAAACCAATGAACAAGAGGGTCCCCAAGGGGGGATACCCCATGTGCCCGGCCACACCCCCATGAGGGGCCAAAAAAATGGCTCCTATCCATCCATGTCATCCCCAAGATATTTTTGAGCAAAGCCCCAAAAGGTGGCTTTCCATAAAGTAACCATAAAGCTGATTTTCACTATTCATGACGACATTTTTCAGCGTCTGATCGAACTGAAAATATTTATGTGGGCTTAGAACATTTCCAGTACCCACCATAATAATTTGCAACACGTTCCGAAACAATTCTGGTTTTAGTGATTTTCATCTGCGAAACGCATCTGAAGTGGCTCCGGCAGCTCCGGAACATTTCCGGTTTTTATCTCAGAAAATTCTAAAAAGCTTCCAGAATGATTCTGGCACCCTCCAAGAATTATCAGGCATTTGCCGAAACAAATTTGACTTAATGGTATATCCCGAAACAACTTTTCGGTATCATCGAAACTCATCCGATGACCTCCCTCTGCGGTATGATTTCGCTGTCCGAAACCATTCCGGTGTCCGAAACCTTTTTTCGGTGATTTTCTCTCAGACTCGCTGTCTAGTATTCAGCAGATAGATGACCCTTAAGCGTGTGACCCTATAGGTTCGGTGAAGTATAGACATGACCCGGAACCCCTTCCGATCAATGATCAACATCGGAGCCGTGGACACCCATATTGACCCCTATACCCACACGAATAAATATTCGAGTGAATCTCCAGCTGCAGTGAGCTATTCCTTTTGCTTCGCGATATGTCCCAAACACCCGAGGTGAGATTTATTGCATTCCTGTGGATCAACAATTTGTCCACCATGCAAGTTACCTCGTTACTGGTTTTTGTTCTCTTTTCTCGTTTCCGTGTTCCGGCATCCCAGTGATCAAATCACAATGTGTCTGGCCAGACGATGATGGATACCATTACACCGAGAGGGTCCGAGTATATCTCTCCTTCGTCGGAGGAGCAAATCCCAATCTTGAGCTATCTTGTTACTTTCCATACTTTTCCGTGAACCCGTAAGCTGCCGTAATAGCCACCCAGTTACGGATGACGTTTAAGAAACCCCAAAGTTCACGAAGCAAGTATGAAGGAGCTCGATACTCTCATGGTCCAAGGAATTATGCAAACATTAACTTCTCTGTGTTATTAACCATTAACTTGTGACGAATGTATCTCATAGCATAACATCAAAATCGGTCGATTCAACACAAATGTTCTACCAACATCGTGCCCTCATAATTGCCAGCATAGACATGCCCATGATCAGGAAAACATGATCATCATGCAATACATGAGCCACACGTGCACATGAGTTTTCCTTCGAGCCTCGTGGATATTGCAGACTTGAGAATCATTGCAGTTATAGCATGGAAGCTAAACATTCATTACAAACTTTGGAGATACAAAATAACTGATATTACTGCCTCTAGGGCATATCTCCTACAGACTCCCACTTGCACTAGAGTCATAATCCATTTACATGGCTTCCCTAACACCAATGGCTATCCGATGTTGCTCATGCTTTGCTCGTGGTAGAGGCTTCATCATCGGGTCTGACACATTCAGATCCGTGTGAACTTTGCGTACTTTCACTAAACCCTCTTCGACATGATGTCGAATGAGTTTATATTTGCGTTGAATATGTCTTGTCTTATGGTGCGAACTTGGCTCCCTTGCCTGAGCAACGACGCCACTATTATCACAATAGATCTCCACCGGGTCCTGGGCACTAGGAACCACACCAAAGTCTTCAAGAAATTGCTTGATCCATACCGCCTCCTTGGAGGCTTCTGAAGCAGCAACACATTCTGCTTCCGTCGTAGAATCCGCCACAGTCTTTTGTTTGGAACTTTTCCAATCAACTGCGCCGCCGTTCAATATGAAAACATAGCCTGATTGAGATTTGAAGTCATCTGGGTCAGTCATGAAGCCTGCATTAGTGTAACCACTTACAATGAGCTCTTCATCACCTCCATACACAAGGAGTAAATCCTTGGTCCTTCTGAGGTACTTAAGAATACCCTTGACTGCGGCCCAGTGTTCCAACCCTGGATCACTTTGGTACCGGCTGCTAACATTTAGCGCATAGGAAACGTCCGGTCTTGTACATAGCATGGCATACATAATACAACCAACTACCGAGGCATATGGAACATTATTCATTTGCACTCGCTCATCGAGAGTCCGAGGACTCTGATTCTTGCAAAGCACTGTGCCAGGTGACATGGGGAGTAGGCCTTTCTTGGAGTTCTCCATGTTGAACCTTTTCAACACCTTGTCAATGTACGTGCTTTGGCTAAGCGCTATCAGGAGTTTTGATCTATCTCTATAGATTCTGATGCCCAATACATATGCCGCTTCACCTAAGTCTTTCATTGAAAACCTCTTTTTCAACGAGTCTTTTATTTCGCTAAGAAAATTCACGTCATTTCCAATCAACAATATGTCATCCACATACAAGATTAGAAATACTTTTGCGCTCCCACTAAACTTCTTGTAAACACAAGATTCTTCGTCATTCCTGATGAAGCCAAATTCTTTGACCACTTCATCAAAACGAATGTTCCAGCATCCTTAAATGTCCATAAATGGCTTTCTGAAGTTTGCATACCTTTCCAGCATCCTTATGAATGACAAAACCTTCTGGTTGTATCATGTATACATCCTCTTTGAGGTTTCCATTTAGGAAAGCCGTTTTGACATCCATCTGCCATATTTCATAGTCAAAAAAAGCAGCAATTGCTAGCAATATCCGAACAGACCTAAGCATAGCTATGGGCGAGAAAGTCTCGTCGTAGTCCACTCCTGGAACTTGCGTGAACCCTTTTGCAACAAGTCTAGCTTTGTGGATAGTAATGTTACCATCCGCGTCCGTCTCTCTTTTGAAAATCCATTTACAACCAATCGGCTTTACACCTTCTGGAAGTTCTTCCAAGTTCCAAACTTGGTTTTCGTACATGGATTCCATTTCGGATCTCATGGCTTTGTGCCATTCTTTTGAGCTGGGCCCCGCCATCGCTTCCTTGTAGTGCGCAGGTTCATCGTCTTCAAGAATGAAGATTTCGTTATGAAACCATTCAGGTGGCTGGATAGCCCTACCTGATCTGCGCGGTTCAGTTACAACATTGTCCGAAGTCTCCGCATCATATGCGATAACTTCCGGCTCAGTTGCAGGGATAATTAGCGGAATTTCTTCCGGTTCCTTAGCCATATCAACAGTTGCCGAAGATTCACTAATCTCATCAAGTTGTACTGTCCTCCCACTTAATTCTTTGGCGAGAAATTCTTTCTCAAGAAAGACTCCGCTTTTAGCGACAAACACTTTGTGCTCGGAGGGTAGGTAGAAGGAATACCCAATTGTTTATTTTGGATAACCTACAAAGTTACACTTGTCTGATTTGGGATCAAGTTTGGTAGGTTGTAAACGTTTTACATGTACCTCACATCCCCAAATTTTAAGATGCGACAAACTGGGTTTCTTCCCATTCCACATCTCATGTGGTGTCGTCTTAACAGACTTAGACGGTGCTCTGTTTAGTGTGTGAGCGGCAGTTTCAAGTGCATGACCCCAAAAAGGTATCGGCAGATCTGTAAGAGACATCATCGACCTTACCATGTCCAACAGGGTTCGGTTACGTCTTTCCGATACTCCGTTTCTCTGTGGAGTTCCGGGAGGCGTAAGCTGTGAAACGATTCCACGGTCACTCAGATGTTGGCCAAACTCATGACTAAGATATTCGCCTCCGCGATCAGACCGCAGAAACATAATCTTTTTGTTACGATGATTTTCTACCTCATTCTGAAATTCTTTGAACTTTTCAAAGGTTTCCGACTTATGCTTCATTAAGTAGATATAGCCATACCGACTTAAATCATCAGTAAAAGTCACGAAGTAGAAATACCCACCCCGTGCGGCTGTGCTCATTGGACCACATACATCACTATGTATTATTTCCAATAATTCACCCGCCCGTTCAGGATGACCCGTGAACGGCGTCTTGGTCATTTTCCCCATCAGACAAGCTTCACATGTGTCAAATGATTCAAAACCAAACGACGGTAAAACTCCATCTCTCTGGAGTCTTTGCATGCGTTTCTCTCCGATGTGGCCAAGCCGACAGTGCCACAAGTAAGTGGTGGTGGTATCAGCCTTCTTAAGGCATTTGGCATTCACGTTAAAGACATCATTTTCACATTCAAGATTTAGTATGAAAAGGCCCCCAACAATGGGTGCAAATCCATAAAACATATCCTTACAATAAAGTGAACAGCCATTGTTCTCAGACTTGTACGAATACCCATCGTGTACTAAACATGATCCGGAGATAATGTTTCTACACAACAGTGGAACAAAATAACAGTTACTTAGTTCTAAGATAAATCCTGAAGGGAGACGTAGAGGCATAATGCCGACGGCTTGAGCGGCGATCCCAGTGCCGTTCCCAACGCGCATTACGACTTCATTCTTTGCCAGGTTGCGCACCTTCTAAAGCCCCTGTATCGAGTTGCAAATGTGAGCAACCGATCCGGTATCAAATACCCAAGACTTAGAATTTTCGCTAGCAAGCAAAACGTCAATGACATTAACATGTATAACAATTATACCTTTTCCGGTTTTCCCGATCTTCTTATCTTCCAGATACTTCTTGCAGTTTCTCTTCCAGTGTCATGTGCCCTTGCAGTAGAAGCACTCAGTTTCATTCTTGGCTCCACCCTTAGAGTTGCTTTGGGATCCGGTCTTACCGGTGCCCTTGCCCTTCTTTGGCTTGCCTTTCTTCTTTTTGAAACTGGCGGTTTTATTCACAAGCAACACTTGCTTGCGATTTTTCTGCAGCCCTCCCTCTGTAGTTTTCAGCATGGCGAGCACCTCTTCCGGTGTCTTCTCCATCCCTATCATGTTGTAGTTCATGACAAAACCGTCATAAGACGAGGGGAGTGAAGAAAGCAACATGTCCATCATATGGCCAGGTGGAAGTGGAAATTCCAGGGCTTTAAGCCTTTCAGAATAGCCAATCATTTTGACCATGTGTTCGCCAACTGAACTACCCTCAGCTATCTTGCAATCCATCAAAGCCTTCATGATATCATATTGTTTAGACTTTGCGGTTTCCTTGTACAGAGCATCCAATTCCCGGATCATATCACGGGGTTTATGGAATTCAAAACGTTTTTGAAGCCCTGTACTCATGCAAGCTAGCATGAGGCACTGCACTAAGTTGTTATCATCATCCTTAGTGGCCCGGACATTTTGTTCATCTTCCGGGGCCTCTGCCGCCGGTTTAGCTGGAAGAGCAGTTTCAAGCACGTACAATTTCTTAGCGCTCCTGAGGACAATCCTTAGGTTACGGACCCAGTCCGCATAGTTGTTTCCAGTCGTAGCTAACTTCTCTTTCTCTAACATCGGGCCTAAGTTGAATGCGGTGTTGCGAGCCATTTGATCTACAATGGAAAACACAAGTTTCACTTAGACTTTGTTTATAATGAAATTTGCACTAGTGAATAAACATTTTTATTCTAAAGTGTGCTCCCACTCAAATCAATATCTCTCAAAATGGATTTTGAGTGATTCAAGATCCAAATATCAATTCAACGTCATAGAATCATCATCTCATGACGAGGATTTCAATTGGTAGGCCAACTTGCCGATCACATCTCCATGTGACTCTTGTTCATCTTTCGATGCGTGTGTTCCGAGCTCAGGATGATCCTGCCATGAACGTCAAGACAACCAAGTGATCTTGCTGCGAGGTCTGACCTCACCCGCCTTACATTTGTCCAATCGTTCGTACCCATGCATCCATAGCGCACCCCGAAAGGATAGATGTTGTGACGGTGCTGCACTTGACTACTTGATATTTTAAGTGAGAGATCATCCTAATAAAAGTGACTACCGCGCAATCAAGAAGGGTGCATCAAGAGGGATAAACATCTCAGGCAATTCATAATAGCATGATATGGTATAGCCTCTTCTAACGGAGAAGTCAAGTATTTCTTCGTCTCCGGCATTTGCGTCAGTGTTCACCTTCGCGAAGATTGCCACCACCTTGTCGAGGCACCAGATAATATTGCTATCTTCATAGCTAATAAAATAAGTGCATTACTTAAGGTTGACACGCAGGTCATTAAAGTGCAATCATATGGCTCCAGCCATCATGCCAAATCATGACACGTAGGTCATGTTAATTACATCATATAGTCATCTCATACATAATCAAATTGAATATGAGCATTGCTATACCACATCACATGCACATCCTGCAAAACCAAGTTAGACGCCTCTAATCGGTTTATGCAAAATTTTATTTTACGTGGCTTCTAAGGTTTTGACTTAAACCGCAGCTACCAACGTTTTATCATCAGGTATGATTATTCAAGTTGCTAGTTTAACATCTCAGGGTGTATGAAACATGAGATAATTAAATCTCGAGCTCCATACTAAACTTCGTCATACGCATGACCCCCGTGCAAATCATATCTGCAATGCCCTTTCATCTGTGAATTTCATCTTTCTTTTGACTATGGCAGAACCCAAAGAACTGATAGCACTTCCATGATCAATCAGGATCACAGATTGCCAGAACTTTGTCAAATTCCACCATGCTGTCTCGATATTGAGCAAACGCAAATTCTAGGGAAGCAACAAGAACATCAGGTAACAAATTTCATCTGTCACCCGCATAAATAATTTTCAGTAATAGATCTCATCTACTCCAAAAATATATTATGTAATACCCATACATCTCCATGTATTCTAGATCGTAACCTGCATCTACGCATAGCACGGCTCTTGATGCCACTGTTGGGGAACGCAATGGAAAACGAAAATTTTCGGTATAGCGAGCATGCCCAGGACCACTATGGAGACTGCATACAAGGTTTGATCTGATCCGTACCGACTCGAAGTGCAGCGGAAGAAGAGTCGGTGTAGATCGTCGGTGCAGATCCCTGCAACTAGGATTTACAACCTCCCAACCGCGAGGATGTACTCCCTCTCCGGACAGCCCTTCGGGAGGTGGTCGGACAGTCCCCCGGACGATGTTGCGGACAGCCCTTCGAGGACCCTCGAAACTCGGACGAAGATTCGAACAGCCCTTCGGGAGGACACTTGAATAGCCCCTCAGGTAAAAGATCGAAACTACAATCTCTCTACGGGGTTGCACACATACGGTGTCAGCTATCCGGCAGGGCTTCGCCGTCCAGAACTAGTTCCTGCCGAAACCCAGACAGCCTTACGGCTCTACGAAACTCTTTTCGTGGGAGGGAGACAAGAAGCCAGATAATGCATGGCATGTGTATGAGAGCAAGGGATGAGTGTGGAGGGCTACCCCTCCACCTCTATTTATAGGAAATCCCAAGGGGTAGGGTAGTTTCACACAAAAACCCAAAATGCACATGAATGAAGTCCTTCCACAAGGACCTAGGAGTGAAACCAATGAACAAGAGGGTCCCCAAGGGGGGATACCCCATGTGGCCGGCCACACCCCCATGAGGGGCCCAAAAATGTCTCCTATCCATCCATGTCATCCCCAAGATCTTTTGGAGCAAAGCCCCAAAAGGTGGTTTTCCATAAAGTAACCATAAAGCTGATTTTCACTATTCGTGACGACATTTTTCAGCGTCTGATCGAACTGAAAATATTTATCTGGCCTTAGAACATTTCCAGTACCCACCATAATAATTTTCAACGCGTTCCGAAACAATTCCGGTTTTAGTGATTTTCATCTGCGAAACGCATCTGAAGTGGCTCCGGCAGCTCCGGAACATTTCCGGTTTTTATCTCAGAAAATTCTAAAAAGCTTCCAGAATGATTCTGGCACCCTCCAAGAATTATCAGGCATCTGCCGAAACCAATTTGACTTAATGGTATATCCTGAAACAACTTTTTGGTATCATCGAAACTCATCCGATGACCTCCCTCTACGGTACGATTCCGCTGTCCGAAACCTTTTTTCGATGATTTTCTCTCAGACTCGCTGTCTAGTATTCAGCAGATAGATGACCCTTAAGCGTGTGACCCTATAGGTTCGGTGAAGTATAGACATGACCCGGAACCCCTTCCGATCAATGATCAACATCGGAGCCGTGGACTCCCATATTAACCCCTATACCCACACAAATAAATATTCAAGTGAACCTCCAGTTGCAGTGAGCTATTCCTTTTGCTTCGTGATATGTCACAAACACCCGAGGTGAGATTTATTGCATTCCTGTGGATCAACAATTTGTCCACCATGCAAGTTACCTCGTTACCGGTTTTGTTCTCTTTTCTGGTTTCCGTGTTCCGGCATCCCAATGATCAAATCACAATGTGTCTGGCCAGACGATGATGGATACCATTACACCGAGAGGGCCCGAGTATATCTCTCCATCGTCGGAGGAGCAAATCCCAATCTTGAGCTATCTTGTTACTTGCCATACTTTTCCGTGAACCCGTAAGCTGCCGTAATAGCCACCCAGTTACGGATGACGTTTAAGAAACCCCAAAGTTCACGAAGCAAGTATGAAGGAACTCGATACTCTCATGGTCTAAGGAATTATGCAAACATTAACTTCTCTGTGTTATTAACCATTAACTTGTGACGAATGTATCTCATAGCATAACATCAAAATGGTTCGATTCAACACAAATGTTCTACCAACATCGTGCCCTCATAATTGCCAGCATAGACATGCCCATGATCAGGAAAACATGATCATCATGCAATACATGAGCCAGTCTTAGAGGCAAGACTAGGAATAAATTTTACCGTTTAGTATACCACACGTGCACATGAGTTTTCCTCCGAGCCTCGTGGATATTGCAGACTCGAGAATCATTGCAGTTATAGCATGGAAGCTAAACATTCATTACAAACTTTCGAGATACAAAATAACTGATATTACTGCCTCTAGGGCATATCTCCTACACATAGGTAGTAACATCACACATATCTAGATAAAATAAATGATGTGGCAAGCAATAAATGAAGAAAGAGAGGCATGTGTTAACATAGCTAGTTACTAATAGTATGAGTAACATCACACATATCAAGACAAGATGAGTCTATAGCTTAATAAATAAAATGTTGCATGTTACCACACATATATTACTCCCCACTATAGAGGTAGTAACATAGATTAATAATATGGTCATGTTACTACTCTATGTTACTACCCATTGTGGCTAGTCTAAGTTAGATTTGGGGTTGCAGTCCAGAGGTGATGCGAGCGACGTCTACCCATGCACGCATTTATGAAGGGCAGATCATGCATTTTTTCTGATGAATGCATGCATGCATGCATAAGCAAGGCACCGGTGCACCTATGTCCTAACTACTTTCAGCTATGGCCTGTATACAGTGCATGGCCTCGCTAGCTTCGGCTGCGCGTTGAGTTCTGAAGACGTCATCATGCGAGGACGTTCAGGCAATAAAAAAAACAAAATGAATAGACCAGGAACGAAACGTTTTTGCCATGTAATGGCAATGGTGGGTAATTTTATCCACCGAAATCTTATCTAGTGGTTAAAGATTTTTAGTCTATTAAATTAACGGTTAGATGTTTCTGATTTTTGTGGTAATTTCTAAACTATTTTCTTTTTTCTGGTTGACCCGTCAATTATTTTTTATATATAAATAGATAGACTGGCAAAGTGGCCCGCTTGATGCGTGGGCTAGGATTTTACAAATGCAATTCGTACATCTCGACCTTTTATTCATATTGAGATTATATTATTTAATTTTTTTGAAGAAATTGTGACCAAATTTGGTTCAATATATTGAATGCTCCTTTTGCAAAAATAATAGCATCTTCGATACCGGACATGCATTTTTTCACCAAATGTATTTCTTTATGATCAAACCCGTTGTACAATTTATGTTTATCTATTGTAATGGTGTTTCTAGTGTGGTTCTCTATTTTAAGAATATTTTTCTATAATTAATCACATAATAAGCGGGTGTTAACGGTTTCATATAGGCATAGCTAAATTTCTTAAGGAATATGTAAAAGTGACACTTTAGTTACGACTTGTAGAAGTGTGTACTAATAATTTGCAAGTTTTGTAGCTATAGAAATATATGTGAAATTATACCAATTTACATGCAATATTAAAATATTTTTTCTAGTAGCAGTTACTATCAGCAAGAAAATATCGATTCATGCATTATTATGGTTGACCTCCTTGGTAGTTAGTTAGAAACTTTTCAGCAAACATGCCCTTCAAGTTATCCATCCCTTCCTTGAGACATAACACCATTAATTGAATAAATGCATAATCATGTGTATATGAAAAATAATACAAACTTGACTTTGCAAACTGAAGATAAGAGAGCTAAATAGAAAAGTTCAGCTATTTTCCATACAAGAATACATTGGCGGACAATAGCATTTCAAACATCTTGTCACATCACATAATATCGATGAGATTGCAAATTTACAATGCTCGAACTTTCTTTAAGCATTGTTTTTTCCTATCTTGTAAGAAGTGACATCCTCCTGTGGTAAGGATCTGAAACTATATGCATTGCCAGATTGCAATTAATTAAGATCCTCTAACAATTGTAAGGAGAAGCAAAAAGAGGATTTATGTCCTTTTCTAAGGGCATCTCTTTGTCGACAGGCATGTGTATATAGATTCAGTTATAATTTCCCTGGAAAATAAAAGATTTGGTTACAGTTTTGCTTAAGGGAAAAATATCAGTAAGTGCTTTTAATCACGATGATCAATAGAACGAAATGATAGGAAGAATCAATGGTTGTAATAACATACTTAACCTACAAATACCTAGATATACTTTTCCAATCAAATCTGGATATACTTAACGATTGCTGCATAATAGGAAAATAACACATATAAGACATGTACGTTTTCTGCAAATAGGATTGCTTGACCGTGTATAAGTACAACCTAATCAACTTCCTTGCGCACGGAGCCACGGATAGCAAGCGTCCGAGAGTGTTGGAATTCGCCCACACCAACGATCACATCAAAGTCATACGAATACACGTGCACAAACTTTTTAGCCAAGGGCTGTCGTGCAATATCTTTTCCTCTTTGCTTCTTTTCTGCCTTTTCTCCCCGATACAACTCAGAGGAGTCCTGGGTTGTCACCCCTGGTAGTTTGTTGTTGTACTTCGAGGCTCCAACTGCCCTCCTTCGCGATTCTTCCTATGGAACTTGCCGCCAAGAACAGTATAGTTGTCTGCACTAATGCAAATTGATGGTGGTGGAGCTAAAAATGCTCCATGCTTTCTCCTATAACATCTGCACGACCTTTCTGAAGGTACTCCACCCCAAGCTCCAATGGTGATGCGGGTCACATGTGCCCTCGCAGTTTCCCTTACCATGTGTGTTCCTGGCTTCCTGCATGTCCTTTATCGACGCGGGGGCATAGTCAATGCTAGTGCACGAGAATAAATCTAGACACTCGTCACATCCATTCTGACTTCTTAGCTGCCACATTGTTGATACCAATGCATGTGTAGTTGCTCTCCGGTAAGTTAAATCTGTTATCTTCTCAAGAAAAAAGTTTAATCGGATCAGTTGTCATTGAAATATAAGTATCCATCCTATCAATGGTTAGATAATTCTAATTTTTGTGTGAATTTTCTTATTTTTTGATGAGTGCATGCGTTGTACTCCCTCCTAAATATAAGACCTTTCAAAGATTCCAATACTGCAAGATGAGTGAATCTACCCACGTCTATACTATACACATCTATATGTAGTTCACATTGAAATCTCTAAAAGGGCATATATTTAGAAATGAAGAGAGTATATAGCAGCCAGGCTAGCTTCTGCTATATGATCTACGTGGGAGAGAATGCATGCGTACATAAGCATGCTAGGCCAGCTTCTGCTGGAGCGTTTTTTAATGAAGATACCATGAGTCATGGAAGGTGGAGAAAATAAAAGGTTTTTTTGTTAAGATCCCATGCATGAGACAAGCAACGTCCATGTGGTGGAGAAAAAGAATTTTGAAAACGGCAGGACCGAAACGGTTTTTACATAATTATGTAATAGCAGATTCTCAAAGGAAAAAAACGTATGTAATGGCTACGGTGGGTAATTTTCTCAACATAAAATATTATCTAGTGGATATATCATTTTATAGTCTACTAAAATAAATGGTCGGATGTTTCTAATTTTTTGGTAATTTTTAGCTTATTTCTCTCCTTTCTTATGACACCTTTACTTATGACATGTAGATATGTGTACCAATAATCTGCAACTTCTGCATATATAGGAATATATATGAAATTTTACAATATTAAAATAATTTCTCTAGTAGCAATACCATCAAGGACATTTAAATTTCTAAGTTTGTTATATCTACATCAGTAACAAAATAGTGATTCATGCAGTGTTATGGTTGAGTACCTTGGTAATTAGTTTGGAACTTTTCAGCAAACTTGTCCTTGAAGTTATCCATCCCTTCCCTGAGACATAACACCATTCACTGAAAATTTTGAATATCCATAATCCTGTGTATATAAAAAAATACAAACTTGACTTTGTAAACTCAAGATAAGAGAGCTGAATTGAAAAGTTTAGCAATTTGCCATACAGCAATACATTGGCGGACAATAGCATTTTGAATATTTTGTCACATCACATAATCAAAAACAATGAAAACTATAAGCCGCTGCATCTGGCCTTGACGTTTGGTTCATTTCTGTAGTCTCATTGACATAAGAACTTTGCTGCCCTGCTACTAACATTAGCAGCTTGCCAGTGTTGAACTTAATATCATCTTGCAGGTGTGAACATATACAAAAATAAGTAATCAGCTATGAATATATGGACATGTGATGGTTATGGGTAAATCGTAATCGAGCCATTGTTCACAGTACCAGTTGTGGCTAGGCAAGCATCAACCTGCCGTTACCTGTCCATTGTCGAGGAGAAGGTTGCAGCCAGTAGAATGAACTTGAGGACTGTCATTGGCGACATGCCAAAACCGTCTTTTCTAGGATGTGGAATGACCAAGGCAGACCGTCGACACTGAGCTGCTCACTTGCCCACGTGTGCTTTCCCTTTTGTTCTCCTTCAGCAACATGCCCATGTACATCACCAAGAAAAACACGCTAGGTGCTCCACCTCCAAGCTTTCCGAATTTTTTTTTTGCCCAGGCTTTCCACATAGAATCTCATAGATCTAATTAAGTTGAAGCTTCAGATGGACTTCAAGATTCACATGATAGTGGCATAAATGTTTTAAACCATTCTGTCTATAACATTGGTATAAATTATTCAATCTCTGAATAGTAGACTACATTGCAAAACAACACAGATTACGTCAGCACAAAAATACACTACCATCTTATTTACATACCACAGGGCTTGAGTAGGTACATAGGAAGGTATATGCAGCTCACCATCTTGCTGCTAAACATAAATTTCTGCAACTTTATAGCAGTCTGCGCGCATGACCTCACAGTCCATGCATGAGAGGGAAGTTGTTCTTTTATTTCTCTATCTCCAAGCATTTATAATTTCTGTTTACCCACGATTTCCACAGAGAAGTTTGCCGACCTAATCAAGATTAAGTTGTGATTCTGCTGCAATGTGTCACCAGAAACCAGACAGTAGGTGGAGGGAGGAAGAATACATAAGCATGATCTTCCGTTCACACAGTACCTCTAAAAGAAGATGTATCAAATAATTGCAACAAACATACTGTAGACCTCATCTTATAACATTGTTTGGGTCTACTGAGTGTAATACAGAAGAAGAAAAAAGATCCTAATATCTAACAATCCATTGACCATATGCTACAAAATATAGAGAAATAGATGGTGCTTTTTATGTATGTTACCTGTGCCTTGCTCGATCACATGGGCGTGTGCAGTATTGGTTTATCTGACGCTGAGCGGCTGCAGACCTGCACAAAGGAATTGATCTCAACAACACTGCTAATCTACATATGTTGAGTTGAGGTGCATGATCCAGATGCATGCTTTTGGTGAATTACTAATTACTAATGATTAGAGGGATTGAGAGCGTCAGGTCCTGATGGTGTAAAGAATCAAGAAACTTCCCGCTGCTGGCCAAACATACATGTTGCTATGTGTGGATCTTCATATCCGCTAGATCAAACCGGTCGTTCATCCATGGGGAATCACCGCCATCATAATCGTAGCATCTTTTTATCCATGGATCTCCATGTCCGCTGGATCGTGTCAGTCGCCCAGGCGGTGCAGCTAATCATGTATGGAAAGAGCGGCTACAGCAAGATCATGTATGGATGATCTTGTGAGCTAAATCCAAGAAGATTTCATGGCGGTGCAGTCATGTAGGGGAGGAGAGGTGGTTGCTCGACCAAAAGGTTCAGGGCATCCGTAAGCAGACGTGGTGTCGGCGTGAGGATGGAGCCTCCATTGGTCAATAGGAAAGTTATACGGGAAAGCATTTTTAGGGTACAGAAAGTTACGGGGAACTGATGAGAAGATTTATGGAAACCTTTTTATACGGGGAATAGATCAATAGAAAAGGCCCAGGGAAAATTAGTACATGGCATTGGTGGGTAATTCTGTCAACTCTAATCTACCGGTTGTGGTTATTTGGTCTGATAAATTAAAGGTCGGATGTTTCTAATTATTGTGTGATTTTCTAGACTATTTGTCTTTTTTCTGGTTATGCCTTTAACCCCGTTAATTACTTTTTATATATAATAGATTATAATGATGCCCTCATGTCCGCATTTTATTTTATCGACACCTCTATCTCTAATCATGTGGACATATTTTTCGATATCGTCTTCCGCTTGAGGACAAGCGAGGTTTAAGCTTGGGGGAGTTGATACGTCTATTTTGCATCATGCTTTTATATTGATATTTATTGCATTATGGGTTGTTATTACACGTTATATCACAATACTTATGCCTATTTTATCTTATTTTACAAGGTTTACATGAAGAGGGAGAATGCCGGCAGCTGGGATTCTAGGCTGGAAAAGGAGCAAATATTAGAGACCTATTTTGCACAACTTCAAAAGTATTCAAACTCCACGAAAGTCATTTTTGGATTTAATGAAAAAATATTGAGCGGAAGAAATACCACAAGGGGGCCACCCACCGTCCATGAGGGTGGGGGGCGCGCCCCCTGCCTCGTGGGCCCCCTCGCAGGCCTCCGGTGACCATCTTCTGCTATATGAAGTCTTTTACCCTGAAAAAAAATCATAAGCAAGCTTTCGGGACGAAACACCGCCGCCACGAGGCGGAACCTTGGCGGAACCAATCTAGGGCTCCGGCGGAGTTGTTCTGCCAGGGAAACATCTTCATTGTCATCACCGTTGATCCTCTCATCGGGAGGGGGTCAATCTCCATCAACATCTTCACCAGCACCATCTCTTATCAAACCCTAGTTCATCTCTTGTATCCAATCTTTGTCCCAAAACCTCAGATTGGTACCTGTGGGTTACTAGTAGTGTTGATTACTCCTTGTAGTTGATCCTAGTTGGTTTATTCGGTGGAAGATCATATGTTCAAATCCTTTATGCATATTAATACCCCTCTGATTATGAACATGAATATGATTTGTTTGATATTTTCATGAGATGTATGTTGTCTCTCCTCTAGTGGTGTTATGTGAACGTCGACTACATGACACTTCACCATTGTTTGGGCCTAGAGGAAGGAATTGGGAAGTAATAAGTAGATGATGGGTTGCTAGAGTGACAGAAGCTTAAACCCTAGTTTATGCGTTGCTTCGTAAGGGGCTGATTTGGATCCATATGTTTCATGCTATGGTTAGGTTTACCTTAATACTTCTTTTGTAGTTGCAGATGCTTGCAATAGGGGTTAATCATAAGTGGGATGCTTGTCCAAGAAAGGGCAGTACCCAAGCACCGGTCCACCCACATATCAAATTTTCAAAGTAACGAACGCGAATCATATGAGCGTGATGAAAACTAACTTGACAATAATTCCCATGTGTCCTCGGGAGTGTTTTCCTTCATATAAGAATATGTCCAGGCTTGTCATTTGCTACAAAAAGGATTGGGCCACCTTGCCACACCTTATTTACTTTCATTGCTTGTTACCTGTTACAAATTACCTTATCACAAAACTACCTGTTACCGATAATTTCAGTGCTTGCTTGCAGAGAATACCTTACCGAAAACCGCTTGTCATTTCCTTCTGCTCCTTGTTGGGTTCGACACTCTTAGTTATCGAAAGGACTACGATAGATCCCCTAAACTTGTGGGTCATCACTATCATCATAATAAATTTGCATATCAAAACTTAGGGGATTAAAAATATCATCTTCATAAAACATAGCATCCCCAAGCTTGGGACAAACATTAATTGCAGCCAATAAATTCTCAAACATGTCATAATCATCAAACATAGCATCACCAAGCTTGGGCCTTTGCATATAATAAGCACAATCACTCTCATCATTAATAGTATGGACAGCACCAATAGTATAGCAATTATCATCATCACAATGAGTAAGAGGAGCAACATCATTTGGGAGGGATAACTTTTTACCTTTGCTTCTCCGTCTTTTTTTTTCTTCTTCACATTATGTGTGGGTTTAATCCTCTTTTTGGAGCTCCTTACTAATGAGATTGGTTGAATAGAAGGCTCCTCCTCGTTACCTGATTCATCATAAGAAATAATAGGAAGATATTGGGAAGTCTCTTCCCTTTCATTAGTGTTCTCTTCATCTTCTATTTGTTTTTTATCTTTATGTAGTTGGCAATATAAGGATTTTCAATGCAATTCACCGCACAATACATATAAATTTCCTCTAGATCAAAATCTAGAACTTTATCAAGGATAAATTCTGGAAGATCCTTAGTTATGCGTTTAATTTCTTCATAACCCACAAGCAAACTAAGTTCATTATGATGTGCAAGGGAAATCAAGGCATCACCATTTTTCGACACGACTCGATGATGAAACAATTTGCATTGGAGATTTAAATGATCACGTTCATTGCAAAGTTCACAAGGATGGCAAGGAAATTTTAAATTATCAGCACAAACATCTAGCCTTTCTTGCAACCATTTAGTTTCTAAATACTCATGCCTCTTGCAAAATCTATCTTCCCTATTTGGTGCGTACTTGCAAACTCTATGCACTCCACAAAAGTTGACATGCTTATAAGAGACATTTTCATCATGACTAGTGCAATCATCATTAGTACTATGGATATTCAAAGAGTTCATACTAACAACATTGCAATCATGCTCATTATTCAAAGATTTAGTGCCAAACATTTTAATGCATTCTTCTTCTAGCATTTTGGCACAATTATCGGAATCCTTATTTTCATGAAAGATATTAAAAATATGAAGCATATGGGGCACCCTCAATTCCATATTTTTTAGTTTTCTTTTATAGACCAAACTAGTGATAAAACAAGAAACTAAAAGATTCGATTGCATGATCTAAAGATATACCTTCAAGCACTCACCTCCCCGACAATGGCGCCAGAAAAGAGCTTGACGTCTACTACACAACCTTCTTCTTGTAGACGTTGTTGGGCCTCCAAGTGCAGAGGTTTGTAGGACAGTAGCAAATTTTCCTCAAGTGGATGACCTAAGGTTTATCAATCCATGGGAGGCGTGGGATGAAGATGGTCTCCGGCAAACAACCCTGCAGCCAAATAACACGGAGTCTCTTGTGACCCCAACACACCCAATACAATGGCAAATTGTATAGGTGCACTAGTTCGGCGAAGAGATGGTGATACAAGTGCAATATGGATGGTAGATATAGGTTTTTGTAATCTGAAAATATAAAAACAGCAATGTAACTAATGATAAAAGTGAGCATAAACGGTATTGCAATGCTTTGAAACAAGGCCTAGGTTCATACTTTCACTAGTGCAAGTTCTTTCAAAAATAATAACATAATTGGATCATATAACAATCCCTCAACATGCAACAAAGAGTCACTCCGAAGTCACTAATAGCGGAGAACAAACGAATAGATTATTGTAGGGTACGAAACCACCTCAAAGTTATCCTTTCTGATCGATCTATTCAAGAGTCTGTAGTAAAATAACACGAAGCTATTCTTTCCTTTCGATCTATCCTAGAGTTCGTACTAGAATAACACCTTAAGACACAGATCAACCAAAACCCTAATGTCACCTAGATACTCCAATGTCACCGCAAGTATCCGTGGGTATGATTATACAATATGCATCACACAATCTCAGATTCATCTACTCAACCAACACAAAGAACTTCAAAGATTGCCCCAAAGTTTCTACCGGAGAGTCAAGATGAAAACGTGTGCCAACCCCTATCCATAAGTTCACAAGGTCACTGAACCCGCGAGCTGATCACCAAAACATACATCAAGTAGATCACGTGAATATCCCATTGTCACCACAGATAAGCACATGCAAGACATACATCAAGTGTTCTCAAATCCTTAAAGACTCAATCTGATAAGATAACTTCAAAGGGAAAACACAATCCATTACAAGATAGTAGAGGGGGAGAAACATCATAAGATCCAATTATAATAGCAAAGCTCACGATACATCAAGAACGTGCCAAATGAAGAACACGAGAGAGAGATCAAACACATAGCTACTAGTACATACCCTCAGCCCCGAGGGTGAACTACTCCCTCCTCGTCATGGAGAGCGTCGGGATGATGAAGATGGCCACCGGTGATGAATCCCCCCTCCGGCAGGGTGCCGGAACAGGGTCCCGATTGGTTTTTGGTGGCCACAGAGGCTTGCAGCGGCGGAACTCCCGATCTATTGTGCCCCTGGATGTTTTCAGGGTATATGGATATATATAGGCGAAAGAAGTCGGTCAGGGGAGCCACGAGGGGCCCACGAGGGTGGGGGGCGCCCAGGGAGTAGGGCGCGCCCTGGACCCTCGTGGCCACCTCGAAGCTTCCCTGTCGTCTACTCCAAGTCTCCTAGATTGCTTCCGTTCCAAAAATAACTCTCCCAAAGGTTTCATTCCGTTTGGGCTCCGTTTGATATTCCTTTTCTTTGAAACACTGAAATAGGCAAGAAAACAGCAATTTGGGTTGGGCCTCCGGTTAATAGGTTAGTCCCAAAAATAATATAAAAGTGTATAATAAAGCCCATAAACATCCAAACGAGGTAATATAATAGCATGGAACAATCAAAATTATAGATATGGAGACATATCAATCTCCATAGCCCGTTGATTAGCCGCGTCGATGTGAGACTTTCTCCATTTTTATCTTCTCCACACAACCTCCACCATCAAACTCTATTACACCTATAGTGCTATATCCATAGCTTTCGCTCATGTATTGCGTTTAGGTTGAAAAAGCTGAAGCGCGTTAAAAAGTATGAACCAATTGCTTGGCTGACACCGGGATGGGCATGAGAGGTACCTTGTGTTAAGAAAAGGGAGCATAAAAGACTATATGATTTTGTAGGGATAACGTTCTGAAGCATTGATATTTTGAAAGACATGATTGTTTGTTGGGATGCCTGAAGTATTATTGTTTTTATGTCAAATGATAGACTATTGCTTTGAATCATTCGTGTCTTAATATTCATGCCATGATTAGATTACACTACAAAAAAATACACTTCCGTGATCATACGTGTTTGTCACAGTAAGTTGCATTTTTTGTCATGCATGTACATCCATGACGATTTTATGACAGAATCAAGATAGTCATACCTGTGCTGTCGTAGAAGTGTTCCATGACATTACCAAAATTATCATCACGGAAGTGTCCACTTCCATGACGATAAATCGCGCATCATAGAAGTACTTTCGTCAAGGGTGACCGACATGTGGCATCCACCGTAACAGAACGCCGTTAAGCTCTCGGGTCGGGTTTTGGATCCGATAACACATTAACAACCCTGACCAATGGGGATTTTCCACGTGTAAAATCATCATTGGCTGGAGGAGACACGTGTCAGCTCCGCGTTGCCACAGGTGTCACTCATCCAATAGGCGAGACGCGCCTATGATATGTTGACACGTGGACCGGCCCATCAAGTTTAAATGGCTCGGCCCAACTAAAGGCCCACATGATTTTGCGGACCATAATGGACCGGCTCAACTAAAGGCCCACGAGATTTTGCAGACCATAATGGGCTAGCCCAACTAAAGGCCCACAAGATTTTGCGGGCCATAATGGGTCAGCCCAGGTAAAGGCCCACAAGATTTTTGTGTGCCATAATGGGCCGGCCCCGGTAAAGGCCCACTAGATTCTTGCGGATCATAATGGGCCAGCCCAGCTAAAGGCCCACGAGATTTCACCGACATTAATGGGCCGGCCCAGCTGTAGGCCCACAAGATTTTGAGGACCCTAGTAGGCCGGCCCATCAACTGGCTGCCATGTTTTGGGCCAAATGTTGGCCCATATTTGATCCGGTCCATTAATGGCCTGCCACGTTCTGGGCCTAATAATGGCCCATATGAGATCCGGCCCATTAAAATCCTACCACGTTCTGGGCCAAATTACGGCCCAGATCAGGTCTGGCCCTTTAAGAGGCTTTGGGCTAAATTATGGCCCATATTAGATTCGGCCCGTCAACTGGACGCTATGCTTTTGGGCCCACTTGCTAAAGGCCCATTTAGTAATTCGACCTGATATTAGTTTCGGCCTGTTAAGGGACCATTTAACATTTCGTCCCTATATTAATTTTGGCCTGTTAAAAGCCCGTCAAATAGTTGGGCCTAACTACGGCTCGGTTTGCATCCGGCCTGCTCGCAGCCGATATCTGATTGGGCCAAACAAGGACCGATACAATTTTGGCCTGTTAAAAGCCCGTGATTTGATTCGCACAATCATGGGTCGGGGTCCATTTTGGGCTGCTGCTGGCCCGTGAGCTGTTCGGCACGTTTCAGGCCCAACCTACTTCTCAGCCTCCTAAAACCCCATTGAGTTTTCTTGCGAAAAGAGGGCCGGGGGTTACTCGACCTATTAAAGGCCCGAATCTACTAGTGGACCAGTTTACTTTTGGCCTTTTAACGGAACAAGATGACGGGGCCCATGATGCGGATCATACATCATGATTGCATGACGGCCCAATTATGTACCGTAATTTTACGGTTTGGCCGGATTACTGCGAAGACAGGATATATATACAGTAAAATAACTGCAGCATCGTGAATAAGAAAAAACCTAGACTATACAATAAAGAAATTACGGCATATTACATACACTGGGCATCAAAGTTCGCCACTATGATAATAAAGCAAAGCAGACAGCAGATTACATACACTGGGCATCAAAGATCGCCACGAGTGCAAATAAACACGCCGACAAAATAATGTACAAAACCGACAGCACTTCAATAGAGTTCAAGAAAGGTTAGCCCTGCTGGGGAGCTGCAGCGCAAGCAGGTGAGCCAGCTGATGAGACTGCGCTTGTTCAACACTTATATCTTCCTCGCTCTCAAAGATAAACAAGCAGACAGATGACATGTTTTGCACATAAAAGTATCAGTGTTGACAATTCATCACATTTCTTTCTGACGAATAAAGTGACACAGTTTAAAATTGCATTAACACAATATGGTATTGTTCAGGTCAAGACATGGTAGGAAATGAAATTGTGAAGGAGTTGGCAGCTTCACGGCACCACTGGATTAAAGATCAAGAACTCATAAGTATCCATGGTTAGTGTGCTGTCAATTTATCCCATTTCCAGATTGGCAAATAAAGAGATGGTTTAAATAATAGTAGAATGATATGACATTGTTCATAGTTAAGACATTGTAGAATATGACATTGTGTTGTAGTGGGTAGGTTCACTACACCACTGGATTACGGATGAAGAACAGAAGCATACATGGAGTGCAAAAGAAGATCACTTGCTCTGTATAGTTTAATGTACATGGAATGAAGAAGGAACTTGGTTGACAACTGAAAACTCAAATTGAGAAGGGCAAACTTTTGTTTATGAACTACATAATAAACATTAAACATGCAATTTGATGCAAACACCAAAAATAAGCAGCTGTTGCAGTCATGCCTAACCAGATATACACAACAGTTTGAAGGCTTGATAAGGACAAACTTACATTACTGGTGAAGACAGGCTCTATAAAGCCCTTTTCCATGCTGATGGGGGGGGGGGGGGAATTCAAGAAGTCTACCACAGAATCTTCTTCATAAGCATTGCCTTTATTCTACATTTTGTTAAGAGTAAATATAGATGTGATAATATACGAAAAATGGAGAATATTTAAGATAAGATGAAGAGTGATGCTACATAACCAAGTAGCTATAAATGTAAGTGCAGCAATACAGGCAAAAGGTACAGCCAAGAGCAATGCACAGCTAAACTTCTTCAGTACCAACCTTATGGTAAGAGTAAATATAGATATGATGTGTAGAAAATGGAGGGCAAAGGAAAATAAGCTGCAGAGTGATGGTACATGAACAACTACCTGTCTATATAAGTACACTGATAAAGGACAACACGTACTTACAACAACAATGCAGAGCTAAAAAAATTCATTGGCATTGGATATATTCTACACTAATGTAACCATTCATATACATCAGATAATTTGGAGCGAACAATTGATAAGCAAGCTATCATGCATAATGCTGTCACATAATGAACCAGGTATGTATGCAAATATAGTGATACAGGACAACATGTACTAACAAGAGCAAAGCAGTGGGAAGCATATTTGCGATATCATGTCATTCTTTTCAAACCGGAATTCTTCTTCGAGCAGATTTCCTGCAAAAAAGATCCGTAAGGCACATGCGAAAAAGTAGAAGTTCAAATTGTCATGTGATTTCATAGACAATACCTCATCCTGGGAACGAGACCAGTGCATAACAAGGTTTTTCCATTCAATGTCTTCTAAATTTAGCACAGGAGACTTCACCGGAAATTCGTTTATAGACTTGCCATCAAAGTGTGATTTCCTCAGGTAACACCGATACTGCTGCAATGCTTCCTTGAAAAGCACAAGCAAGCTTTGCTCATCATGACTATCCAGATTGACCCTCGCCTAGTTACAATAATGTAATGTAAATCATTGATGTGTTCAATTAGCAGAAAATAGGAAAATAATAACCATGAATAATAGCACTTACACGTAAGTTGGACAAGAAGATGTGAAAATGGTGTTTGTCTTCACTATAATCTTCCCATGATGGGAATATATGCACGTAGTCTGTAACAACATTGAAAGCATTGTCTTTTAAACTGGGAATAAATGGAATGGGGTTCCAATCTGCAGGAATTGGTCATCTCTGCAGCTGGGATAGGACTTCCGCCGGTGGACTTGCTGTACATTTTACTGGAGTAGGATTTTTATGCGGTACCGCTGGTGCTATGGCAAATGAAATCGGTATACCTTTTGCTGGAGTGCAGGTCCTGTGTGGTGGGGCTAGTGGTGTGGCCAGTGAAGTATGGGTACAGTCTGTTGGAGTCGGTCCTATGTCTTGTGTCACTGGTTCTACAGCCAATATAAGTGGGGTGTTGTCTGATTTCTCCGGCACCACCACATTTTTCAAGGACTTTGCTGGTGCTCCTTCAGGTTCGGTAATCACCCTCTTCCTTTTTGATGTCTGATGCACAAGAACAACATTTGAGTGGAAAAACATGGCATGATGACAGATGGAATATGTATTGATAATGGATGGGCATGGCATCTCGACATATATGATGAGTAAACTAAGCAGATGGCGGTGCAACAAAGTATAAGAAATCCAAGACAACATATGCAAGATACGCGCAATCAATAAAACCTTGCAAAATTAGAATAGGCACCTTGATGGGCAAACAGGACATGCCATCTGCCTTTGACTCCTCAAGGTTAGAATAGTCATTAGGATCATATTCTGAACAAGAATCAACAGGTGTGGAGCGTATGAGTTTCATTGCATCCAGAATGGCACTCAATGCCTTGGTGCCAATTTTGTAAGTCATTGTAGTGTTTAGCTTCAAGAGTGGACTGCTGCTAGTGCGACACAAAGCAGCTACACAGATCATAGTGTAGATATAACGGGGGAAACCGTAAGCATCAGAGTAAAATCAGCAAAGTGGAACTTGCTGGAATATATGTGCTAGTACTGTCGGTACGGCTAGAAAGGCTTCGGATACCAGTTCTCTTCAACTGAAGGTGTGGTATTGTTAATATCAGTGTAACTCTCAAAGGCGACACAGCTCCCCGCATTTCCTTGCTATTCTTATAGGATTCAAGTGGGCAGGTCACTACAAATCCTATTCCTATGTTTTTACAAAATCCTATGAATCAAAGAGGCTCAAATGTCCGTCACAATCGACCGTATAGACCTCTACACTGCAAATGTCCCTGCTCATCTTCAGTACAAGGAACATACTATACTACTATCATACTCCCTCCATTCCAAAATATAAGTCTTGGTACAGATTTCCACTATGGATCGCATACAGATGTATCCAGATACATTTTAGAGATTAGATTCACTCATTTTGCTCCATATGTAGTCCATGGTGGAATCTATACAAAGACTTGCATTTAGGAATGGAGAGAGTACATATTAAACAAGAACGGAAGAGGAACATGGTAAAGAAGAGCAAGCAGATTTTGGATAATAAAACGTTGGTTGCATAGTTCCCACATATGATGAACCAGAGCGCATTAAGAATGCAACTCCCTGCTTTCTCTCGACCATTTCAGGCGGTTGGATGAAGATCCTACGTCTCCTAACCCTTCTTCTTCCTCGTCTCTGATTCTTCCCATACAGAACACCACACGGGCCGTCGGCCGGACCACCGGCCCCCACTGCCTGTGTTCCTCCACCACCCCCAACCCCACCCACGCCCCCACCCCCACCCACGTCAAGTTTTCTTCGTTTGGCGGGGCCCTACAACCACCCGAGCCCCTTCGTTCGCACCGGTGAACTCCGGCGAGCTCTGAAAAATCGACTGACCCAATTTTGAAATTTAGTCTACTGTTATTTAACTGGTGTGGAATATAAAAGGGGAAAACCATAAGCATTGGGAGTATAGTGTTGAGTGTGCCATGGCAGATCTGAAGGTGCAAACCGGACAAAGGCAACTTCGCAACCAAGACAAGAAATCAGAGTAAAGCAGTGGCCATCTATTTTCTTGCTGTGATAAATAAGTTGAGCAGATACGAAGAGTACCGCCTTTGGTGCAGCGCCGTGTATGCATCTACTGAGAATTTGATGGTGCTGCTGTAGCGATGGCTGTCGGCAGCGTGGAAGCAGATCTAGGAGGGTAGACGATGGAGGCGGGGCGTGGTGGACGAGACAGTCGTAGGAGCGGCGCCGGCAAGGTGGAGACGGCGGGGATGAAGCGAGAGGACGGGATGCAAGGATCCCGGTCCGAAGCTGTGGATCAGAGAGGTCGATCTCTTGTAATGGATGACAGCGTTGGGGTATCAGCTTCGGCATGGCGGTGAGGACGGCGGTGGATGGGGTGGCGGACGGCGGTGGATGGGGTGGCGGACGGCGGCGGACGGAGGAGGCTGCGGTGGAGAGGGTGTTTTGGCACCCACGGAGTCCGAATGGGGAAAAGGGAGGTAGAGAGGAAGGGGGGAACCATGTATTCAGGGCGCTCTTGTCTCAAAGGCGAGGAAATTTAAAAACTTAGCCCCCATTCCAAATTTCCTACATCACAGCAATATTAGTCGGTTGGGGATAGGACGGTAATCTCGCATACACTGAATATTTGCCGACGAGAGTTTGTTTTTGGCGCCCACCGTGTATGAATATGAATCGGGGAGGGAGTCGATTTCGGTGAGGACACACTGTATTTTGACACCCACCGTGTATGAATCCGGGTGAGAGGCGGTTACGTCACGTTTGGGTGAAATTACAAACCTACCCCTATCGAAACCTATAGAAATCCAGCAGATAGGCTTTGCGTGGCAGGGATAGGCAGTAGTAATTTCCATCTCGCAGATTTTGGTTTCGGGCGGTTACTGCAACTTTCCCCGCTTCGTTCAAATTTTGCACAGAGCACGTTTACTGTGCCAACTCAATTCGAATCCCATTTGTATTCTATTTTTTCGGGAGGGATCCATTTTCAATTGGAATTAAATTCTAGATACATCATTTATATATATATATATATACTTTTAATAGCACATCAAAGAATTCTGCTCCTTTATATGTATAATATGATTTACAAATACAATGATCTCAAAATCTTAAGGTTGAATTCAAAAAAATTTAACCAAATTATGTTCTACTAAAATGTATGGATCAGTAATATCTACATATTAAATAACATAGATGTGCGTGAATTCATATGAGTATGCATGTTTGATAGATCAATTTTGGTTCGAGTATGGATTACATGTATCATCAACTCGAATTCAAATATTTGAATCCCTTTTATGTTCACTCCTTTCACTCCCATCTCTCTCGCATGCATGCTCCTTCATTTAGCAATCACTCTCTTTTCTCCAGCTCACCCGCACGCTCACTTCATGTTTCTCCTATCCTCGCAAACACGGTCTCTCGACATCTCCCTTGAGAAGTGTCACACTCTCCCTATCATTATACATTACACGGTATTCATTATCTCTCACGTCTCTACTGTTCTCTGGTTTCACTCGGTACCTAAGCTTTCTTTTTCACCGCCACACACATAGTCTCCACTCGTCTTTCACTTTGTCTTTCTCTCTATGGGATTCTCTCACACACGCTATATGTCTGTAAATATGACTCATACCACTAAAATTACTCTCCCTCTCTCCTGTAGACACAACATTTGTTGCGGTCTCCTTTTCGTCTCCATCCCAGACTGACATTATTCATTTGTTTACCGATCAGACAACCCCCCCCCCCCCTCTCTCTCTCTCTGATAGACACTGAGGGAGTCCTGGACTACGGGGTGTCCGGATAGCCGAACTACCATCATCGGCCGAACTCCAAGACTATGAAGATACAAGATTGAAGACTTCGTCCCGTGTCCGGATGGGACTTTCCTTGGCGTGGAAGGCAAGCTTGGCAATACGGATATGTAGATATCCTACCATTGTAACCGACTCTGTGTAACCCTAGCCCTCTCCGGTGTCTATATAAACCAGAGGGTTTTAGTCCGTAGGACAACAACAATTACAACAATCATACCATAGGCTAGCTTCTAGGGTTTAGCCTCCTTGATCTCGTGGTAGATCCACTCTTGTACTACCCATATCATCAATATCAATCAAGTAGGAGTAGGGTTTTACCTCCATCGAGAGGTCCCGAACCTGGATAAAAACATCGTGTCCCTTGTCTCCTGTTACCATCCGCCTAGACGCAGAGTTCGGGACCCCCTACCCGAGATCCGCCGGTTTTGACACCGAGATTGGTGCTTTCATTGAGAGTTCCTCTGTGTCGTCACTGATAGGCTTGATGGCTCCTTCGATCATCAATAACGACGCAGTCCAGGGTGAGACTTTTCTCCCCGGACAGATCTTCGTATTCGGCGGCTTTGCACTGAGGGCCAATTCGCTTGGCCATCTGGAGCAGATCGAAAGTTACGTCCCTGGCCGTCAGGTCAGATTTGGAAGTCTAAACTTCACGGCTGACATCCGCGGAGACTTGATCTTCGACGGATTTGAGCCACAGCCGAGCGCGCCGCACTGTCACGATGGGCATGATTTAGCTCTGCTGCCAGACAGTGCCCTCGAGGCCGCACATGAGTCCGCTCCGACCCTTAATTCGGAGCTGATCGCGTAGATTGAGGATGGGAGGCTAGACACCGCCTCAGGGGCTACAACCCCTATGGCGATGGAGCCGAATACTGACCTTGTCCCTTGTGAAGCTCGTGACTCCGAGGTGCCGGACTCCTCGCCGGACTCCGAACCTCCTGCGGCCCTACGAATCGAATCCGATCGGGCGCCGATCATGGAGTTCACTGGCGCGGACATCTTTCAGCACTCACCCTTGGGCGACATCCTGAATTCGCTAAAGTATCTCTCGTTATCAGGAGAGCCCTGGCCGGACTACGGTCAGGACGGTTGGGATGCGGACGACGAAGAAATTCAAAGCCCACCCACCACCCACTTTGTAGCCACTGTCGACGATCTAACCGACATGCTAGACTACGACTCCGAAGACATCGACGGTATGGACGATGATGCAGGAGATGACCAAGAACCAGCGCCTACGGGGCACTGGAAGACCACCTCGTCATACGACATATACATGGTGGACATCCCAAAGGATGGGAACGGCGAGGATGCAGCGGAGGAAGGCTCCTCCAAAAAACAGCCCAAGCGCCGGCGTCAGCGGCGCCGCTCTAAATCCCGCCACAGCAAGAATGGAGATTCCGGCACCGGAGATAATAACACCCCAGAGAGTGTCGAAGACAACCCCTCCAGCAATATTCAGCACAGGAGGACGGAGAAGCCAGCCCTCATGAGAGAGCGGCAGATGAAGAGGTAGAGGATGATAATTACATACCTCCCTCCGGAGACGAGGCAAGCCTCGACGACGACGAGTTCGTCGTGCCCGAGGATCCCGTCGAACAAGAGCGTTTTAAACACAGGCTAATGGCCACGGCGAACAGCCTAAAGAAAAAGCAGCAACAACTTAGAGATGATCAAGATCTGCTAGCCGACAGATGGACTGAAGTCCTCGCGGCCGAAGAGCATGAACTCGAACGCCCCTCCAAAAGATACCCCAAACGCAAGTTGCTCCCCCGATTAGAGGAGGAGGCATATAAACCTTCATCACCAGCGCACAATACGGCAGACCGACCACCTCGTGGCCGCGACAGAGAGGCCTCTAGGCCCCCCACTAGAACCATACCCCGGCATCGCTTGAAAAGTACGAAGCCATGGGGGAATGCACCGGACTTGCGAGACATATTGGAGGATAAGGCAAGACAACCAAGATCGATCTACGGATCACGTGGGCGCCCCATGATGCATGACGACTACCGTCGCGCCGGATACAGCAACTCCGTCCGGGCCGAACACAGTAGACAAAGCTCGCTTGAGCTACGTCGTGATATAGCCCAATATAGAGGCGCCGCACACCCACTATGCTTCACAGATGAAGTAATGGATCATCAAATCCCTGAAGGGTTTAAACCCGTAAACATTGAATCTTACGATGGCACAACAGACCCCACGGTTTGGATCGAAGACTATCTCCTTCATATCCACATGGCCTGCGATGACGATTTTCACGCCATCAAATATCTCCCACTCAAGCTTAAAGGACCAGCTCGGCATTGGCTTAACAGCTTGCCAGCAGAGTCAATTGGGTGTTGGGAGGACCTAGAAGCCGCATTCCTTGACAACTTCCAGGGCACGTATGTGCGACCACCAGACGGCAATGACCTAAGCCACATAATTCAGCAGCTAGACGAATCGGCCAGACAGTTCTGGACACGGTTCTTAACAAAGAAAAATCAAATGGTCAACTGTCCGGATGCAGAGGCTCTCGCAGCCTTCAAACATAACATCCGCGAGGAGTGGCTGGCCCGGCACCTAGTATAGGAAAAGCCGAAATCCATGGCAGCCCTCACATCACCCATGACCCGCTTCTACGCGGGAGAGGACAGCTGGCTAGCCCGCAGTAACAACCTCAGCAAAAATTCTGGCAGTCCAGATAACAAGGACCGCAATGGAAGGTTGCGTCCCAACAAAAACAAACGCCGCGTTAACGGCGACAACACTGAGGATACGGCAGTCAATGCCGGATTCAGAGGCTCCAAACCCGGTCAGCGGAAAAAGCCATTCAAAAGAACTACTCCGGGTCCGTCCAATTTGGACCGAATACTCGACCGCTCGTGCCAGATACACGGCACCCTCGAAAAGCCAGCCAAGCACACCAACAGGGATTGTGGGGTATTCAAGCAGGCAGGCAAGTTAATTGCCGAAAATAATGACAAGGGGCTGCATAGAGATGACGAGGAAGAGACCCGGCCGCTGAACAATAGAGGACAGAAGGGTTTCCCCCCACAAATGCGGACGGTAAACATGATATACGCAACCCACATACCCAAGAGGGAGCGGAAGCGTGAACTTAGGGACGTATATGCGATGGAGCCAGTCGCCCCGAAGTTCAATCCATGGTCCTCTTACCCGATCACTTTTGATCAAAGGGACCACCCCACCAGTATCCGCCATGGCGGATTCACCGCATTGGTTTTAGACCCAATCGTTGATGGATTTCACCTCACCAGAGTCCTGATGGACGGCGGCAGCAGCCTGAACCTGCTTCATCAGGATACAGTGCGCAAGATGGGCATAGACCCCTCAAGGATTAAACCTACAAAGACGACCTTCAAAGGCGTCATAACAGGTGTAGAGGCCAATTGTACAGGCTCAGTCACACTGGAAGTGGTCTTCGGATCCCCGGATAACTTCCGAAGCGAGGAGTTAATCTTCGACATAGTCCCGTTCCGCAGCGGCTATCACGCTCTGCTCGGACGGACCGCATTTGCAAAGTTCAACGCGGTGCCGCATTACGCATACCTCAGGCTCAGGATGCCAGGCCCTCGAGGAGTCATCACGGTCAACGGAAACACTGAACGCTCCCTCCGAACGGAGGAACACACAGCGGCTCTCGCGGCAGAAGTACAGAGCAGCCTCTTAAGGCAATTTTCAAGCCCGGCCGTTAAGCGACCGGACACGGCCAAACGCGCCCAGAGTAACCTACAACAAGACCACCTGGCACGTTCTGAGCACGCATAGCAATGCGTCGCCAACCCCAGCCCTCGCCAAATTGCAAGACTGGTCCTTCGCGTACATCATTACGCTCTGGAGATACCATGGGCATAGGGGGAGGGGCACGGCCACCACAGGCCCAGAATGCAGCTTAACCACACAAGGGGCTCCCAAGTGTGTGACTCTTTTTATTTTTCTTTTTTCTTACGCACAGGACTCCGTTCACCAGAGGCCCTGTCCGGCAGTAGACCTGCCGAACACACGATGCAACAGCCAGGGGAGGAGAAGGTCTACGACGAGTATCCAGGTGGTCTCCATTACGAGAATTAAATCCATTCCATACACCATTCCGCAGCCCACCCCTGGAGGGGGACATGTTTAATAGTCTTACCCCTTTCTTACCGCACTATTTGTATCGTTCTGCATTCATCGCAGAATTCCTCGAATAAACAATGCATCGCTTTTTGCTTATAATTGCATTTCTTTCTTATATATATGTTCACTTATGACATCTTGCATCCGTACACTTTGGTACGGCTGAATAAACCAGGGGCTTAAGTTCCCCGCATTATGGTGTGACAAGTCCGAACACTTCCACAAGTGTGGCACCTCGAACTTATAGCATTATATGCATCGGCTCCGAATCATGTCTTGGGTCAATAGTTGGGTTTGCCCGGCTCCCATGTTTTGGTACCTTACATTCCGTTTTATCGGCTAAGGTAGCACTGGGAGAACCACTGCGATTGCGCCCCGGTTGAGCTGGGCGAGCGCCTCAGTGGAGAAAGCTAAATCTGACCGTCATGATAAGGCGAGAGCTGGTCGCTGTTCGAGAGGTCTTTTCGAGTACCTAAAGACTTATGCCGCTTATAGCGAGGAACCGGCTTTGTCCGGCCCAGGCGTGGATAGCGCCCCGAACTCGGTCTTCCGAACACTAGGGGCTTCGCCGAAATTTAAAATTATAGAATTCTATGGCTAAGTGAGAGTGTTCAAGCATTATAAGTCCGGTTGCCTCGTTCGTTGTGTTGAGCGCCTCCCTAGATGGACCCAACAATGGGAACAAGAGCGCTCAAGTTTATCCCGAACACCCCAGCACTCGTGGCATGGGGGCTGAAGCCAACGACTTGCCATCTCTCAGATTTGATAAACGGCCGCACAGAAGGTAATATTTTAAATTAATAAGCGTTGCTTAGCGCATATGAACACAATTTTCACCGCACAGGATAACACAATGATATTACATCTTTGGAGCACTCATCCGCAATCATGCGGGCACCATTCAGGACACTCTTATAATACATTTCGGGTGTGCGATACTCCTTGCCCGCCGGCGGCGCGTCCGTCAGAAGCTTCTCAGCGTCCATCCTGCCCCAGTGCACCTTTGCACGGGCAAGGGCCCGACGGGCACCTTCAATGCAGGCGGAGTGCTTGACGACTTCCACCCAGGGACGCGAATCCACCAGCTGCTGCACCAGGTCAAAGTAGCTCCCAGGCATGGCCTCCTTGGGCCACATCCGAACTATGAGGCCCTTCATGGCCTATTCGGCTACCTTGTGGAGCTCGACCAACTGCTTCAGCTGGTCGCTAAGGGGCACCGGATGTCCGGCCTCAGCATGCTGAGACCAGAAGACCTTCTCCGTTGAGCTCCCCTCCTCGGCCCGGTAGAAAGCGGCAGCATCGGACACGCTGCGAGGCAGATCTGCGAACGCTCCTGGAGAGCTCCGAATTTGGGTAAGTAATAGGTAATTCACATTCACATGCTTGCTTTGCATGAAAAATGCCTTACCCGCCGCTATTTTCTTCACCGCCTCGATTTCCTGGAGGGCCTTGTGGGCTTCGGCCTTAGCGGCTTTGGCACTTTCAAGAGCCGATGCAAGCTCGGACTCTCGAGTCTTTGAGTCGCACTCCAAACTCTCATGTTTTTCCACGAGAGCCTGGAGCTCTTGCTGCACCTCCGCCACCCGCGCCTCCTGTTTCTCTCGCTCGGCTCGTTCTGCGGCCGCATTGCGTTCGGCCGCGGACACGGCCTTCTTCAGGGTCGCCACCTCATTCGTGGCCCCTGGAGTACCCACGTTATCCTTGTTATTTCTCTTGCAACCAAAATCCTTTTTTGTAAGGTACAAATTTAATACGGTGTTACTCACCTTCCTTGTCCTCGAGCTGCTTCTTGGCACGGCCGAGATCGCTCCCGGACCGCTCGAGGTTCTGCTTCAAGGCATCGACCTCCGCAGTCAGTGCGGCAGAGGTCAGCAGCGCAGCCTGCAATCCCATATTGACATATTTCTTAGAACTCCTGCGTATATCTTTTTAGGTCTTCAGTCCGGGTTTTCTTTCCGAACAGAGAACCGAGCATGAGGGGCTACTGTCTATGCGGTATTATATTACATGTCTTAAAATTCTTACCTCAAAGCCTGTTAGAAGGCTGCTGCAGGCTTTGGTCAGCCCGCTCTTGGCGAGCTGAACCTTCTGAATCAGCGCACTCATGACAGTGCGGTGTTCTTCTTCGATGGAAGCGCCGTTGAGCGCCTCCAGCAAGTTATCCGGCGCCTCCGGTTGGACGGAGGCCGCCTGTGTCACAGTCTTGCCCTTCTTACGAAGGGGCCGCCTACCGGACTCCGGAACCACTGTAGGTTCTGGTGCGGAGTCCGGTGCGAAGTCCGGGAGGTTGCCTTGCGGCACCTCCGGAGCCTCCTCCTCCTGGTGGGTCCCCTCCTGGGATCCCACCTCGGCGTCGTCAGCGTCACGAGGAGTGGAGGCGGTCGGAAGGGAATCCATATCCGACGTGCCCAAGGACCCGCTCGACGAAGCGGGAAGATCGTCCTTGGCCGGACTACAGGTTGTACGCGGCATTAGAAAGACATCGTGTGGCAAAAAGAAAAATTATAAATCATCCAGGAATCCGGATACTTACGATCTTGCCAGGGGCTTGGCCCTTGAGGGCCACTCCTCGTCGCTGTCGCCGGCGTTGGCAGAGCAGTCTGGAGGAAGGGTCCTTCCCTTCTTGGACCCTTCGGCCTCTCTCGCTGGGGAAGCCTTCCTCTTCTTCTCTCCCCCCTCTTGGGGAGAGGCCTCTTTCTCCTCCTCGTCTTCAGGGGAGGAGTCCGCCTCGGAGTCATCGAACGATGAGTCCGAAACCACCAGGCGTCGGGAACTCCTTCGGGTCCCCGTGGCCTTCTTCTTGGCCTTCTTCTCCAGCACCATGTAAAGTGCCGGGACCAGCAACCCTGTTAGACGGGCGTCCGCTGGGTCTTCTGGAAGGGGTGCCGGACAGTTAACCTGTCCGGACGTCTTCTGCCAGTCCTGTTAAAGGCATTGGGAGTTTAGATCCCGCATAGAGTCAAACTATGAAAAACGAATGTCCCATAACGTAGCTTACCTCGCCAGCTAGACGCTACGATCTGAATCCGCGATCTTCGGTAGCAGATGCGGGAGCTTCGGCGCCCTTGAATAGCACCCGCCAGGCCTCTTTGTACGTAGTGTCAAAGAGGCCGCTCAAAGTCTGGTGCTGTGCCGGATCAAACTCCCACAAATTGAAGTCGCGTTGCTGGCAGGGGAGAATCCGGCGGAGGAGCATGACCTGGATCATGTTGACAAGCTTGAGCTTCTTGTTCACCAGGGTCTGGAAACAAGACTGGAGTCCGGTCAGCTCCTCCGAACTACCCCAAAGCAAGCCCTTCTCTTTCCAGGAGGTGAGCTGCATGGGGATGCCAGATCTGAATTCGGGGGCCGCTGCCCATTTAGGGTCACGCGGCTCAGTGATGTAGAACCACCCCGATTGCCACCCTTTGATGGACTCCACGAAGGCGCCCTCGAGCCAGGTGACGTTGGGCATTTTTGCCACCATGGCGCCTCCGCACTCCGCTTGGCTGCCCTTCACAACCTTCGGCTTGACATTGAAGGTCTTTAGCCACAAGACAAAGTGGGGCTGGATGCAGAGGAATGCCTCACACACGATGATGAACGCCGAAATATTGAGGATGAAATTTGGAGCCAGATCGTGGAAGTCCAGGCGATAGCAATACATGAGCCCCCGGACGAAGGGGTGGAGTGGAAAGCCCAGTCCACGGAGGAAGTGGGGAAGGAATACGACCCTCTCATGGGGCCTGGGTGTGGGGATGAGCTGCCCCTCGTCGGGCATCCGGTGCGCGATGTCGCTGGACAGGTATCCGGCGCTGCGCAGCTTCTCGATGTGCCCCTCCGTAACGGAGGAGGCCATCCACTTGCCTCCCGCTCCGGACATGGCTGGAGAAGGTTGAGGTGAGATGTGCGGACTTGGGCGCTGGAGCTCGAGTGCGCGGAGATGGATAAGCAAAGGAGGAAGAAGGCGTGTGTAAAAGAGGTGGATCCTTATCCCCTTATATATGGGCGGACGAAAACTGTGCGTCCCCACCAGCCTGGTAAAACTCGCTTATCTCCCAAGCGCCACAATCAACGGCGCGGTTGGGTTACCCACGTTCGTATTGATGGGAATCCCGGAATAAGGGGAACACGATCTCTGCTTCGACAAGACGTGCCAAGGAAACTGCTTTGCTAAACGCGCTGAGGTGGTATAATAAAAATGATTCAAGTAAAGGCTTGGTAGTGGTGTGACGTCACGCCACAAAACACGTCAGCAGATTGAACTTGTGTACATATTATTCTCTCTACGGTGGTATGTGGAATTTGTTTTGCAGAGCCGGACAATATCCTGGCGTTCACAATCTTCTATGGATTATTCGGAAGAGGAACCCGCCTTGCAATGCCGAAGACAATATGCGCGCCGGACTCGTCGTCATTGAACCCTGGTTCAGGGGCTACTGAGGGAGTCCTGGACTAGGGGGTGTCCGGATAGCCGAACTACCATCATCGGCCGGACTCCAAGACTATGAAGATACAAGATTGAAGACTTCGTCCCGTGTCCGGATGGGACTTTCCTTGGCGTGGAAGGCAAGCTTGGCAATACGGATATGTAGATCTCCTACCGTTGTAACCGACTCTGTGTAACCCTAGCCCTCTCCGGTGTCTATATAAACCGGAGGGTTTTAGTCTATAGGACAACAACAATTACAACAATCATACCATAGGCTAGCTTCTAGGGTTTAGCCTCCTTGATCTCGTGGTAGATCCACTCTTGTACTACCCATATCATCAATATCAAACAAGCAGGAGTAGGGTTTTACCTCCATCGAGAGGGCCCGAACCTGGGTAAAAACATCGTGTCCCTTGTCTCCTATTACCATCCGCCTAGATGCACAGTTCGGGACCCCCTACCCGAGATCCGCCGGTTTTGACACCGACAGACACACATACACAACTCCTGCTTCCACTCCCCTTCCTGACTACCGTCTCTCTCACACACACAACCACAAAACTCTCGCGTTCACACCCCGACTCATATTTATATCACAAAAATTTATCGACTAGCCTCTAGATAGGTTTATACACCCGCACCCTCGTGCTTCCACTCCCCTTCCCAACTACCGTCTCTCTCTCACACACAAAAATCTCGCTTTCGCACCCCGACTCATATTTCTCTCACAAACATTTGTCGACTAGCCTCTAGATAGGTTTATACACCCGCACACTCGTGCTTCCACTATCGCATAAATGTCTCTCTCCCGCTCCTTGTATCTATGTAGATTTTTCTTCCCTTCTTGAGACACGCCCTCTCGATCATGCACACACACACTATCGCCTCATCTTAAGTTGATACCTATCACACACACACTCCTTGTGTCTTTGTCACACATGCACTCCGTCCTCCTCCACTCTCCCTCTCTCTCACACACACATGGGCTTTTTGCAACAACTATCAAGATGCCCGTGCGTTGCACGGAACATCAAGATGCATTTGTATGAGTAGTTTATCTTGTGGGGGGAAAGGATGAAGGAGGGAAGGCCTTATTTGCAAATGTGGAGAGGGGTGTGGGTTTCTTTTTGCAAAATTGCCATAGTTTCCTTCCTATCCGTCAGATATAGATCGGACGGCCTATATTGCAGGATGGCAGGCACACGATCATCACCGACAATGCTTTTTATAAGAGTAGGGATAAAAACAGAGTTGGTGATGATGGTGGGCCTGCCATCCTGCAATGTAGGCCGTCCGATTTATATCTAACGGATAGGAAGGAAAAATATGGCAATTTACCCGCACTCTTCACCACATTTGCAGATAAGGCCTTCCCTCGTTCATCCTTTTTCCCCACAAGATCTTGATGTTCCGTGCAACGCACGGGCATCTTGCTAGTAAGAGTAGAAATTAGACATATACCACTTCTCGAATCTTGAAACCAACAACATTCCTCCCTTATCTCATCAAAACCGCCAAAGGAATATATTTTGAGTGAAACATAACATATTTTTAGTGATATACGTATTTCAAAACTAGAGTTTTTTTCTATCAAATCGGTGAATATGTATTAATCTACTTTGATCGTGTGGCAACGCATTAGCACATTGCTAGTAGTTACTATAATTTTTTGGACACCAGAGAAACGGTGGAGTACATATACAAAGAGAAGAGGCGCACGCACGCAGTCGGCCTCTCGCTGTCTCGCACACATGAGTGTTACGAAAGGCGACGTTAACAAATAAACCCTAAAATCCTAGGTGCACGATTGCTGCATTCGCGGGTACCGGGTACATGGTGGAGCACCTTTGTAGGAATAGTCAACTCACGTGATAAGTTGATCTGTAGGATTTGATTGTCGGGTCCACAGGTGAACGACTTGGAGGCGGTGGCTCGCCAGTTGCCACAAATCGAGTAGCCAAGTTTAAAGTATCATTTTTTTAGCGAGAAGGAGTACCTACGGGCGCCGGATCACCACACCGGTGAGATCGCGCTCGCCCGCCCGCAAGCCGCCAATCAGCGCCTCGCAAGTTGCGAGGCTGAGGAAGAGGCGTTGTGTCGGCACGCTGGGAAACGGCCACGCACCAGGGCACTCGTGGCGCGCCGCAAGCGCTCCTGCGAGCGACGTGGCTTTTAGTAGGGAGTATACTTTAGTGTCGTAAGGTGATCTCATTAGTTTTGGGACGCAAATGATAAATCCCGAACGTTCGGGAATTATTAGATTCCTTAATTAAGTATGTAAGAGGGAAAGTTTGGAAACCTTGTGTATCCGTAGGCATTTTGTAAGTAGGTGCATACGGCACAAACTTTAGTACTATATACTATCGCACTACACGTCTCTCTCTATATATGATTGCAGACTGTGCTACTCCCTCCGTCCAGGTGAATAAGTCATCTTTGGTTGTGCACCGTGACCAAGTAGGAGGGAAGACTTTATACACCTAGACGGAGGGAGTACTACTATTACTTATGTACGGGCAAATGCACGTTTTAACATTACGATGCGGTTTTTGTAAAAGTAGAAAAACAGCACTAGTCAAGCTTGTGAAACGATTCAATGCAAAACAAGTGCAAAAATGCTCGTTTGATTATTTATTTTTAGCGTCCTTCTCTGTGGTTATTTCTTTGTCGTACTTTGTACGGAGTATCTCACTAGTAGGAAAGGCATGCAAATTCTCAAACCGCTTCCTACACCCTGTATCTAATTTTTTGCCTAACAAGTTGTGTCGTGCAATTGGAATTCCAACTTGAGTACTAGTACTACTAGTACGAGTACCAGGGGCAGTTCGTTTAGGCTTCTAGATTAGTTGTAATCCCTTCACTACTAGCTCCGTCCTAGTTTATTGTTCCCCATTGTAATCTTTGTCAAATTTTGATCATAAATTTAACTAATGAAATGTTTGTGATGTCACATGCACTAACATTTTATCAGTTAAATCTTTGGTCAAAATTTACCACAAATTACAATGGTGACGAATAAACCAGGACGGAGGTACTCCCTCCATTTTTGTATACAAGGCCACTATAAAAAATACATTTTGTATCTATACAAGGCCACCAACAGTAATCGAGACAAATATTAATGATGTTTTCTCGTACTACTAACCCATGGCTTAATTACTACTCCCTCCGTCCCATAATGTAAGATGTTTTTTCACACTAGTGTAGTGTCAAAAAACGTCTTACATTATGGGACGGAGGGAGTAGAATGCATGTAGTGGATGATAATGACAAACTCATCTACTTCCTCTCTCACGGCCACTCAATTTATTCTAATGTGCATGCACCCTATTAATTAACCTGGTAAACGAGAAAATAAATTGACTTCTAAAGAACACATTGATTTTTATCTTGGTACCTGTAATTTGAGTTTGTGGCCTTGTACATAAAAATGAAGGGAGTACTAGTAGTACTACCTCCGTCCGGGTTTATTGGTCCCCATTGTATTTCGTGCCAAATTTTGACCATAGATTAAACTAACAAAATGTTCACGCATGTCACCAAACATTATATTTTTGATAACTATGTTCAAATACGAATCCAATGAAATAATTTTTCTTGACATGCATTAACATTTTGTTAGTTAAATCTTTAGTCAAGATTTGACACAAACTATAAATGTTACTCTCCACTGTGACTAGTCTTATGGGAAAAGCTCGGGAAGAGAGGCTTATTTTTTAAGCCGCCAAAAGAACTGGCCCTAGGAGTAGTAGCTAGGGATACTAGGAGTAGTAGCTAGGGATCGAGTGTGCGAGATGAACCGGTGAAAGTAAATGCAGAGAGATGAAATGCAAAAAAGACGGAGGGATGTGATGGTTGCTTGTCCGTTTATTTTACCAGGCCACTTATTACTGGCAGTGGTTGGGTTTTGTGATATGACAGCTTTACTGCCGCGCCACAAGCAGGGTGAGACTCCCGTGGAGCGCCGCCCTCTACACTTGTACTACATCGGTCGTGGTTTATTAGTCCCCCATTGAATTTGACTGAAGATTTAACTGACAAAATGTTAGTGCATGTCAACAAAAACTATATCGTTGGATTCGTATTTGAACATAGTTTTGAATGATATAATTTTAGGTGACATGCATCAGCATTTATCATACTATATATAATGTTAGTTCAATTTTTGGTCGTACTAATCTATAGTAGTAAGGTGCCCGTGCGTTGCACCGAAGAGTGAAATGCATTGATCGGGGAGTTGTTTATTTTGACAAAGGATGTGGGGGTCATCTCATGTGTAACGGGTATCGATAGGTTTGTTCGGATATTATTTCATCTCTTGAGCTCACAAACATACAGGTGAAATAGATGAAATGGTATCTTTTGCAAACAAAAGCGTTCAACTCTTCAACCTGCATCCAAAACTTGTGAAGAAATAACACTTATTGTGCTTTGCAAGAAATGATCTTTAAGAATTAGTTTTTGAGTATCGATTGGTATATGTTGGCTACAGATGACATGACACTTTCTTATAGTCAACAGTTTGCTATGCTATTAAGTATTAACCATGCCCTTATACACCTAGACGGAGGGATTAAATCAGGATGACTTGTAAGGGGGCAGAGGAGATGTAAGAAATGGTTCATCGTAAGTCTTTCACCAGTACTGTAGTAAAAAATCATACATGGAAGATTCTAGACTAAACCATAAATGGATACACTTTTATTCATGTGCGATACTCCAATAGAGCAAGATCATGCATGGAAGTCTCCACATGCTTAGACAGCGGATTTCATTGAGTGAAGACTAATGATCAACATTTAACTTGGTAATGCATATGTCCAAGTGAACCTCCTTGGAGTCCCCGTGCACCGTGTTGTGGGGTAAATCATACCATGTGTCTTCCATGTCCACATCGGCAGGAAGGTCCCAGCTCTGCACAGTCCTAGTCAGCATGATGGAGCCGGTGTCGCCGCCCACGTACCTCTGAAGGGTCGTAACAGTGAGCACGCACCCATAGATCGGCCTCATGTCAGTGTCAGCGTCAGTGGCGTCGCCCCTGAGACACACTACAGAGAGGGGGAGGCGGCCTGCATGGGCCTCGCCGGTGCCCATGATCAAGAGGAAGACGTTGTCGTCCTCCTCCAAGACTAGCAGGCGGTGGTGATCCTCCAGCGACTCCGGCATGGTGAACGAGTAGCACGTCTCGTACTTGATGTTCTCTGCCAAGGGCCAGTAGTGACCGCTGCACGCATCCGTGAGGTGATGCACGATGTCCGTCGGCGAGCCCCAAAACGGCATCGGACACTCATAGCAGTAGACGAAGGGATCCTTGGAGGCATCGACCAGGCCGTCCATGAAACTGGAGTGGCTGTAGGGGACGTTGTGCCAGTTGAATATATGAGCAAGTTACTACGAGATTTAATCTTAATAAGCACAAAATAAATCATGACGGCTATAACAGAGATTAAACTAATCATGTGGACTAGCATAGTAGATGAACAGATATAATCTAGTAGGATACAGAGTAGAAACATGAATTCTACCACGATTTCGAACAGGAAGGACAGAAACACATACGGTGCAACGGGAGCAGCACCGTTGGCTTTAAGAATTAGTTTTTGAGTATCGATTGTTATACATGTCGGCTACAGATGACATTGCACTTTCTTGGAGTCAACCGTCAGCTATACTATTAAGTATTAACCATGGCCTTATACACCTAGACGGAGGGATTAAATCAGGATGACTTGGAAGGGGCAGAGGAGATGTAAGAAATGGTTCGTAGTAAGTCTTTCACCAGTACTGCAGTAAAAGTTCATACATGGAAGATTCTAGACTAAACCATAAACGGATACACTTTTATTCATGCGTGATACTCCAATAGAGCAAGATCATGCATGGAAGTCTCCACATGCTTAAACAGCGGATTACATTGAGCGAAGACTAATGATCAACATTTAACTTGATAATGCGTATGTCCAGGTGAACCTCCTTGGAGTCCCCGTGCACCGCGTTGGCGGGTAAGGAAGACCATGGGTTTTCCAAGTCCACATCGGTGGGAAAGTCCCAGCTCCGCAGAGTCCAAGTCCGTATGATGTAGCCGGTGTCGCGTACCCGGAGGGGTAGTAACACTGAGCACGCACCCGTACATCAGCCTCGTGTCAGTGTCAGCGTCAGCGGCGTCGCCCCTGATGCACACTACAGAGACGGGGTAGCGGCCTGCGCGGTCCTCGCCGGTGCCCACGATCAAGAGGAAGACGCTATCGTCCTCCTCCGAGACTAGCAGGCGGCAGTGATCCTCCAGCGACTCTGGCATGGTGAACGGGTAGCACGTCTCGTACTTGATGTTCTCTACCAAGGGCCAGTAGTGACTGCTGCACGCATCCGTGAGGTGATGCACCATGTCCGTCAGTGAGCCCCAAAACGGCATCGACCAGGCCGTCCATGAAACGGGAGTGGCTGTAGGGGACGTTGCGCCAGTTGAATATATGAGTAAGTTACTATGAGATTTAATCCGAATAAGCACAAAATAAATCATGATGGCTATAATAGAGATGAAACTAATCATGTGGACTAGCATAGTAGTAGGATACAGAGTAGAAACATGAATTCTACCATGATTTCGAACAGGCAGGACAGAAACACATACAGTGCAACGGGAGCAGCACCGTTGGCGTTGAGGTTGTCGCCCTTGTCGTTGAGGAAGAGGTTGCCGAGGTCGGGGAAGAAGTCGTCGTCGGTGAAGTCGTGGCTGCCAGCAGTCGCGAGAGTGCGCTCCCCAAATTTCAAGAGCGCCCGCCAAATGGAGCGCAGGAGGGAGTGGCTGTAGGGGACGTTGCGGTCGCTGAATGGAGCTCAGGAGTAGCACATGTAGTAGTAGATGGTGTCCTTACTAGTACTCCCTAGTCTCTATCTATCTACTCTTATAGAAAACCGAGTTGGTGATGATGGTGTGCCTGCCATCTTGTAATATAGATCGTCCGATCTATATCTGACGGATAGAAAGCCAACTATGACAATTTTACAAAAGATACCCGCACCTCTCTCCACATTTATAGATAAGGCCTTGCCTCGTTCATCCTTATCTCCCACAACCTCGTGATCCTCCCTAAGTCTATATCTCTACTCTTATCTCTATCTCTACTACTCTTCTTTGTTTTTTATAACAAATCGAATAGTACTGCGCCATCCACTGCACGCCCAGCTGAACACGCCTCCTCGCCTCCATCATCACCAACTGTGTCTTTTATAGGAGTAGGAGTAGAGAAAAAACCGACTTGGTGATGATGGTGTGCCGTGCAATGCACGGGCATCTTGCTATTTTTTGCATATAATTTCAAACACCACGTAGACATGGTCTTTGAGCACGGTTCATAATCATTCCACGCTCGGGCATTGAAGTTTGTAACTAGTTTAGATTAGAATAGACTACTCCTCCGGTGCTAGTAGTAGAGCAGAGTCCTACTCTACTACTCTACTCAAGCAATTTAGGGCATAGTAGTAGGTACTGTAGGGAGTACCAGTACTGTGATCACTCAAGCAAGTTGTCTGGCATCGATATGACCCTACGCTGCTGGTATGTGTCTCGTAAGTCAAGCGGCATGTTGTAGTCATCATCACCTATCCACTTCCCGCATCACATATTCGCTTCTCCATCTTTGCTCGCACATAATCTCATCCAATCTTCCATCCCGCTAAGGCGCCTCCCCCCCTCGTCCGAAACCCAAGCACTAACAATGACAGAACCGAGCAGCGTCAGCCAAAAGAGTGGCTGGAATTCGCTCCCCACAGAGGTAATCAAGCTCATTGTTTTGCGTGTGGACAATCTCAGTACCATGCCGCTCGCTGCGTTCTCGTCGGGGTTGTACCGTTTACTCAAAGCCCTTAGGCCGGAGCTTTTAAGCCAACTCCTTGCTTGCTGATGCCGCCTGATCTTCAAATGGCGTGTCATGCAGCATAATGATCATAGGGTGGCGAGTATCAACCCCATTGACTGCGATCCGATCCCCGTCACCCTCAACTACATTAACGGTATGTACTAGGTCGGCATGAACACATCTTGGATGGTGCTCGTCGATGGTCGCGGCAGCTGGATGCTCGTAGAGGTCTACACCCGGCGATTGATCCCCCTTCCTTCGATTAACACTGTGTTGCTTTGGCACCGCGGCCCAGAATACTCGGAATCTTACAGTAGCCAACATGATACCAAGTTTGATTTGCTCAAGGTTGTAATCTGCCAAGTGCCCACAAGATCTGCGAATTATAAAGACTTCAGGCTAATTGCATTCTTCAACCGCGGTCTCGCTTATCTGACAGGTCACTACGGTAAGTGGATAAATCTGCACGTCCATCACAGGATCATACATCCTCCATGGTTCTCTGATGCCATTGAACACAAGGGCTTTATTTACACTATCGACTCCTTCTATGGCTGGACGTATTGCTGGCCTACTCCAGCCATCGCTACAATCGGCTGTTACAGCAGTATGTTACTTTCCTATGATATCATGATGGCTTGCTTATATTACTGTCAACATTTACTAAAAAATATTCATGCTCATAACATGTTGTTCTTAAGATTGACTACATCAAGAGCCTTTTTTATTTGACTCCAACTTGATATGATGTTATAGGCCGCCTGGTGTCCCTACCCTTCCTAATCCCAGAACCTTTCAAAGAAAAGAGGCGTGGTAGTTGCAGGTGGTTCCTGGCTCGATCAAACGACGGCGAACGATTGATGATCGTTTGCACGTACCGGACGTGTTGTTTCGTGGAATACAATCACAGTCACTGCAAGGTCTTTGAGCAGGACCCTAGCTTTTCTGGGCCTTCAGGGATTTTTTACTAGAGGCTGGTAAGTAGCCTTGGTACATGCTCTTTGTTTGTCGGACTGAATTATCCGATTAACCAGGAGATAACCGACGGCAAGGATCATGATGGCAGCGCGGTTTCGTTCATTAGGAAAAACTGCGTGTACATAGCGTACCATGCATCTCTGCATGCACCATACCATGATATGTTCCGCCACGCTCAGCAGCCCGAAGTAGGAGAGAGGGTCGCAAGTATCAGACTTCGACCTACTCGCTGGAGTTCCCCCGTCAGGCACACATGTAACGCCCCGGATTCGATGCGCCAGATGTCCTCCAGTTATTCGTCGTTGTTGCCATGTCATTTTCTTGCGTGTTGCATTTTGCCATGTCATCATGTGCATTGCATTGCATACGTGTTCGTCTCATGCATCCGAGCATTTTCCCTGTTGTCCGTTTTGCAATCCGACACTCCTATGTCCTCCGGCGTCCCCCTTTTGTCTCCTGTTGTGAGCGGGTGTTAAACATTCTCGGAATGGACCGTTATTTGCCAAGAGGCCTAGGTACACCACCGGTAGACTGCCTGTCAAGTTTCGTGCCATTTGGAGTCCGTTTGATACTCCAACAGTTAACCAGGGAACTGCAAAGGCCTCTTTCGTGCGCAGCCCAACACCCCACCAAAGTCGCGCAATAACCCATCCAAACCCCCTCCATGCTCTCGGCCGTTCGATCACGATCGTGTGGGCGAAAACCGCACCTCATTTGGACACTCCTAGCTCCCTCTACCTATATATATGTGCATCTCTCCCAAAAAAATCCCGCAGTCCAACCCTAGCCTCTCCCTCTCCGTGCCGCCGGACATGTCCGTCCGCGCCGGACGCATCGCCGCTGCCGCCCGCAGCCAGCGGGGGCCTGCCATGTGGCGCACCCGCCGCCCACCTCAGCCCGTCGGCTCCTCTCCGCCGCGCGGCCTGCCCAGGCCCATCCGGAGCCCGCGCGAGCCCGGATCCGCCCGCCACCACCCGCCACCGCCCGCGCTCCCCTGCCAGACCTCGCCGAGCTGCCCCGCCTCCTAGAGTCTCCGCCGCCGCCGCCGTCTCGGCTCGCCACCGTGCCTCCTCGCCGGCGCGCCTTGCCCCGCCGCCTCGCCGCAGAGATGCGCCGCCCGCGCGCACCGCTGTCCGCGCCGTCTCCCCGCGCGGACCCCGCAGCCAGCTCCCGTGCTCCGCCGCCGCCAAGGTTCTCCGTCGACCGTCGCTGCCATCGAACAACCCCGCCGCCCCGCAGGTCCCGCGCCACCGGAGGTCGCCGCCTCCGCCTCCACGCGCCTCCCTGTTGCCGTCCTGCCTCGCCCCGGGCCGGATCCGGCGTGATCCACCCGGAGCGCCCCGTCCCCGCCTTGTCGGACCTCTCCTCGGCCAACTCCAACGAGAGCTCCGGCCGGATCCGAACGGGTCGATCAGATCCACCACTCCCTGCATCCAAACGCGTCATCGCGATCCGGATCCCTCCGTCCCGTACGACCCCGTCCAGTTTCGGAGGGTAAAATTCCACCAAGTCCCTGAGTTTTTCAACATTTTGTGCACATGTTCATCATGCCATAACTCCATGCATATAGCTCCGATTCATGGTTATGATATATCAAAATGTTCATCATGAGAATCTCTATATTTCATTCCATTATGCCATGCTTGTTTGAGTTAATATTGATTCCCTTATCATCGTTGCATGAGTGCTATATGATGTTAACTGATGTCTGTTAACATAACTTGTTGTTTTGTCTTTTTCATTGCATTTTGTGTGTGCATCCTATGAGCTTGATGTATACATGTGTTTTGAACTATGACATGCCATATTCACAGTGGTGTTATACATGTAATTTTGTTAGTCTTGTAGTGAGTGCATCTAGCTCGGGAAGTAGTGTACTTGCTGTTACTGTTTTGCTAGTCTGAATCTGCTATATCATGATGCTATGTAAACCTGCTGCTACAAGTCATTCTATGCATAATATGGAGATGTTCACTAAGGATGGTTTGTTATACATGTCATGCTCTATCCGTCCATAACCCTGGTTGCATTTATAGCCTGCTGTAGCTTGTTGTAATCTTGCTCTCGAATTGCTAAATAATGTTGTTGTCAGCCTGTCAACTTTTAGTTCAGTTTTGCCATGTGTTTTGCTAGTGATCCATGTACCCTATGAACTTGATCTTGACATTATTAGCTTCATAATTATGTCATCTTACTGTTGTTTGACTTCACATGCCATTTATTGCTCTGTGGTGAGTTGTACAATCTCACCAACATGCCTACTTATCGTTGTTCCTGTCATGTCTGAATCTGTCATATCATTTGTCATGTTTGCATAGATGCTACCATGTTTTCTGTTGATGTTTGGAATTAGTTCAGTAAGGGGGTTTTGTTCTTTGTCTTTAGTACTAGCATGCCATGCCTTTGTTTGCCATGTTAAGTTCCTGTAGCATGTTGTTTGATAGCTCTAAACAATGCAACCTGATGTTATTTCTGCTAAGTATGTAAACTGTTATTATTTGCAATATTGCCATGTCCTTTTGAGCATGTTCTGGTGATTTCTGGAGATAGCTCAGTGTTCATGTTTTGTCATACCTGTATATCATGTCCATGCCTTTTGTTTTCACGTTGAGGTGTTGTAGCATTTTGTTTTGATGCTTGCTAGATGCCTAGTTGCTGCTTTGGACAGCTTGTATGTGTTGAACCGTTGCTCCGTTTTGAGTGTGCTCTATATGAAACTTGCCTCATTTTGCATGAAGTTTCATATTATCATGTTGCATCCATGTTTTTAGAGTGTTTGCTTTATGTTTGTATGCATTTTGCATCAATGCCATGTTTAACTTGTTTTCCCCATATCTTCTAGGTCGTAGCTCCGAATTAAATGAACTTTATACGTAACTTGATTAGAATCTCGTGTGGATCATCTTGGTGCATCTTAACTTGCTGTTTGACAACTTGAACATAAGGTTTATTCAGTTCTGGACCAATTTCTAAATTTGCATATGAGGACTTACCGGAATTGTTATATGTTGTTTCCGGCCTCATTTAAACTTGCTTTGATGTGTTGTTCTTGGTTGCATCATCTCTTGCCATGAGTAGCCTCGTCTAGCTTTGTCATGCATCATACTTTGTTGAGCATCATGTCATGTATATGTGTGGTGTGTTTACCATGTTGTGTGCTTCTTCTCGATAGTTCCTGTTTTGTTGCGATCGTGAGGATTCGCTCGTCTACGTTTGGTTCGGCTTCATCCGTTCGTCTTCTTCATGGACTCGTTCTTCTTCCTTGCGGGATTTCAGGCAAGATGACCGTCACCTTGGATCTCATTACTATCATTGCTATGCTAGTTTCTTCGTCCTATCACTTGTTCTTCAAGCCTTCCCAAATTGCCATGTCAGCCTCTAACCTGTTCACCCTTCCTAGCAAACGTTGCTTGGCTATGTTACCGCTTTGCTCAACCCCTCTTATAGCGTTGTTAGTTGAAGGTGAAGTTGAAGATTGCTCCATGATGGACAGGATTATGTTGGGATATCACAATATCTCTTATATTTAATGCATCTATATACTTGGTTAAGGGTGGAAGGCTCGGCCTTATGCCTGGTGTTTTGTTCCACTCTTGCCGCCCTAGTTCCGTAATATCGTTATTACGTTCCCAGATTTTGCATCCCTAACGCGGTTGGGTGATTTATGGGACCCCCTTGACAGTTCGCCTTGAATAAAACACCTCCAGCAAGGCCCAACATTGGTTTTACCATTTGCCTACCACCTATACCTTTCCCTTGGGAGTAATTAACCCGAGGGTCATCTTTATTTTAGCCCCCCGGGCCAATGTTTGTCTAAGTGTTGGTCCAAACTAGAGCACCGTGCGGGACCATCCCTTGGCAACTTGGGTTACGTCGGTACCTGTACGCTTTGCTTATCCGGTGTGTCCTGAGAACGAGATACGTGTGACTCCTATCGGGATTGTCGACACATCGGGGCGGCTTTGCTGGTCTTGTTTTACCATTGTCGAAATGTCTTGTAAACCGGGATTCCGAGACTGATCGGGTCTTCCTGGGAGAAGGAATATCCTTCGTTGACCGTGAGAGCTTGTGATGGGCTAAGTTGGGACACCCCTGCGGGGTATAAACTTTCGGGAGCCGTGCCCGCTGTTATGTGGCAGATGGGAATTTGTTAATGTCCGGTTGTTGATAACTTGACACCAGATACAAATTAAAAGGCAGCAACCGCGTGTGTAACCGTGATGGTCTCTTTTCGGCGGAGTCCGGGAAATGAACACGGTTTTGGGTTATGTTTGACGTAAGCAGGAGTTCAGGATCACTTCTTGATCATTACTAGTTGACGACCGTTCCATTGCTCCTCTTCTCGCTCTTATTTGCGTATGTTAGCCACCATATCATGCTTAGACGCTGCTGCAACCTCACCACTTTACCCCTTCCTTTCCCATCAAGCTTTGCTAGTCTTGATACCCATGGTAGTGGGATTGCTGAGTCCTCGTGGCTCACAGATTACTACAACAACAGTTGCAAGTGCTGTTATGCGATGATCTAACGCGAGAGAGATGTTTGCTTGTCTTGGAATTCTTCTTTCGTTTCTTCTTCGATCAGGGGATAGGTTCCAGGAGATGATGATGTTGTATTCATGTGGTATTGTATGCCTTTTGTATGTATCCCCATCCATTGTGTAATGTTGATGTAATGATATCCACCTTGCAAAAGCGTATCAATATGCGGTTCTATCCTTGGTGGGACCTTCGAGTCTCTTTAGGATAGTATCGCATATTGGGCATGACAAGTTGGTATCAGAGCCTCGACCGACCATAGGAGCCCCCTTGATTGATCGTGTAGTTGGCCGTTGTTGAGTCTAGAAGAAAACTGTTTTTGGACTTTAATTATATCGGAGAGTGGGAATTCTTTTTACTCCTCAGCCCCTTCGTCACTCTGGTGAGGAATCTTGACGTAGGTGTTTTGAGTTACTCCTCTTCCCCTTCAAATTTTTCCTTTAGGATCACGCAGTTAGTTTTTCGTTCGTTGTCCATCCTCTTTTCACCCGGTGCATTTCTCTTCGAGTGGTTTCGATCCTCGTCATCTTTTGCAAGATAAGTCGTCAGTTCTTTCTCTTTCGATGGTGTTTCCCTGACCGAAGTTGTCCTTGTTTTTTTCCACCCGCCCTCCTTCTTCTTCTCGGAACCGGAGTCCGTAATCGAGTATCCATCCTACTCGTGCGAAGTCTTTGCTTTCTTTCTTCAATGATTTCAACCGGTGTTTTCTCTTCAAGTTATTCGTCAATTTCCCCTTCCAAGTTGCCTTTGTTTTTCCCACCCTCCCACCCTCTTCTTCCCGGAGGTTAAGTCTCTTTCGAGCATCAATTTCATTCGTGCGGAGCCTCTTCAGTCTTCCCTCAATTATCTCAACCGGTGAATTCTCGTCTCGTTTGACATTCATCATCTCTTTTTCTTCTTCGGTGGATTCAATTCCAATTTTCGGTAGTGATTATATTCTTTCCCTTGGCTCAAGTGTTTTCCCTGCTCGTTCGCCTCTCGCCAGTTTATCCTTCCGGAGTGCTCAAGACATGCCTCACATTTCAGCTACCGTTATCCAATTATCCCAGTGCGTCGTTCAAGTGTTCTTTAATCAGCTCATGATCTCTTTGTTCTTTTGCATCTAAATCCCCTCTAGCATATTGGTTCTTCTAATTCTTCTCGGTGATTCAGTCTCTTTCATCAGTCATTTTCGAATTCTTACGGTGGTTCGTTCAAGATTATTTTTCCTTGATTATCATTTTAATCCATTCGTTCTTTCGAATCCTACCGGTGGTTCATGAAGACTTTCTCAAGTTTTGTGCTATACCCCTTAATCCTTTTCAAGAAGAATAATTAGTATGCAAAATCCATTGCTTGTCATCAATTTAATTTGATGAAGGATAAGCATACAATAAATCTTATTCTTATTTGCTCAAAGTGAGTAACCCCTTCCGTCGGAGTTTGTTCTTGAGGAATAAATTCTAGTTCCAAGTGTTTTCATTTTTTTCTTTCCGGAGTTAAAATTTCCTCGGCCATTTCGTCGGAACCTCCATCTAAATCACCACTAGGCTCATCTTATTCTTTCATCCTTCATTCTATCTCATCATCCTTTTGTCACCGGAGTTCTTCATGGTGGTTCTTCATGATTTAATTCATTCTTCAAGACTTCATCGAGATTTTTGTTGGTGGAGTTCAACTATCTTTTATTCTTGCATCTCGAAGTGCAATTAATTCTCCGTATTCTTTTCAAGTGGAGTTTTGCTTTTCTTCGTTATTCCCAGATATTCAAGCATTTGGTTGTGGCATAATTTCACCTCAAGTTTTGAGTTGTTTTTGGATAAGTCCACAACAAGCTTATTCTTTCGTTGTTGATTTCTCAACAACTCCATTCAATCCTTCCTTCTAAGTTATTTTCATTCCATTCTTTCAATTCTTCCGAAGGCATTGCGTTGTTCATCTCATCAAGTGCCATCCCATCTTGTGAAGTTCATGTCCTATTCCTTCCATTTTCAGTCGGAGTGTTGCCGAAATTCTTTTGTTCATTCCTTTTCTATCTTGTTCTAACTGGAGTGGTTTCAGAGCCTATCTTGTTTTCATGAGCATTTGATTCTCGTCGTATTCACCGTTCATCTTTTCTAACCTAGTGATCTTACTTTGTTCATCTTTTCTCTTGCGTTCTTACTTCACCTCTTTCTCTTCCGTCTCGTTCCTAAGATCTCGGGATGAGATCTCTTGTTAGTGGAGGAGTGTTGTAATGCCCCGGATTCGATGCGCCAGATGTCCTCCAGTTATTCGTCATTGTTGCCATATCATTTGCTTGTGTATTGCATTTTGCCATGTCATCATGTGCATCGCATTGCATACGTGTTTGTCTCATGCATCCGAGCATTTTCCCCGTTGTCCATTTTGCAATCCGACACTCCTATGTCCTCCGGCGTCCCCCTTTTGTCTCCTATTGTGAGCGGGTGTTAAACATTCTCGGAATGGACCGTGATTTGCCAAGCGGCCTAGGTACACCACCGGTAGACCGCCTGTCAAGTTTCGTGCCATTTGGAGTCCGTTTGATACTCCAACGGTTAACCAGGGAACCGCAAAGGCCTCTTTTGTGTGCAGCCCAACACCCCTCCAAAGTGGCCCAATAACCCATCCAAACCCCCTCCATGCTCTTGGCCGCTCAATCACGATCGTGTGGGCGAAAACCGCACCTCATTTGGACACTCCTATCTCTCTCTACCTATATATATGTGCATCTCTCCCAAAAAAATCCCGCAGTCCAACCCTAGCCTCTCCCTCTCCCCGCGCGGACCCCGCCGCCAGCTCCCGTGCTCCGTCGCCGCCAAGGTTCGCCGCCGACCGTCGCTGCCATTGGACGACCCCGCCGCCCCGCAGGTCCCGCGCCACCGGAGGTCGCCGCCTCCGCCTCCACGCGCCTCCCCATCGCCGTCCTGCCTCGCCACGGGCCGGATCCGGCGATATCCGCCCGATGCGCCCCGTGCCCGCCTCGCCAGACCTCTCCTCGGCCAACTCCGCCGAGAGCTCCGGCCGGATCCGAGGGGGTGGATCATATCCACCACTCCCTCCATCCAAATGCGTCGTCCCGATCCGGATCCCTCCGTCCCGTACAACCCCGTCCAGTTTCGGAGGGTAAAATTCCAGTCCCTGAGTTTTTCAACATTTTGTGCACCTGTTCATCATGCCATAACTCCATACATATAGCTCCGATTCATGCATATGATATATCAAAATGTTCATCATGAGATTCTCTATATTTCATTCCGTTGTGCCATGCTTTTTTGAGTTCATATTGATGCCCTTATCCTCGTTGCAAGAGTGCTATATGATGTTAACTGTTGTCTGTTAACATAACTTGTTGTTTTGTCATTTTCATTACATTTTGTGTGTGCATCCTATGAGCTTCATGTTTACATGTGTTTTGAACTATGACATGCCATCTTCACAGTGGTGCAATACATGTATTTTTGTTAGTCTTGTAGTGAGTGCATCAAGCTCGTGAAGTAGTGTACTTGTTGTTACTGTTTTGCTAGTCTGAATCTGCTATATCATGACTATGTAAACCTGCTGCTACAAGTCATTCTATGCATAATCTGGAGATGTTCACTAAGGATGTTTTGTTATACATGTCATGCTCTATCCATCCGTGCCCCTGGGTACATTTATAGCCTGATGTAGCTTGTTGTAATCTTGCTCTCAAATTGCTAAATAATGTTGCTGTCAGCCTGTCAACTTTTAGTTCAGTTTTGCCATGTGTTTTGCTAGTGATCCATGTACCCTATGAACTTGCTCTTTCCATGCTTAGCTTAATAATTATGTCATCTTACTATTGTTTGACTTCACATGCGACGTATTACTCTGTGATGAGTTGTACAAGATCACCAACATGCCTACTTATCGCTGTTCCTGCCATGTCTGAATCTGTCATATCATTTGCCATGTTTGCATAGATGCTACCATGTTTTCTGTTGATGTTTGGAATTAGTTCAGTAAGGGAGTTTTGTTCTTTGTCTTTAGTACTAGCATGCCATGCCTTTGTTTGCCATGTTAAGTTCCTGTAGCATGTTGTTTGATAGCTCTAAACATTGCAACCTGATGTTATTCCTGCTAAGTCCCTAAACTGTTACTATTTGCAATCTTGCCATGTCCTTTTGAGCATGTTCTGGTGATTTCTGGAGATAGCTCAGTGTTCATGTTTTTTCATGATTTTTGTTTTCACGTTGAGGTGCTGTAGAATTTTGTTTTGATGCTTGCTAGATGCCTAGTTGTTGTTTTGGACAGCTTGTCCTTTAAACTTGTGCTCTATATGAAACTTTCCTGATTTTGCATGAAGTTTCATATTATCATGTTGCATCCATTTTTTGAGAGTGTTTGCTTGATGTTTGTATGCATTTTGCATCAATGCCATGTTTAACTTGTTTTCCCCATATCTTCTAGGCCGTAGCTCCGAATTAAATGAACTTTATATGTAACTTGATTATAATCTCGCGTGGATCTTAACTTGCTGTTTGACAACTTGAACATAAGGTTTATTCAGTTCTGGACCAATTTCTAAATTTGCATATGAGGACTTACCGGAATTGTTATATGTTGTTTGCTGCCTCATTTAAACTTGCTTTGATGTGTTGTTCTTGGTTGCATCATCTCTTGCCATGAGTAGCCTCGTCTAGCTTTGTCATGCATCATACTTGGTTGAGCATCATGTCATGTATATGTGTGGTGTGTTTACCATGTTGTGTGCTTCTTCTCGATAGTTCCTGTTTCGTTGCGATCGTGAGGATTCGCTCGTCTATGTTTGGTTCGGCTTCATCCGTTCGTCTTCTTCATGGACTCATTCTTCTTCCTTGCGGGATTTCAGGCAAGATGACCGTCACCTTGGATCTCATTACTATCATTGCTATGCTAGTTGCTTCGTTCTATCGCTATGCTGCGCTTCGTATCACTTGTTCTTCAAGCCTTCCCAAATTGCCATGTCAGCCTCTAACCTTTTCACCCTTCCTAGCAAACGTTGCTTGGCTATGTTACCGCTTTGCTCAGCCCCTCTTATAGCGTTGTTAGTTGCAGGTGAAGTTGAAGATTGCTCCATGATGGACAGGATTATGTTGGGATATCACAATATCTCTTATATTTAATGCATCTATATACTTGGTAAAGGGTGGAAGGCTCGGCCTTATGCCTGGTGTTTTGTTCCACTCTTGCCGCCCTAGTTTCCTTCATATCGGTATTATGTTCCCGGATTTTGCGTCCCTAACGCGGTTGGGTGATTTATGGGACCCCCTTGACAGTTCGCCTTGAATAAAACACCTCCAGCAAGGCCCAACATTGGTTTTACCATTTGCCTACCACCTATACCTTTCCCTTGGGAGTAATTAACCCGAGGGTCATCTTTATTTTAGCCCCCCCAGGCCAATGCTTGTCTGAGTGTTGGTCCAAACTAGAGCACGGTCCGGGACCATCCCTTGGCAACTTGGGTTACGTCGGTACCTGTACGCTTTGCTTATCTGGTGTGTCCTGAGAAGGAGATACGTGCGACTCCTATCGGGATTGTCGACACATCGGGCGGCTTTGCTGGTCTTGTTTTACCATTGTCAAAATGTCTTGTAAACCGGGATTCCGAGACTGATCGGGTCTTCCTGGGAGAAGGAATATCCTTCGTTGACCGTGAGAGCTTGTGATAGCCTAAGTTGGGACACCCATGCAGGGTATAAACTTTTGAGAGCCGTGCCCGCGGTTATGTGGTAGATGGGAATTTGTTAATGTCCGGTTGTAGATAACTTGACACCAGATACGAATTAAAATGCATCAACCGCGTGTGTAGTCGTGATGGTCTCTTTTCGGCGGAGTCCGGGAAGTGAACACGGTTTTGGGTTATGTTTGATGTAAGCAGGAGTTCAGGATCACTTTTTGATCATTACTAGTTGACGACCGTTCCATTTCTCCTCTTCTCGCTCTTATTTGCGTATGTTAGCCACCATATCATGCTTAGACGCTGCTGCAACCTCACCACTTTACCCCTTCCTTTCCCATTAAGCTTTGCTAGTCTTGATACCCATGGTAATGGGATTGTTGAGTCCTCGTGGCTCACAGATTACTACAACAACAGTTGCAGGTGCAGTTATGCGATGATCTGACGCGAGAGCGATGTTTGCTTGTCTTGGAGTTCTTCTTCCGTTTCTTCTTTGATCAGGGGATAGGTTCCAAGTCGGCAGCCTGGGCTAGCAGGGTGGATGTTGTTTGAGTTTCTGTTTGTGTTCCATCGTAGTCGGATGATGCTCTTATGTATGATGATGTTGTATTCATGTGGTATTGTATGCCTTTTGAATGTATCCCCATCCATTATGTAATGTTGATGTAATGATATCCACCTTGCAAAAGCGTATCAATATGCGGTTCTATCCTTGTTGGGACCTTCGAGTCTCTTTAGGATAGTATCGCATATTGGGCGTGACAACCAATCTGGTTCAAGCCGTCAGCCAATCTCCACAGCTTAATAAATAGTAACATCTAACTGAGCCAGTTAGTTAGATGCGTACACTTGGTGTTGTAGGATCTTTATTTAGTTTGATGCATACACTTGTTCTTTTTTGGCAGCCCTTTTGTAATAATGGCTGATGTTTGGTTTGGAAGAGAGAGATGCGTCTTCACTCTTCTGGCCTGCTTACTGCTTCTGTTGCACCCCCAGCCCTGATTGCTGCTGCTGTTGTTTTCAATGTAAAATCAGTAGTATATTTCGTCTGTTTGTTGAATAAATGTGTTGTTAGAATGACAAACACAATGTTTTGGAAGTCGTTGCACGGTTCGATCCTTAGTGCCCCGTACCGTACGTAACGCATACTATTTTTCGTACGGAACACATTTTCCACTTGTTGATAACATGCAGCCCACTGATGAAGGCCGAATAGAGGAGCCCATAATTAACTGGAAGGGAGGCTCTCACATGAATCTGACCCAGGTACATGCTTATGGTCCCTTAAACATAAATAAGTGAATAAATAAATAAAGCTAAATGCTCATGCACCAGTTCTTTAAATTCATGATTTAACAGGAGGATATTATTTCCTATGATAGTGTTGTTACATTCAGTCGATATTATTCTTAGGCAAAGATAGCAACCAGTCTTCTTTCTCCCAGCATTTTCTTCCTGCAACCAGCGGACCCATGCAAATCGTAGTCAACGTCGTAAATAGTTCCGGTCCATTTTTATTTTTCAATAAGAATGTCCAACCCAGGCCAGCACATTGGCGATGACACTTTATCATCTGCCTTGGTGCGCTCGCCGCGGCGCCGCCGTACAGCCTTGTCAACATAGTTTTTTTTTAAATGGTCCCTGTCAACATAGTGAATCAGGAGAGAACTGTATTTGTGAGTATGACAGTATGGACCCACCAGGTCCACTCCCAAACACAAGCAAGCGCCTCTTTTACTACTGAGATGCACCCCTCGTTTTTTTACTCTAATCCACCCTGCTGATATCCGGGACCCACATCATTTTTAACGTATAGTCAATTAACGATAGAATTGCACAACTTTTTTTGAGTAGTAATTCGGAGGAGCAGGCTATAAACTAGGTTGTGCGGTCTCTGTGGCCCGTCTAACAACATGACCAGCCCAGCAGGTTTTTCTTTGGGAAAATAGGTAGCCCAGTATTTCTTTTTGAAGAATACCCAAGCTAGGCCTATTTGTTTTCTTCGACTTACTGGGCTGCAAATCTTTCAAGACAAGGAGGGATGCATTCCGGCCTGGCCAAAGAGTATGGTCAGTGTCTGTTAAAAGTAATATCAAAGGGGTTCAAATTTCCAAAAAAATTATAGGAAATGGGATATTAGTTTCTTTTTTTGTTTTTGTTCTTCATTGATATTTTATAGTATTTCTTTGGATTTAACATGACCTAATACTAATTTATTTTTAAATTTGTTTTAGTATGGCTACTAATTTTTGGATTAAGAATATTCCCCAGCCAAAATTTGTGAATTTTCAAAATTTCGCACATATTTAGTTAATTTTTTTAACCCTAGTAGTGACCAGAAAATGGGCAGCAATTCTAAAAATGGAAAACGGCTGCAATAATTTGCATATGAATTAGAAAATGAGTAAAAATTATAAAATTAATAGCAAATGGGTTGTACACACCACAGATTTCGAGGCTGACTTGTTTACGCAAGGCTTTGTCAGTCAACACATGATTCTAGCAGTAGTGACTGTTGGTTGTCCATCCAACGACTGACGTGCTTCTTCAATCTCTGATCTTCCTGCTCCAGCCGCTTAAACTAGCGCCGGCGGGACTGCCTGCTCCCTCCTCTTGTGGCCCGCTATGATGCCGCGCAGACTTCCCCGGCCCACCCTACTCCCTCCGCTGGCCTGGCCGCATGCAATCAACTGCCTCCTTATTACGGGAAAAAAATGATTCCTCCCACTGACATCTAGGGCACACCGGTTGGGAGGCTGACCTGTGGGCCTACTAAGTTGACGCGTACGCAAGGCTTGTCAACTTAGTCAACAAATGATTGTAGCAGCAGTAACCGTTGGATTTGAATCGAACGGTCCTACTGCTTCTTCAAGTGCTGCTCTTCTTGCACCAGCCGCCCAAACCAGCGTCAGCGAGACCGCCTCCTCCTGCCTCCAGTGGCCGGTTGTGCTGCCATTGAGGCCTCACCGCCCCCTACTACTCCCACCGCTAGCCCGGCCATGCGGCGACGGCAGCCTCACACCGCAGCTGAACCAGTGAACCCTCGTACTCCTCTCCGCGTGGGCATCGACTGCCGCGTCTTCCCTGGATCCACGTTGTCCCCTTCCTAGGCATCGCCGTCATCCATCGCCCTGGTGCTCTCAGCACGGGGTGGTCAACGTGGTCATGGAACGACTTCCATCGGACGTGGACTATACGTGGAGAGGGTGACAGCTGGGTCCACGGCCGCACACAAGGAAATGTCTCCTTATTACGCGCAAAATAATGATTCCTCCAGCTGACATCTGGGACCCACTGGAAGGGCCTCTGTATTTCGCAAAAAAACATTCCCCCCGCTGATCGGTCGGACCCACTAGCTATATCTTCGCATGCAAGGAAGTGTCTCCTTATTACGCAGAAAAAATGAATACCCCCTGATAGCTGGGACCCACCATAGTGGGTGGCTGACTTGTGGGCCTACTAAGTTGATGGGGACGGAGGGCTTTGTCAACTTAGTCAATACTCCAGTGACCGTATGATGTCCATCCAAAGGCCATAGTGCTTCTTCAACCTCTGGTCTTCTTGCTCCAGCCACCCAAAGCAGCGCCGGTTGTGCCACCTGCTCCTGCCTCCCGTGGCCAGCTATGCTGCAGCAGACGCCACACCGCCCCCTTACTACTCCCACTGCTGGCCAGGCCATCCCTCTACTCACCCACACCCCCTGTTATTCTGCGGCGACAGCAGCCTCACACCGCAGCCGAACCAGTGAACCCTCGTACTCCTCTCCTCATGGGCATCCACTGCCGCATCTTCCCCTGCTCCGCATCGTCCCCTTCCTAGTCCTCGCCATCGTCCACCGCCGTGGTGCACTCGGCGCGGCGTGGTCAACGTGGTCAAGGAACGACTTCCATCGGACATGGACTGTACGTGGAGAGGCTGGCTGCTGGGTCCACGGCCGTAGCAAGGAAGTGCCTCCTTATTACGCAGAAAATAATGATACCTTCACCTGACAGCAGGGACCCACCGGACGGGCCACTGTATTTCACGGAAAAAATGTTCCCCCCTCACTGCTGGGACCCAGCAGCTACATCTTCGCACGCAAGGAAGTGGGTCCAGGAAAAAAATAAAAAAACAATTCGCCCCCCTGACTGTTGGGACCCACCAGCTAGATCTTCGCATGCAAAGAAGTGCCTGACAGTCGGGACCCACCTGGTCGAAGCGTACGTAGCATTGTCATTCTGGTCGTGAACATGTATGTACATACTGGTGGATGTAGAGGCACGCACGTGTCGTAGTAGAGGCGCGCACGTAGCATGTACACGTACATACAACGGCCAGTGTGCAAGAAATAAAATACGGCCACGTATGTGTACATACGGGCGGGGTCTCGAACGCCTACTCGTGCATACGTACGGCCAGGGCTCGTGTACATGGCTGGGTCGGAACGGAGAAACAGCGTCGTCGTTGTGTTCATGGGGAGCCAACCGGTTAGGTCGGAACAGAATGCATCGTCGTGTTCATCGGGAGGACTTGGACAGAACAGCCGATGGAAACGAGGCCTGCGTACCATAGAACGGAGGAAACGGCCTTATGTTCGATCGACCACGTTCAAAACGGGATCCTGTTCATCATGAGGGGTCCGGCGTACCGCAAAACGGAGGAAACAGACTTGTGTTGGACCTCCTACGGTCGAAACGGGATCCTGTTGATTGGGAGGGGTGTGGCGTACCGCAAAACGGATGAAACGGACTTGTGTTGGAGCTCTACGGTCGGTACGGGGGTCCCGTTCATCGGGAGGGGTGTGGCGTACCGCAAAACGGGACTCCACGGGATACTGCTCATCTCCACCGTCGACCTCCTCCAGCCTCCACGGGCTACTGTTCGTCCACAGTCGACCTCCTCCAGCCTCACCTGCGACTGTTCATCCACTAGCTCCTGTTCAACCAGCCTCCACCGCGCGCTACTCCACCGGCTACTGTTCAACCACCCCTCTCCACGGGCTCCTGTTCAACCACCCCTCCACGGGCTACCGTTCATCCACCCCTCCTCCGTCTACCATTCATCCAACCCTCCATGGGGTCGTCCTGTTCATCCAGCCCTCCACGGGGTCCTGTTCATCCAGCCCCAACCGGCTCGATCGATCGGGGTCTTGTTCATCCAGCGGCAACGCCACGGTGTCATGTTCATCCACCCCCACCGCTCACTGTTCATCCAACCCCCCCCCCCCCTTGCAATGCTCACTATTCATCGAAACCCCCCTGCAATTCTCACTGTTCATCGAGAGGCAGCATCGATCGGCTTCAGTTAGCAGCAGTAGCGAAGGAATCGCTCGATCGCTCGGGTTCAGTAACGCGTAGTCTGAAGTGCAATCGCTCGGGTTCAGTTAGGCGACGCCTCGCTCGGGTTCAGTTAAAGCCCAACGCCTCGCACACACGTGCATACGTGTAGGAGAGAAACGCGCATCGCTCGGCCCCCGACCACCTACCGTAACCGGGAACTCCCCAAAATTTTCCTCGCCCTCGCTTCGACCACGGTTTTTTCTGTCATGGACGGCCCAAAGAATGTCATGCAGCTGCGTCTCCGGCACGCCCAGGACGAAAAGCGCATTTTCTGTCATGATTTTTTTTCATAGAAGTAGGAGCCCACCACATCTATGATGATACCGGGTTTTGTCACAATTATCGTCATAGAAGTGTCATAAGTATGACAGAAAAAAATTCGTTCAGTCCAAAATGTCACGGATGTGTCTTTTTTTGTAGTGTTACATGATCAAGATTGTGCTAGGTAGCATTCCACATCAAAAATTATCTTTTTTATCATTTACCTACTCGAGGACGAGCAGGAATTAAGCTTGGGGAAGCTGATATGTCTCCATCGTATCTATAATTTTTTATGGTTCCATGCCAATATTATTCAACTTTCATATACTTTTGGCAACTTTTTATACTATTTTTGGGACTAACATATTGATCCAGTGCCCAGTGCCAGTTCCTGTTTGTTACATGTTCTATGTTTCGCAGAAGCCCCATATCAAACGGAGTCCAAAAGGGATAAAAACTGACGGTGAATATTTTTAGAATATTTATGATTTTCTGGAAGAAAAATCAACGCGAGACGGTGCCCGATGGGGCCACGAGGAAGGGGGCGTGCCCCTGACCCTCGTGGGCACCCTGTAAGGCGGTTGATGCTCTTCTTTTGCCGCAAGAAAGCTAATTTTCAGGAAAAGAAATATTTGTGAAGGTTTCAATCCAATCGGAGTTACGGATCTCCGAATATATAAGAAACGGTGAAAGGGCAGAATCTAAGAACGTAGAAACAGAGAGAGACAGAGACACAGATCCAATCTCGGAGCGGCTCTCGCCCCTCCCACGCCATGGAAACGATGGACCAGAGGGGAAACCCTTCTCCCATCTAGGGAGAAGGTCAAGGAAGAAGAAGAAGAAGGGGGCTCTCTCCCCCTTGCTTCCGGTGGCGCCGGAACGCCGCCAGGGGCCATCATCATCACCGCGATCTACACCAACACCTCACCATCTTCACCAACATCTCCATCACCTTCCCCCATCTATATTCAGCGGTCCACTCTCCCGCAACCCTCTATACCCTCTACTTGAACATGGTGCTTTATGCTTCATATTATTATCCAATGATGTGTTGCCATCCTATGATGTCTAAGTAGATTTTCGTTGTCCTATCGGTAATTGGTGAATTGCTATGATTGGTTTAATTTTCTTGTGGTTATGTTGCTGTCCTATGGTGCTCTCCATGTCGCGCAAGCATGAGGGATTCCCACTGTAGGGTGTTGCAATACGTTCATGATTCGCTTATAGTGGGTTGCTTGAGTGACAGAAGCATAAAGCCAAGTAAGGGGGTTCTGGCGCATGGGATAAAGGGGACTTGATGCATAATGCTATGGTTGGGCTTTACCTTAATGATCTTTAGTAGTTGCGGATGCTTGCTAGAGTTCCAATCATAAGTGCATATGATCCAAGAAGAGAAAGTATGTTAGCTTATGCCTCTCCCACATAAAACTTGCTATCGGTCTAGTAAAGTAGTCAATTGCTTAGGGACAATTTCACAACTCCTACCACCACTTTGCCACACTCGCTATATTTACTTTATTGCTTCTTTATCTAAACAGCCCCTAGTTTATATTTGCGTGCTCTTTATTATATTGCAAACCTATCCAACAACACCTACAAAGTCCTTCTAGTTTCATACTTGTTTTAGGTAAAGCGAACGCTAAGCGTGCGTAGAGTTATATCGGTGGTCAATAGAACTTCAGGGAATATTTGTTCTACCTTTAGCTCCTCGTTGGGTTCGACACTCTTACTTATCGAAAGAGGCTACAATTGATTCCCTATGGGTTATCACTCTTACTTGTGGGTTATCACTATGTGGGTGAAATGATGATACCATGCCAACTTTCAACCTTTTTCAGAGTTCATTTGTAGTGCTTTTCAATTTCAGGGTCATTTAGCTCATAAAAATCAGTAAATGCATGAAAAATAGCAAATGAAGTAAAAAAGGGTTGAAAATTGATGACGTGGATTTGAATGGTGCATATTGAACGCACAAATAGTCTGGAGGTGAAATTAGTTTAAGAAAATGAAATGCCTTTATAATAGATGAGTTTTCGTCGGAAACCATCACTACTAGAGAAAAGCCTAGCAGCAGAGCGGGTTTTGGGCCTCTCAGTAGCGCGGGTACCGGTGCTACTAATAAGGCGCTACAGCTAACGTATAGCAGTAGGGCCTGTTGTCCCACGCTACTGCTATACATGAATAGCTGTAGCGCTCTTTTTAAAAGGGCGCTACTGATATTATTTGCGGCACTGTTTACAGGGAAGCGCTACTGGTAAGGCGGGGCTACTGCTAAATTTCCCCCCCTCACTACTACTATTATTATTATTATTATTCCTGCATATTTGTTTTGTATTTTTTTTGTATTTGAATAGGCTTTATACAATAATCTTTAGCATATCATACACATACAAATGTAATCATAGCATATACAATTAGTCTCATCAAATCATGTCATCATCATAATCATCATCCAACACAAAGTGGTCTCTCGTCATCAATCTCGAAAATAGCGATACAAGTCTCGATTACTTGCAAATACATCGTCATCCATCTAAACAATGATATACGCGAGAAGAGCTATCACTTTGATTACATGAGTTCGTATCCCTCTCTCGCATTAGCGTGAACCTAAACTAACTACTGCCTGTCGCTCAGAAACCGGAAACCGGTACACCTGGGCCTGACACTTCGGCCACTTGTCGTATATATACTCCTGGCGTAGCACTTCTTCGCCATCTATGATCTATGCACCTGCATCGTCACATGAGTCGATGATATGCAACATATATAGTTGAGCAACAGAAAGAGACAGACTTAGCAAAAATAGAAACAACATATCATAAGCATAAATAACAAAGTTCATCGTACCCAAAATGCCCTAACTAGAGTGATTTTCGCTAGCCGAGGAGGAGGACGGTTTAATTACATCACAAATAAAGTTTCACCGTGCATAACTCAAACTTTTGTCATACAGAAAGTATGGACTAAACGGACACATTGTCATATATCGACAATCACTCAACCATGTCGTGCCATCCATCCACGTCAGGGAGATAGTCCTCGAGCTTAGTGAAAGGCTTCATGTCGAGACGCTGAGAGGCTATCCATGTTTGGACGTCTTCCCGCGACATTTGTCCTTCTCCATAGAACATCCCTGTTTTTCCGACGACCTCCTTCATGATGATTTTGGCAAGTTCGCACTGAATGTTATAGAACTCAGCTCGAAGTCGATGATCCTCGATATCTCCTATGTCATTTGCCCATTGCAGAATATGGGCATCGCCAGATCTAGGTGACATGTGAAGGTTTTGGTGATCCCGTCTGTACTCCAGCATGTGGTGTAGGACATAGAATCCATCATTAAGAGAATCATTCGGTTGCTGGATGCAGCAGAAGTCGGTCTTATGGCTGAAGGCGGCCCTGCCGCCCCTTCTCTTCTTGTCCCTAACCTCTCCACCCCTTGCTTGGTAGTAAAACATAGCACTGTCAAGAACATCTTTGATGTGGGTGTAATCTTTTTTGTGAATGTTCTTCGACGAGTCCAAGTAAAGAGTGTGGGAGAATCAGGGGTAGAGGATGATGAGGACGGCGCGCTCGTCGCTGCGCAAAATAAGTTCACCTCAAATTAATTAGCCTCCACCGCGTAAATGAATTATTGAAATCGTAGGAAGGATAGCAGCGCGGATGACTTACACGGACTTCCACCGTGCAAATGAATTTTTTTTCTGCATTTTGCCTTGTCCAAGTGAAAACGCCCATCACCAAGGAAGTAGACATATCTGCAATCACCTGTTTTGCGGCAGCTACCGCTGTTGCGACTGTCTGAGATGATTTATTCTCAACCGCAATCTCAACCTTCTTGTCGATGTTTTCTTCAGTTAACCTCCGTCTTTCCTTTCTGTCCTCCGTGGTCTCACGGTAGTACTTCTTCCACGTGGCGCCGTCTCCGACAACGAGCACGTGTCCATACAACGGTCGAGTATCCATTGGTTGTCGTTTCAATATGTTCAACGCCCGATTGAATGGAGTGTCCCACTTGGGCCTGCCAATGCCTCAGACGGCGAGTCACTTTCGGCCGCAATCCGGTGCTGCTCTCTCTGCAAAAGGCACAAGGATCGTTTACAAATATGACTAACATGTGCAGTCGAATTGATTAGAAACTAAAATTACCAGAAGTCTCATGAACTCCGTAATGACCGGTGTTGTCTCGTAAACCTTCTTCAGTGGGTCCCAACGATGTCGAGCCCTCAGGATGTCACGCTCCTGCGGGACGGTGAAATCCGCCAAGGGGTCTGGGATGCCCAGACTAGCGGCTTCCGCGTCCTCCTTGGCCCATTTGGACCTCCTTCCGCCGTAACCAGGGCTTCCGAGGTGGTGGCTCCCAATGTTCCTCTTTTGAAGCCCCTTCATGTACTTAGACTTTTTTTGGCAGCTTCGGCCTCGCAAGCCTCCTTGAATATTTGAAACTGCTCTTCCGTGATTGTCGGATTATCCTTTACAATCTCGGAGTAGGGTTCCTTGTCGTTGATCTTTGCTTTCACATGATTTTTCCAGGCACCCAACGCATCGCTAAACTTGGTCATGGCGTGTTTGTTTATCTTCTTCATTGCCGGGTCCTCGTCTGGATCTTCATAATCCTTCTCATTCTGGCCCGGGAACAAGAATATCTGGTGAAACTTCTTTAGGAGGGAGCTCCTCATATTTTCTATCTTATGTAGTTTCTCATCGTTGATGGTGGCGATTGTCCGTACGATGCAGCCTATTTGATTGCCGTAGCACGCGCGCGCTTCCTCGGGCGCCTTTGGCTCAAAATTGCCGTTGTCCACCTCCGTGACCACTAGTCTAGTAGTCCTGAGTTTATTAGGAACCCGTTGCCTCTTTGCTTTCGGTTATACACTGGCTCCGCTCCCTGAGGTAGCACCGGTCTCAGCGCCGGTCTCGATGCCGGTCTGAATCTCAGCGCCGGTCTCAGTCTCAGCACCGATCTGCGTGTCGGTCTCAGTCCCAGATGCCACCGATCGGCCCAGCAACAATATCGGTTGATCATCGGTAAGGCTAAAAAATTCGTCTGCCGCCCGGTAGACATCGTCGCAATCACCAGAACCCTGTCCTTCATCGTTGCTAGCCATGTTTCCTATGATTAAATCTAGTCAATTAATTCTAGACCTAATAAAATGAATAATGACATAAAAAGGACTATTGTTTTGCAGGAATGTTGACTCCTTCCTGGTGCGGCAAATCCCGGGCACTCGATATGTCCTAGTTTGTAGCACAAGTCATGCCGAAATTCACGGAAAAATTCGGCATGACCTTTGCTAAAAAGTGGACAAATCAAGAACCTGAAATTTGCTGGAACAGAAATGAATCAACATTCCAGCAAAACATAGGCCACTCAGCATCATTCCCTGGAAACAACAAAGCCACTTGGGCACAATCGAACAACTTCAATGAAAAGATATAACATGAGCAAACACTATTGAGGAATTTGCATATAACATGGCCACTTCAATGAAAAGATATAATCACCAATAATGGAATATGCAAATGAACATCAATGACATATATCATATAAAAACAATCTTGTTTTTTGTTTACATAGCAACAATTAGTTTGACCAAGATTTTGAAAAGAAAAACAATTCTATTTTTTGTTTATAGCTAAATGCCATAGCTACTGTTTTTTACTTATAGCTAAATACTTTTGTTTTTGGTCTAAAGCTAAAAGTCTAGGAACTACATTTTCTCTAACCCTCTTGACCTCACCAAAATTTCCACAGCAAGACCTTAGTACCTACACCCAATTTCTTCAAAAATATTCAGGTCCATAGTCCAGATAATTCAAATTTCATTTGAATGAAATTTGGAACAAATTCAGGTCCGTAGTCAAAATATATTTTTATAGCTAAGTGTTTTTTGTTTATACCCTTTGTTAATTTAAATCTAAATGCTACTATTATTTATATACCCTCTATTAGTTTAAAGCTAAATGGAATTACTGTTTAGGAATTTTCATAAAAATTGCCCTAGCTAATTTCCTAAAAAAATTGCTAATCATTTTTCCTAAATGCTATAAAATGCCTACTGCCCTAAAAAATCTAGGGTTCATATGAACACCTAGGGTTCATATGAACATCAACACAGTATCAACATATATATAATTGCCCTAGCAGAGAGAAAGATGAGGGTAGGGGACAGGAGAGGCATAGCCTTACGGTCGGCAGCGAGGGCAGGCTCTGGCTCGGGCAGCGGCGGTGAGGTCGAGGGCGGCGGCGGTGAGCTTGAGGGAGGCGACACTGAGGTCGACGGCGGCCTCGGGCGGCGGCTGTGAGGTTGAGGTGGCGGCCTCGGGCGGCGGCGGTGTGGTCGAAGGCGGCGGGCGGCGGCGGTGTGGTCGAAGGCGGCGGGCGGCGGCGGTGTGGTCGAAGGCGGCCGCGGGCGGTGGCGGTGTGGTTGAAGGCGGCAGGGCAACGGCGGCGATGAAGCAGTTGGGGGACAGGGGGGAGTAGAGAGGGCGGAAAGGACTTAGCGAAATTTTGAGCCCGGGCTGCCGGGATTTGAGTCAAACTAGCAGTAGCGAGTTTTTCTGAAACGCGCTATAGCTAAGATAGCTATAGCGTGTTCCAGAGAAACGCGCTACAGATATCCCTTTCTGTTTTCTTTTTCTTTTTCTTTTGTTTTCTTTACATTTTCTTTTTTTCATTTCTCCTTTTTCTATTTATTTCATTTTCATTTACTTTTCTACTTATTTTTCTATTTATTTTCTTTTACATAGCAGTAGCGCTCTACAGCAAAAACGCGCTGCTACAATGTTTTTAGCAGTAGCGTGCTTCTGGGAGAACCGCTACTACTATTCCTAGCCTACCGGCACTAGTGAGGGAAGTTTAGTAGTAGCGCTTTTCTGTGAAGACGCGCTACTGCTAAAATAATGGTTGTAGCGTGGTTTTGCAACAAGCGCTACTACTAAGTAGCGCTAGCGCCGAGTTTTCACCAACGCTACTACTATACCTCTGTGTATAGCGTTTTCCCTAGTAGTGCATGATACTTAAAAAGATATTGTCCATTTTGTACACGAAGTGCATCCAGTTTTTGCCGCAACCCTCTCATCTTTGTAGCACATGCTATTTGGGTGAAATAATAATACCATACCAACTTTCAACCTTTTTAGAGATCATTTGTAGTGCTTTTCAATTTCAGGGTCATTTAGCTCAAAAAATTAGTAAATGCATGAAAAATAGCAAATGAAGTCAGAAAGGGTTCAAAATTGATGACGTGGCTTTTAATGGTGCATAGTTGAAATAAGTTTAAAAAATGAAATGCCTTTGTAACAGATGAGTTTTCGTCCGAAACCCTGATACTTCGAAAGAGATTGTGCATTTTGTACACGAAGTGCATCCAATTTTTGACGTAACCCTCTCAACTTTTTAGCACATGCTATATGGGTGCATTGATGATACCATGCCAACTTTCAACCTTTTCATAGTTCATTTGTAGTGCTTTTCAATTTCAAGGTCATGTAGCTCAAATCAGTAAATGCATGAAAAATAACAAATGAAGTCAGAAGGGGTTGAAAATTGATGATGTGGCTTTGAATGGCGCATACTGAACGCACAAAAAGTCTGGAGTTGAAATAAATTTAAAAAAATGAAATGCCTTTGTAACAGATGAGTTTTCGTCCGAAACCTTGATACTTCGAAAGAGATTGTGCATTTTGTACACGAAGTTCATCCAATTTTGCCCGTAACCCTCTCAACTTTTTAGCACATCCTATATGGGTGCATTGATGATACCATGCCAACTTTCAAACATTTCCTAGTTCATTTGTAGTGCTTTTCAATTTCAAGGTCTTGTAGCTCAAATCAGTAAATACATGAAAAATAACAAATGAAGTCAGAAGGGGTTGAAAATTGATGACGTGGCTTTGAATGGCGCATACTGAACACACAAAAAGTCTGGAGTTGAAATAAGTTTAAAGAAATGATATGCCTTTGTAACCGATGAGTTTTCGCCCGAAACCCTGATACTTCAAAAGAGATTGTCCATTTCATATACGAAGTGCATCCAGTTTTTGCCGTAACCTTCTCAACTTTTTAGCACATGCTATGTGGGTGAGTTGAATATACCATACCAACTTTCAACCTTTTCATAGTTCATTTGTAGTCCTTTTCAATTTCAGGGTCATTTAGCTCAAAAAAATCAGTAAATGCATGAAAACTACCAAATGAAGTCAGAAAGGGTTGAAAATTGATGACATGGCTTTGAATGGTGCATACCAAACGCACAAAAAGTCTGGAGTTGAAATAAGTTAAAAAATTGAAATGCCTTTGTAATAGATGAGTTTTCATCCAAAACCTTGATACTTCGAAATAGATTGTCCATTTTGTACACGAAGTACATCCAGGTTTTGCAGTAACCCTCTCAACTTTTTAGCACATGCTATGTGGGAGAAATGATGATACCAGGCCAGCCTTCAACCTTTTCATAGTTCATTTTGTAGTGCTTTTCAATTGCAGGGTCATTTAGCTCAAAAAATTAGTAAATGCATGAAAATAGCAAATGAAGTCAGAAAGGGTTGAAAATTTATGACGTGGCTTTGAATGATGCATACTTAACGCACAAAAAGTCTAGAGTTAAAAAAAGTTTAAAAAACTGAAATGAATGTGTACTAGATAAGTTTTTGTCTTAAACCCTGATACTTCGAAACAGATTGTCCATATTGTACACGAAGTACATCCAGTTTTTGCCATAACCCTCTCAACTTTTTAGCACATGCTATGTGGGTGAAATGATGATACCATGCCAGCTTTCAACCTTTTTCATAGTTCATTTGTAGAGCTTTTCAATTTCAGGGTCATTTAGCTCCAAAAAATCAGTAAATGCATGAAAAATAGCTAATGAAGTCAAAAAGGGTTGAAAATTGATGACGTGGCCTTGAATGGTGCATATTGAATTCACAAAAAGTCTGGAGTTGAAACAAGTTTAAGAAAATGAAATACCCTCGTAGCAGATGAGTTTTCATCCGAAATCATGATACTTCGAAAAAGACTGTCCATTTTGTACACGAAGTGCATCTAGCTTTTGCCGTGACCCTCTCAAATTTTTAGCACATGCTTTTTGGGTGAAATAATGATACCATAACAACTTTCAACCTTTTCAGGGTTCATTGTAGTGCTTTTCAATTTCAGGGTCATTGAGCTCAAAAATTAGTAAATGCACGAAAAATAGCAAATGAAGTCAGAAGGGGTTCAAAATTGATGACGTGGCTTTGAATGGTGCATACTGAACACACAAAAACTTTGGAGTTGAAATAAGTTTAAAAATGAAATGCCATTGTAAAAGATTAGTTTTCGTCCGAAACCCTAATACTGCGAAAGAGATTGTGCATTTTGTACACGAAGTGCATCCAGTTTTTGTCGTAACCCTCTCAACTTTTTAGCACATGCTATATGGGTGCATTGATGATACCATGCCAACTTTCAACCTTTTCATAGTTCATTTTTAGTGCTTTTCAATTTCAAGGTCATGTAGCTCAAATCGGTAAATGCATGAATGTAACATCCCAAATTTACAATTTGGAATGTTATACATAGATCATCATTGCATATCATATTTTATTGCATCTTGGCTTGATCCGAGAAATTTCACGCAACTCAAGGACCCACGGAGAGAGTTCGGGATTTCGTTATTTTCATATTTGAGTTTTCTCAAATTTTGAAAATAGGATCATTTGATTTTAATTATTTTATCTTCAATTATTTCTATCATAAAAATATGAGAGAGGGAATAAAATGACTTTCCAAAATAAAGAAATGTTGAGGGTTTAATATTAAAATCAAATAAGATTTTATTTCGGAGTTTATCGCTATTTTATTTGAATTTAGGAAAATTACATGTTTTTCAAAACTGTATTTTAGGGCCAAGAAAATGTTCATCTGGTTCTAAATATTTTATTTAGACGGTGAAAATTTGTTTTGGCATTTTTAGAGTTTTATTTTATTTCCTACGATTTTTTTTAGTTTTGGCGGAATTTATTTTAAAAAAAATAAAAAATCTTTCCCCGGGTACCAAACTAGGCCGAAGGCCCAGTCGGCCCACCTGCCCGCGCCGCCTCGCCCAAGCGTGGCTGAGCCGGACTCCTGCCGGAGTCCGTGTCAGCACCGCTGCTACGTCTCGAGCTTGCGTTGGTTTTCCCCGAAGAGGAGAGGATGATGCAACACAGTAGCATAAGTATTTCCCTCAGTTCTTGAGAACCAAGGTATCTATCCAGTAGGAGGTCATGCGCAAGTCCCTCGTACCTGCACAACACGATAGCAACTCGCAACCAACGCTTAGGGGTTGTCGATCCCTTCACGGTTACTTACGAGAGTGAGATCTGATAGAGATAATATTTTTGGTATTTTTGATAGATAGATGCAAAGTAAAAAGTAAAGGCAAAGTCAAAACAAAGAAAGTAAATAAAGTGATATAGATTGATATGATGAGAATAGACCCGGGGGCCATAGGTTTCACTAGTGGCTTCTCTCAAGCGCATAAGTATTCTATAGTGGGTGAACAAATTACTGTTGAGCAATTGATAGAATCGAGCATAGTTATGAGGTTATCTAGGTATGATCATGTATATAGGCATCATGTCCGAGACAAGTAGATCGAAACGATTCTGCATCTACGACTATTACACCACTCATAAACCGCTATCCAGCATGCATCTAGAGTATTAAGTTAAAAAGAGAGTAACGCTTTAAGCAAGATGACATGATGTAGAGGGTTAAATTCATGCAATATGATAAAAACCCCATCTTGTTATCCTCGATGGCAACAATACAATACGTGCCTTGCAACTCTTTCTGTCACTGAGTAAGGACACCGCAAGATTGAACCCAAAGCCATGCACTTCTCCCATTGCAAGAACTACCAATCTAGTTGGCCAAACCAAACGGATAATTCGAAGAGACTTGCAAAGATAACTAAATCATACATAAAAGAATTCAGAGAAGAATCAAATATTTTCCATAGATAAGTTGGATCATAAACCCATAATTCATCGGTCTCAACAAACACACCGCAAAAAGAAGATTACATCGAATAGATCTCCACGAGAGAGGGGGAGAACATTGTATTGAGATCCAAAAAGAGAGAAGAAGCCATCTAGCTACTAGCTATGGACCCGAAGGTCTGAAGTAAACTACTCACACTTCATCGGAGGGGCTATGGTGATGATGTAGAAGCCCTCCATGGTGGATGCCCTCTCCGGCGGAGCTCCAGAACAGGCCCCAAGATGGGATCTCATGGATACAAAAGGTTGCGGCAGTGGAATTAGGTTTTTGGCTCCCCTTTTGATCATACGGCGATACGTAGGTATATATAGGAGGAAGGAGTACGTCGGTGGAGCTCCGAGGGGCCCACGAGGTAGGGGGTGCACCCAGGGGGCGCGCCCTCCACCCTCCTGACCTCCTCGAAAGCTTCTTGGAGTAGGGTCCAAGTCTCCTGGATCACGTTCGGTGAGAAAATCACGTTCCCGTAGGTTTCATTCCGTTTGGACTCCGTTTGATATTCCATTTCTTCGAAATATTGAAATAGGCAAAAAACAGCAATTCTGGGTTGGGCCTCCGGTTAATAGGTTAGTCCCAAAAATAATATAAAAGTGGAAAATAAAGCCCAATATAGTCCAAAACAGTAGATAAAATAGCATGGAGCAATCAAAAATTATAGATACGTTGCAGACGTATCAAGCATCCCCAAGCTTAACTCCTGCTCGTCCTCGAGTAGGTAAATGATAAAAAAGAATTTTTGATGCGGAGTGATACTTTGGCATAATTTCAATGTAAATCTTCTTAGTCATGGCATGAATATTCGGATCCGAAAGATTCAAGATAAAAGTTCATATTGACATAAAAATAATAATACTTCAAGCATACTAATCAAACAATTATGTCATCTCAAAATAACATGGCCAAAGAAAGTTCATCCCTACAAAATCATATAGTTAGGCTATGCTTCATTTTTGTCACACAAAGATGTTCCCAACTTCTATACCCCCGATGACAAGCCAAGAAATTGTTTCATACTCAAATAATCTCAAACTCTTTCAACCTTCACGCAATACATGAGCGCGATCCATGGATATAGCACTATGGGTGGAATAGAATATGATGATGGGGATTGTGTGGAGAAGACAAAAAAGGAGAAAGTCTCATATTGACGAGGATAATCAACGGGCTATGGAGATGCCCATCAATTGATGTCAACATTAGGAGTAGGGATTGCCATGCAACGTATGCACTAGAGCTATGAATGCTCAACAAAATAAAACTAGTGGGTGTGCATCCAACTCGCTTGCTCACGAAGACCTAGGGCATTTTTAGGAAGCCCATCATTGGAATATACAAGCCAAGTTCTATAATGAAAAATTCCCACTAGTATAAACAAGACAATTTCTGAGACTCACTATATGAAAAACATGGTGCTACTTTGAAGCACAAATATATGAGACTCACTACATGAAGAACAAGGTGTATTTTGAAGCACGAATGTGGTAAAAGGATAGTAACATTGCCCCTTCTCTCTTTTTCTCTCATTTTTTATTGGCCTTCCATTTTTTTATTGGCCTTTCTCTCTTTTTTTCATCCGGAGTCTCATCCCGACTTGTGGGGGAATCATAGTCTCCATCATCCTTTTCCTCACTAGGGCAATGCTCTAATAATGATCATCATCACACATCTATTGATTACAACATAAGGATTACAACTCGAAACTAGAACAAGATATGACTCTATATGAATGCCTCCAGCGGTGAACCGGGATGGTGCAATGAATCAAGAGTGACATGTATGGAAAATAATGCATGGTGGCTTTGCCACAAATACGATGTCAACTACAAGATCATGCAATGGCAATATGACAAAAGTAATGCATGTCACGATGATGATGGTGGAAGTTGCATGGCAATATATCTCGGAATGGCTATGGAAATGCCATGATAGGTAGGTATGGTGGCTATTTTGAGGAAGATAAAAGGAGGTTTATGTGTGATAGAGCTTATCGTATCATGGGGTTTGGATGCACCGGCGAAGTTTGCACCAACTCTCAAGGTGAGAAAGGGCAATGCATGGTACCGAAGAGGCTAGCAATGGCGGAAAGGTAAAAGTGTGTATAATCCATGGACTCAACATTAGTCAAAAGAACTCATATACTTATTGCAAAAATTTAGAAGTCATCAAAAATTCAAATACTATGCGCATGCTCCTAGGAAAGTACCATCGCTCGTCCCCGACCGCCACTCATAAGGATGCACAAGCCAGGTAAACTTCATGTTTCAAATTTGTTACACAACTTTAACCATACGTGCATGCTACGGGATTTGATAACTTCAACACAAGTATTTCTCAAATTCACAACTATTCAAATAGCACAACTTTGATATTATCACCTCCATATCTAAAAACAATTATCAAGCATCAAACTTAGTTTAATTCACTCAAAAAAGAAAGTTTCACAAATCTTGAATACCAAGTATATTAACATTAAGCAAATTACCATGCTATTAATGACTCTCAAAATAATCTAAGTGAAGCATGAGAGATCAAGTTTCTTCAAAACAAATCCACCACCGTGCTCTAAAAGATCTAAGTGAAGCACTAGAGCAAAAATTATCACGCTCTAAAGATATAAGTGAAGCACATAGAGCAAAGCTATCAAGCTCAAAAGGTATAAGTGAAGCACATAGAGTATTCTAACAAATTCCAAATTATGTATGGATCTCTCAAAAGGTGTGTGCAGCAAGGATGATTGTGGTAAACTAACAAGCAAAGACACAAATAATACAAGACGCTCCAAGCAAAACACATATCATGTTGGTGAATAAAAATATAGCTCCAAGTAAATTACCGATGGAAGTGGACAAAAGAGGGGATGCCTTCCGGGGCATCCCCAAGTTTTGAATTCTTGGTGTCCTTCGATTATCTTGGGGGTGCCATGGGCATTCCCAAGCTTAGGCTCTTGCCACTCCTTGTTCCATAATCCATCAAAAGAATTCACCCAAAACTTGAGAACTTCACAACACAAAATTCAACAGAAATCTCGTGAGCTCCGTTAGAGAAAGAAAACAAAAGACTATTTCAAGGTACTGTAATGAACTCATTCTTTATTTATATTGGTGTTAAACCTACTGTATTCCAACTTCTCTATGGTTTATAAACTAATTTACTAGCCATAGATTCATCAGAATAAGCAAACAACACACGAAAAACAGAATCTGTCAAAAACAGAACAGTCTGTAGTAATCTGTAACTAACGCAAACTTCTGGAACTCTAAAAATTCTACCAAAATAGGAAGTCCTAGACAGTTTGTTTATTGATCAGCAGCAAAAATAATAAATGCAAAAGCACGTTCCTGTGATTTATCAAAACTAAATTCGTGTGTGCAAAGTTTCTGTTATTCAGCAGAATCAAATCAACTATCATCGTAGGTTATCCTATAGGTCTTACTTGGCACAAACACTAAATAAAACATAAAACCACATACAAACAGAAGGTAGATGGATTATTTATTCCTAAACAGAACCAAAAACAAAAAACACAAAATAAAATTGGGTTGCCTCCCAACAAGCGCTATCGTTTAATGCCCCTAGCTAGGCATAAAAGCAAGGATAGATCTAGGTATTGCCATCTTTAGTTTTCAATTTTTTAGCCGAGTCATGCTCGAATCCGGGGGGTTCTTCCCTCTTCCCGTCATACTTGGAAATTTTTAGATCTAAAGAATCCAACCGTTTATTGCAAAGAGTAATCAACGTACTCATACGGTTAAGATTTCCGCTAATAATTTTAAGAGGCTCAAGAGACTTTTGTAAAATCTTTGTTACTTCGCAAATTTTCTCAAACACTTGGGTTTCTTCCTGGGTAGGATGAGATCCTCCCTTTTGGGGTGGTGTTCCCACTATTCCCTCTATAATCTCATGCGCAATACTGGGATCAATATTAATGAAATTTCCCTTGGCCATGCAATCCAAGAGTTGTCTATGCGTCATGTTTAACCCAACATAAAAATTGCGAAGAAGAATTCTAAAGTTCACCTCTAGGGTACACTTACGATAAGATCCCATCATCCTCTACCAAGCATCTTTTAAGTTTTCTCCTTGCCTTTGCTTGAAGTGAAGAACTTCAAACTCGGGAGACATAGGAGCGGATAAGGAACTAGTCATGACGATACGCAAGGAAACTAACACACGAGCAAACAAAAGGCAAAGGGAAAAAGAAGAGGAGATTGGGAAAGAGAGGGCGAATAAAACGGCAAGGGTGAAGTGGGGGAGAGGAAAACGAGAGGCAAATGGCAAATAATGTAATGCGAGAGATAGGGATTGCAATGGGTACTTGGTATGTTGAATTTGCGTAAGCCTCCCCAGCAACGGCGCCAGAAATTCTTCTTGCTACATCTCGAGCTTGCGTTGGTTTTCCCTGAAGAGGAGAGGATGATGCAGCACAGTAGCGTAAGTATTTCCCTCAGTTTTTGAGAACCAAGGTATCAATCCAGTAGGAGGTCACGCGCAAGTCCCTCGTACCTGCACAACACGATAGCAACTCGCAACCAACGCTTAGGGGTTGTCAATCCCTTCACGGTTACTTACGAGAGTGAGATCTGATAGAGATAATATGTTTGGTATTTTTGATAGATAGATGCAAAGTAAAAAGTAAAGGCAAAGTAAAAACAAAGCAAGTAAATAAAGTGATATAGATTGATATGATGAGAATAGACCCGGGGGCCATAGGTTTCACTAGTGGCTTCTCTCAAGAGCATAAGTATTCTACGGTGGGTGAACAAATTACTGTTGAGCAATTGATAGAATCGAGCATAGTTATCAGGTTATCTAGGTATGATCATGTATATAGGCATCACGTCCGAGAATAGTAGATCGAAACGATTCTGCATCTACTACTATTACTCCACTCATCGACCGCTATCCAGCATGCATCTAGAGTATTAAGTTAAAAACAGAGTAACGCTTTAAGCAAGATGACATGATGTAGAGGGATAAATTCATGCAATATGATAAAAACCCCATCTTGTTATCCTCGATGGCAACAATACAATACGTGCCTTGCAACTCTTTCTGTCACTGAGTAAGGACACCGCAAGATTGAACCTAAAGCCATGCACTTCTCCCATTGCAAGAACTACCAATCTAGTTGGCCAAACCAAACGGATAATTCGAAGAGACTTGCAAAGATAACTCAATCATACATAAAAGAATTCAGAGAAGAATCAAATATTTTCCATAGATAAGTTGGATCATAAACCCACAATTCATCGATCTCAACAAACACACCACAAAAAGAAGATTACATCGAATAGATCTCCACAAGAGAGGGGGAGAACATTGTATTGAGATCCAAAAAGAGAGAAGAAGCCATCCTGCTACTAGCTATGGACCCAAAGGTCTGAAGTAAACTACTCACACTTCATCGGAGGGGCTATGGTAATGATGTAGAAGCCCTCCGTGGTGGATGCCCTCTCCGGCGGAGCTCCGAAACAGGCCCCAAGATGGGATCTCATGGATACAGAAGGTTGCGGTGGTGGAATTAGGTTTTTGGCTCCCCTTTTGATCATACGGGGATACGTAGGTATATATAGGAGGAAGGAGTACGTCGGTGGAGCTCCGAGGGGCCCACGAGGTAGGGGGGCGCGCCCAGGGGGACGCGCCCTCCACCCTTGTGACCTCCTCGGAAGCTTCTTGGAGTAGGGTCCAAGTCTCCTGGATCACGTTCGGTGAGAAAATCACGTTCCCGTAGGTTTCATTCCATTTGGACTCCGTTTGATATTCCATTTCTTCGAAATATTGAAATAGGCAAAAAACAGCAATTCTGGGTTGGACCTCCGGTTAATAGGTTAGTCCCAAAAATAATATAAAAGTGGAAAATAAAGCCCAATATAGTCCAAAACAGTAGATAAAGTAGCATGGAGCAATCAAAAATTATAGATACGTTGGAGACGTATCAGCCGCCGCCGCCGCCTGGGGGTGCCCCCTCCCCCAAGTCGGACGCCCCCCTCCCCTATCCTTAAATACCACGCCACCCCGCCGCCAGCCGCCCGCAGCAGCAGCAGCCGGCGCCGCTGTTTGCCGCGCCCGTCGCCGCCGACGCCCGACCTCGCCGCCCCACCGACACCTCCCCGCCCCGCCGGAGCCCGGAGCCCCGCCAGACCCGACGAGGTAGCCGCCGCCGCCCGCCGCCTTTTTTTAATAAAACCGTTCAGTTTTTTTAAAAAAAAACTAGATTCGGTTTATATATTTTTTCGGTTTAGTCTATTTAGCGGACGTTCCTCCGTATGTTCGTTTTAACAAACGCTTTTCGTCTTTTAGCCACAGACAGCAAACTTTCGTTCGTTAGCCTGTTCGTCCATTTTTCTTTTCTCGGAATTTCCGTGATTATTTCTCATCGCGGTTTTTGATCCGATTTTCGTTCTAGTATAACTTTTCGCTCGTCTATCGGAATCACGCGATTCAAATGCCTAGAGTTTCGTCTAAAAATCCTCTTTCCGTTTAACCAACTCAAACAAGTCTTTGTTACTGTAAAATTTGACTTAGGTCCAGATTAGTAGAACGAAGCTTGTTTCTTCCGCCGTTTGAGTTTCGTTGCTTCGTTTGATTTGATTCTTTTTGCAAACCAGAGTTCTTAAGTTGAACTTTCTGGTTAGATCTCTTATTTGACTTTTACCTCTGCATTAGATGAGTGCTTATTGTATGCTTGTTTGTTTGCGATAGAGTACGCGGAGTGCGCCGCTTGCTACTTCGAATCTCTAGGTTTCACGGATCATCAGCAAGGCAAGTAACACTTTGATCATGCCTCTTTACTACCCAGTTTTATTGCATTAGATCAATCCTCAAACAACTGCATGATTAGGATCTGATTAATATGTGGGTTTTGGGGAGTAGATGAGGTAGTACCTATATCCTGGTTACTTTCCAACCTTTGGGAGTTACTTCTACGTTTGCTTATATTGCTATGCTATGCTAGTAGACATGGATTGGGTGAGTGTATCCATGACAGATGTGAGATTGTTAATTAATGGTTTACTTCAGGTGGCAACTTTAATACACATCTGGATGGATTGAGGCACCTGGGATTCTAGTGATTGCCTGTTGTTTTTCTTTATGGACCGCCACCCAGGCTCAAAGGGATCATCAGATTATTCATGCTAGAAACTTCCGTGTGCAGCTGCAAGCTACTATGGGCTCTAGCATAGTTGATTAAGTCGTGTGAACTCTTACAGTGGTAGACTAGCAGATGGAGGGGAAAGTAGGTGTAACTGTCTACCCATCGTAAGGTGCAAACGCCTCTGAAAGACTATGTCTCGGTCATCCGTTTTCTCAAACACCATGTAGTACGACAATCCCAACGGAGGAGAATGAGTCTTGCGGGGAAAAGTGTGCAAGCCTCTGCAGAGTGTATAAACTAATCATGGTTAGCCGTGTCCCCGGTTATGGATGTTTTGAGTATCTAGTACTTGGATTATCATGTGAATCTCATCATGTTACTTTAATTAAATTGTTGGGTTTAATGATGATGCATAATTGGGATTGAGTTGGGTGAACCTTCTCAATGTTTAACAACCACCATGATAGTTAAATAAAATTTATTCCTTTGCAGTAGGGAAAAATTGGCTTTATGCAAAAATGTAACCAAAGAGCTTTCCACCAGCCATATATGCATGTAGTATAGCATTATTCTATTCATTACTCTCTATGTGTTACATGCCAGCATATTCCATGTGCTGACCCGTTTTCGGGCTGCAACGTTCATATTGTAGAGTTTTCAGACGATGAGTAAGGTGCCTTAGGTCGTGGTCTTATACTTAGTGATGTCGTTGGAGTTGATGGACTCACTTATCTTCCATGCCTTCCGCTGTTATCATTATTAGATGGCCTTAAGCCATATTTATTGTAATAAGCTCTGTTTTGAGACATTCGATGTAATAACTGTGTGATTGCTACTATGCTATAAATCCTTCAAGTACTGTGTGTGTCAGCATTACTGATCCAGGGATGACAATGATGCACAGAGATCAGACTGTTTGAGTTTTGGTCGCTACAATGAAAAATAACAAATGAAGCCAGAAGAGGTTGAAAATTGATGACGTGGCTTTGAATAGTGCATACTGAACGCACAAAAAGTCTGGAGTTGAAATAAGTTTAAAAAAATGAAATGCCTTTGTAACAGATGAGTTTTCGTTTGAAACCCTGATACTTCGAAAGAGATTGTCCATTTTGTAGACGAAGTGCATCCAGTTTTTGACGTAACCCTCTCAACTTTTTAGCACATGCTATGTGGGTGAAACGATGATACCATGCCAACCTTCAACCTTTTCATAGTTCATTTGTAATGCTTTTCAATTTCGGTGCCATTTAGCTCAAAAAAATCAGTAAATGCATGAAAAATAGCAAATGAAGTCAAAAAGGGTTGAAAATTGATGATGTGGCTTTGAATGGTGCATACTGAACGCACAAAAAGTCTGGAGTTGAATTAAGTTTAAAAAAAATTAAATGCCTTTGTGATAGATGAGTTTTCGTCCGAAACATTGATACTTCGAAAGAAATTGTCCATTTCCTATACGAAGTGCATCCAGTTTTTGTCGTAACCCTCTCAACTTTTTAGCACATGCTATGTGGGTGAAATGATGATACCATGCTAACTTTCAACCTTTTCAGAACTCATTTATAGTGCTTTTCAATTTCAGGGTCATTTAGCTAAACAAATCAGTAAATGAATCAAAAATAGAAAATGAAGTCAAAAAGGGTTCAAACTTGATGATGTGGCTTTGAATGGTGCATATTTAAAGCACAAAAAGTTTGGAGTTGAAATAAGTTTAAAAAAATGAAATGCCTTTGTAACAGATGAGGTTTCGTCTGAATCCCTGATACTTCGAAAGAGATTGTCCATTTTGTACACGAAGTGCATCCAGTTTTTGCCGTAACTGTCTCAACTTTTTAGCACATGCTATGTGGGTGAAATTATGATACCATGCCAACTTTCAACCTTTTCATAGTTCATTTGTAGTGCTTTTCAATTTCAGGGTCATTGAGCTCAAAAAAATCAGTAAATGCATGAAAAATAGCAAATGGAGTCAGAAAGGGTTGAAAATTGATGATGTGGCTTTGAATGGTGCATACTGAACGCACAAAAAGTCTAGAGTTAAAATAAGTTTAAAAAATGAAATGCCTTTGTAACAGATGAGTTTTCTTCCGAAACCCTGATACTTCGAAAGAGATTGTCCATTTTGTACACGAAGTGCGTCCAGTTTTTGCCGTAACCCGCTCAACTTTTTAGCACATGCTATGCGGGTGAAATGATGATACCATGCCAACTTTCAACCTTTTTCAGAGTTCATTTGTAGTGCCTTTCAATTTCAGGGTCATTTAGCTCAAAAAATCAGTAGATTCATGAAAATAGCAAATGACGTCAAAAAGGGTTGAAAATTGATGGCGTGGCTTTGGACGGTGCATATTGAACGCACAAAAAGTCTGGAGTTGAAATAAGTTTAAGAAAATGAAATGCCTTTGTAACTGATGAGTTTTTGTCCGAAACCATGATACTTCGAAAGAGATTGTCCATTTTGTACACGAAATGAATCCAATTTTTGTCGTAACCCTCTCAACTTTTGAGCACATGCTATTTGGGTGAAATAATGTGGCACCCCGGCTCAGAGAAACCGGAACGCCCCGTATTCCAGCCCAGAGATAGAGGAGAAGTCTCTAGAATAATGCACTGCTTGACATAGAACAAAACAGCTCTTACTAAAAGAATAATTACAAAGGTCTGATGTTACAAAGGTTCACATCAGCACGGCGACACTACGCCTTCGATACTACACTTGATCTATGCTAGCAGTAGAACAACTCATAGCAGCAGAAATCTTCTAGCAGCGGAACAACGACGAAGGTAGTGAACTCCACTCCGCATGCACTCTGGCTGGGACACGATCTAGCTCGCACAGACGGAAACCACGACGAGCAATCAAGAAATCACGGCATCACCTACAATCTGGCATGACACGCCAGGTTAGTACATTGAATGTACTTGCAAGCTCACAACAACCAAAATCATCAAGGCAAGACAACAACATAGCATTAAGCAGGTTAATTAAATTAGCACCTACCATGATACGACAACAAGTACTAAGCATGATATGAACTACTGCAATACTTATAAACCAACATCTCATTCCCAACAACAATCTCTTTCTTGGCTAACCGGCCAAGCAATATACCATCTCGACCACCTCGTGGTCCACATGATCACCTCATGATCAAAACATCCACTTGATCACCTCGTGATCAACATATCCACACGGTCACCTCGTGACCACATCACAAACTGAAGGATCATCCTCAAGATCATCTCAACATCATCATCAACATCCTGCCAAACTGTTACTCCTCACAGACATCATATAAATCAACTATAAGTCATTCCGTCACGTGGGTGTTGATCAAACGGTGTGACCTAGTACGGACGCGGCTATCGATAGCTTAAACACACACTCTGCAGAGGTAGCGCACTGTTCCCACACCACGGAACCCATGGCTCGCACTCCCATTCGGGTGGACCAACGGCGTTCCGACAAAACCGATCTACTGCCATGACACCCTCTCGGCCACTCCTACCAACACCCCCTTTGGGTTCAGTCCTGGGTGGCCCCGTGCCTACCAAAGGCACCAACGGCCACCGTCGTGGCAAACAAAAACGGTCCCAAACGGGGACAAAAGCACGCAAAATCCAACTACGGGCACACAAGGCTTATATCCGCCTACCTGATCAGGGTAGCGCGCGCCCATAACATTCCCTTGTTGGAGGCACCGGCGAGAGGCATGATAATAGCATTGCATTAGGGCCTTCCCATAAAAGGCAAATGTGGTTGCACTGGAAAAGCCCGGTTCGGTGGCACCTGACCAACTTAATGATGGAATTTAACCCCAAGAATATAACTATCATAACTGATACTCCGATATCAACTATCAAACTATAAACAAGTCATAGCAATATCCAACAAATAATCTAAGCATAATATCATCATACCAAAATACTCCGAGGATAGCATAACACTACTATCATGATGAATCCGAAAACAATAATCCTACTACTCCAATAACAAGAATAAAGCTATCCAGCTAAGATCTACATGTAAATACCATCTCCGAAAATAATACTCCAAGCAACAGAACATCAACTAGCATCACGAAAATAATCATACTAACCACTAATTATCCAAAGGTAGCATGATATCCAAAGTAATACTACAAAATATACTAACAGATACCATCATGGAAATAATCATAATACCAACCACTAATACTCCAATAGCAACATGATACTCATCAACTTCAAGCATAACTCCTAGTAATCCAAACAATAGCATGGCAACAGCAATATCAAAATAATGCTCCAAGAAAATGCCATGCACAAAGTCATGTAGCTAAAGCAATATTTTAAACAAGTTCAAATAATTTAAACCATGTCACTGCATTGCGGTGATGCAAATGGAGGGTGTGGCTCGCCTGGGGTGGAAGAAATCACCGGAAGAAAGTGAGAGAAGCTCGCAGAAAGAATCGCCGGAAATCGTACTCTCTCGGAGGGGGCTGAATAAGGGCAAGGGCATAATGGAAATTTTCAGAATGTCAAAACATGGTGAAAGTGGTTCCATCAGAACGGGATCGACGAAACGAAGAAGTGGGATTTGGATTCACCTGATTTGGAGCTACGGTTAAAAAGTTATAGCAGTTTTTCTGCCAGGGACCTCTTTGTAGTAAAAATCATCACAAACAGACCCTCGGCTGAAAAAACAGAACGCGCACTCAAGGAAATACGCTTTCAGAAAACGTATTCTTGCAAATACGTTTTCACTTAACCACGTCAGCGGGGTGAGGTCAGTGAGCTCGGACGCTGACACACGGGTCCCACCCCACCTCTCTCTCTCTCTCCTCCTGGCCTTCTCCTTCTCCCATCCCCCCAACGGAGCAGAACAGAGGCGAGGCCGGCCGCCCTGATGACGACCTCCGGTGCCTCCTTCCACCTCCCGCACCGTGCCGCCTACCGCCGTGCTCAGTAGGCCGAGCCGCGCCGCCCTGGACCATCCAGATAGCCCGGGGAGATCGGCGTCGACGGGAGCCGCGGCTGCAGCGGACGAGGCTCTGGCCAGTTTTTGAAGATGAGGGCATGGCGACTCCGGCGATGAACGGGGAGCTGCGGGGAAGGCTTTGGTGGTGGAGGAGTCTACTGGTGGTGGAGGAATGAGGAGAAGGGCTCCGGCTGGAGCCAATCGGGGAGCGTGGCTGCGGCGGCCATGGCGGCCAACCGAGGCGCTGAGGGGCTCTGGAGTCGAACGGATGGGTCAGGGAGGTTGCTAGGATGGAGAGGGAGAGCTTGGAGCGCTCGGATGGCTCGGGGCTGGCCTTATATAGGCGTGAGGCAAGGAGGCCGAGCTGGCACCGCTGTGGATACGTGTCCGGTGCCGCAGACGCGTGTACTCGCGCAAGGACTCGAGGGAAGGCGAAGGCGAGACACAAAGAGGAGTCCACGGGGAAGAGGGAGCCCACGAAGCTCGGGGAGGAAGAAGACGGCGACGAACAGAGCCAAATGGCCACTGTCCGCCCGTGGTCATGCGGCGGCGAGCATCGATGAGCAAGCAGATGGAGGGGGAGAGGTGTCCAGGGGAATGGCGACGACGAGAGCTAGCTGCTGGACATGCTCATGAGCGCGAAGACGACGAGAGGGGGAGGGGCCCGAGCAAGAAGTCATCCAGCTCACGTCCATGGCATGCCAGAGAGGCGGTCACCGCGCCCACTGGTGCACACAGTACCACAAGCGATGCCAAACGATGTCTGGGGGTTAGTCCTTCCTGGGTAGGTCTCAACTGAGGTGGTAGCTTGATGAAAACTTCTCTGGTTAAATGGTAAGCGACCTCTGAAGTTTAATGCAGTAAACTTTATCAACAAAGTGTGATCAACAGAGAGATGATATGGGTCAAAAGTTATGTCTGGGATGTTTAGGCTAGGAAGGATTACAGTCCTAGGGAGTTTGAGGAGAAATGGACCAAGAATTAATATAGTTGCTTCACAACTGCATTTTTGGTCCAAAAATGAAGATCATGATGATGCTCTCACATAGAGTAGCAACTTGGGCTAAGATTGGGCAAAGCTTGATTATTTGGACATATGAAGATGCTGTAAAAAGCTCATGCCAAATGGACAAGTCAAAATGGCACTTGCTTCACAAACATCATTTCTGTCCAAAAACTTGAAATAGTTTTTTTGGTTAAATGGCTCAATGAAATGATGCCAAATTGGGTGGAGAGGTTTTTTATGTGTATAATAATGATCTGGTAATTTATCAGGATTTTTGAAGCAACATAAACTGCACTTGCTTCACAACCTGAAAATATTGATAGAATCAAAGATTTTCTCCTGTGCTCACATAGTTGACTGGATGGGGCTGCAAATGGGTGTAGAGGGTTAATATGAGCATATTAAGGAGTGTGCAAAAGTTCAACTCATTTGGGTACTTCTAGCTATCACTTCCTTCACAAAGCCTTCTGTATCACAGAAACTTTGAAAATTTACTGAGGAAGATTGGCTAGGCAAATAAAGTTGTACTTCTGCATGAAGCACTTATTTCGACATATAAGAATGCCCAAAAAGGTTGGGATCCACTAGGAAAAATATAAATGACACTTCCTTCACAAAGTGCCATCCAGGGCTAAATAGAAAAAGGAATATTGGGGAATTATTTTTGAACTTGCCAAGGAAATGTTTGGGCATATTTGAGCTATATATGACCCAAAGGAATTATGAGAATTATTTGGGGATTTTTGGATGGACAGAAATATAGGTTACTTCACAACCTATGGCAGATAGAGTTATTCCTTTAATGAAAAAGGAATTTTCCCTAGAAAAAGATTTTAGGGTTTGGTCAAGGAGTGAAGTGAAATGATCTTGGCAAGATTTGAGAATGGTGATCCAATTGGGAGGGGAATGAGGATGATTTCCTAGGTGGAAAGGCCACAAAACCACTCCAAAAAGAAAAACAAAGCAAAAACCAAATAAATCAGAAGAAAAAGAAAAGGGCCAAAATACAGGCTGTTACAATCCTTACCCCCTTAAAGAAATCTCGCCCTTGAGATTTAGTTGCTCTGGGAACAAGTATGACTTGAGGACACCGTTTCCAACTCGGGTATCCTTTTTCCTTTATTTATTGTTCCCCCGAGAATTTCAGATGATCAACTTACCTTGCTCTGGGGTGATCTTGCTTCACCTTTCACCAAATTCAGACGGGTTGTTGCTCACATACCAAATCCTTTTGCTGACGCAAATTTTCTCATATCTGCAGTGATATCCAATGGAACTGAGCATAAATCTTTCCTTTGGTCATGAAAACTTTTACTTTTGACATGGGGTTGCTTCAAATAAATGCAGGCCTTCTGGTTTCAATAAATGCTGAGAATTATCATGGCCAATCTTCTGACGGGATCTGACTTCTCATAGGTGGCACTAATTTATCTTGATTTATTTCTTTGGCTCAAGCATGAGATATGTACCAAAGATTTGACTGCCTTCTGTCGTGAGCAATATAATTGTGTATGGAGATATAGTTGTGCCATACTTCAAATACTTACATCTTGAGACTGTCCCGGCAGGTGGCTGACGGACAAATGATTTTCCTGACAGACTGACCGTGTACTTGATTTCGCCGATGAGTATGCCAGGTCTGAGCTAATTGTTCGGCTTTTGATTTTTCCCATGTGGTCGATATACCCATCTGTGGTAATAGGCTGTGATATGCTTTAATACTGCCGCTGGTCAAACTGTTGAGGTTGCAAAGGAATTTTGGACTAGACAGAACAGACTTGGATATTCCACACTAACCATTTTAAGCAGATCAGCGGGATATGAAAATCCTTGTAAATAGAGTAGGCCCTTGAGAGTATGCCTTTGGGGATCCATATGGAATAATGGCCTCCAGCTGACTTGGGTATCCGGACCCTGATGGTCGGGCAAAAATCATCATACTTTGCTGTCAGTCTCATCCTTTTTATGGTCATGATATTCTTTGTTAGGATACCTTACTGAAATAACTTGGCCACAAATGTCATTGATTCTTCATATGACCATGGACGTGATTAGTGCAATATTTTTGACATTAGTCCTTGTGCTTGTTTTCTGACTTGGGTCCGCACACACATGACATATACCCAAGGTTTGTAGCTGTACGGAGCTCATTGTTGAGGCCAATCATACAAGAAGGTGACAAGATTTCATGATATCACCTTGTCAGTTGCGGGAATAATTACCTTGATGACCATTATAAGGCTGTGGATTCTATGATGTCATCCCCATATCTTGTCGATCCTTGTAATTCATGATATGTATTGCTGATCATCTTTATTTTCCTTTGCCTGACGCGCGAGGTTGTGGGGTCCTTACTTTCTTTAGGTATATCTGTTGGATCTTTGCCGCATCTCGTATGAGTTACTGATATGACTGGGGATGCATGCTCACCGTATATAAGAAGGATATGCCACCGAACACTCAATCCTTGCGGTAGGCATATGTTTTGACTGAATTGTACGTCTGACAAAATTATTGCAAGTCTGGTTCTTGAGCGGTACTGCCATACCTTGGCAACTCATCATATAATCTCTGAGGATGGTGCATGGTGTGGTACTGACGCAGACTGAATGGCTTACGAGAGAAGCCATCTGAGTAGCTTGCTGAGGAAGACTTGTTAACTTCTGCTCAAATCTTTGGTCTGGTATCGTGCAAAAGAAGGTTTTATAGCTTACACATGAAGCTTGTCCTGAGTACTGTGTTGGAGAAGCCCGAGTTCCGTACTTGAGAAGCTTCTCCTCATGTTTGCTTGTTGAGAAAATTTCATTTCTGTCTGTCAGAAGCTTTTACCGAGGTATCTTGCTGAGAAAGACCGGGTATCATGGGCCGGAAATTGTTCGCATATTATGCTGAGGAAAATTTAGGAGCCTTGCATCATAAATTTCTTCCGATGGAGTGTGGAATAATACTGGTTTCCAAAACTTCATACTGATATGCAAACTGCAATCCATACACACGCCCATAATATTTAGAGGCTGATTATTTGCATGAGAAAAGAAATGGTTGACTGTCTTCCTCTAGCATATCACATTCTGACTTTATTTCGGATGATAACATATTTCAAGCATCATGCCTTATTGAGCCAAAACTTTGTATATGATCCATACCTATGTCTGAAAATATACCATTCACCTTGTACCTGACTTGTTCTTCTGCTGGCTGGATCATAACTGCTGTGAGGATTTGGTACTGATGGGGACTTGATGCTGATAATCAATCCAATACACCATTGGTATTCTGAGCATATATTAATGCTATAATGCGGTTGACTGGGTAGACCAAAATGTTTAGCTGAGCTTCTTCCAAATGTTTGAAATCCTTATTACTTATTCGAGTCCGGTGTCGGTTGATGGGCAACTCTTTATAGGGGAAAAAATAATGTAACACCGGGGCCCAAAAAGAAAGAAGCAACAGAAAACTCAACGAAACAAAAGCACACAACAACAAACAATTCACACACAAACAATGTCACATATGACTGCTAGTCACACAATATGCATGCCTACTTAAGCACACAAATATCGCGGGATCTCCGGTTTTACGATCTAGCATGTTGTGACGATGTGCACAAGGACAAATAAATGTGTGGAAGAATTGGTGTAAACAGTGCTACCCCAAGTGCTAGCTAAGCCAGGTGGCAACCTGAACTAGCTCGGAGGCGAGGACGCACTCGGTATTCATGTAGTGGGACACGAAGGTCGCAACCACATTATTATCAAGCGGACAGAAAAAGATCCGTACTCGTCCAAGAAATAGGATAGCAGGGAAAAATGGAGGCTGCTGACATTGCCCTTTCTTGATAACTAAGATCATTAAGGGTTGCCAACACGACAAAATAAAGAACGATCCGGGATAGAAGCATGTCCATCACCGAAATGATAGACAGGACTAAAAGAAAGACATCGGCGCGATGCCTGAGCACCATTTTTGCAAACAGTGTCGGGATCACTTGGCATCACTCTGCTGGGTCAGAAATGACACCAAACACCAAAAGAAAAGGGAACTGGAGAAATCCAAAGGTTTAGTTGTAGTGGATCCGGACTGATGCCATCTACACTCACCAGATAAACCGTTATCATAAATACTAAGGCTATATGCATGCTATGCAACAAACAAATGCAGCAACCAAATGCAATCATCAAACAAGACTCTATACTACAGATTTCTACCGGTTTCTATCGCTCGTGCTGACTAGGGTGTCCTACAGCCAGACCTGCTCTGATACCAAGCTTGTGGCACCCCGGCTCAGAGAAACTGGAACACCCCGTATTCCAGCCCAGATATCGAGGAGAAGTCTCTGGAATACGGCACTGGTTGACATAGAACAAATCAGCTCTTATTAAAAGAATAAATACAAAGGTGTGATGTTACAGAGGTTCACATCAGCACGGTGACACTACGCTTGTGATACTACACTTGCTCTATGCTAGCAACAAAACAACTCCTAGCAGCGGAACAACGACGAAGGTAGTGAACTCCACTCCGCAGGGACTCTGGCTGGGACACGATCTAGCTCACACGAACGGAAACCACGACAAGCAATCAAGCAATCACGGCATCACCTGCAATCTGGCATGACACGCCAGGTCAGTACATTGAATGTACTTGCAAGGTCACAACAACCAAAAGCATCAAGGCAAGACAACAACATAGCATTAAGTAGGTTAATTAAATTAACATATACAATGATACGACAGCAACTACTAAGCATGATATGAACTACTGCAATACTGATAAACCAACATCTCATTCCCAACAACAATCTCATTCTTGGCTAACCGGCCAAGCAATATACCATCTCGACCACCTCGTGGTCCATATGATCACCTCGTGATCAAAACATCCACATGATCACCTCGTGATCAACATATCCACATGCTCACCTCGTGACCACAGCACAAACTAAATGATCATCCTCAAGATCACCTCAACATCATCATCAACATCCTGCCAAACTGTTACTGCTCACAGACATCATATAAATCAACTATAAGTCATTCGGTCACATGAGTGTTGATCAAACGATGTCACCTAGTATGGACGTGGCGATCGATAGCTTAAACACACACTCTGCAGAGGTAGCGCACTGTACCCACACCACGGAACCCATGGCCTTGCACTCCCATTCGGGTGGACCAACAGTGTTCCGACAAAACTGATCTACTGCCATGACACTCTCCCGGCCACTCCGACCAAGACCCCCTTTGGGTTCAGTCCTGGGTGGCCCCGTGCCTACCAAAGGCACCAAAAGTCACCGTCGTGGCAAACAAAAACGGTCCGAAACGGGGACAAAAGCGCACAAAATACAACTACGGGCACACAAGGCTTATGTCCGCCTACCTGATTAGGGTAGCACGCACCCATAACCTTCCCTCGTTGGAGGCACTAGCGAGAGGCATGAAAATAGCATCGCATTAGGGCCTTCCCATAAAAGGCAAATGTGGTTGCACTGGAAAAGCCCGGTTCGGTGGCACCTGACCAACTTAATGACAGAATTTAATCCCAAGAATATAACTGAGATAACTGATACTCCGATATCAACTATCAAACTATAAGCAAGTCACAGCAATATCCAACAAATAATCCAAGCATAAAATCATCATACCAAAATACTCCGAGGATAGTATAACACTACTATCATGATGAATCCAAAAACAATAATCCTACTACTCCAATAACAAGAATAAAGCTATCCAGCTAAGATCCACATGTAAACACCATCTCCGAAAATAATACTCGAAGCAACAGAACATCAACTAGCATCATGAAAATAATCATACTAACCACTAATAATCCAAAGGTAGCATGATATCCAAAGTAATACTCCAAACTATACTAACAGATACCATCATGGAAATAATCATAATACCAACCACCAATACTCCAATAGCAACATGATACTCATCAACTTCAAGCATAACTCCTAGTAATCCAAACAATAGCATGGCAACAACAATATCAAAATAATGCTTTGAGAAAATGCCATGCACAAAGTCATGTAGCTAAAGAAATATTTTAAACAAGTTCAAATAATTTAAACCATGTCACTTCATTAAGGTGATGCAACTGGAGGGTGTGGCTTGCCTGGGGTGGAAGAAATCACCGGAAGAAAGTGCGAGAAGCTCACAGAAAGAATCACCGGAAATCATACTCTCTCAGAAGGGGCTGAATAAGGGCAAGGGCATAATGGTCATTTTCAGAATGTCAAAACATGGTGAAAGTGGTTCCATCAGAACGGGCTCGACGAAACGAAGAAGTGGGCTTTGGATTCAACTGATTTGGAGCTACGGTTTCTGCCAGGGACCTGTTTGTAATAAAAATCATCACAAACAGGCCCTCCGCTGAAAAAACAGAACGCGCACTTGAGGAAATACTCTCTCGGAAAACGTATTCTTGCGAATACATTTTCACATAACCACGTCAGCGGGATGGGATCAGCGAGCTCGGACGCTGACAGGCGGGTCCCACCCCACCTCTCTCTCTCCTCTTGGCCTTCTCCTTCTTCCCCCTGATGGAGCAGAACAGAGGCGAGGCCGGCCGCCCCGATGACGACTGTCGGTGGGTCCGTCCACCTCCCGCACCGTGCCGCCTACCGGCATGCTCAGCAAGCCGAGCCGCGCCGCCCTGGACCATCCAGATAGCCCGGGGAGGTTGGTGTCGAGGGGAGCCGCGGCTGCAGCGGATGAGGCTCCGGCCAGTTTTTGAAGATGAGGGCATGGAGACTCCGGCGACAAACGGGGAGCTGAAGGGGAGGCTTTGGGGGTGGAGGAGTCTACTGGTGGTGGAGGAATGAGGAGAGGGGCTCCGGCTGGAGCCAATCGGGGAGGGTGGCTGCGGCGGCCATGGCGGCCAACCGAGGCGATGGGGGGCTCTAGAGTCGAACGGATGGGTCGGGGAGGTTGCTGGGAGGGAGAGGGAGAGCTTGGAGCACTCGAAGGGCTCGGGGGTGGCCTTATATAGGCCTGAGGCGAGCAGGCCGAGCTGGCACCGTCGTGGATACGTGTCCGGCGCCGCGGACGCGTGTGCTCGCGCAAGTACTCGGGGGAAGGCGACGGCGAGACACAGAGAGGAGTCCACGGGGCAGAGGGAGCCCACGGAGCACGGGAAGGAAGAAGACGGCGACGAACAGAGCCAAATGGCCACTGTCCGCCCGTTGTCATGTGGCGGTGAGTGTTGGTGAGCAATCGGACGGAGGGGGAGAGGGGTCCAGGGGAATTGCAACGACGAGAGCTAGCTACTGGACACGCTCACGAGCGCGAAGATGACGAGAGGGGGAGGGGCCCGAGCAAGAAGTCATCTAGCTCGCGTCCATGGCATGCCATAGAGGCGGTCACGGCGCCCACTGGTGCACAAAGTGCCACAAGAGATGCCAAACGATGTTTGGGGGTTAGTCCTTCCTGGGTAGGTCTCAACTGAGGTGGTAGCTCGGTGAAAACTTCTCTGGTTAAATGGTAAGCAACCTCTGAAGTTTACTGCAGTAAACTTTATCAACTAAGTGTGATCAACAGAGAGATGCTATGGGTCAAAAGTTATGTCTGGGATGTTTAGGCTAGGAAGGACTATAGTCCTGGGGAGTTTGAGGAGAAATGGACCAAGAATTAATATAGTTGCTTCACAACTGCATTTTTGGTCCAGAAATGAAGATATGATGATGCTCTCACATAGAGTATCAACTTGGGCTAATATTGGGCAAAGCTTGATTATTTGGACATATGAAAATGTTGTAAAAAGCTCATGCCAAATGGACAAGCCAAAATGACACTTGCTTCACAAACATCATTTCTGTCCAGAAACTTGAAATAGTTTTTGTGGTCAAATGACTCAATGCAATTATTCCAAATTTGGTGGAGAGATGTTTCATCGGTATAATAATGATCTGGTAATTTATCAGGATTTTTGAAGCAACATAAAACGCACTTGCTTCACAAGCTGAAAATATTGCCAGAATCAAAGATTTGCTCCTGTGCTCACATAGATGATTGGATGGATCTGCAAATGGGTGGAGAGGGTTAATATGAGCACATTAAGGAGTGTGCAAAAGTTCAACTCATTTGGGTACTCCGAGCCAGCACTTCCTTCACAAAGCCTTCTGTATCACAGAAACTTTGAAAATTCACTGAGGAAGATTGGCTAGGCAAATAAAGTTGAACTTGTGCATGAGGCAATTATTTGGACATATAAGCATGCCCAAAAAGGTTGTGAGCCACTATAAATGACACTTCCTTCACAAAGTGCCATTTAGGTCAGAATAGAAAAAGGCATATTGGGGAATTATTTTTGAACTATCCAAGGAAATGTTTGGGCATATTTGAGCTATATCTGACCCAAAGGAATTATGAGAATTATTTGGGGATTTTTGGCTGGACAGAAATATAGGTTGCTTCACAACCTAGGGCAGATAGGGTTATTCCTTTAATGAAAAAGGAATTTTCCCTAGAAACCCTGATAGTGCATACTGAACGCACAAAAAGTTTGGAGTTGAAATAAGTTTAAAAAATGAAATGCCTTTGTAACATATGAGTTTTCGTCTGAAATCCTGATACATCGAAAGAGATTGTGCATTTTGTCCACGAAGTGCATCCAATTTTTGTCGTTACCCTCTCAACTTTTTAGCACATGCTATATGGGTGCATTGATGATACCATGCCAACTTTCAACATTTTCATAGTTCATTTGTAGTGCTTTTAAATTTCAAGGTCATGTAGTTCAAATCAGTAAATGCATGAAAAATAACAAATGAAGTCAGAAGGGGTTGAAAATTGATGACGTGGCTTTCAATGGTGCATACTGAACGCACAAAAAGTCTGGAGTTGAAATAAGTTTAAAAAATTAAATGCCTTTGTAACAGATGAGTTTTCATCCGAAACCCTGATACTTCGAAAGAGATTGTCCATTTTATAAACGAAATGCATCCAGTTTTTGCCGTAACCCTCTCAACTTTTTAGCACATGCTATGTGGGTGAAATGATGATACCATGCCAACCTTTAACCTTTTCATAGTTCATTTGTAGTTCTTTTCAATTTCAGGATCATTTAGACAAAAAATCCTTAAATGCATAAAAAATAGCAAATGAAGTCAGAAAGGGCTGAAAATTCATGACGTGGCTTAGAATGGTGCATACTGAAAGCACAAAAAGTCTGGAGTTGAAAAAAGTTTAAAAAATGAAATGCCTTTGTAATAGATGAGCTCTCGTCCGAAACCTTGATACTTCGAAAAAGATTGTCCATTTTGTACACGAAGTGCATCCAGTCTTTGCCGTAACCGTCTCAACTTTTTAGCACATGTTATGTGGGTGAAATGATGATACCATGCCAACTTTCAACATTTTCAGAATTCATTTATAGTCCTTTTCAATTTCAGGGTCATTTAGCTCAAAAAATTCGTAAATGCATGCAAAATAGCAAATGAAGTCAGAAAGGGTTCAAAATTGATGACGTGGCTTTGAATGGTGCATACTAAAAGCACAAAAAGCCTGGAGTTGAAATAAGTTTAAAAAAATGATATTCCTTTGTAACAGATGAGTTTTCCTCCGAAACCCTAATACTTCGAAAGAGATTGTCCATTTTGCACACAAAGTGGATCCAGTTTTTGTCGTAACCCTCTCAACTTTTTAGCATGTGCTATTTGGGTGAAATGATGATACCATGCCAACTTTCAACTTTTTCAGAGTTCATTTGTAGTGCTTTTCAATCTCAGGGTCATTTAGCTCAAAAAAATCAGTAAATGCATAAAAATGGGAAATGAAGTCAGAAAGGGTTCAAAATTGATGAAGTGGCTTTGAATGGTGCATACTGAACGCAGAAATATTCTGGAGTTGAAATAAGTTTAAAAAATGAAATGCCTTTGTAATAGATGAGTTTTCGTCCGAAACCCTGATACTTCGAAAGAGATTGTCCATTTCGTATACAAAGTGCATCCAGTTTTTGCCGTAACACTCTAAACTTTTTAGCACATGCTATGTGGGTGAAATGATGATACCATGCCAACCTTCAACCTTTTCATAGTTCATTTGTAGTGCTTTTCCAATTAAGGATCATTTAGCACAAAAAAGCAGTAAATGCATGAAAAATAGCAAATGAAGTCAGAAAGGGTTGAAAATTGATGATGTGGATTTGAATGGTGCATACTGAACACACAAAAAGTCTGGAGTTGAAATAAGTTTTAAGAATGAAATGCCTTTGTAACATATGAGTTTTCGTCCGAAACACTGATACTTCGAATGAGATTGAACATTTTGTGCATGAAGTACATCCAGTTTTTGCCGTAACCCTCTCAAATTTTTAGCACATGCTATGTGGGTGAAATGATTATACCATGCCAACTTTCAACCTTTTCATAGTTCATTTGTAGTGCTTTTCAATTTTAGGGTCATTTAGCTCAAAAAAATCAGAAGTGCAAGAAAAATAGCAAATGAAGTCAGAAAGGGTTGAAAAATGATGGCGTGGTTTTCAATGGTGCATACTGAATGCATAAAAATTCTGGAGTTGAAATAAGTTAAAAAAATGAAATGCCTTTATAATAGATGAGTTTTCGTCCGAAACCCTGATACTACGAAAGAGATTGTCCATTTTGTACATAAAGTGCATCCAGTTTTTGCTGTAACCCTCTCAACTTTTCAGCACATGCTATGTGGGTGAAATGATCATACCATACCAACCTTGAACCTTTTCATAGTTCATTTGTAGTGCTTTTCAATTTCAGGGTCATTTAGCTCAAAAAATCAATAAATGCATGAAAAATAGCAAATTAAGTCATAAAGGGTTGAAAATTGATGACGTGGCTTTTAATGGTGCATACTGTACGCACAAAAATTCTTGAGTAAAAATAAGTTTAAAAAATAAATGCCTTTGTAGCATATGAGTTTTCGTCCGAAACCATGATACTTCGAAAGAGATTGTCCATTTTGTGCACAAGGTGCATCCAGTTTTTGCCGTGACTCTCTCAACTTTTTAGCACATGCTATGTGGGTGAAATGATGATACCATGCCAACTTTCAAACTTTTTCAGTGTTCATTTGTAGTGATTTTCAATTTTAGGGTCATTTAGCTAAAAAACAGTAAATGCATGAAAAATAGCAAATGAAGTCAGACACAGTTGAACTTTGATGATGTGGCTTTGAATGGTGCATACTGAATGCACAAAATGTCTGGAGTTGAAATAAGTTTAAGAAAATGAAATGCGTTTGTAACAGATGAGTTGTCGTCTGAAACCATGATATTTCGAAAGAGATTGTCCATTTTGTACACGAAGTGCATCCAATTTTTGCCATAACCCTCTCAACTTTTTAGCACAAGCTATTTGGGTAAAATAATGATACCATGCCAACTTTCAACCTTTTTAGAGTTCATTTGTAGTGCTTTTCAATTTCATGGTCTTTACCTCAAAGAAATCAGTAGATGCATGAAAAATAGCAAATGAAGTTAGAAAGGGTTGAAAATTGATGAAATGGCTTTGAATGGTGCATACTGAATGCACAAAAATTCTGGAGTTGAAATAAGTTTAAAAATGAAATGCCTTTGTAATAGATGAGTTTTCGTCTGAAACCCTGATACTTCGAAAGAGATTGTCTGTTTTGTAGACGAAGTGCATCCAGTTTTTGCCGTAACCCTCTCAACTTTTTAGCACATGCTATGTGGGTGAAATGATGATACCATGCCAACCTTCAACCATTTCATAGTTCATTTGTAGTGATTTTCAATTTCAGGGTCATTTAGCTCAAAAAATATCAGTAAATGCATGAAAAATAGCAAATGATGTCAAAAAGGGTCGAAAATTGATGACATGGCTTTGAATGGTGCATACTGAACATAAAAAAGTCTAGAGTTGAAATAAGTTTAAAAATGAAATGCGTTTGTAATAGATGAGTTTTCGTCCGAAACCCTGATACTTCGAAAGAGATTGTCCATTTTGTACAAGAAATGCATCAAGTTTTTGCCGTAACCCTCTCAACTTTTTAGCACATGCTATGTGGGTGAAATAATGATACCATGCCAACCTTCAACCTTTTCATAGTTCATTTGTAGTGCTTTTCAATTTCAGGATCATTTAGCTCAAAAAATCTGTAAATGCATGAAAAATAGCAAATGAAGTCAGAAAGGGTTGAAAATTGATGATGTGGCTTTGAATGGTTCATACTGAGCGCACAAAAAGTCTATAGTTGAAATAAGTTTAAAAAATGAAATACCTTTGTAATAGATGAGTTTTCGTCCGATACCCTTATACTTCGAAAGAGATTGTCAATTTTGTACACGAAGTGCATCCAGTTTTTTGTCGTAACCCTCTTAACTTTTTAGCACATGCTATGTGGGTGAAATGATGATACCATGCCAACTTTCAACCTTTTTCAGAGTTCATTTGTAGTGCTTTTCAATTTCAGGGTCATTTAGCTCAAAAAATCAGTAAAATGCATAAAAAAATAGCAAAAGAAGTTAAAAAAGGATTAAAAATCGATGACGTGGCTTTGAATGGTGCATGTTGAACGCACAAAAAGTATGAAGTTGAAATAAGTTTAAGAAAATGAAATGCCTTTGTAACAGATGAGTTTTCGTCCGAAATCATGATACTTCGAAAGAGATTGTCCATTTTGTACACGAAGTGCATCCAGTTTTTGCCGTAACCCTCTCAACTTTTTAGCACACTAGCAAAGTGGCCCGGCCGATGCGCGGGCTAGGATTTTACAAATGCAATTCGTACATCTCGACCTTTTATTCATCTTGAGATTATATTATTTAATTTTTTTGAAGAAATTGTGACCAAATTTGGTTCCATATATTGAATGCTCCTTTTGCAAAAATAATAGCATCTTCGATACCTTCTTGTACATACATGTCATGCATTTTTTCACCAAATGTATTTCTTTATGATCAAACCCGTTGTACAATTTATGTTTATCTATTGTAATGGTGTTTCTAGTGTGGTTCTCTATTTTAAGAATATTTTTCTATAATTAATGACATAATAAGCGGGTGTTAGCGGTTTCATATAGGAATGTGTAAAAATGACACTTTACTTACGACTTGTAGAAGTGTGTACTAATAATTTGCAAGTTTTGTAGCTATATAAATATATGTGAAATTATACCTATTTACATGCAATATTAAAATATTTTTTCTAGTAGCAATTACTATCAGTAAGAAAATATCGATTCATGCATTATTATGGTTGACCTCCTTGGTAGTTAGTTAGAAACTTTTCAGCAAACATGCCCTTCAAGTTATCCATCCCTTCCCTGAGACATAACACCATTAACTGAAAAAATTGAATATGCATAATCATGTGTATATGAAAAATAATACAAACTTGACTTTGCAAACTGAAGATAAGAGAGCTAAATAGAAAAGTTCAGCAGTTTTCCATACAAGAATACATTGGCGAACAATAGCATTTCAAACATCTTGTCACATCACATAATATCGATGAGATTGCAAATTTACAATGCTCGAACTTTATTTAAGCATTGTTTTTTCCTATCTTGTAAGAAGTGACATCCTCCTGTGGTAAGGATCTGAAACTATATGCATTGCCAGATTGCAATTAATTAAGATCCTCTAACAATTGTAAGGAGAAGCAAAAAGAGGATTTATGTCCTTTTCTAAGGGCATCTCTTTGTCGACAGGCATGTGTATATAGATTCAGTTATAATTCCCCTGGAAAATAAAAGATTTGGTTACAGTTTTGCTTAAGGGAAAAATATCAGTAAGTGCTTTTAATCACGATGATCAATAGAACGAAATGATAGGAAGAATCAATGGTTGTAATAACATACTTAACCTACAAATACCAAGATATACTTTTCCAATCAAATCTGGATATACTTAACGATTGCTGCATAATAGGAAAATAACACATATAAGACATGTACGTTTTCTGCAAATAGGATTGCTTGACCGTGTATAAGTACAACCTAGTCAACGTCCTTGTGCACGGAGCCACGGATAGCAAGCATCCAAGAGTGTTGGAATTCGCCCACACCAACGATCACATCAAAGTCATACGAACACACGTGCACAAACTTTTTAGCCAAGGGCTGTCGTGCAATATCTTTTTCATCTTTGTTTCTTTTCTGCCTTTTCTCCCCGATACAACTCAGAGGAGTCCTGGGTTGTCACCCCTGGTAGTTTGTTGTTGTACTTCGAGGCTCCAACTGCCCTCCTTCGCGATTCTTCCTATGGAACTTGCCGCCAAGAACAGTATAGTTGTCTGCACTAATGCAAGTTGATGGTGGTGGAGCTAAAAATGCTCCATGCTTTCTCCTATAACATCTGCACGACCTTTCTGAAGGTACTCCACCCCAAGCTCCAATGGTGATGCAGGTCACATGTGCCCTCGCAGTTTCCCTTACCATGTGTGTTCCTGGCTTCCGGCATGTCCTTTATCGACGCGGGGGCATAGTCAATGCTAGTGCACGAGAATAAATCTAGACACGCGTCACATTCGTTCTGACTTCTTAGCTGCCACATTGTTGATACCAATGCATGTGTAGTTGCTCTCCGGTAAGTTAAATCTGTTATCTTCTCAAGAAAAAAGTTTAATCGGATCAGTTGTCATTGAAATATAAGTATCCATCCTATCAATGGTTAGATAATTCTAATTTTTGTGTGAATTTTCTTATTTTTCGATGAGTGCATGCGTTGTACTCCCTCCTAAATATAAGACCTTTCAAAGATTCCAATACTGCAAGATGAGTGAATCTACACACGTCTATATACATCTATATATAGTTCACATTGAAATCTCTAAAAGGGCATATATTTAGAAATGAAGGGAGTATATAGCAGCCAGGCTAGCTTCTGCTATATGATCTACGTGGTGGAGAATGCATGCGTACATAAGCATGCTAGGCCAGCTTCTGCTGTAGCGTTTTTTAATGAAGATCTCATGAGTCATGGAAGGTGGAGAAAATAAAAGGTTTTTTTGTTAAGATCCCATGCATGAGACAAGCAACGTCCATGTGGTGGAGAAAAAGAAATTTGAAAACGGCATGACCGAAACGGTTTTTACATAATTATGTAATAGCAGATTCTCGAAGGAAAAAACATATGTAATGGCAACGGTGGGTAATTTTCTCAACATAAAATATTATCTAGTGGATATATCATTTTATAGTCTACTAAAATAAATGGTCGGATGTTTCTAATTTTTTGGTAATTTTTAGCTTATTTCCCTCCTTTCTTATGACACCTTTGCTTATGACATGTAGATATGTGTACCAATAATCTGCAACTTTTGCATATATAGGAATATTAGTTAGTGTGCACGTGCAACGCACGTCTCCCTTAAAAAACAAGTCAATGCAAAATCCAAACTATGATTACATGATCATATATTTTTCTGTTCTTTGTCTCGCTCAAGATTGCTCCAAATTCAAAATCTTTTGATACGCAATGGTGTTGGCAACAAGTATCTTATAAATGGTGCTCCTTGAAGTGGAATCTTATCAATGTCTGCATATTCTCCATCAGACAATAGCATTCATCTCCTATACAACTGCACGTGAGCATCCGCATCATCTGATTAGCATGCCAATTCAAGTTTCTCCAAGTTGCATGAAAGGAACCATGCTTGATTGTTAGAAATATCATGTTGCATGTAAAGCTAGTTGTCGCTATTTTCATAGCAGCAATTAAAGAGTTGATGTTCTTCTCATAGGCTCAAGAGTATCTTCTCGATCAGAATACAGTGGAAAAGGAGAGAAATAAGTAACCAATTAAGCATCATAGGGAATTTCTACATAGTTCTTTCATTTTGTAAACCATTAACAGTTGGACTCTATAAAAACTGTATATTGCAAAGTTCAAAAGGTTAATTTTGCACTCTTTCCCTCAAACCATACATATGGAAGAAATGACGACAAAATTCAACATTACGTGCTGGCAACTACCGGCCAAAAGGAATTAGATGGTGCCATGGTGCCAGCACGGGAATCCCAAGAAAGAAAGAAAATTAGCTGAAGGAATCAAGTGAACACATATGCCCGTCGTCCCTACGCCACACATGTCGTCGAGGGTGTTGAAGCACAAGCCGTCCAGGGTGCCGTCGTCGCACACTCCAAAGAAGACCTCATGCAAGGAGGGCACTGAAGCGTACGACATCCAGCAACTCGAGGCGAACACTGTTGAGGTCGCTGTCGTTGTTGTTATAGCCTTGTAGGTGTTGCACACGCCATAGAGGCCGCCAAGTATGGTAAAGTCGCGCCGGACGTGCTGGATCAGGCAGCGGCGAGAGCAGGGAAGAAGTCCAAGACGTTGTGCCCGAGAGAATGCGCCATGGCCTCACACGGCAAAACACGGGACGTCGGCTCGTCGAAGCCGGTCGAGAACATGACGTGCCACTGCAGGTCTATCATGGACGAACGTCGGGTGGCCGACCTCCTCGGGCGGGCCGTACGCTGCCAGCTCCGATGCATGACGGAGCATGCCAAGGAGAGCGTCCCGCAGCTACAGCTAGCCGGCCACAGCGCTCTCCGTGAAGCCCCGTGGATGACAGCAAGTGTTCGACGCCGACCCTGGGTCGTGGCCGCAGAGAAGGCGGTCGACGTACACCACGACCGTGTCCAGCCGGTGCGTCATCAGCAGGCTGTACCGTTCGGCAAGGCGCCCTAGGGATCGGTGCAGCATCTTGCTTATGGCGTCGAGGAGCTTGGCGATGACCGGAAGCGGCCTCGGCCCAGGACCCCAGGTGGAAGGCGGCGTCAGGATCTGAAAGAAATCTGCGTGATACTCCCTCTGTAAACTAATATAAGAGCGTTTAGATCACTATTTTAGTATTCTAAACGCTTTTATATTAGTTTACGGAGGGAGTATTTGGACCGGAGGGCTGCATGCATATAGCTCCTGTAACGTCTCAAGCTTTTAAAGATTTCCTTGCATGCAGGGCCATGAGTTAATCTCCATCAAAGGAAAAAGTAAACACCCGAGATTTGCTCCAGGTGGGACGCGAGTCAACGTAAAAAAATTCTCGCGGGGCGGAGTATGGTCAGCCAAGGCAAATTACTAAGCGCACATAGAAAACGGATTAAGTTAAATCTAGTTGTTAGATTAAGTTCAGCGGGTCTAATCATGCAGTGGTAATCAGTTCGTGTTCGGTTTTGGGGTGTGCTTTAAGAAGTTTCTGTTTGATTGTGCAATATTAAATAATTTCTCTAGTAGCAATACCATCAAGGACATTTAAGTTTCTAAGTTTGTTATATCTACATCAGTAACAAAATAGTGATTCATGCAGTGTTATGGTTGAGTACCTTGGTAATTAGTTTGGAACTTTTCAGCAAACTTGTCCTTGAAGTTATCCATCCCTTCCCTGAGACATAACACCATTCACTGAAAATTTTGAATATCCATAATCCTGTGTATATAAAAAAATACAAACTTGACTTTGCAAACTCAAGATAAGAGAGCTGAATTGAAAAGTTTAGCAATTTTCCATACAGCAATACATTGGCGGACAGTAGCATTTTGAACATTTTGTCACATCACATAATCGAAAACAATGAAAACTATAAGCCGCTGCATCTGGACTCGACGTTTGGTTCATTTTTGTAGTCTCGATCCATAAGAACTTTGCAGCCCTGCTACTAACATCAGCAGCTTGCCTGTGTTGAACTTAATATCATCTTGCAGGTGTGAACATATACAAAAATAAGTAATCAGCTATGAATATATGGACATGTGATGGTTAAGGGTAAATCGTAATCGAGCCATTGTTCACAGTACCAGTTGTGGCTAGGCAAGCATCAACCTGCCGTTACCTGTCCATTGTCGAGGAGAAGGTTGCAGCCAGTAGAATGAACTTGAGGACTGTCATTGGCGACATGCCAAAACCGTCTTTTCTAGGATGTGGAACGACCAAGGCAGACCGTCGACACTGAGCTGCTTAGTTGCCCACGTGTGCTTTCCCTTTTGTTCTCCGTCAGCAACATGTCCATGTACATCACCAAGAAAAACACGCTAGGTGCTCCACCTCCAAGCTTTCCGAATTCTTTTTTGCCCAGGCTTTCCACATAGAATCTCATAGATCTAATTAAGTTGAAGCTTCAGATGGACTTCAAGATTCACATGACAGTGGCATAAATATTTTAAACCATTCTGTCTATAACATTGGTATAAATTATTCAATCTCTGAATAGTAGACTACATTGCAAAACAACACAGATTACGTCAGCACAAAAAATACACTAACATCTTATTTACATACCACAGGGCTTGAGTAGGTACATAGGAAGGTATATGCAGCTCACCATCTTTCTGCTAAACATAAATTTTTGCAACTTTATAGCAGTCTGCGCGCATGACCTCACAGTCCATGCATGAGAGGGAAATTGTTCTTTTATTTCTCTATCTCCAAGCATTTATAATTTTTGTTTACCCACAATTTCCACGGAGAAGTTTGCCGACCTAATCAAGATTAAGTTGTGATTCTGCTGCAATGTGTCACCAGAAACAAGACAGTAGGTGGAGGGAGGAAGAATACATAAGCATGATCTTCCGTTCACACAGTACCTCTAAAAGAAGATGTATCAAATAATTGCAACAAACATACTGTAGACCTCATCTTATAACACTGTTTGGGTCTACTGAGTGTAATACAGAAGAAGAAAAAAGATCCTAATATCTAACAATCTATTGACCATATGCTACAAAATATAGAGAAATAGATGGTGCTTTTTATGTATGTTACATGTGCCTTGCTCGATCACATGGGCGTGTGCAGTATCGGTTTATCTGACGCTGAGCGGCTGCAGACCAGCACAAAGGAATTGATCTCAACAACACTGCTGATCTACATATGTTGAGTTGAGGTGCATGATCCAGATGCATGTTTTTGGTGAATTACTAATTACTAATGATTAGAGGATTGGGAGCGTCAGGACCTGATGGTGTAAAGAATCAAGAAACTTCCCGCTGCTGGTGATACGTCTCCAACGTATCTATAATATTTGATTGTTCCATGCTATTATTTTACACATTTTGGATGTTTATGGGCTTTATTTTACACATTTATATCATTTTTGGGACTAACCTACTAAACGGAGGCCCAGCCCGTATTGTTGTTTTTTTTGCCTATTTCAGTATATCGAAGAAAAGGAATATCAAACGGAGTCCAAACGGAATAAAACCTTCGGGAGCATGATTTTTGGAACGAACGTGATCCAGAGGACTTGGAGTGCAAGTCAAGAAGCAGCCGAGGCCTCCACGAGATAGGAGGGCGCCCCCCCCCCCCCCCTATAGGGCACGCCCTCTATCTCGTGGGCCCCTCGGGCGGCCACCGACGTACTTATTCCTCCTATATAAGCCTACGTACCCCGAAAACATCCAGGGAGCCAACGAAACACAATTTCCACCGCCGTAACCTTCTGTATCCGCGAGATCCCATCTTGGAGCCTTCGCCGGCACTCCGCCGGAGGGGGAATCAACCACGGAGGGCTTCTACATCAACACTATAGCCCCTCCGATGAGTTGTCAGTAGTTTACCACAGACCTTGGGGGCCATGGTTATTATCTAGGTGGCTTGTTCTCTCTTTTTGGATCTCAATACAATGTTCTCCCCCTCTCTTGTGGAGATCTATTCGATGTAAACTCTTTTAGCGGTGTGTTTGTCGAGATCCGGTGAATTGTGGGTTGATGATCAAGTTTATCTATGAATAATATTTGAATCTACTCTGAATTCTTTTATGTATGATTGAGTTATCTTTGCAAGTCTCTTCGAATTATCAGTTTGGTTTGGCCTACTAGATTGATCTTTCTTGCCATGGGAGAAGTGCTTAGCTTTTGGTTCAATCTTGCGGTGTCCTTACCCAGTGACAGAAAGGGTTGCAAGGCACGTATTGTATTGTTGCCATCGAGGATAGAAAGATGGGGTTTATATCATATTGCTTGAGTTTATCCCTTTACATCATGTCATCTTGCTTAATGCGCTACTCCGTTCTCATGAACTTAATACTCTAGATGCAGGCAGCAGTCGGTCGATGTGTGGAGTAATAGTAGTAGATGCAGGCAGGAGTCGGTCTACTTGTTGCAAACGTGATGGCTATATACATGATCATGCCTAGATAATCTCATAATTATTCGCTATTCTATCAATTGCTCGACAGTAATTTGTTCACCCACTATAATACTTATGCTATCTTGAGAGAAGCCACTGATGAAACCTATGGCCCCCGGGTCTATCTCTTATCATATTTGTTTCCAATCTACTTTTATTTGCATCTTTACTTTTTGCATCTATATTATAAAATACCAAAAATATATTTTATCATACTATCTCTATTAGATCTCACTTTCGCAAGTGGCCTGAAGGGATTGACAACCCCTTTATTGCGTTGGTTGCGAGTTCTTTGTTTGTTTGTGTAGGTGCGTGGGACTTTTGAGGAGCCTCCTACTGGATTGATACCTTGGTTCTCAAAAACTGATGGAAATACTTACGCTACTATTGCTGCATCACCCTTTCCTCTTCAAGGAAAACCAACGCAAGCTCAAGACGTAGCAAGAAGGATTTCTGGCGCCGTTGCCGGGGAGGTCTTCGCTTAAGTCAAGACATACCAAGTACCCATCACAAACCCATATCCCTCACATTTACATTATTTGCCATTTGCCTCTTGTTTTCCTCTCCCCCCACATCACCCTTGCTGTTTTATTTGCCCTCTCTTTCCCAATCTCCTCCTCTCCTTTTCGCTTGCCTTTTTCTGTTTACTTGTGTGTTGGATTACTTGTTGCCATGGAGCAAGATAATACCAAATTGTGTAATTTCTCGAATACCAATAATAATGATTTCCTTAGTACTCCGATTGCTCCTCTTAATGATGTTGAGTCTTGTGAAATCAATACTGCTTTGCTGAATCTAGTTATGAAAGATCAATTCGCCGGCCTTCCTAGTGAAGATGCCACTACTCATCTAAACAACTTTGTTGATTTGTGTGATATGCAAAAGAAGAAAGATACGGATGATGATATTGTTAAGTTAAAGTTATTTCCGTTTTCACTTAGAGATCGTGCTAAAGTTTGGTTTTCGTCTTTGCCTAAAAATAGTATTGATTCTTGGAACAAGTGCAAAGATGCTTTTATCTCTAAGTATTTTCCTCCCGCTAAGATTATCACTCTTAGGAACGATATTATGAATTTTAAACAACTTGATCATGAGCATGTTGCCCAATCTTGGGAAAGAATGAAATTGATGATTCGCAATTGCCCTACTCATGGTTTGAATTTATGGATGATCATACAAAAATTTTATGCCGGTTTGAACTTTGCTTCTAGAAATCTCTTAGATTCGGCCGCGGGAGGCACGTTTATGGAAATCACGTTAGGAGATGCTATAAAACTTCTTGATAATATTATGGCTAATTATTCTCAATGGCACACCGAAAGATTTTCTAGTAAAAAGGTGCATGCTATAGAAGAAATCAATGTTTTGAGTGGAAAGATGGATGAACTTATGAAATTGTTTGCTACTAAAAATACTCCTCTTGATCCCAATGATATTCCTTTGTCTACTTTGATTGAGAATAATAATGAATCTATGGATGTGAATTTTGTTGGTAGGAATAGTTTCGGTAACAATGCTTATAGAGGAAACTTTAATGCTAGACCGTTCCCTAGTAATTCCTCTAATAATTATGGAAATTCCTACAATAATTCTTATGGTAATTTTAATAAGATGCCCTCTGATTTTGAGAATAGTGTGAAAGAATTTATGATTTCTCAAAAGAATGTTAATGCTTGGCTTGAAGAAAAATTGCTCAAAGTTGATGATTTGGCTAGGAACGTTGATAGACCTTTGCTTGATGTTTATTCTCTTAAACCTAGATCTTCTCCTCCTAAGCATGATATCAATGAGTCTCTCAAGGCAATGAGAATTTCCATTGATGAGTGCAAGGAAAGAACCGCTAGATTGCGTGCTAACAAAAGATTGCTTTGTAAAGACGTGTTCTTCTAGTTTCCATGAAAATAATGATGAAGATCTTAAAGTTATTGATGCGTATCCTATTAGATCTATGTTTTGCAATATGAATCTTGATAATTATGGGACTGATGATGAGTCAACTTTAGCTAAAAGGCGTCCCAAGAATTCGGAGTTTTTAGATCTTGATGCTAAATTTGGTAAAAGTGGGATTGGAGAGGTCACAACTTTAAATAGTATTGAACCCACTATCTCGGATTTCAAGGAATTTGATTATGATAATTGTTCTTTAGAAGGCTGTATTTCCTTGTTGCAATCCGTTGTTAATTCTCCTCACGCTTATAGTCAAAAGAAAGCTTTTACCAAACATATTGTTGATCCCTTGATGCAATCTTATGATGAAAAACTTAATTTGGAAGTTTCTATACCTAGAAAACTTAATGATGAGTGGGAACCTACTATAAAGATTAGAATTAAAGATCATGAGTGTTTTGCTTTGTGTGATTTGGGTGCTAGTGTTTCCACGATTCTGAAAACTTTATGTGATATTCTAGGTTTCCATGATCTTGATGATTCCTCTTTAAATTTACACCTTGCGGATTCCACCATTAAAAAGCCAATCGGAAGGATAAATGATGTTCTCATTGTTGCAAATAGAAATTTGGTGCCCATAAATTTTATCGTTCTTGATATAGATTGCAATCTCTCTTACCCTATTATTCTTGGTAGACCTTTCCTTAGAACGATTGGCGCGATTATTGATATGAAGGAAGGGAATATTAGATTCCAATTTCCATTAAAGAAAGGCATGTAGCACTTTCCAAGAAATAAAGTCAAATTACCTTATGAATCTATCATGCGAGCTACTTATGAATTTAGTGCCAAAGATGGCACTACTTAGATTTATCTTCGCTTTTATGCCTAGCTAGGGGGCGTTAAACGATAGCGCTAGTTGGGAGGCAACCCAATTTTATTTGTGTTTTTTGTTTTTGTTCCTGTTTACTAATAAATCTTGCATCTACCTTTTGTTTAGATGTGGTTTTATCTTTTAATTAGTGTTTGTGCCAAGTAGAACCTATAGGATAACCTATGATGATAGTTGATTTGATTCTGCTGAAAAACAGAAACTTTGCGCGCACGAATTTAGTTTTGTTAAATCACAGAAACGTGATTTTGCGTTGATTTTTTTTGCTGCTGATCAATAGACAAATTTTCCAGGACTTCCTATTTTGGTAGGATTTTAGAGTTCCAGAAGTTTGCGTTAGTTACAGATTGCTACAGACTGTTCTGTTTTTGACAGATTCTGTTTTTCGTGTGTTGTTGTTTGCTTATTTTGATGCATCTATGGATAGTAAATTAGTTTATAAACCATAGAGAAGTTGGATTACAGTAGGTTTAACACCAAAATAAATAAAAAATGAGTTCATTACAGTACCTTATCTGGTGGTTTTGTTTTCTTTCACTAACGGAGCTTATAAGATTTCCTGTTGAGTTTTGTGTTGTGAAGTTTTCAAGTTTTGGGTAGAGCTTTTATGGATTATAGAATAAGGAGTGGCAAGAGCCTAAGCTTGGGGATGCCCATGGCACCCCAAGATATTCAAGGATAGCCAAAAGCCTAAGCTTGGGGATGCCCCGGGAAGGCATCCCCTCTTTCGTCTTCGTTCATTGATAACTTTAGTTGGAGCTATATTTTTATTCGCCACATGATATGTGTTTCGCTTGGAGCGTCGTCTATTATATTAGTCTTTGATTTTTAGTTTACCACAATCATCCTTGCTGTACACACCTTTTGGGAGAAGCCTATTTGATTAGAATTTGCTAGAATACTCTATGTGCTTCACTTATATCTTTTGAGCTTAATAGTTTTTGCTCTAGTGCTTCACTTATATCTTTTAGAGCATGGCGGTGGCTTATTTTTGAAGAAATTGCTAGTCGCTCATGCTTGACTTACATCTTTTTGAGAGTCTTTTAGAACAGCATGGTATTTGCTATGGTTATAAAATTGGTCCTAGAATGGTAGGCATCCAAGTTGGGTATAATAAAAACTATCATAAAAAGTGAATTGGATGCTATGATCAATTTGATACTTGATAATTGTTTTGAGATATGGAGGTAGTGATATTAAAGTCATGCTAGTTGGGTGATTATGAATTTAAAGAATGCTTGTGTTGAAGTTAGCAAGTCCCATATCATGCACGTATGGTTAAAGTTGTGTAACAAATTTGAAACATGAAGTGTACCTGGCTTGTGCATCCTTATGAGTGGCGGTCGGGGACGAGCGATGGTCTTTTCCTACCAATCTATCCCCCTAGGAGCATGCGTGTAGTACTTGATTTTTGACGACTTCTAAATTTTTGCAATAAGTATATGAGTTCTTTTGACTAATGTTGAGTCCATGGATTATACACACTTTTACCTTTCCACCATTGCTAGCCTCTTCGGTACCGTGCATTGCCCTTTCTCACCTTGAGAGTTGGTGCAAACTTCGCCGGTGCATCCAAACCCCGTGATACGATACGCTCTATCACACATAAACCTCCTTATATCTTCCTCAAAACAGCCACCATACCTACCTATTATGGCATTTCCATAGCCATTCCGAGATATATTGCCATGCAACTTTCCACCGTTCCGTTCATCATCATCCTGACATACTTTACTTTTGTCATATTGCCATTGCATGATCATGTAATTGACATCGTATTTGTGGAAAAGCCACCATGCATTATTTTTCATACATGTCACTCTTGATTCATTGCACCATCTAGGTACACCGTCGAAGGCATTCATATAGAGTCATATCTTGTTCTAGTTTCGAGTTGTAATTCATATGTTGTAATCAATAGAAGTGTGATGATCATCATTATTAGAGCATTGCCCAAAAAGAAAAAAAGAAAAAAAAAGAAGGAAGGCCCAAAAAAAGGAAAAAAGGAAAAGAAAAAAAAGGGCAATGTTACCATCTCTTTTTCCACACTTGTGCTTCAAAGTAGCACCTTGTTCTTCATGTAGTGAGTCTCATATATTGTGCTTCAAAGTAGCACCATGTTTTTCATATAGTGAGTCTCATAAGTTGTCTTTTTCATACTTGTGGGAATTTTTCATTATAGAACTTGGCTTGTATATTCCTACGATGGGCTTCCTCAAATGCCCTAGGTCTTGTGCGCAAGCAAGTTGGATGCACACCCACTAGTTTTCTTTTGTTGAGCATTCATTTATAGCTCTAGTGCATCTGTTGCATGGCAATCCCTACTCCTCATGTTGACATCAATTGATGGGCATCTCCATAACCCGTTGATTATCCTCGTCAATGTGAGACTTTCTCCTTTTTTGTCTTCTCCACACAATCCCCATCATCATATTCTATTCCACCCATAGTGCTATATCCATGGCTCGCGCTCATGTATTGCGTGAAGGTTGAAAAAGTTTGAGATTATTTAAGTATGAAACAATTGCTTGGCTTGTCATCGGGGGTATAGAAGTTGGGAACATCTTTGTGTGACGAAAATGAAGCATAGCCTAACTATATGATTTTTTAGGGATGAACTTTCTTTTGCCATGCTATTTTGAGTAGACATGATTACTTTGATTAGTATGCTTGAAGTGTTACTATTTCTTTTATCAATATGAACTTTTATTTTGAATCATTTGGATCTCAACATTCATGCCACAATAAAGAAAATTACGTTGAGAATTATGCTAGGTAGCATTCCACATTAAAAATTTCTTTTTTATCATTTACCTACTCAAGGACGAGCAGGAATGAGGCTTAGGGATGCCTGATACGTCTCCAACGTATCTATAATTTTTGATTGTTCCATGCTATTATATTACCCCTTTTGGATGTTTATGGGCTTTATTTTACACATTTATATTATTTTTGGGACTAACCTACTAACCGGAGGCCCAGCCTGTATTGCTGTTTTTTTGCCTATTTCAGTATTTCGAAGAAAAGGAATATCAAACGGAGTCCAAACGGAATGAAACATTCGGGAGCGTGATTTTTAGAACGAACGTGATCCAGAGGACTTGGAGTGCAAGTAAAGAAGCAGCCGAGGCCTCCACGAGATAGGAGGGCGCCCTCCCCCCCCTATAGGGCGCGCCCTCTATCTCGTGGGCCCCTCGGGCGGCCACCGACGTACTTCTTCCTCCTATATAATCCTACGTACCCCGAAAACATCCAGGGAGCCAACGAAACACAATTTGCACCGCCGTAACCTTCTGTATCCGCGAGATCCCATCTTGGAGCCTTCACCGGCGCTCCGCCGGAGGGGGAATCGACCACGGAGGGCTTATACATCAACACCATAGCCCCTCCGATGAGTTGTGAGTAGTTTACCACAGACCTTCGGGTCCATAGTTATTAGCTAGATGGCTTCTTCTCTCTTTTTGGATCTCAATACAATGTTCTCCCCCTCTCTTGTGGAGATCTATTCGATGTAAACTCTTGTTGCGGTGTGTTTGTTGAGATTCGATGAATTGTGGGTTTATGATCAAGTTTATCTATGAATAATATTTGAATCTTCTCTGAATTCTTTTATGTATGATTGAGTTATCTTTGCAAGTCTCTTCAAATTATCAGTTTGGTTTGGCCTACTAGATTGATCGTTCTTGCCATGGGAGAAGTGCTTAGCTTTGGGTTCAATCTTGCGGTGTCCTTACCCAGTGATAGAAAGGGTTGCAAGGCACTTATTGTATTGTTGCCATCGAGGATAAAAAGATGGGGTTTATATCATATTGCTTGAGTTCATCCCTCTACATCATGTCATCTTGCTTAATGTGTGTGACGCCCCCGATTCAATCGTACACTAATCATACACGCAAATGTGTACGATCAAAATCAGGGACTCACGGGAAGATATCACAACACAACTCTAGACACAAATTAAAATAATACAAGCTTTATATTACAAGCCAGGGGCCTCGAGGGCTCGAATACATAAGCTTGAATACACAACAGTCAGCGGAAGCAACCACATCTAAGTACAGACATGAGTTAAACAAGTTTGCCTTAAGAAGGCTAGCACAAAAGCAACATCGATCGAAAAGGCAAGGCCTCCTGCCTGGGAGCCTCCTAACTACTCTTGGTCTCGGCATCCGTCACGTGGTAGTAGGCACCCTCGGGGTAGTAGTAGTAGTCGTCAAAGGTGTCATCTAGCTCCTGGACTCCGTCATCTGGTTGCATCATCCGAGAAGAATGGAAAAGGGGGAAAAGAGGGAGCAAAGCAACCATGAGTACTCATCCAAAGTACTCGCAAGCAAGGATCTACACGACATATGCAACATTATCAAAGGAAGGTTGTATAAGTGGACTGGGCTGCAGAAATGTCAGAATAGAGAGAAGGCCTAGACCTATCGAAGACTAGCATCTTCTAGAAGCCACCGTCTTGCAGCAACAGGAGGGAGTAGAGTAGCATAAAGTAAGTAGTAGTAGTGTTATCAACCTCGGCCAGACATCCTCTCTCGACTCCCTGCGAGAAAGCAATCCCAGAGCCATACTATCCAGTCCTCATCACAATCCAATACTCATCACAAGTATCCAGTTCTAGTTGTATCCATCAGGATACAACTCCAAGTGTCCGTTACCGTAGGAAAGGCTATCAATAGATGTTTTCTTCCCTGCAGGGGTGCACCAACTTACCCACCACGCTTGATTAACTCCGACCGGACACACTTTCCTGGATCATGCCCGGCCTTGGCCAAAAAATACGCCGCAACCCGACCTAGACTTAACAGAGAGGTCAGCACGCCGGACTAAACCTATGCCCCCAGGGGTCATGGGCCATCTCCCCGGGAACTCCTGCACGTTGCGTACGCGGCCGGTGAGCAGACCTAGCTACCTCCTTTAAAAAGGCAGGTGCTTACCAGTCCAACCCGGCGCACGCCGCTCAGTCGCTAACGTCTATTAAGCTTCGGCTGATGTATACGACGCAGAACGCCCATACTATGCCCACGTGATGGTTAGTGCTATTAGGCCAGAGGCCCCTCGGATCAAATATCCAAATCGTAGTGGATTAGGAACGTGCGGTAATAAGCAGAGGCTCGTGAAAGATGTGACCCCGTTGCCCCATCTCGAGGACTTGCGGCAAGGGCTAAGAATGCCCGGCCACGCCTCGTAATTATCTCTCGGGCACCTTCCAGGTCAACCCGACTCCACATCACTCGCAATTATGCTCGCGCGGGTACCCCTCAGGGTCGACCCATCTTTAGTAACATGGTTCAGTGTAAAGTCATAGTAATCATTGTAACTGTGTGTCTAAACATCAAGGGGAAAATCCGAGGAATCACCCCCGGTGAATTCCACTCGATGTAATCATCAAGGTGAATGTAAGAGGAATCACCCCCAAGGTTCACACTTGAGGGGTTGCACGACAGAGTCGTATCGGAAGTGGTTAAGGCGGAATCACCCTCGATGACCACGACCGAATAGCTACACTATAGGGTTAATATCAAAAGTGTTGTAGAGGTATCACCCTCGGCACTCGATAGTAACCCAGCAGTGTCGAGCAACTGAAAGGAAAATGATGTGCGGTGTCGGGGCCTGGTCTTCGATCCCGTTGATCGGGTCTTCAATGATGAAGCAGGGGCAACAAGGACAAGGTGGGGGTCACTGATGGATCACTAACCAACCTATACTAAGCAGTTTAGGATAAGCAGGTAAGGTAACAATAAGCAGGTTACAAAAGCAGGCTATGCATCAGAATAGGAGCAAACAATAACAATAGCAAAATCTAATGCAAGCATGAGAGAATGGAATGGGCGATATCGGGATGATCAAAGGGGGGGCTTGCCTGGTTGCTCTGGCAAGGAGGGGTCGTCGTCAACGTAGTCGATCACAGGGGCAGCATCGGTCTTGGGGTCTACCGGAGAGAAGAGGGAGAAGAAACAGTAAATAAAAAGCAAACATAGCATCACAAAGCATAACGTGGCAATATGTTGTGCCAGGTGTGACCTAACGTATGGCTACACGATATAGGTGAAGGGGGAATTCAACCGGGAATGTTTTCCCGGTTCCGGGCCTGTGTCAGACAGATGACCGGAGGGGGAAAGTTCCATGTTCGCTATGCTAGGGAGGTGTGGTTGACAAACGGACTGCGTATTCGGATTCGTCTCGTCGTTCTGAGCAATTTTCACGTACAAAGTATTTTCATCCGAGTTACGGATTATTTTATATTAATTTTCAAAGTTTAATACATTTTCTAAAATTCTGGATTTAACACTAATTCGAAAAATTAAATGGACTAACAGCTAGGTGCACCCGAAAATATACCCAGTAGTGTGTGTTAGAGGTTAACAGTGGGGCCACGATCAAAGTCAACAGCCCAGGCAGCGTTGACTGGTCAAAGTGAACAGTACAGGTGGGTCCCGGCTGTCATTGACTCGTGATTTTTCAGATAATTAAATAGTAACAGTTAACAGGGGGCCATGTGTCATACTCTGTAGTTGTTGACTAATGGGTTAAATTAAAAGGGATAGTTAGTGGGGGGTAGACCCCATACGTTAGTGAAACAACCACATGGGGGTTTAATTTCTACTAGCAAAAATACCCGTGCGTTGCAACTGGAGAAAAATGTTCAATTTGTATGTAAAGTTGTTAAATTTATGTTAAAAAAATGTTCAATGTATATTCTTCTAAAAATACAACGTATATCAAAAATAAATAAACGTTTGGAATTGTAAAATTTGTTCAGGTTTCAAAATTTTGTTCGAACTTTCGATATTTATTCACGATTTTAAAAACATATTCATATTCAAATATGTTAATGAAAATTGTCCACACTTGTTTCCAAGAATTGTTGAAAATATTTAAGAAAAATAAATAGACCTGTCGCTAAACTACTTTAACCGGGGCGCTGCAATTTGGCGATAATGAACAGCTAGCTCATGTGGTTGGCGTCCCTGCTACGTAGCGTGAGGTTGCGAGATCGAACCCATCACGTGTGGTTTTGTTTTTCGTGCCATTTTTACGTTCTCGTTTCCTAGTTATGGGCCGGCCCGATTACGTATGCAAGGTTTCAGCCAAACCTCGACTGGGCCGGCCTGATTACGTACGCGACGTGGCCTGATTACGTACGCGACGTTTCAGCCAAAGCTCGACTGTTAGAGCTCTCGGGGAATAGTACCACCTTGGATTTTGATTTTGTTTACACGAATTGTAAAAGCATATTATGACATGAGAAGAAAGTGTATTGTGACGGTGAGCCCGACAAAGACAATCCATGCTTTATTATTAGGGAGAGAAAAGGGGATTAGCCCCTAATCTAGATAGAGAGATGGCCGGCCCGTACGTGAAGTGGCCTTGGGCCATGCCTGGGACGGACACACGCTCGACTTGGCCATGGCCGAGCGCGGTCAGAGGAGGTGGAGGGCGAGGACGAGGGTGGTGCACCGGCTGGCCGAGGTGGAAGCAGGCTAGGCACAAGGCCAGGGCGCACACGGAGCGGCCAGGGCGCCGGCGCGGTTGTACGCAGATAGCAGCGGCGGTCGTAGGGAACAACAAGCAGCAGCGGCGCCAACAACAGAAGCAACGCACGAGTAGCACATCAGCGGCATGGGCAGCAACACCAGGAGTAGGAGAGGCAGCTAGCGACTAGCAACAGCAGAGGGCAGGCACGCAGGCGCGCGTGCACGCGCACGCCGCGGCCAGGGCGAAGGCGGGCCCAGGAAGGAGCGGATAGGGGCACACGGGATTTGGACCGGACATGGCGAGCCGCGAGCGCGAGCTCGGTCGCAGGGGATCCGTCGTCCTACGTCAACATGAGGGGGAGTGGGAAAACCGAGGAGAGCTCACTACGGGGAGGTCATGGACGAGCTCGAGGGGGTTGGGGACGCACGAGGACGGCCAAAGGCGAGCGGCTCGATGATGTGGACGACGACGACCGTGGTTGGGGAAGAAGGCCGATGGCGACGGCTCCAGTTGCTCCGGCTCGACCTGGCGCTTGCAGACGGTGCAGAAGAGGACGGCGGTGCTCCTCGACTTCCTCCTGAGCACCGGGGAGGCTAGTGGCCGCGAGCACGACGACGGCACGACGATTGCGGTTGGGCGACAAAGGAGGGAAGAGAGCGAGCGAGGAGGATGGGGAATGGGGATTAGGGTTCGTCTCGGCGCTCGGGTGGATCTTATCCATCTCCAAGACGAGCGGATGGCCAACACGGCGCCACCAGAGGCATGGATGGGCGCCACGCCCTGGTCTCTGCCTCTCCCCTGCGAGCTAGGAGAAAAGGTCGGCCAGGTGGGCTGGGCCTGGTATAGTGTAAGTACTGGGCTAAAGTGAACAGGAGGTTTCTTTCCAATTTTCTCATTTCCTGTTTTCCTCTTTTATTTAATAACAGGGATAGAAAATGATTATTTAGGGTAACCAAAAGAGCCAAGAAAAATGTGGGACTTTATCCTATTAAATAGTTTGCATTTTTTAGGCAGTGCCACAAAAAGTTTGGAGGCCAGAGGAATCCATTTGCATTTTTCACAAATAAAATAGCACTTTAAAATGCTGAAATTGCATTGTAATGATTGCTACAGTCCATCTTAGCTCTTAGGTGATGTTGTTTTCCTTAACAATTAAATGTTATGGGATTTTGGCTAAATGATGAACTATTTTATGGCAACTTTGGTGCAACTCCATATTTCACTTGCAAATTGAATTTCATTTCAAAGTGGAGATTCAAATGATATTTGAATCGAAGTTGATCAAGCACTGTGTAGCAAAATGACCAGCTTTAATCACGGTGGGTTATTGTAGCATGACACTGTGGGTGTTACAAATCTCCTCCACTACAAGAAATCTCGTCCCGAGATTTAAGGGGTGGAGTAAGGGGGGAAGACTCGGGAAGGACGGAACTCGACACAAAATAGGTACCTGGGGGCTATCTCAGTGTCATGGCATAGAGGCACCTCCCAAGTCAAGATTCAAGAAAGACGTCGAGAGCAAGGTAAGGAGGTGCAATAAGAAGCTTCTGCCGGGTAGGCAATCGTTCGTTGCCTGAAATAGAGGGTGAAAGGGGTTCAGAGCAATGAGAATAGGTATTGCGCCTGATACCAGAATTGGTCATCTCTCGGAAGGTGGCTCGTGAATTACTTACGAAGCCTAGCGCGAGGAACAATTTTGGAAAACAAGGATGTAGAGGAGAGTCAGGTTTCGATCCTGTGACGAACTATGGGTTATGGGCCCACCATGTGGTTTAGAAGCAGGAAGACGCTAACATTTTGCACGGCCATAATAGTAAGGCAGGTCAGAGGATAGTTAGTCAACTATGTTGGCAAAAATGTTGGTTACAAGGGCAAGGGCTGAAGAGAACCATTTTCCTGCTTGTTGAACGAGGCGGACCAATCGACAAGGTTCACATCCATCGGTGGTTACCGGAATGTCATCAACAATACTAACAGGGTCTCGCTGACAAGGTTGTACATCGGGGTGTTTTATAAGCAGGGAATGCTTAGACAAGTTTGATTACCAGAAAGGTTAAACAAAACAATGGAAAATGAAAGTGTGATTATCAGATTAAATAGACCAATGGCAAGGAAAATGTGTTTATACCTGGGTATAAGAGTATATCTTTCCCGAGGAAAGGCATAGCATGATATAAATGATAAGGCTCCAAGTATGAAACCAGTTAGACAAAGGGGCAAGGAATTTATGAGGTTTACCCATACAACGGTGTTTGGATAATAGATCAAGAAACATTCGATAATGTGCTTCCAATGTTCTTGTTGATATTTGGAATACCTCGGTCATGCTTTGAGGTAGCATTAACATGGTGTTACAAGTAGGGGTTGGAGTTGAAGATCACAAGAAATACTCAAGGAACAATTGCAGGAATAGCAAGGAGTCCAAGGTATAACCAAGACATGATCAAACATGTGTTGGAAAGAAGACAAGGGGGGTGGTCGATCATAACTCAAATCATCGAACGTCAAGGTTGGTATTTCTCATCACGAATTCGATTGATATGCTGGAAGAGCTCAGAATGTTGATGAGCACGAAACAATTGTCGAGAGATTTCAGGAAGATGTAATCGATCGGCGATGACATCAAGTCAAAGGAATGATGAAGCGAAAAGTTATTGGAAGCACGGGTACGACACAAACTCGAAAGCAAGCTTGCTGTTGAAGGCAAAATGGTATGATGAGGAAGATTGACATAAGCTTAGCTCATCGATGAAAATTTTGTTCCGGGAAGAAGGACCAGGTAGCACAGTTAAAATTTAGCACGATATTGACATAGCCAGCCAGGCTAGGAATGACTTGAAGGATTATTAAACTCGTAAGCAATGAAAATTACTTAGAGTTATTGAATCAAAGTGCGGAATCGATTGACTTATCGGTGTTCTCGAGTGACTAAATAACTCGGAACCCGGGGCATTCTGACATCGCTGAGGAGCAATACCAGATGAAGACTCATAGGAAGCAACACAATTGTTTGATATTCTCGAGATACCAGAGGGTAATACTCGAAGGTAGAGTAGAATAGATGCTTGACAGGTGAAATGATCTGCAGAAGACAAGTACTTTAACTTGTTCGAGAAATGGGATCAAAGAAGAACAATATGGCCAGAACCATGATTGCAAAAGAACAAATCCCAGAGACCGGATGATATTATATCAAGGAAGTTATTATTACAAGAAGCTTACATGATAGGATCTACATCGTTTCCATGGGCATGAACATAAAGTTCAAGGTCGACTCCCACTTCTCCAATGCACAACCTTCCATTCACTTCTCGCTTTCGATAAAGTTGTAGTGTTGAAATTTTATCTGGCTAAACACCAAGAAAGTAAGACTCGTTAAAACTCTCGGGTTCAAATGGATTATGGGAGGCATAGTTTCAACCCATAGGGGCATCTTAGGAACCTATTCCACAAACTTCAGAAGTAAACAAGACAAGCTCGAAAGCAGAGCATGGTTGACAAAAGGAGAGGATACAATTACCAAAGGCATTATGTATCTGAGAAAGAACTTCATGAGGTCCTTGAATATGAAGGACACTGTCGGATGATAATCCAATAATGGATCCGACGATCCACAACGGAGCTGATGTGAGTATCGATATTCAATCAGAAGAAGAAATAATGTAGAGGCATCGGATTTTGGAAATATCTGATAATTCCAAAGCTTAAATGCAAAGGAATTATGTTCCAATTCAGGGGATCAGAAGCAGATGCTTTAATCAAAAGATAAGCAAGTTGAAAATACATAGACCGACAATCGTTCATTGTTTGATTTGCTGAGAACCAGCTCATGCCCGGAGTGGAGTCTGAACCAGAAGGATAAATAATTACCAGGGAATAACTAATGAATGTGTGCATTCACGCACATGTCGAATCAATAGGATAAGAATGACAATCTCATAGGAGTTTAAAGAATATTGTTAGACATATGGAATTAACCATAATGCAAGACGATAAGGAAAAACAGGAGCAATAGGCTACTGAGGATTATCGGAAGATCGAATAGTATTCAAAGAATTTTGTGAGACATATGAACAACTAGGGATGAACGAGTCCCCGATAAGTGTGACAAATTATTCGTAGGGTTATTCAGGTGGAAAAGAGCTGCAAGGCAGTCGGAAAAAGATTCTTGAAAGTCGGAGAATACTTTCGGGTATCTTGTAATATCAAGAACAACTAGGGATGGAAGTATGAATGACGACCTATGCAGTTATCCATAAGGATTCAACGGTGTTAAGGGATTGCAATAGAAATGGACACAAGTTTTCGGGAGTAGATCGAAGATTATCATCGAAGTCTTCTCGTGAAGCAGGCAACCATCCGGAATGAAGGGGCTCTGCGGGGAAAGTCGTTACGAGAACCTAATGTAGTTAGTAAATTCATTTAACCTGAATAGAAGAGAGAACAGAGTCCCAGAGTATAGGTGAGGAGTAAAAGATCCTAATACCACCCAATGGCGACGTGGGCCTGTAAGACACACAGCCAATGTTAGTAAAAGTTTTTCAGTGACTAGACTCAACTTCGGCCAAGGAGTTGGAAAGGGGGCTACCTACAGGCAGTCGGCTCTGATACCAATTTGTGACGCCCCCGATTCAATTGTACACTAATCATACATGCAAATGTGTACGATCAAAATCAAGGACTCACGGGAAGATATCACAACACAACTCTAGACACAAATTAAAATAATACAAGCTTTATATTGCAAGCCAGGGGCCTCGAGGGCTCGAATACATAAGCTTGAATACACAAGAGTCAGCGGAAGCAACCACATCTTAGTACAGACATGAGTTAAACAAGTTTGCCTTAAGAAGGCTAGCACAAAAGCAACATCGATCGAAAAGGCAAGGCCTCCTGCCTGGGAGCCTCCTAACTACTCTTGGTCTCGGCATCCGTCACGTGGTAGTAGGCACCCTCGGGGTAGTAGTAGTAGTCGTCAAAGGTGTCATCTAGCTCCTGGACTCCGTCATCTGGTTGCATCGTTCGAGAAGAATGGAAAAGCGGGGAAAAGAGGGAGCAAAGCAACCGTGAGTACTCATCCAAAGTACTCACAAGCAAGGATCTACACTACATATGCAAAATTATCAAAGGAAGGCTGTATAAGTGGACTGGGCTACAGAAATGCCAGAATAGAGAGAAGGCCTACACCTATTGAAGACTAGCATCTTCTGGAAACCACCATCTTGCAGCAACATGAGGGAGTAGAATAGCATAAAGTAAGTAGTAGTAGTGTCATCAACTTCGGCCAGAGATCCTTTCTCGACTCCCTGCGAGAAAGCAATCCTAGAGCCATACTATCCAGTTCTCATCACAATCCAATTCTCATCACAAGTATCCAGTTCTAGTTGTATCGATCGGGATACAACTCCAAGTGTCCGTTACCGTAGGACAGGCTATCAATAGATGTTTTCCTCCTTGCAGGGGTGCACCAACTTACCCACCACGCTTGATTAACTCCGGCCAGACATACTTTCCTGGGTCATACCCAGCCTCGGCCAAACAATACGCCGCAACCCGAACTAGACTTAACAGAGAGGTCAGCACGCCGGACTAAACCTATGCCCCCAGGGGTCATGGGCCATCTCCCCGGGAACTCCTGCACATTGCGTACGCGGCCGGTGAGCAGACCTAGCTACCTCCTTTAAAAAGGCAGGTGCTTACCAGTCCAACCAGGCGCGCGCCGCTCAGTCGCTGACGTCTATTAAGTTTCGGCTGATGTATACGACGCAGAACGCCCATACTATGCCCACGTGTTGGTTAGTGCTATCAGGCCAGAGGCCCCTCGGATCAAATATCCAAATCGTAGTGGATTAGGAATGCGCAGTAACGAGCAGAGACTCACGAAAGATGTGACCCCGTTGCCCCGTCTCGAGGACTTGCGGCAAGGGCTAAGAATGCCCGGCCACGCCTCGTAATTATCTCTCGGGCACCTTACAGGTCAACCCGACTCCACATCACTCGCAATTATGCTCGCGCAGGTACCACTCAGGGTCGACCCGTCTTTAGTAACATTGTTCAGTGTAAAGGCATAGTAATCATAGTAACTGTGTGTCTAAATATCAAGGGGAAAATCCGAGGAATCACCCCCGGTGAATTCCACTCGATGTAATCATCAAGGTGAATGTAAGAGGAATCACCCCCGAGGTTCACACTTGAGGGGTTGCACGACAGAGTCGTATCGGAAGTGGTTAAGGCGGAATCACCCTCGATGACCATGACCGAATAGCTACACTACAGGGTTAACATCAGAAGTGTTGTAGAGGTCTCACTCTCGGCATTCGATAGTAACCCAGCAGTGTCGAGCAACTAAGGGGAAAGTGATGTGCGGTGTCGGGGCCTGGTCTTCGATCCCGTTGATCGGGTCTTCGGTGATGGAGCAGGGGCAACAAGGACAAGGTGGGGGTCACTGATGGATCACTAACCAACCTATACTAAGCAGTTTAGGATTAGTAGGTAAGGTAACAATAAGCAGGTTACAAAAGCAGGCTATGCATCAGAATAGGAGCAAACAATAACAATAGCAAAATCTAATGCAAGCATGAGAGAATGGAATGGGCGATATCAGGATGATCAAAGGGGGGGCTTGCCTGGTTGCTCTGGCAAGGAGGGGTCATCGTCAACGTAGTCGATCACAGGGGCAGCATCGGTCTTGGGGTCTACCGGAGAGAAGAGGGAGAAGAAACAGTAAATAAAAAGCAAACATAGCATCACAAAGCATAACGTGGCAATATGTTGTGCCAGGTGTGACCTAACGTATGGCTACACGATATAGGTGAAGGGGGAATTCAACCGGGAATGTTTTCCTGGTTCCGGACCTGTGTCAGACAGATGACAGGAGGGGGAAAGTTCCATGTTCGCTATGCTAGGGAGGTGTGGTTGACAAACGTACTGCATATTCGGATTCGTCTCGTCGTTCTGAGCAACTTTCACGTACAAAGTATTTTCATCCGAGTTATGGATTATTTTATATTAATTTTGAAAGTTTAATACATTTTCTAAAATTCTGGATTTAACACTAATTCGAAAAACTAAATGGACTAACAGCTAGGTGCACCCGAAAATATACCCAGTAGTGTGTGTTAGAGGCTGACAGTGGGGCCACGATCAAAGTCAACAGCCCAGGCAGCGTTGACGGGTCAAAGTGAACAGTTCAGGTGGGTCCCGGCTGTCATTGACTCGTGATTTTTCAGATAATTAAATAGTAACAGTTAACAGGGGGCCACGTGTCATACTCTGTAGTTGTTGACTAGTGGGTTAAATTAAAAGGGATAGTTAGTGGGGGTTGGACCCCATACGTTAGAGCATCTCCAACAGCCGCGCTAAACTAGCGTCGCGCCGCAAAATAGGTCGTTTTAGCGCGCGCGCAACGCGTCAGGGCGCTCCAGCGGGCGCGCAAAAACGGCGCGCGCTAAAACGGGTTGGGCGCGCGGTCAAAACCACTTACCCGCGCGGCGTATTTCGGGCGCCCACTACAGCGCGCGGCACACTCGAGCGCTCGCGTCCGCTCTTCCTCTCGCGCTTCCACCCCCGACCGGCCGCGCCGCCGCCGCCGCCCGCGCACCCCGGCGACCGTCTCAGGCTTCCCCGGCCTATCCCCGCGCGCCCGCGCTTCCGCCCATCCCCTCCTAGTACCGCCGGCGCCCGCGCGCCTCCATCGTCCGAGGAACAGCGCCCGAGCGCTCGCTGCCGCGCTGCGCCCGCAAGGTGTTTGACAAAACGCCTACAAGGTATGTATTTCTCAAACTTCATGAACTATTTGTTGTGTTGTAATAATTTATTTTGAACTATTTGTTGTTGTACTGAACGATAAACTATTTGTTTGAGTTGTAATGATTTATTTTGAACTATTTGTTATTGATTTTTATTTTGTTTGTTTGATCATTTTTGCTCATCTTCTTTGAAATGTACATGTGGTTTGTGCGGCGCGCGCCGTATTTTTGCGCCCTGCTGGAGCGGCACGCCCGTGCTGCATTATAGCGCCGTTGCTGGAGCCAGCCCAGGCGGGCGCGCAAAACCAGCCGCAGCGCGCGTGCTAACAGGTTTTTTGCGCGCGGCGCTTTAGCGCGGCTGTTGGAGATGCTCTTAGTGAAACAACCACATGGGGATTTAATTTCTAAAAGGGGATTAGCCCCTAATATAGATAGAGAGATGGCCGGCCTGTACGTGAAGTGGCCTTGGCCCATGCCTGGGACGGACACACGCTCGACTTGGCCATGGCGGAGCGTGGTCAGAGGAGGTGCAGGGCGAGGACGAGGGTGGTGCACCGGCTGGCCGAGGTGGAAGAAGGCTAGGCACAAGGCCAGGGCGCACACGGAGCGGCCAGGGCACCGGCGCGGTTGTACGCAGATAGCAGCAGGCAGCGACGGTCGTAGGGAACAACGAGCAGCAGCGGCGCCAACAACAGAAGCAACGCACGAGCAGCAGTGCAGCACATCAGCGGCATGGGCAGCAACACCAGCAGTAGGAGCGGCAGCTACCGACTAGCAACAGCAGAGCGCAGGCACGCAGCCGCGCGTGCACGCGCACGCCGCGGCCAGGGCGAAGGCGGGCCCAGGAAGGAGCGGACAGGGGCACCCGGGATTCGGACCGGGCATGGCGAGCCGCAAGCGTGAGCTCGGTCGCAGGGGATCCGTCGTCCTACGTCAAGAGGAAAACATGAGGGGGAGTGGGAAAACCGAGGAGAGCTCACTACGGGGAGGTCGTGGACGAGCTCGAGGGGGTTGGGGACGCACGAGGACGGCCAAAGGCGAGCGGGTCGACGATGTGGACAACGACGACCGTGGTTGGGGAAGAAGGCCGATGGCGACGGCTCCAGTTGCTCCGGCTCGACCTGGCGCTTGCAGACAGTGCAGAAGAGGACGGAGGTGCTCCTCGACTTCCTCCTGAGCACCGGGGAGGCTAGTGGCCGCGAGCACGATGACGGCACGACGATTGCGGTCGGGCGACAAAGGAGGGAAGAGAGCGAGCGAGGAGGATGGGGAATGGGGATTAGGGTTCGTCTCGGCGCTCGGGTGGATCTTATCCATCTCCAAGACGAGCGGATGGCCGACACGGCGCCACCAGAGGCATGGATGGGCGCCACGCCCTGGTCTCTGCCTCTCCCCTGCGAGCTAGGAGAAAAGGCCGGCCAGGTGGGCTGGGCCTGGTATAGTGTAAGTACTGGGCTAAAGTGAACAGGAGGTTTCTTTCCAATTTTCTCTTTTATTTAATAACAGAGATAGAAAATGATTATTTAGGGTAACCAAAAGAGCCGAGAAAAATGTGGAACTTTACCCTATTAAATAGTTTGCATTTTTTAGGCAGTGCCACAAAAAGTTTGGAGGCCAGAGGAATCCATTTGCATTTTTCACAAATAAAATAGCACTTTAAAATGCTGAAATTGCATTGTAATAATTGCTACAGTCCATCTTAGCTCTTAGGTGATGTTGTTTTCCTTAACAATTAAATGTTATGGAATTTTGGCTAAATGATGAACTATTTTGTAGCAACTTTGGTGCAACTCCATATTTCACTTGCAAATTGAATTTCATCTCAAAGTGGAGATTCAAATGATATTTGAATCGAAGTTGATCAAGCACTGTTTAGCAAAACGACCAGCTTTAATCACAGTGGGTTACTGTAGCATGACACTGTGGGTCTTACAGTGTGTTACTCTGTTCTTATGAACTTAATACTCTAGATGCAGGCAGCAGTCGGTCGATGTGTGGAGTAATAGTAGTAGATGCAGGCAGAAGTCGGTCTACTTGTTGCGGACGTGATGCCTATATACATGATCATGCCTAGATAATCTCATAATTATTTGCTATTCTATCAATTGCTCGACAGTAATTTGTTCACCCACCGTAATACTTATGCTATCTTGAGAGAAGCCACTAGTGAAACCTATGGCCCCCGGGTCTATCTCTTATCATATTTGTTTCCAATCTACTTTTATTTGCATCTTTACTTTTTGCATCTATATTATAAAATACAAAATAATATTTTATCATACTATCTCTATTAGATCTCACTTTCGCAAGTGACCTGAAGGGATTGACAACCCCTTTATTGTGTTGGTTGCGAGTTCTTTATTTGTTTATGTAGGTGTGTGGGACTTTTGAGGAGCCTCCTACTAGATTGATACCTTGGTTCTCAAAAACTAAGGGAAATACTTACGCTACTATTGCTGGATCACCCTTTCCTCTTCAAGGAAAACCAACGCAAGCTCAAGACGTAGCAGCTGGCCAAACATACATGCTGTTATGTGTCGATCTTCATATCCGCTAGATCAGACTGGTCATTCATCCATGGGGAATCACCGCCATCATAATCGTAGCATCTTTTTCTCCACGGATCTCCATGTCCGCTGGATCATGTCAGTCGCCCAAGCGGTGCAGCTAATCATGTATGGAAGGAGCGGCTACAACAAGATCATGTGTGGATGATCTTGTGAGCTAAATCCAAGAAGATTTCATGGCGGTGCAGTCATGTAGGGAAGGAGAGGAGGTTGCTCGACCAAAAGGTTCAGGGCATTCGTAGGCAGACGTGGTGGCGGCGTGAGGATGGAGCCTCCATTGGTCAATAGGAAAGTTATACGGGAAAGCATTTTTAGGGTACAGAAAGTTACGGGTAATTGATGAGAAGATTTATGGAAACCTTTTTATACGGGGAATAGATCAATAGAAAAGGCCCAGGGAAAATTAGTGCATGGCATTGGTGGGTAATTCTGTCAACTCTAATCTACCGGTTGTGGTTATTTGGTCTGATAAATTAAAGGTCGGATGTTTCTAATTATTGTGTGATTTTCTAGACTATTTCTCTTTTCTCTGGTTATCCCGTTAACCCCGTTAATTACTTTTTAAATATAATAGATGCTATTTGGGTGAAATAATGATACCATACCAACTTCTAACCTTTTCAGAGTTCATTTGTAGTGCTTTTCAATTTCAGGGTCATTTAGCTCAAAAAAATGAAATGCCTTTGTAACAGATGAGTTTTTGTCCGAAATCGTGATACTTCGAAAGAGATTGTGCATTTTGTCCACAAAGTGCATCCAATTTTTGCCGTAACCCTCTAAACTTTTTAGCACATTCTATATGGGTGCATTGATGATACCATGCCAACTTTCAAGGATTTCATAGTTCATTTCTAGTGATTTTCAATTTCAAGGTCATGTAGTTCAAATTAGTAAATGCATGAAAAATAACAAATGAAGTCAGAAGGGGTTGAAAATTGATGACGTGGCTTTGAATGGTGCATACTAAACGCACAAAAATTTTGGAGTTGAAATAACTTTAAAAAATGAAATGCCTTTGTAATAGATGAGTTCTCGTCCGAAACCCTGATACTTCGAAAGAGATTGTTCATTTTGTAGACGAAGTGCTTCCAGTTTTTGCCATAACCCACTCAACTTTTTAGCACATGCTATGTGGGTGAATGATGATACCATGCCAACCTTCAACCTTTTCATAGTTCATATTTCAGGGTCATTTAGCTCAAAAATTCAGTAAATGCATGAAAAATAGCAAATGAAGTCAAAAAGGGTTGAAAATAGATGACATGGCTTTGAATGGTGCATACTGAATGCACAAAAAGTCTGGAGTTGAAATAAGTTTAAAAACTGAAATGCCTTTGTAATAGATGAGTTTTCGTCCGAAACCCTGATACTACGAAAGAGATTGTCCATTTTGTACATGAAGTGCATCCAGTTTTTGCTGTAACGCTCTCAACTTTTTAGCACATGCTATGTGGGTGAAATGATGATACCATGCCAACCTTTGACCTTTTCATAGTCATTTCTAGTGCTTTTCAATTTCAGGGTCATTTAGCTCAAAAAAATCAGTAAATGCATGAAAAATAGCAAATTAAGTCAGAAAGGGTTTAAAATTGATGACGTGGCTTTGAATGGTGCATACTGAACGCACAAAAGGTCTAGAGTTAAAATAAGTTTAAAAAATGAAATGCCTTTGTAACAAATGAGTTTTCGTCCGAAACCATGATACTTCGAAAGAGATTGTCCATTTTGTACACGAGGTGCATCCAGTTTTTGTCGTAACCCTCTCAACTTTTTAGCACATAGTATGTGGGTGAAATGATGATACCATGCCAACTTTCAACCTTTTTCAGAGTTTGTTTGTAGTGCTTTCCAATTTTAGGGTCATTTAGCTAAAAAGCCAGTAAATGCTTGAGAAATAGCAAATGAAGTCAGACATGGTTGAAATTTGATGACATGGCTTCGAATGGTCCATACTGAGCGCACAAAATGTCTGGAGTGGAATAAGTTTAAGAAATTGAAATGCCTTTGTAACAGATGAGTTGTCGTCCGAAACCATGATACTTCGAAAGAGATTGTCCATTTTGTACACGAAGTGTATCCAGTTTTTGCCGTAACCCTCTCAACTTTTTACCACATGCTATTTGGGTAAAATAATGATACCATACCAACTTTCAACCTTTTCAGAGTTCATTTGTAGTGCTTTTCAATTTTAGGGTCTTTACCTAAAAAAACAGTAAATGTATGAAAAATAGCAAATGAAGTTAGAAAGGGTTGAAAATTGATGACATGGCTTTGAACGGAGCATATGAGCGCACAAAAGGTCTGGAGTTGAAATAAGTTTAAAAAATGAAATTCCTTTGTAATAGATGAGTTTTCGTCCGAAACCCTGATACTTCGAAAGAGATTGTCCATTTTGTAGACGAAGTGCATCCAGTTTTTGTCGTACCCTTCTCAACTTTTTAGCACATGCTATGTGGGTGAAATGATGATACCATGCCAACCTTCAACCTTTTCATAGTTCATTTGTAGTGATTTCCAATTTCAGGGTCATTTAGCTCAAAAACAATCAGTAAATGCATGAAAAATAGCAAATGAAGTCAAAAAGGGTTGAAAATTGATGACGTGGCTTTGAATGGTGCATACTGAACGCACAAAATTTCTGGAGTTGAAATAAGTTTAAAAGATGAAATGCCTTTGTAACATATGAGTTTTCGTCCGAAACCCTGATACTTCGAAAGAGATTGTCCATTTTGTACACGAAGTGCATCTAATTTTTGTCGTAACCCTCTCAACTTTTAGCACATGCTATGTGGGTGAAATGATGATACAATGCCAACTTTCAACCTTTTCATAGTTCATTTGTAGTGCTTTTCAATTTCAAGGTCATTTAGCTCAAAAAATCAGTAAATGCATGAAAAATTACAAATGAAGTCAGAAAGGGTTGAAAATTGATGACGTGGCTTTGAATGGTGCATACTGAACGCACAAAAAATCTGGAGTTGAAATAAGTTTAAAAAATGAAATGCCTTTGTAAAGATGAGTTTCCGTCCGAAACTCTGATACTTCGAAAGAGATTGTCTATTTTGTACACGAAGTGGACCCAGTTTTTGCCGTAACTCTCTCAACTTTCTAGCACATGCTATGTGGGTGAAATGATGATACCATGCCAACTTTCAACCTTTTCAGAGTTCATTTGTAGTGCTTTTCAATTTCAGGGTCATTTAGTTCAAAAAAAATCAATAAATGCATGAAAAATACCAAATGAAGTCGGAAAGGGTTGAAAATTATTGACGTTTGTTCGAAGCACACAAGTACATGTTTCAAATGCCAAAACACATAAGCACCCTAACTATTACAAAGATTCCCTATGGTTTGTCCAAAGTGGGACTTTCGAGATATATAAGTCCGGAAACTTACTAGAGAAGAAAGTGATGACAGTAAATCCGGTCACATCCTAGAGTGGGATCTTTGGGTGTGAAACTTTTTCTTCGCGTGTGTCCCTTTGTGCCGTAACCATGGAAAATCTTCATCATTTAATTGGATACTCGGGTCAACATTCACTGTGAAGGGAGCAATTTCATGAAACTTTTCATAGTCTTCTGACATGTCTGTCTTGCCATCCACTCGCTCGATGTTTCTTTTCCCTGAAATAACTATGTGGCGCTTTGGCTCATGTATGATGTCTTCGGCTCCTTATCTTTTCTTCTTCTCAGCTTGGTAGACATGTCCTTCACATAGAAAACCCACACCACATCATTGCCTAGGACGAATGGTTCGTCTGCGTACGCAAGATTGTTGAGATCCACTGTTGTCATTCCGTACTGCGGGTCTTCCTTTACACTGCCTCCTATCATATTGACCCATTTGCACATAAACAAAGGGACCTTCAAATAACTTCCGTAGTCAAGTTCCCATATCTCCTCTATGTAACCATAATATGTGTCCTTTCCCCTACTGGTTGCTGCATCAAAGCGGACACCACTGTTTTGGTTGGTGCTATTTTTATCTTGGGTGATCATGTAAAATGTATTCCCATTTATCTCATACCCTTTGAAAGTCATTATATTTGAAGATGGTAACTGGGACAGCAAGTACATGTCATCTTCACTAGCGTCGTCATGCATGGCACGTGTCTGCAACCAATCGGCAGAAGTCCTTGTTTGTTCACATGTAATCCAGTCTTCAGACTGCTCCAGGTATTTGGAGCTTAGAATATTCTTGTGTTCCTCCATATACGGAGCCACCAAGGTGGAATTTTGTAGAACTTTGCAGTGTGCTTCAGTGAGAATATTTTAAGCTCCACCTTGGTGTTCCTCCCGTGCCTTCGTTGCATCTTTTGTCTTCCCATACACGCCCAAGAAGCCAAGTAGGGTCACGCAAAGATTCTTCGCCACGTGCATCACGTCGATTGCAGAGCGGACCTCTAGGTATTTCCAATAGGGTAGGTCCCAAAATATAGATTTCTTCTTCCACATGGGTGCGTGTTCGTCAGCGTCATTCGGAACAGATTTTCCGCCAGGACCCTTTCCAAAGATTACCTTCAAATCCTTGACCATATCATGTACATCATCACCAGTACGATGGCGAGGCTTCGTCCGGTGATCTGCCTCACCTTTGAAATGCTTTCCTTTCTTTCTTACGGGATGCCTGCTCAGAAGAAATCGACGATGTTCCAGGTACACATTCTTCTTATAGTTATCCAAATATATATTGTCGATATCATCCAAACAGTGCGTGCATGCGCGGTATCCTTTGTTTGTCTGTCCTGAAAGGTTACTGAGAGCAGGCCAATCATTAATGGTCACAAATAGCAATGCATGTAGGTCAAATTCCTCCTGTCCGTGCTCATCCCACGCACATACACCTTTTTCATTCCACGGATGTAAGAGTCCTTCAATTAATGGCCTTATGTACACATCAATGGCGTTCCGATTTCTTAGGGCCTTGTATGAGCATTGGCATCATAATGAACATCCGCTTCATGCACAACCAAGGAGGAAGGTTATACATACATAGAGTCACTAGACAGGTGCTATGATTGCTGCTCTGCTCCCCAAAAGGATTAATGCCATCTGCGCTTAGACCAAACCATATGTTCCTTGCATCACATGCGAAGTCCTCCCAGTACTTTCTCTTGATTTTTCTCCACTGCGACCCGTCAGCGGGTACTCTCAACTTCACCTCTTTCTTATGGTCTTCTCTGTGACATCACATCAACTTGGCATGTTCTTTGTTTTGGAACAAACATTTCAACCATGGTATTATAGGAGCATACCACATCACCTTGACATGAATCTTTTTCCTGGGGCGCTCGCCCACGACATCACTAGGGTCATCGCGACTGATCTTATAGAGCAATTCACCGCATACCGGGCACGCATTCAAATCCTCGTACTCACCGTGGTAGAGGATGCAGTCATTAGGTCATGCATGTATCTTCTGCACCTCTAATCCTAGAGGGCAGACATCCTTCTTTGCTTTGTACGTACTCTCGGGTAATTCATTGTCCTTTGGAAGCATCTTCTTTAACATTATCAGCAATTTTCCAAATCCCTTGTAAGATATACCATTCTTTGCCTTCCATTGCGGCAATTCCAGTGCGGTGCCTAGATTTTTCTTTTCAGCTTTGCAATTTGGGTACAACAATTTCTTATGGTCCTCTAACATGCGCTGCAACTTCAGCCTCTCCTTCTCAATTGCGCAGTTTCTCTTTGCATCGGCAATGGCCCGACCTAGATCATCAGCGGGTTCATCTGATGCCTCTTCTTCAGCTTATTCACGCATTGCCGGCTCAGCTTCTTCCCGCATTGCCGGCTCAGCTTCTTCCCTCATTGTTGTACCGTCGTATTCAGGGAACCCATGGCCAGGATAGCTGTCGTCGTCCTCTTCTTCTTCATTGTCTTCCATTATAACCCCTCTTTCTCCGTGCTTGGTCCAAACATTATAGTGAGGCATAAAACCGAACTCAAACAGGTGGACGCGAATGGTTTTTGACTTAGAATAATTCCGATCATTCTTACAACCAGCACATGGACAAAACATAAAACCATCTACCTGCTTGTTTGCCTCAGCCGCAAGCAGAAAAGTACGCACGCCATTAACGAACTGGGGAGAGCATCGGTCATCGTACATCCATTGCCGGCTCATCTTCATTACATAACATCGAAAAGACCAAATTAATACAAGTTCATACATAAAGTTCCATACACACTTATTCTCATAAAACAACATACAAACTCTCTAGTTAAAGCATTTAAATGCAACAACAAATGCTATCAAGATGGCAACTAATGTAACAATTGATCCAACCGCATAATGATACCAAGCCTCACTGTCAATGGCATATTTTCTAATCTTTCTAATCTTCAAGCACATTTTCTCCATCTTGATCTTGTGATCATTGACGACATCGGCAAGATGCAACTCCAATTCCATCTTCTTGTCCTCAATTCTTTTCAATTTTTCTTTCAAATACTCGTTTTCATTTTCAACTAAATTTAACCTCTCGACAATAGGGTCGGTTGAAATTTCCGGTTCACATACCTCCTAGATAAAAATATCTATGTCAACTTGATGGGCATAATTTTTCATAAACACGAAGTGCAACAAATAGTTATAAAAGAGAATATACCACATCCGAATCATAAATCGGACGAGGGCCGACGGGAACGGTTATCATAACCATGGCACTATGTATAACAAACAACGTACGGGTAAGATAATTATACAAGTAATTATATATCTAAATCACACAAAAACATGATTATATAGTTACTTGTATAATTATCTTACCCATACCTTGTCGCCGGAATGCTCGAGGGTTAATCTGGATCACACTGAAACCTGCGCTAATGCCACCAATACAGCATTGTAAAGCAATTCCAACTGAGTCCATGGTAAGAGAATAGGAGGCACAGGAAAACGAGACCACTAGGAAGAACTCCTTGGAGTCCTCAGAGGGGGAAAAGTGCACTGTGGATCCAAACTTTCTTGTCACCTAATCTGCAAGGGCTAGGCTTGGGGCAAAATCCCAATGCAGTAGACCCTCCATCCTGATCAAAGTTAGAGATCGCCATGGATTTTGGTGGAGCAGGTGGGGAGAGGGGGGAGGAGGGAGAGGGGAGCCATAAGTGTCGCCTGACTTCTCTTATCCGGTGCAATATGCGTTGTTGTTATCCCGTCTTTCAGAGTGGACGCTTGGTCTGAGGTCCTAGACACGATAATGGCCCCTTTACAGTTTTTGCAGGAGTCACGCGACGGTGAGTGTAGGAAATTTGTACCCGGAGCAGTAGAAATTCGACCACTACCCCTGCATTCCACCATTCGTTGCCTTAGACGAGCTTCTCTTTCAGCCATAAATCAGCCTTATGATCTCTGTAAATATCAATAAGAAGTGTTTGATTTTCCCGAAGAAAAACATCAGAACGTTTGTTCTAAAAACATGTCTCGCTGGTAGCTGCATTCCTAGTCTCCATTGTGTTTTTTTACAGACCAGCTAACAAAACTGTGCATCAGACAGAGGAACTAGCCGATCGATGAGTTCGCTCCGACTCCAACCAACCATATTGAAACCACACCATGGTGATCATTGTGCGTTGGCGGAAACGTCTTACCCATCCAGGGCGACGTGTTGCATGTTATATAGGCAGGGTGCGAGCCTGGCATACCGCGTACATAGTTTGTTGAGATACAACTTGTAAAGGAAGAAATACAAGAGATAAGAGATAAGAGATAAGCTAGGAATGAAGTTACAGAATATATCATATGTGTGCGCTAGCTACCTCAATATCTCTATAACATAATAATCTCTCAACCTTTGGTATGTCACGTATACCATGTGTTTAACAATCATCATCTTGTGCTTGTTGTGTATGTCGTACGTGTGCAAGCTAGCTAGCTAGTTGCAAGGATAATATATGTGCCCACACCCAAATAGTGGGGTGCATCTGGGTGACGAATTCAGAGTTCGCTGCAGCATGTCCTTTTGGTTCCAGAAACTGCACTGATCAGTGTATTCAGAATAGTGGAACAGAAAAAAGAAAGAAAAAAGACAATTTCATTGCAGTGCTATTATCAGGATCACAGAGAACCTTTCCAGCTTTCAGAATTTTACACCCCGAGGAGCAAGAACAAGAAAGTGCCTGCAATTTCTGTTGGAAATAGTTGGCATGCTGAATGTTGTTAGTTCAGATCAAAATTAATCGCAATAACAACATTTGTGCCGAGTCCTGACTGAACAATGCAAAGCTACTGACTGAGTCCTGACTGCCATTTTGCTATCATCAGATATTTGGAAGATAAAAATGGTACTGACAAATGCTAGCCATTTGATAACTAAGAGCAAAGCTTGCAGCTTCATTTTTGCCAATCCTGTTAAAACCCTGTGCATGCTTATTTTTCAAAATAAACCTCTCTGAACTACGATGGATCTTATATAAGAGTAAATTGCTAAACAGAATACCAAAAAAGGACCTGCTGTTGCACATAACCAACAAACAGGATTAGAAAGGGGGACACCAAGTGCTCAACTCCCACAGCAGAAGCCACCAAATCAGTGTTCATGTCAGATGCTTCATCTAAGAGAAATGCAGCTGGAAACGGTGAATTGAACTTGTGTCTGCTCAAACAAAACAGCAAAAGAAAAGGAAGGCAGCATATGTTCAAATCCTGAAAACAATGTAATGTGCAGAAGCTAGTTTTCTTCTTGTAGCGCTGTTGGATAAAATCTGAATTTTGTTCATACGTTACAAATTCATTTTCCTACTCCTTTGCCAGCAGTCAAAACAGCACAACTAGAAGCTCACAGAAAGAACCCGCTACGTTATGCATTTGTAGTAAGTTCATAGCCTAACAGAAACACAAGATCATCAACTCATTACTGGCAAGAACCACTGCCTTTTCATTTATACTTGGTGCATCATCATCCAAAAAAGAAATGGAAGACCATCAATCCATCGCAAGAACCCCTACAGGTAAATGCTTCATCCAGGAAGCACCACAGAGATGAATGCCAGAAGAGCGGCACTCCAACAGTTGGAGGCAACGATTTCAGAATTTCTGAATCATAGAACCATGAGGCCAGAACAGACAGGTTCCCCCTGCCTCGTCGACAAAACGGAGCAAGTTTTAGCTAGCAGAAGAAACACGAGAGCTGCTGAGTTTTCTCGACCTATATCTATCTATAGGCAAAAGTAGGCGTCCAGTTCTGCTGTCATTGTGTCCGAGGCCGCCGAACTTCTGAGGAGGTTTAACTATCAGGACTCCTGCTCTGATCTTTCCCTACTGTGAGTAGACATCCGGGTATCGCAGCTCATCATAGGCTGAATTAGCAGAAATAATAAGGCAGTTAGGCAGAATGCCAATAATAAATAACAATATAATGACAAGATCAAGAAGTGAAAACCTGAAACAATATAATATGCAAGGAATTAAGCTTTTATGCACTATCTATTGTAGGATACTATCTCTGCAAAGATGAAACGAGATGACTGAACTTGATTTGGCTTTTTAGGTTCCATAATTTCTACCAGCGGCAAAATGATACGAAATGGACGAACTAAATTATCTGAATCAAGAAAAGAAATGTGAAACCAGTAGTTTCTACTAGTTTCAGAGTTCAGACCTACATTTCCATTTACATCCACATGCAGTTCCCATTCAACCACTTTTACTTTTCTACAAGACTACAACAGTTTCAAACAAGTCCCAAGTCCTAACAAAACCTATCATACTAATATCATTTGTCCAAGCATGATCAGATTAGCACCTCACTAACTAAGACTGTACATAAAATGTTCATGCAGTAAACAGTATCTAATCCAACATACACTCTGTAGAACAGATTCAAGACCACCTGTACATTTTCAAAATAAAAATGAATAAAAAGACCAATAATACAGATCATGAACGAAACTTCAGTAAACTGTTTCTCAGACCAATAATAAAAGTTCAGTTAACTGTTTTCAGACAACAACAACTTCGGTAAACTGTTTTCTCAGACTATAACACTTTCAGTAAACTGTTTATGAAGCACAAGCAGACTAAAACAGATTCAGTAAACTGCTTCACTTGTTAGCACAATTAGGAGATCATTAGGATATGGGGAGTGGCTCTCACCGGGGGTCCCGGGCAGGTACACGACAATCTGGAGGGTCTCCCCGTTGCCGCCGTGGGGCAAATTCTTCATGAGCAGGGTCAAATGCCCGTACCGGCCCGCTCGGACGCGCATGGCAAACCCAAATAAGTCCAACGGGCGGCCGAGGAGGTTGCGCACGCGTTTCCTCAAGCTGTAGACAAGTCGCCCCTCGAAATGGAACTCCTCCCAGCCGTTGCCGTCCTCGGCGTAGCCCCCCTCGGCATTCGCTAGCACGAAGCGGATCATCCACCACACCCCTCGCTCTCGTCCTAACTTGACAGATAGCTCTTGGAGCAGAGTCTGCATTAAAGCGCAAGAAACAATGGTTATTCTGCAATCTGCCGAAAGCAATTCAAGAGGTATGAAGACTCTTACTGAAAACCAACTGCACAATCTCGGTGCAAATAAACGCCACCCAATTCGCGGAAAGCAATTCAAGAGGTATGCAGATCGGGGCATGGCGAACTCACCGGAATCGGGGCAGCAAAGCCAGGCTGAGGCATGTCCGCCCCCCTGAGGGGGATGGTCTGGACAGTCCAATGCATCATCGAGCTGATGTAGTCGATATCGTCGACGGTGACGCCGGTGAACCACCCGAGAAATTGGCCGGTGTGCTTGCTGTTGGCGTGGAGGTGGCGGCCCCTGGTGTCCCGGAGCAGGACGCTCGTGTTCCCGAGGCCGTTGTCAACGGCTTGCCACATGATGGCTGGCACCTCCGGCTGGTCGTAGTCGCGCTGCTCTGTACGGTACCCTCGGTGGACGACCGGCGCCCGCGTATCCGTGGCGGCGAGGTAGCGGCCGTAGGCGGCGCTGTAGAGCAGAAGGTAGGTCCCGCTATTACCCTGGTAGATGTGCACTCCCCACGCCGCTTTCAGCGACGCGCGGCGCTGATGGACGGAGATGCCCCTCCCGTCGCTGTCGGCGTGGAGGTACGTGCCGTGCACATTGTTGCGCAGCCACACAAATTGACCGTCGTAGAAGTGGTCCATAGGTCGCCGGCGCTGGAGAGCAGAGGCGGTGGGCGCTGCTGCGCGGTGGCGAGAGGTGGGTTTCTTGGCGCTCCGGCGAGCTCTGGTGGCTGTTGGTTGCGGCGGTTACGCTGGGCGCCAAGGCGAAGGCGGGGTATTTCAAGGTGCCTGACCCCATCGCCGTCCAGGGCCGCGGGCTTGGGCCTGCGGGCCGTTTCCTCGGCCCCGGCCCACGCTCCCGTACTCAGACGGGCCGCGACGGCGGCCGTGGTTGGCAGCACCTCTCCTTCCCTTTCTTCACTGGCGAGCCTCTCGCTCCGCTCTGCCCCAACGCGCCGTCGCCGCCACGATTCGACCGGCGGTCTTGCTCCCTCCTTGCAGTGCCCGAGCGCCCGCTCGTGCGCCGCCACCCCCGTCCGGCGCGAGGGGAGCGAGGCAGCGCGACGGCACCAAGGAGGAGAGCGAACCACCGCCAGATCCGGCGAGATGGCTAGGGTGTGGTGTTAGCGGCTTGCTGCTTGCTTCTGAGGAAGTGTTGGTCTGATGCTTTGCTGTCCTGTGCTCGCGTGTGGCCCTCCGCTGTCCTCTGCTCGCTTGTGATTTCGCAGTGTTGGAAATATTAAACTAGTGATGAGGGGTTGCTACTTGGTAAGGCCAACCTCACTGCCCGACCCAAATTGTCCGCGGACGTCCGTTTATGGTAAAATTCGGCCCAACACTACAAAATCATCCGCACATGTTCGTTTTGGTCCGGCCCGACCCTAAACCTGGAGCAAAGATGGGCGACAAATGCGTCTCGGCGGACACGTACGAACGCTCCCGTCGTCCGCTGCGTCCGCCTGTTGGCCCACAAATCAGTGAGACTGGCCCGGTCGCCCCGCGCCCGCCGCAGCCGTCCGGTCACGCCGCCGCTCGCCCCGCGCTCGCGCTGCTCCTGCTCCCGCCGCCCCTCGGAGAAGTACTTCTCCGGCCGTTCCCCGCCGTCTTCGCTTCATCGACCTCTGGGGGAGCTCCGCGGGCGCACAAGCAGCAGATGCCGGAGGAGCTTGGCGGGCGCAGCAACGATCTGGAGGAGCTCCACGGGCGCCTGGCAAGCACGTCCAGCACGGCAAGGGGCAGCGCGCGCGATGGCGAGCTCGTGGCGTGGGGGCGGGGAGCTCGGGGCGAGGCAGCGAGGCACGCTACTGCGACCTCGGGTCAAAACTGCGGCACACGCAGGCGGCGCGACTAGCTCAGGACGGGGAGGCGGCGCGCGTGGGGCGGGGCGGGGCGGCGACGAGCGCGGGTTGAGGCAGGGGTGCGCACGGCGAGGTCGCCGCGCAGCTGTGGCATGCGCGGGCGGTGCGGCGGCGAGCTCGGGACGGGGCTGGGGTGCGCGCGCGGGGGGGGGGGGGGGGCACGACGCGCTCGGGGCAGGGCTGGGGTGCGCACGCGGGGCGGCGACGAGCGCGGGTTGAGGCACGGGTGCGCAGGGCGAGGTCGCCGCGCAGCTGTGGCACGCGCGGGCGGTGCAGCGGCCAGCTCGGGACGGGGCTGGGGTGCGCGGGGAGGGGGGGCACGACGCGCTCGGGGCAGGGCTGGGGTGCGCACGCGGGGCGGCGATGAGCGCGGGTTGAGGCAAGGGTGCGCACGGCGAGGTCGCCGCGCAGCTGTGGCACGCGCGGGCGGTGCAGCGGCGAGCTCGGGACAGGGCTGGGGTGCGCGCGCGGGGGAGGGGGGCACGACGCGCTCGGTGCAGGGCTGGGGTGCGCACGCGGGGCGGGCCGCGGCAAGCTCGGGTCGAGGCAGGGACGCGCACGGCGAGCACGGGGCGGCGGCGCGCGCTGGGCCTGCGCGGCGAGGGAGTTCTGCTGCGGGGGCATGCGCGTTGACGAGCTTGGCGGCGGGGCGTGCGCACGGCAAGCTCGGCGGCAGGCCAGGCACGGGCGGCTTGCTTTGGCGAGTGCTGGGCGGTGGTGAGTTTGGGAGGACATTTTGGGGTCAAGGTTATGCATGCCGCGTTGGTCGCGGATGCGTCGGCCGACCGTCCGCCCCCAGATGTCTGCCCTTTTCGATACCCAAACGGACAAATGTCCACGTCCATTTGGGGTCTCGCGGTGGAGTTGGCCTAATACACCAGCTGGTTGTGGCCCAAGAGAGGAGGACGCTAGACAGCACAGAGAATTGACATCGCCGCTCGTTGAAACACGCCCTATTAGAGCATCTCTGGCCGCGTCCCCAACAGCCCTCTTGGGCGAATTTTTTCGCGCCGGCGCCGGAAACCCCCCCCCCCCAGTAGCGGCCCCAAGACATCGAAATCCACCGGCTCGGCCCTTTCTTGGGCCCGACAATCCCAGGTCGAAACCAGCGCACTGGGGGGCGCTTCGATGCTCCTTCGGAAGTGAAAACCGCATCTGGGCCACCACTGTCAGACGAAAACACATCTTGCATGTCCAGACCCCCCCCCCCCGCCGCCCCCGCGCAAGCCCTCCCCTCGCCATGCCGATCCCGGTACTGGCCATCCCCACCACCGCTAGATAGGCCATTCCCCTGCTGGAAAAGAGAGAGGGTTCCGCCGTGGCATCCTCCACCCCGTTCCTGGGCAAGCTTTTTGGAGCTCCGGCCGCGCAGGGCGGGATACCGGCGGTTGCGTGCCTACCATGTTCGCCAGGTGTTCGGCGATTTGTTAGCTCGACGATGGACTCGGACGACAAGGAGGCGCTCGCGGCACTGTTGGAGGAGGAAGCCAATGCCGACGCCTAGGACGAAGAGCATCTCACGGTCGTTGTGGCCCTGACCAGCCTGCTCGCGAGCTAATGCAAAGCCGCGGCTAGGTGGCTCGGCGCTGGGTCAGCTGAAGGAAAAGCAGAGGCATCGACTGGAAGACTATTGATTGCTCTATTCTGACTACTTCTCCGACGCTCCACTACAGGGCGACAAAGTATTTCGCCGCCGTTATCGGATGAGCTGAAAACTCTTCCTCAGGATTGTGAATTCCATCCGGGAGTTGAACAGTTACTTCAAGTTCAAGAAGGATTGCACTAGCACACCTGGATTCATCTCACTCCAGAAGTGCACGACAGCTATGAGGATGCTTGCATACGGAGCTCCCGGTGATTCACTGGAAGACTATGGGCGCATGGCCGAGTCCACGACCATTGAGTGTTTCTATAAATTCTGCAGGGCAGTGGTGGCAGTATTTGGACCGCAATACTTGCGATCACCCAATGCTGAAGACACTGCTCGGATCCTAGCACAGAATGCGGTAAGAGGATTTCCTGGGATGCTTGGAAGCATCGATTGCATGCATTGGAAATGGAAAAACTGTCCATTTGCTTGGCAGGGGATGTACAAAGGCGCCAAAGGCGGTTGCTGTGTGGTACTTGAGGCAGTTGCCACACACAACCTCTGGATTTGGCACTCCTTCTTTGGTATGCCAGGAACTCACAATGAAATCAACGTACTGCAGTGCTCCCCTGTCTTTGCAAAGCTTGTTGAAGGTCATTCTCCTCCGTTGAACTTCGAGGTTAATGGGCGGCACTACAACAAGGGATACTACTTAGCAGATGACATCTATCTGAAATGGTCCACATTTGTGAAGACTATCTCAAACCCTGTGCCAGGAGGCAAGAACTCTCACTTTGCGAAGGTTGAGGAGGCTTACAAGAAGGATGTCGAGCGGGCATTGGGTGTGCTCCAATCTCGATTTGTTGTTGTCCGGTACCCCACTCAGACCTGGTTAAAAGATCAAATGTGAGAGATCATGACTTGTTGTGTCATCTTGCACAACATGATCATTGAGAGCGAGTAGGAAGAGCCAGTGTTTGACACTAAACCATATTACAGGCAGGGTCCTCTTTCCCAAGTTGATCACCACCCGCCAACCTGGACTGCCTTCCTCAATATGCGTCAGGAGATTCGAGACCCACCGGTGCATCAACAACTGCAACAAGATCTGGTGGAGGACCTATGGAGGCTCAAGGGCAACGCCTAGCTCGGCGTGTGATGACCCACAAGTATATGGACTCAATTGTAGCCTTTTCGATAAGTAAGAGTGTCGAACCCAACGAGCAGCAGAAGGAAATGACAAGTGGTTTTCAGCGAGGTAATGTCTGCAGGTGCTAAAATTGTAAGTAGCGAAGTAGTTTGATAGCAAGATAATTTGTAACGAGCAAGTAAAATAGTAGTAACAAAAGTGCAGCAAGTAGCCCAGTCCTTTTGAGGCAAAGGATAGGCCAAAACGGTCTCTTATGATAAGCAAAGTGTTCTTGAGTGTACACGAGAATTTCATCTAGTCACTTGCATCATGTCTGCTTAATTCGTGTTTGCTACTTTGATAATTTGATATATGGGTGGACCGGTGGTTAGGTGCTGTTCTTACTTGAACAAACCTCCTACTTATGATTAACCCTCCCGCAAGCATCCGCAACTACGAGAAAAGTATTAAGGATAAATTCTAACCATAGCATTAAACTTGGATCCAATCGGTCCCTTATGGAATAGCGCATAAACCGGGGTTAAAGCTTCTGTTACTCTCGCAACCCACCATCTAATAACTACTCCAAAATGCATTCCCTTAGGCCCAAATATGGTGAAGTGTCATGTAGTCGACGTTCACATGACACCACACTACTGCAGGATGTTGCTAACACGACACTACGATCAGAGACCCTTCGAGAAACTGTGTGCGATGCAATAATCGCAAAAGGTGGTGTAAGAGAACCGTCTAAAATGTGCAAAATGTTTGCGATGATGGACGCATCAAACACGATTCAGATTTTAGTTGCGTGTGCGATGTAGGGCATACGGTTCAGTTCAATTAACTGTTTGCGATGAGGAGGAACAGAAGAAACGGGCAGCCAGATGAAGGCGTGTGCAATACACAGCATACGGTTTACTCGGATGAAATGTTTGTGATTAGGCAACACAAAAGAAACGGTCAGCCAGATCAAGGTGTGTGCGATATACAGCATGGGATTCACTCGGATGAACTGTTTGTGTTGGTACAAGAGAACAAAAATGGTTCAATATAACAAGATGTGTGTGATACGCGGCAAACAGGTCTGTAATCAGAAATGTGTGGGAAGATCGATAACAACACAGACGATTCCTGTTAACAAGCCGTGTGTGTTGTGAGCAAACGATTGCTGGTATACAATTGTGAGTGATTGATGAAATCATCACCGACGGGTTCCCTTGTTTAGTCCGTGTGCGATGTGATTTGCTATGTCTATAGAGCATCAAAATATATACTTAAAAATACAGCATTGCATAACCAAATTAAGAATACAATTACACAAGTGACTACACAGAAAACATTTTCACACACCAAAGTAAGCAATTACATGCATACTAAACTAGGAGAAACGAGGATATAATCATCTACTTCTTGTTGCGACGATGCTTGCCATTGCTCTGCTTCCAGCTGGATCTCTGGCCGTTTTGGGGAAGGAGACACTTCCTCATGTCAACGATCCGCCTACACATGTCGTAGCACGTGTACGCCTCCTTGGCCGCGTACACGACGTGAGCTTTGTCAAGTTTCTCCATCCAAGCCGAGTGCGAGGCACGCTTGTCGTTGTTGTAGGAATCCTTCATGTTTCTGTAGTAGAGGTCGATGATGGCCTCAGCGAGGTGAAACAGTGAGTCCGTCTCATGCTCCTTGCTACCCCAGATCTTGTATTGGCCCGGGATATCGACAAGATTCTGGCAGGCGATGCCCGAATTATTGAGCACCTTGACATCGTTGGTGATATCGACCGTAGTGAACATGTAGTGGGGGATGTTAACAAACCTGGTGAAACACTCGCAAGGCCTTGTGGCCAGGCAGTAGTGGTAGACGAGGACGTGGTGGCCCATGCACATCTGGGCAACGACGACCTTGGGACGAGATCCAACATGAGCGTGGGTGTGCTCGATGTTGACCCGACCACCTTGTACTTCTCGTCGGCAAGAAACAACTCCATGATGCGGATGGAGTGCTCCACCCAGACAGGGTGGTTGGTCTACACCACCGAGAGCTCCTCGATCCTTTGGTGGGTGTCCACCACGGCATTGATGGTGAACTGCTGCTCGTCATCGGCAACTGCTTGGAGCGCCATTGGAGCCGCGCAGGATACTCTCTAAGAATTTGTCGTGGTGGGTGTGCTTCTTGCAATGGTGGGGCACAATCAAAAGGTTGAAGAGACACAAGGGTTAAATAGCCGTTGTAACAAATGGGGGCCAGCCGGCCTGTAATTGTCACATCTTGTCACGGCATTCATAGTGGAGGATTCCAGTGCACGCTTGACAACACCCACACCGCAGTGAGGATTCCAGTCCACTCTTGACAACACCGCACCGCAGTTTGACCACGCGTGGGCTCAAAGAGGCGCCAAATGTATCGTCGGTGAGCTTATTCACACGCTACCCCATAGTTTACTGCGCAAGCTTCCCGCCCAGCTTGGTTTGCCACGCGTTGGCTAGAAGAGGGACAAATCATGGGCGTTTATTGGCAAAAAGCTTTGTAAAAACGAAGTGTGTGGAATGACTTCGGTCGTAAGTTTACCCATGGGTGATGAGGTCAAAGTTACAAAGAAGGGTGATGATGAACACTTGAGTGCGATAATTAATTCTGCGCTCTATAGGGCACACGGTGGCAGAAACCAACTATGTGCAATAATGTCCAAGATCGCAGTCGAGTTAGCTATACAGATTGTGTGTTGTGAGATCAACAAGGTAAACAAATTCGAGAATGGTTAATAAAATCAAATCTAAGACCATTGCATATTAAGTTCAAAATAGTGCTACCAATATACAAGTCTCATACGATGCCATTTCAACGATTGTACCACAAAGGCTCGAAATATTACAAGGTTCAAATTCCAGAGTTATATGGCTCAAATTCAAAGTTTACAAGGTTGAAACTGATATTCGAAATGAAATTCAGCTCATCAGCTGCAAACGCTTGCGCTGATCCGCTGAACATGGATATCAGAGAGGTTCAAACTAATATTACCACTTCTAAGTCTGGTTTCGAAACCTCACAATTTTTGCAAAGGGGTCAGCCACTTAGAAGTCATGTATGGGGTTGACACAATGAGTTCTGATTACTCTGTCATCTGAAGTTCCAAAATGAAATTCAGCATTTTTGGGGCATATTCCATTCTGCCACAGGCGTCGGTGCTGATCAACAAACCATTCATTTTTCCGAAATAAATGTAGGGCACACCTCAATACCTTCAGCACCCTTGCTTTGACAACAAAGAACCCGGCGAATATAATCTCCAGTAAGGTCCCTCGGTAGGAGTTCGAAGTAATTTTTGAGAGATGTAGATCTAGGCATTCGACGTGATTGTTATATTGTATCACATTATCCACCACTGGGCCTAATCTTATCTGCAAAAGAAGAAAATGTGTTAGTGCCTAGATGTAGTTTTGAACACTACTACATGCCTATTTGGTTTGCAGGATTTGTAAAATGCACTAACATGCCATCTTCGATCTGACATGATTAACATGGGCATTAACATGCCATCTTTCATCTTCACAAGATGTTGGAGTGGATGAAAAGTTCCCTAAGAAAACTAGTATAGATGAATCCAAAGGAGAAATGCATATGGATTGTAACCATATGGATCAAGCATTGTCATTGTAAACTTGAAAAAGGAGACATGTATGTACTGAAATCCTCCAAAGAATCCTTCAGAAATCATCATAGTACATTGTTATTGTAAACTTGGAAAAAGGTGTCACAAATTGAACTCCCTTATGGTTAACATTTAACAGGAAAGGAACATCACCTCGATATATAGCTTCTCCAGGCACGGAAAGCATCTCAGGAAAGTGACAACTTGCTCCAGGTTGGGGCCGATCGATTCTAGTGCCAAGACCTTCACTGTGTGCAGTTTTGCGGTCAGGCTTGTCGGAATCATTTTCTGAATGACAGACGAACAAACATCTTCAAAATTAGAAGTAATGTTAATTTGTAGAAGGAGAGGTAGACGATGACTGTTGTACCTGAACGGGTGTGGATCCAATAACAAGTTCGGAGTATTTTTCAGATGAGAAGCCCAACATTGTCAATTTCGGCGCAGAAATGACATTGATTCTTGTTGGACCTACTTGATCAAGTACAAGTAATCTCTCAAGTGCAGGTGTGCCCTCAGTTACCATACCATGGTACACATCTTGTGATGTCTTCCTGCCGAACCAGCAACACACACAAATAGTCTGGAGAGTCATGGAGGTGATGTGAAATGTACTCAACCCATTGATCGCCTGAAGACGAAGGTACTCGAGTGTAGTACAACCACGGAGCAGGTGCTCCATGTCACCATTTGAGAGGCAGACGGCGACGAGCTAGAGGTGCTTCTGTCGTGGTAGAATAAGAGCGGGCGCATCATTAAGGGGGGATGGCAGTTCCTAAACTTGGCAACACGCAGCATGGGTGCGGGACGGAGTGCGGATGTTGGTAGCGAGCGCATATGACCATCATCAAAAGTGAGCTCCTCGAGCTGATCTAGGGCGTGGGATCCAAACCAGTCATCAAGCTTGGCTTGGTCCCTACCGTTGGAACGGAACTTGCCCATTCTAAGGGCTCTGGTTGGGCCAGGGTGATTATCGAGGATCTTGGAGAACGCATCCAAGCTTTTAAGATAGCCATGGCAGAACTTGTGGGTGTTGATGAGGTCGAGAGGGGTGAATTTCCATAGGGGGCGCCACCACCGGGAAAGGACGGTTGTCCGCGCCCCACATTTGATTGGGTGGAGGGAGACGATGACTGTCAACATATCGATATGTCTCCAACGTATCTATAGTTTTTTATGTATTCATGCCATGTTTACAATATTTTTACATGATTTTGGTATGATTTGATTAGAACTAACTCAGAATGACGATGTTTTCAGCAGAACTACCGTGGTGTTGTTTTTGTGCAGAAAAAAAAGTTCTCAGAATGCGCTGAAAATCAATGGAGATTTTTTCTGGAAAATATAAAAAACACTGGACCGAAGAGTTATCGAAGGGGAGTCCCATGGGCCCCACGAGGGTGGAGGGCGCGCCCCCTGCCTCATGGACTCTCCCTGGGGCCCCTGACTTGTTCTCGATGTCAACCTCTCCTATAAATCCCCAAACCTCCAGAACATAACCTAGATCGGGAGTTCCGCTGCCGCAAGCCTCTGTAGCCACCAAAAACCAATTGGGACCCTGTTCCGGCACCCTGCCAGAGGTGAATCCATCACCGGTGGCCATATTCATCATCCCGGTGCTCTCCATGACAAGGAGGGAGTAGTTCACCCTCGGAGCTGAGGGTATGTACGAGTAGCTATGTGTTTGATCTCTCTCTCTCTCTCTCTCTCTCTCTCTTGTGTTCTTGATTTGGCACGATCTTGATGTACCGCGAGCTTTGCTACTATAGTTGGATATTATGATGTTTCTTCCCCTCTACCTCTTGTAATGGATTGAGTTCTCCCTTTGTAATTATCTTATCGGATTGAGTCTTTAAGGATTTGAGAGCACTTGATGTATGTCTGCGTGGGATACCCGTGGTGACAATGGGGTATTCTATTGATTCACTTGATGTATGTTTTGGTGATCAACTTGCGGGTTCCGTGACCTTGGGAATCTATGCATAGGGGTTGGCACACGTTTTCATGTTGACTCTCCGGTAGAAACTTTGGGGCATTCTATGAAGTTCTTTGTGTTGGTTTGAATAGACGAATCTGAGATTGTGTGATGCATATCGTATAATCAAACCCGCGGATACTTGTGGTGACATTGGAGTATCTAGGTGACATTAGGGTTTTGGTTGATGTGTGTCTTAAGGTGTTATATTACTACGAACTCTAGGGTTGTCTGTGACACCTATAGGAATAGCCCAATGGATTGATCGGAAAGAATAATTTTGAGGTGGTTTCGTACCCTACAATAATCTTTTCGTTTGTTCTCCGCTATTAGTGACTTTGGAGTGACTCTTTGTTGCATGTTGAGGATTGTTATATGATATAATTATGTTATCATTGTTGAGAGAACTTGCACTAGTGAAAGTATGAACCCTAGGCCTTGTTTATAAGCATTGCAATACCGTTTTCGCTTAATTTTGTTACTTGCTACCTTGCTGTTTTGATATTTCCAGATTACAATAACTTACATGTATCATTCATATTGCACTTGTATCACCATCTATTCACCGAACTAGTGCACCTATACAATTTACCATTGTATTGGGTGTGTTGGAGACACAAGAGACTCTTTGTTATTTGGTTGCAGGGTTGTTTGAGAGAGACCATCTTCATCCTATGCCTCCCACGGATTGATAAAACTTAGGTCATCCACTTGAGGGAAATTTACTACTGTCCTACAAGCCTCTGCACTTGGAGGCCCAACAACGTCTACAAGAAGAAGGTTGCGTAGTAGACATTAAGCTCTTTTTTGGCGCCGTTGCCGGGGATGTTAGTGCTTGAAGGTATATCTTTAGATCTTGCAATTGAATCTTTTCGTTTCTTGTTTTTATCACTAGTTTAGTCTATAATATAAAAATAAAAAAATGGAATTGAGGGTGCCTCATATGCTTCATCTTTTAATGTGTTTCGTGAAAATGATGAAAATGACAATTGTGCTCAAGTGCTAGAAAAAGAAGTCTATAAAATGTTTGGCACTAAGTATTTGAATGATGACAATGATTGCAGTGTTATTAGTGTGAATTCCTTGAATATCCATAATGCTAATGATAGGCAAAGCTACAAGCTTGGGGATGCCATATTTGATGAGTATGATATTTTTAGTCCCGCAAGTTTTGATGAGAATCTATCTATCTATCTTCTATCTATTATATACTTAAAACGATAGAAAACGAACGGTGATGACTTGACACTTTATAAACTAGGACGTATGAACGGTGGATATTAGATAAGTAATATACGTAATAAAAACTGAGACAGATTGATTTTGATAGCAACAGTATATTAGGCAACGTAGAAACTGAGGACCACACAATGGTTCCCTACCGGATTAGGCAAGTGCTACACACCAAAAAGGAAAACTGAAACGGACTATGGTCAAACACGACAAGTAGAAAAAGAAAACAAATGGCCTCCGGAAGATGAAAACAAGAGACATGCACTAAAAACTTTTAAGGAAAGGCATACACTGATTCCTCTTTTTTTATAGGGGGCGTACACGCACTCTTCCATTGCAAATAAAGAATATAGACAGGCTAGAATCACCGGCCACACAGGAGACGTACACGGCCGTGCTCTTGAATCAGAAAAATCATGGAGAAGCCCTAAACAAATCGGATCTGAAAAAAGGCTACACTAATTTCATGAAAAAAGGCTAACACGACTCCCTCCTTTCCAAAATAGATGACCAATTTTATATTAAAGTTAGTACAAAGTTGAGTCATCTATTTTGAAACGGAAGGGGTATGTCTTTGTGCCACCCGTAAAAAGAACGTACACTGTTAAAAAAATGTACGTCTTTATGTGCCCTCAAAAAATATACGTCTTTTCAACCAAAAGCTAAAATGCCTTTATGAAATTTGGTATAAAAAATATTAGCAATTTGGAATTCCTGTAGATTCCACAGAAATCAACGAAGTGAGCTAAATTTTGTAATACTTTTACATTAACGGGCAATTTTTGTGTAAGAAAATCAACCTGAAACTAAAATGTGATAAAACTATAATAATATTCTAACTTTGACTTTTATTTTGAAGGATCAGTATTGATGTAAGATAATAATATGCATGAGTTTAATAAGATAATAAAAGAGAATAAACCTGAGTGGCTCATGTACATATGAATATGTAATAGTTGTGGCCGGACGTATCGTACTCGAAAAGTAAAATAATCCGAACAACAAAGAGTGGAGTGTCAAAAATTAATCTCTAACTTTTTTCATGGTACAAAATATATGTCAATTCAAAACAACACAATATTCATAAACAACAATTATTACCATAAGCTGATGTTCTTAGAATTTAGATGAATTTAGATAATAATTATGTTGCCTTCGATGCCCAAGTGATGTAATGTTTCTTATTGAACATTGTATGCTCATGAGAGCTCGGCGTACCGGTTGAGATTCAATCTGTTTCACAACCGGGCACAACCAAGTGGTGACGTGAGCAACCCAAGCCTATACATTAAAGTATACGAACTGTCATGCATCTGAGAAATGAATCTGGATGTAACCAAAAGACAAACATCTATTCGTTACTTAGCATTATGTTAGCTTCCCCTGATCAAGAAATAAGTAGCATTTGATGGTTTTCATATAAAAAAAATCTGTAACATCGCAATTAATTTGATAATATTAATTTGGCATTGTGAATGTTGATATTTTTTCTATAAATATGGACAAAGTAGAGATGCTTCGACTTCGAACATAACTTATATGCAAACCAGGAAGGACCGAAAGGAGTACGCTCTTACTTATATTGAGGTGAAGGCAAAATAGGAAAGACAACACAAGAATGACAAAAGATGACCTACAGTGAGAGTGATGAGAGAATGTTCCAGCAAAAAGTTTATCAAAATAATACAAAGTATGTAATTATAAATTCATTTGTGGTAAAACTATGGAAGTAAAGTCAAAAATAAAATATAAATGGTCATATTGAACTATACATGATGATGCTAGGAAAGATGTTTTTCAACTTTACATTACACATCTTATTCAATGGCCAAACAATATATGATGGTGCTTTAGACCTTGAAGGCAAAAGAAATACCATTGCAGTACATTCACAGAGAAGGCAGGTGGACTAGGAGAGCTTCCGGTTCAGATACAAACTATCTATGCTTCTATTTAGTTCTTGGTGAACACAAATTCTATAAGTACTATTGGTACAAAGAGGACACTGTGGTGGAAGGAGTGCAAGAGGAAAAATTAGAGACCTACATAGAAGTTATTATCTTACATACCAAGCCGCAACTTCACCGAAATCTGTAATTTGTTGTCGATACTTACCCTAAATGAAATTATTTTTACCAAGTGCAATCATAATTTCATAAGACGTATACCTTTGCTATAATGATAGGACAAAGTATGTGAGATCATTTTTTAATTGAAAACGAAACAAAATATAATGCTACATATGAAATCTAGCCGCGCAAATGTGTGGGATAGACTACTAGTATTTATAATGATGAAAGCATGCCTCCGATCTATGATGATTATATTGATGAAAGTGGGTTTGGAAGAGTATCAATTTTATGTAGTAGTGATCCCACTATTTTGGAGGGTGTTGAATCTTTTCACAGTATTGATAAAAGTGGATTTGGAGAGGTCTATGAAGCTGTTTGTGTTGACTCTCCGGTAGAAACTTTGGGGCACTCTATGAAGTTCTTTGTGTTGGTTTGAATAGATGAATCTGAGATTGTCTGATGCATATCGTATAATCAAACCCGCCGATACTTGTGGTGACATTGGAGTATCTAGGTGACATTAGGGTTTTGGTTGAGGTGTGTCTTAAGGTGTTATTTTACTACGAACTCTAGGGCTGTCTGTGACACCTATAGGAATAGCCCAATGAATTGATCGGAAAGAATAACTTTGAGGTGGTTTCGTACCCTACAATAATCTCTTCGTTTGTTCTCCGCTATTACACTACAGGAAACAGCTAGTTTGCCGTCTGGCATGTACAGACGGCAAAGAAGTAAATACAGACGGCAAAGAGTTTGCTGTCAACTCGCTGACGGCAAACTCAGACGACAAAGATAAGTCGGCAAAGAGTAATTTGCCGTCAGCTTTTTGTCAGACAGACGACAAAGATTTTGCCGTCAGCCATACTACTTTTTTTACCGTCAGTCAATTTTGTTAACAGTAGGCAAAATCGGCATCTTTGCCGTTAGCGATTCCCCCTCTTTGCCGTCTCCCCTCAGATCCACAGACGGCAAACATTTTCTTTAAACAAAAAAATATAGTTGCTCGTTTCTATTCCTGTTCGTTCGGTGTTTTCGTTCGTTCTTTGGAGTTTTTGTTCGTTCGTTGGAGCAGCAGCTGACAAGGCGCGAGGTCGGGGCTGGGCCACCGCATCTATCGCCGAGGCACGAACACGCGTGAGGCAGAGGGCGGCATCTTCTTTTGCTCGAAGCTGGAACAGGGCGAGGCGACGAGGAGGCCGTCATTTGGGCTGGAATAGGGATCGACGATGTCGCGTAATTGGAACGGGCAGAGGACGGCGAGAACCTCCGGATCCGGACGAAAACAGAGTTGGAGCGGCCGACGGCGAAGCAAATGGCAGGTGGGCGTGGATCTGATGAGGGGCAGCCATGGTTAGCCTCATGTACAAGCAAGGGAGAGAAAGAGACCAGGGGGAGGGAGAGAAGCTACGCGAGAGAGGGGGTTACCGGAGTGGTGGCCTGTGGCGGTGCAGCGGCGGCGGCCGGTACGGCGAGCGGCGGCGTCAGCCTGTGCGGGGAGCGGCTGTGCCGGCCGGTGGGGCGAGCGGCGTGGGCCTCCTATACTGCGAGAAATAGAAAGGGGGTGGGGGAGCTGAGGCGGCGGTCGGTGGGGTGAGTTGGGGTGGCGGCCGGTGGGGTGAGCAGCGCCGGCGGCCGGTGGGGCGAGCAGCGCCGTCCTGTGATGCGAGAGAGAGAGGAGGGGGATCGAGCGGTGGTTGAGAGAGAGAGACGACAGAGGGGTGGGTACGTGAGAGAGAGATCGTGGTGGATAAGGCAGAGAGAGGTGGGCCCTGGAGAGAGATCGTGGTGTGGGTGACTTCGGCAGAGAGATCGTGGCGTGTGGATCAGATGGTGCCACCTCATCGATCCGCGTGATCGATCCGTGGGGTTGTGCTTTCTCTTTGCCGTCTGCTATTATTTTACAGATGGCAAAGAGCTAAATTTGCCGTTTGTAAAATAAACCGCAGACGGCAAAGACTTTGTCGTCTGCTTTTTAATTTACGGACAGCAAAGCCAGCTCTTTGCCGTCTGTAAAAAAAATAGCAGACGGCAAAGTGTCTTTGCCGTATGTGTATACTTCAACAGACGGCAAAGTATGTCTTTGCCGTCAGTTGTTCTTCGCCGTCAGTCACTGTCGGAAAAATTGCTCTTTGCCGTCTACCCCGACGAAATGCTGACGGCAAAGAGCAGTACTGACGGCAAATCTCCTGTTTCCTGTAGTGTTAGTGACTTTGAAGTGACTCTTTGTTGCACGTTGAGGGATTGTTATATGATCTAATTATGTTATCATTGTTGAGAGAACTTGCACCAGTGAAAGTATGAACCCTAGGCCTTGTTTATAAGCATTGCAATACCGTTTTCGCTCACTTTTGTTACTTGCTACCTTGCTGTTTTTATATTTTCAGATTACAAAAACCTATATCTATCGTCCATATTGCACTTGTATCGCCATCTCTTCGCCGAACTAGTGCACCTATACAATTTACCATTCGATTGGGTGTTGGGGACACAAGAGACTCTTTGTTATTTGGCAGGGTTGTTTGAGAGAGACCATCTTCATCCTACGCCTCCCATGGATTGATATACCTTAGGTCATCCACTTGAGGGAAATTTGCTACTGTCCTACAAACCTCTGCACTTGGAGGCCCAACAACGTCTACAAGAAGAAGGTTGCATAGTAGACATCAAGCTCTTTTCTGGCACCGTTGTCGAGGAGGTTAGTGCTTGAAGGTATATCTTTAGATCTTGCAATTGAATCTTTTCGTTTCTTGCTTTTATCACTAGTTTAGTCTATAAAAGAAAACTACAAAATAATGGAATTGAGGGTGCCTCATGTGCTTCATCTTTTTAATGTCTTTCGTGAAAATGATGGAAAGGACAATTGTGCTCAAGTGCTAGAAGAAGAAGTCTATCAAATGTTTGGCACTAAATATTTTAATGATGAGCATGATTGCAATGTTATTAGTGTGAATTCCTTGAATATCCATGATGCTAATGATAGGCAAAGCTACAAGCTTGGGGAAGCTATGTTTGATGAGTATGATATTTTTAGTCCCCCAAGTTTTGATGAGAATATTTATTATGATGAAAGCATGCCTTCGATCTATGACGATTATATTGATGAAAGTGGTTTTGGAAGAGTATCAACTTTATGTAGTAGTGATCCCACTATTTTGTAGGGTGTTGAATCTTTTCACAATATTCATAAAAGTGGATTTGGAGAGGTCATGACTTTATTTAGTGATGAATCTACTACTTCAGAAGAGGTTCCAATTGATTATGAGAACAAAGTTGCTATCTATGATGATTATTGTGATGAGATGTATGCTATAAAGAATAATGATAACCATGAAACTTGTCATCATGATTTTAATTTTTAATTAGATTATGCCTCACATGATAGTTATTTTGTTGAGTTTGCTCCCACTACTATACATGAGAAGAAATTTGCTTATGTGGAGAGTAATAAAAATTCTATGCTTATGCATCATGAAAATAGTGCCTTATGTGATAGTTATATTGTTGAATTCATTCATGATGCTACTGAAATTTATTATGAAGGAGGAACATATGCTTGTTGGAATTGCAATAATATCAAGTTTCCTCTCTATGTGTTGAAAATCTTGAAGTTATGCTTGTTTTGTTTTCCTATGCTAGTTGATTCTTGTTCCCATAAGTTGTTTGCTCACAAAATCCCTATGCATAGGAAGTGGGTTAGACTTAAATGTGCTAGTCATATTCTTCATGATGCTCTCTTTGTGTTTCAATTCTTATATTTTATGTGAGAATCATTGTGTTGGGGAACGTAGTAATTTCAAAATTTTCCTACACACACGCAAGGATCATGGTGATGCATAGGAACGAGAGGGGAGAGTGATGTCCACGTACCCTCGTAGACCGAAAGCGGAAGCGTTAGAACAACATGGTTGATGTAGTCGTACGTCTTCACGATCCGACCGATCCAAGTACCGAACGTACGGCACCTCCGAGTTGAGCACACGTTCAACTCGATGACGATCCCCGGACTCCGATCCAGCAGGGTGTCGGGGAAGAGTTCCGTTAGCACGAAGGCGTGGTGACGGTGATGATGTTCTACCGATGCAGGGCTTTGCCTAAGCACCGCTATGATATAACCGAGGTGGAATATGGTGCAGGGGGGCACCGCACACGGCTAAGGAACAATCACGAAGATCAACTTGTGTGTTATGGGGTGCCCCCTTGCCCCTGTATATAAAGGAGGGAGGAGAGGGGGCCAGCTAAGGGGGTGGCGCGCCCTAGGGGGGGAGGCCAACCCCAACCGGGAGTAGGACTCCCCCCTTTCCTATTAGGAGTAGGAGAGGGAAGGAAGAGGGGGGAGAGAAGAAGGAAAGGGGGGCCGGCCCCCTCCCAATTCGGATTGAGCTTGGGGGGGGGGTGCCCCCTCCTTTGCTCCTTCTCCCTCCATTCCACTAAGGCCCAATAAGGCCCATATACCTCCCGAGGGGTTCCGGTAACCTCCCGGAGATCCGGTATTGTCCCAATCTCACCCGGAACCTTTCCGGTGTGCAAATATAGTCGTCCAATATATCGATTTTTATGTCTCGACCATTTCGAGACTCCTCATCATGTCCGTGATCATATCCGGGACTCCGAACAACCTTCGGTACATCAAACTCATAAACTCATAATAAAATTGTCATCGTAATGTTAAGCGTGCGGACCCTACGGGTTCGAGAACTATGTAGACATGACCTAGAACTATTTCCGGTCAATAACCAATAGCGGAACCTGGATGCTCATATTAGCTCCTACATATTCTACGAAGATCTTTATCGGTCAAACCGCATAACAACATACGTTGTTTCCTTTGTCATCGGTATGTTACTTGCCCGAGATTCGATCGTCGGTATCCAATACCTAGTTCAATCTCGTTACTGGCAAGTCTCTTTACTCATTATGTAATGCATCATTCCGTAACTAACTCATGAGCTACATTGCTTGCAAGGCTTATAGTGATGTGCATTACCGAGAGGGCCCAGAGATACCTCTCCGACAATCGGAGTGACAAAACCTAATCTTGAAATATGCCAACTCAACATGTACCTTTGGAGACACCTGTAGAGCTCCTTTATAATCACCCAGTTACGTTGTGACGTTTGGTAGCACACAAAGTGTTCCTCCGGTAAACGGGAGTTGCATAATCTCATAGTTATAGGAACTTTGTATAAGTCATGAAGAAAGCAATAGCAATATACTAAACGATCACGTGCTAAGCTAACGGAATGGGTCAAGTGAATCACATCATTCTCCTAATGATGTGATCCCGTTAATCAAATGATAACAACATGTCTATGGTTAGGAAACATAACCATCTTTGATTAATGAGCTAGTCAAGTAGAGGCATACTAGTGACATTAAGTTTGTCTATGTATTCATACATGTATCATGTTTCCGGTTAATACAATTATAGCATGGATAATAAACATTTATCATGATATGAGGAAATAAATAATAACTTTATTATTGCCTCTAGGGCATATTTCCTTCAGTCTCCCACTTGCACTAGAGTCAATAATCTAGATTACACAGTAATGATTCTAACAACCATGGAGTCTTGGTGCTGATCATGTTTTGCTCGTGGAAGAGGCTTAGTCAACGGGTCTGCAACATTCAGATCCGTATGTATCTTGCAAATCTCTATGTCTCCCACCTGGACTTGGTCCCGGATGGAATTGAAGCGTCTCTTGATAGGTCCTCTTGTGAAATCTGGATTCCTTTGCCAAGGAAATTGCACCAGTATTGTCACAGAAGATCTTCATTGGTCCCGATGCACTAGGTATGACACCTAGATCGGAAATGAACTCCTTCATCCAGACTCCTTCATTTGCTGCTTCCGAAGCAGCTATGTACTGCACCAACTGACAGCTCCACCGTTCAATATAAACACGTATCCGGTTTGCGATTTAGAATCGTCCAGATCAGTGTCAAAGCTTGCATCGACGTAACCATTTACGACTAGCTCTTTGTCACCTCCGTAAACGAGAAACATATCCTTAGTCCTTTTCAGGTATTTCAGGATATTCTTGATCGCAGTCCAGTGACCCACTCCTGGATTACTTTGGTACCTCTCTGCTAAACTTATTGCTAAGAATACATCAGGTCTGGTACACAGCATTGCATACATGATAGAGCCTATGGCAGAAGCATAGGGAACATCTTTCATTTTCTCTCTATCTTCTGCTGTGGTCGGGCATTGAGTCTGACTCAACTTCACACCTTGTAATACAGGCAAGAACCCTTTCTTTGCCTGATCCATTTTGAACTTTTTCAAAACTTTATCAAGGTATGTGCTTTGTGAAAGTCAAATTAAGCGTCTTGATCTATCTCTAAAGATCTTGATGCCCAATATGTAAGCAGCTTCATCGAGGTCTTTCATTGAAAAACTTTTATTCAAGTATCCCTTTATGCTATCCAGAAATTCTATATCATTTCCAATTAATAATATGTCATCTACATATAATATCAGAAATGCTACAGAGCTCCCACTCACTTTCTTGTAAATACAGGCTTCTCCAAAAGTCTGTATAAAACCATATGCTTTGATCACACTATCAAAGCGTTTATTCCAACTCCGAGATGCTTGCACCAGTCCATAAATGGATCGCTAGAGCTTGCACACTTTGTTAGCAACTTTTGGATCGACAAAACCTTCTGGTTGCATCATATACAACTCTTCTTCCAGAAATCCATTTAGGAATGCAGTTTTGACATCCATTTGCCAAATTTCGTAATCATAAAATGCGGCAATTGCTAACATGATTCGGACAGACTTAAGCATCGCTACGGGTGAGAAAGTCTCATCGTAGTCAACCCCTTGAACTTGTCAAAAACCTTTCACAACAAGTCGAGCTTTGTACACAGTTACATTACCATCAGTGTCAGTCTTCTTCTTGAAGATCCATTTATTCTCGATGGCTTGCCGATCTTCGGGCAAGTCAACCAAAGTCCATACTTTGTTTTCATACATGGATCCCATCTCAGATTTCATGGCTTCAAGCCATTTTGCGGAATCTGGGCTCATCATCGCTTCCTCGTAGTTCGTAGGTTCGCCATGGTCAAGTAACATGACTTCCGGAATAGGATTACCGTACCACTCTGGTGCGGATCTTACTTTGGTAGACCTACGAGGTTCAGTAGTAACTTGATATGAAGTTTCATGATCAATATCATTAGCTTCCTCACTGATTGGTGTAGTTGTCACAGGAACCGGTTCTTGTGATGAACTACTTTCCAACAAGGGAGAAGGTACAGTTACCTCATCAAGTTCTACTTTCCTCCCACTCACTTTTTTCGTGAGAAACTCCTTCTCTAGAAAGGATCCGAATTTAGCAACGAAAATCTTGCCTTCAGATATGTGATAGAAGGTGTACCCAATAGTCTCTTTTGGGTATCCTATGAAGACACATTTCTCCGATTTGGGTTCGAGCTTATCTGGTTGAAGTTTCTTCACATAAGCATCGCAGCCCCAAACTTTAAGAAACGACAACTTTGGTTTCTTGCCAAACCACAGTTCATAAGGCGTCGTCTCAACGGATTTTGATGGTGCCCTATTTAACGTGAATGTGGCCGTCTCTAAAGCATAACCCCAAAACGATAGCGGTAAATCAGTAAGAGACATCATAGATCGCACCATATCTAGTAAAGTACAATTACAACGTTCGGACATACCATTTCGTTGTGGTATTCCGGGTGGCGTGAGTTGCGAAATTATTCCGCATTGTTTCAAATGTAAACCAAATTCGTAACTCAAATATTCTCCTCCACGATCAGATCGTAGAAATTTTATTTTCTTGTCACGATGATTTTCCACTTCACTCTGAAATTCTTTGAACTTTTCAAATGTTTCAGACTTGTGTTTCATCAAATAGATATACCCATATTTTCTCAAATCATCTGTGAAGGTGAGAAAACAAGGATACCCGCCACGAGCTTCAATATTCATTGGACCACATACATCAGTATGTACGATTTCCAATAAATCAGTTGCTCGCTCCATAGTTCCAGAGAACGGCATTTTAGTCATCTTGTCCATGAGGCACGGTTCACAAGTACCAAGTGATTCATAATCAAGTGATTCCAGAAGTCCATCAGTATGGAGTTTCTTCGTGCGCTTTACACCGATATGACCTAAACGACAGTGCCACAAATAAGTTGCACTATCATTATCAACTTTGCATCTTTTGGCTTCAACATTATGAATATGTGTAACACTACTATCGAGATTCAATAAAAATAGACCACTCTTCAAGGGTGCATGACCATAAAAGATATTACTCATATAAATAGAACAACCATTATTCTCTGATTTAAATGAATAACCGTCTCACATCAAACAAGATCCAGATATAATGTTAATGCTTAACGCTGGCACCAAATAACAATTATTTAGGTCTAAAACTAATCCCGATGGTAGATGTAGAGGTAGCGTGCCGACCGCGATCACATCGACTTTGGAACCATTTCCCACGCGCAACGTCACCTCGTCCTTAGCCAATCTTCGCTTAATCCGTTGTCCCTGTTTCGAGTTGCAAATATTAGCAACAGAGCCAGTATCAAATACCCAGGTGCTACTGCGAGCATTAGTAAGGTACACATCAATAACATGTATATCACATATACCTTTTGTTCACTTTGCCATCCTTCTTATCCGCCAAATACTTGGGGCAGTTCCGCTTCCAATATCCAGTCTACTTGCAGTAGAAGCACTCAGTCTCAGGATTAGGTCCAGATTTGGGTTTCTTCTCTGGAGCAACAACTTGCTTGCTGTTCTTCTTGAAGTTCCCCTTCCTCTTCCCTTTACCCTTTTTCTTGAAACTGGTGGTCTTATTGACCATCAACATTTGATGCTCCTTCTTGATTTCTACCTTCGCAGCTTTTAGCATTGCGAAGAGCTCAGGAATAGTCTTGTCCATCCCTTGCATGTTATAGTTCATCATGAAGCTCTTGTAGCTTGGTGGCAGTGATTGGAGAATTCTGTCAATGACACTATCATCAGGAAGATTAACTCCCAGTTGAATCAAGTGATTATTATACCCAGACATTTTGAGTATATGTTCACTAACAGAACTATTCTCCTCCATCTTACAAATATAGAACTTATTGGAGACTTCATATCTCTCAATCTGGGCATTTGCTTGAAATATTAACTTCAACTCCTGGAACATCTCATATGCTCCATGACGTTCAAAACATCGTTGAAGACCCGGTTGCAAACCGTAAAGCATGGCACACTGAACTATCGAGTAGTCATCAGCTTTGCTCTGCCATACGTTCTTAACGTCGTCAGTTGCATCTGCAGCAGATCTGGCATCTAGCGGTGCTTCCAGGACGTAATTCTTCTGTGCAGCAATGAGGATAATCCTCAGGTTACGGACCCAGTCCCTGTAATTGCTACCATCATCTTTCAGCTTAGCTTTCTCAAGGAACACATTAAAATTCAAAGGAACAACAACACGAGCCATCTATCTACAACAAACATAGACAAGCAAAATACTATCAGGTACTAAGTTCATGATAAATTTAAGTTCAATTAATCATATTACTTAAGAACTCCCACTTAGAAAGACATCTCACTACTCATCTAAGTGATCACGTGATCCAAACCAACTAAACCATGTTCGATCATCACGTGAGATGGAGTAGTTTCAATGGTGAACATCACTATGTTGATCATATCTACTATATGATTCACGTTCGACCTTTCGGTCTCCGTGTTCCGAGGCCATATCTGTATATGCTAGGCTTGTCAAGTTTAACCTGAGTATTCCGCGTGTGCAACTATTTTGCACCCGTTGTATTTGAACGTAGAGCCTATCACACCCGATCATCACGTGGTGTCTCAGCACGAAGAACTTTCACAACGGTGCATACTCAGGGAGAGCACTTCTTGATAATTTAGTGAGAGATCATCTTAAAATGCTCCCGTCAATCAAAGCAAGATAAGATGCATAAAGGTTAAACATCACATGCAATTAATAAAAGTGATATGATATGGCCATCATCATCTTGTGCTTGTGATATGGCCATAAAGGATAAACATCAGCACCGTCGTGATCACCATCGTCACCGGCGTGACACCTTGATCTCCATCGTAGCATCGTTATCGTTTACGCCATCTATTGCTTCTACGACTATCACTACCGCTTAGTGATAAAGTAAAGCAATTACAGGGTGTTTGCATTTCATACAATAAAGCGACAACCATATGGCTCCTGCCAGTTGCCGATAAATTCGGTTACAAAACATGATCATCTCATACAATAAAATATAGCATCACGTCTTGACCATATCACATCACAACATGCCCTGCAAAAATAAGTTAGACGTCCTCTACTTTGTTGTTGCAAATTTTACGTGGCTGCTATGGGCTGAGCAAGAACCGTTCTTACCTATGCATCAAAACCACAATGATAGTCCGTGAAGTTAGTGCTATTTTAACCTTCACAAGGACCAGGCGTACCCACACTCGGTTCAACTAAAGTGAGAGAGATAGACACCCGCCAGTCACCTTTAAGCACGAGTGCTTGTAACCGTGAAACCAGTCTCGCGTAAGCGTACGCGTAATGTCGGTCCGGGCTGCTTCATCTCACAATACCGCTGAACCAAAGTATGACATGCTGGTAAGCAGTATGACTTGTATCGCCCACAACTCACTTGTGTTCTACTCGTGCATATGACATCTACACATAAAACCTGGCTCGGATGCCACTATTGGGGAACGTAGTAATTTCAAAATTTTCATACGCACACGCAAGGATCATGGTGATGCATAGCAACAAGAGGGGAGAGTGATGTCCACGTACCCTCGTAGACCGAAAGCGGAAGCGTTAGAACAACGTGGTTGATGTAGTCGTACGTCTTCACGATCCGACCGATCCAAGTACCGAACGTACGTCACCTCCGAGTTTAGCACACGATCAGCTCGATGACGATCCCCGGACTCCGATCCAGCAGGATGTCGGGGAAGAGTTCCGTCAGCACGACGGCGTGGTGACGGTGATGATGTTCTACCGACGCAGGGCTTCGCCTAAGCACCGCTATGATATAACCGAGGTGGAATATGCTGGAGGGGGGCACCGCACATGGCTAAGGAACGATCACGAAGATCAACTTGTGTGTTATGGGGTGCCCCCTTGCCCCCGTATATAAAGGAGGGAGGAGAGGGGGCCAGCCAAGGGGGTGGCGCGCCCTAGGGGGGAGTCCAACCCCAACCGGGAGTAGGACTCCCCCCTTTCCTATTAGGAGTAGGAGAGGGAAGGAAGAGGGGGGAGAGAAGAAGGAAAGGGGGGCCGCCCTCCCTCCCAATTCGGATTGGGCTTGGGGGGGCCCCTCCTTTGCTCCTTCTCCCTCCTTTCCACTAAGGCACAATAAGGCCCATATACCTCCCGGAGATCCGGTATTGCCCCAATCTAACCCGAAACCATTCCGGTGTCCAAATATAGTCATCTAATATATCGCTTTTTATGTCTCGGCCATTTCGAGACTCCTCGTCATGTCCGTGATCATATCCGGGACTCCGAACAACCTTCGGTACATCAAAACTCATAAACTCATAATAAAACTGTCATCGTAACGTTAAGCGTGCGGACCCTACGGGTTCGAGAACTATGTAGACATGACCTAGAACTGTTTCCGGTCAATAACCAATAGCGGAACCTGGATGCTCATATTGGCTCCTACATATTCTACGAAGATCTTTATCGGTCAAACCGCATAACAACATACGTTGTTCCCTTTGTCATCGGTATGTTACTTGCCCGAGATTCGATCATCGGTATCCAATACATACGTTGTTCTCTTTACTCGTTAAGTAATGCATCATTCCGTAACTAACTCATTAGCTACATTGCTTGCAAGGCTTATAGTGATGTGCATTACCGAGAGGGCCCAGAGATACCTCTCCGACAATTGGAGTGACAAAACCTAATCTCGAAATACGCCAACTCAACATATACCTTTGGAGACACCTGTAGAGCTCCTTTATAATCACCCAGTTACGTTGTGACGTTTGGTAGCACACAAAGTGTTCCTCCGGTAAACGGGAGTTGCATAATCTCATAGTTATAGGAACTTTGTATAAGTCATGAAGAAAGCAATAGCAATATACTAAACGATCACATGCTAAGCTACCGGAATGGGTCAAGTGAATCAAATCATTCTCCTAATGATGTGTTCCCGTTAATCAAATGATAACCATCTTTGATTAATGAGCTAGTCAAGTAGAGGCATACTAGTGACATTAAGTTTGTTTATGTATTCACACATGTATCATGTTTCCGGTTAATACAATTATAGCATGAATAATAAACATTTATCATGATATGAGGAAATAAATAATAACTTCATTATTGCCTCTAGGGCATATTTCCTTCACACTGTCATTACTATGCCTAGCTAAAAACGCATTAAAGAAAAGTGCTTGTTGGAGACAACCCAATATTTACCTTTACTGTTTTTGTGTGTCCACATGATTAAGCTACTTTAGTAATAATGTTTTATAGCTTTTGTTTCAATAAAGTGCAAAGTAGAACCTTTGGGAAGACTTGGGTGAAAGTTAATGTGATCTTGCTGTAAAAAAATAGAAACTTTGCGCTCGCGAGATTAGCTGTCATTTTTTTTACAGAAGAGCGCTTTTGAGTTGATTCTTTTTGAAGAATATTAATAGAAAAATTCCTTTGATCCACTAATTTATTTCAGAATTTTTGGAGTTACAGAAATATTCGAGAGTTACAGATCACTACAGAGATTGTTCTGTTTTTGATAGATTCTGTTTTTCGCGCGTTGTTTGCTTATTTGATGAATCTATGAGTAGTATCGGAGGGTATGAACCATAGAGAAGTTGTAATACAGTATATATTACACCAATATAAATAAATAATGAGTTTGCAAGAGTACCAAAAGTGGTGATTAATCTTCTTATACTAACGGAGCTTACGAGTTTTCTGTTGAGTTTTGTGTTGTGAAGTTTTCATGTTTTGGGTAAAGATTCGATGGACTATGGAATAAAGAGTGGCAAGAGCCTAAGCTTGGGGATTCCCAAGGCAAAAGAAGGTAATATTCAAGGAAAACCAAGATCCTAAGCTTGGGGATGCCCCGGAAGGCATCCCCTCTTTCGTCTTCGTTCATCGGTAACCTTACTTGGAGCTATATTTTTATTCACCACATGATATGTGTTTAGATTGAGCGTCATTTTATTTTATTTTATTTTATTTTGCTTGATGTTTGAATAATATCCCAAGATCTTAAATTCTTAAATGTTAGAGAATCTTCACATATTTGCATAATTATTAGACCACTCATTGATCTTCACTTATATCTTTTGGAGTAGTTTGTCATTTGCTCTAGTGCTTCACTTATATATTTTTAGAGCACGGCGGTGGTTTTATTTTGAAGAAATATATGAACTCTCATGCATCAGTTATATTATTTTGAGAGTCTTAAACATCTTGGTAATTTTCTTAGGTTATGAAACTAGTCCTAATATGATGGTCATCCAAGAGGGATATAATAAAAATTTCCATATAAAGTGCATTGAATACTATGAGAAGTTTCATTCTTTATGATTGTTTTGAGATATGAAGTGAAGGAAATATGCCCTAGAGGCAATAATGAAGTTATTATTTATTTCCTTATTTCATGATAAATATTTATTATTCATGCTAGAATTGTATTAACCGGAAACATAATACATGTGTGAATACATAGACAAACATAGTGTCACTAGTATGCCTCTACTTGACTAGCTTATTAGTTAAAGATGGTTAAGTTTCCTAACCATAGAAATGAGTTGTCATTTGATCAATAGTATCACATCATTAGGAGAATGATGTGATTGACTTGACCCATTCCATTAGCTTAGCACTTGATCGTTTAGTATGTTGCTATTGCTTTCTTCATGACTTATACATGTTCCTATGACTATGAGATTATGCAACTCCCGTTTACCGGAGGAACACTTTGTGTGCTACCAAACGTCACAACGTAACTGGGTGATTATAAAGGTGCTCTACAAGTGTCTCCAAAGGTACTTGTTGAGTTGGCATATTTCGAGATTAGGATTTGTCACCCCGATTGTCGGAGAGGTATCTCTAGGCCCTCTCGGTAATGCACATCACTATAAGCCTTGCAAGCAATGAGACTAATGATTTAGTTGCGGGATGATGCATTACATAACGAATAAAGAGACTTGCCGGTAACGAAATTGAACTAGGTATTGAGATACCGATGATCAAATCTTGGGCAAGTAACATACCGATGAGAAAGGGAATAATGTATGTTGTTATGCGGTTTGACCGATAAAGATCTTCGTAGAATATGTGGGAGCCAATATGAGCATCCAGGTTCTGCTATTGGTTATTGGCCGGAGATGTGTCTCGATCATGTCTACATAGTTCTCAAACCCGTAGGGTCCGCACGCTTAAAGTTCGACGACGGTTATATTATGAGTTTATGTGTTTTGATTTACCGAAGGTCGTTCGGAGTCCGGGATGTGATCACGGACATGACAAGGAGTCTCGAAATGGTCGAGACGTAAAGATCGATATATTGGACGACTAAGTTTGAACACCGTAATGGTTCCGGGAGGTTTCAGACATATACCGGAGTACCGGGGGTTACCGGAACCCCCCCGAGGAAGCTATTGGTCCTTATGGGCCTTAGTGGAGAAGAGAGAGGGCAGCCAGGAAGGGGCGCGCGGCCCCCCTTGTCCAGTCCGAATTCGACAAGGGAAGGGGGCGGAGGCCCCCCTCTCCTTCCTTCTCTCCACCTCCTCCTCCCCCCTTCTCCTTCTTGGAATAGGAAAGGGGGGGGGGGACAAACCTACTTGGAGTAGGATTGCCCCCCTAGGGCGCGCCTCTCCCCTTGGCCGGCCCTCTCCTCCTCCCCCCTTTATATACGGAGTAGGGGGGCACCTCATAGACACAACAATTGATCCCTTGGATCTCTTAGCCGTGTGCGGTGCCCCCCTCCACCATAATCCACCTCGATAATATCGTAGCGGTGCTTAGGCGAAGCCTTGCATCGGTAGAACATTATCATCGTCACCACACCGTTGTGCTGACAGAACTCTCCCTCAAAGCTCGGCTGGATTGGAGTTCGAGGGACGTCATCGAGCTGAACTGTGCAGAACTCGGAGGTGTCGTGCGTTCGGTACTTGATCGGTCGGATAGTGAATACGTACTACTACATCAACCGCGTTGTGCTAACGCTTCCGCTTTTGGTCTACGAGGGTACGTGGACACACTCTCCCCTCTCGTTGCTATGCATCACCATGATCTTGCATGTGCATAGGAATTTTTTTGAAATTACTACGTTCCCCAACAGTGGCATCCGAGCCAGGTTTATGCGTAGATGTTATATGCACGAGTAGAACACAAGTGAGTTGTGGGCGATACAAGTCATACTTCTTACCAGCATGTCATACTTTGGTTCGGCGGTATTGTTGGATGAAGCGGCCCGGACCGACATTACGCGTACGCTTATGCGAGACTGGTTCTACCGACGTGCTTTGCACACAGGTGGCTGGTGGGTGTCAGTTTCTCCAACTTTAGTTGAACCGAGTGTGGCTATGCCCGGTCCTTGAGAAGGTTAAAACAACACTAAATTGACGAACTATCATTGTGGTTTTGATGCGTAGGTAAGAACGGTTCTTGCTCGGCCCGTAGAAGCCACGTAAAACTTGCAACAACAAAGTAGAGGACGTCTAACTTGTTTTTGCAGGGCATGTTGTGATTTGATATGGTCAAGACGTGATGCTATATTTTATTGTATGAGATGATCATGTTTTGTAACCGAGTTATCGACAACTGGCCGGAGCCATATGGTTGTCACTTTATTGTATGCAATGCAATCGCCCTGTAATTGCTTTACTTTATCACTAAGTGGTGGCGATAGTCGTAGAAGCAATAGTTGGCGAGACGACAACGATGCTACGATGGAGATCAAGGTGTCGCGCCGGTGACGATGGTGATCATGACAGTGCTTTGGAGATGGAGATCACAAGCACAAGATGATGATGGCCATATCATATCACTTATATTGATTGCATGTGATGTTTATCCTTTATGCATCTTATTTTGCTTTGATTGACAGTAGCATTATAAGATGATCTCTCACTAAATTTCAAGGTAAAAGTGTTCTCCCTGAGTATGCACCGTTGCCAAAGTTCGTCGTGCCGAGACACCACGTGATGATCGGGTGTGATAAGCTTTACGTCCATGTATGATGGGTGCAAGCCAGTTTTGCACACGCAGAATACTGGGGTTAAACTTGACGAGCCTAGCATATGCAGATATGGCCTCAGAACACTGAGACCGAAAGGTCGAGTGTGAATCATATAGTAGATATGATCAACATAGTGATGTTCACCATTGAAAACTACTCCATTTCATGTGATGATCGGTTATGGTTTAGTTGATTTGGATCACGTGATCACTTAGATGATTAGAGGGATGTCTATCTAAGTGGGAGTTCTTAAGTAATATGATCAATTGAACTTTAATTTATCATGAACTTATTCCTGGTAGTATTAGCATGTCTATGTTGTAGATCAATAGCTCGTGTTTAGCTCCCTTATTTTATTTTGATATGTTCCTAGAGAAAACTAAGTTGAAAGATGTTAGTAGCAATGATGTAGATTGGATCCGTGATCTGAGGTTTATCCTCATTGCTGCATAGAAGAATTATGTCCTTGATGTACCGCTAGGTGACAGACCTATTGCAGGAGCAGATGCAGACGTTATGAACGTTTGGCTAGCTCAATATGATGACTACTTGATAGTTTAGTGCACCATGCTTAACGGCTTAGAATCGGGCTTCAAAGACATTTTGAACGTCATGGACCATATGAGATGTTCCAGGAGTTGAAGTTAATATTTCAAGCAAATACCCGAGTTGAGAGATATGAAGTCTCCAACAAGTTCTATAGCTAAAAATGGAGGAGAATAGCTCAAGCAGTGAGCATGTGCTCAGATTGTCTGGGTACTACAATCGCTTGAATCAAGTGGGAGTTAATCTTCCAGATAAGATAGTGAGTGACAGAGTTCTCTAATCACCATCACCAAGTTACTGGAACTTCGTGATGAACTATAGTATGCAAGGGATGACAAAAACGATTCCCGAGCTCTTCGTGATGCTGAAATGAACGAAGGTAGAAATCAAGAAAGAGCATCAAGTGTTGATGATTGACAAGACCACGAGTTTCAAGAAAAGGGCAAAGGGAAAGAAAGGGAACTTCAATTAGAATGGCAAGCAAGTTGTCACTCCCGCGAAGAAGCCCAAAGCTGGACCAAAGCCTAAAACTGAGTGCTTTTACTGCAAAGGAAATGGTCATTGGAAGTGGAAATGCCCTGAATATTTGGTAGATAAGAAGGATGGCAAAGTGAACAAGGGTATATTTGATATACAGGTTATTGATGTGTACCTTACTAGTGTTTATAGTAACCCCTGGGTATTTGATACTTGTTCGGTTACTAAGACTAGTTGAGGGTGAAGTGATGATGTGTGTTGGAAGTGGTTCCAAGATTGATATGATCATCATCGCACACTCCCTATATTTTCAAGATTAGTGTTGAACCTACATAAATGTTATTTGGTGTTTGTGTTGAGCATAAATATGATTAGATCATGTTTATTGCGATACGATTATTCATCTAAGACAGAGAATAAATTGTTATTCTGTTTACATGAATAAAACCTTCTATGGTCATACGCCCAATGTTGATGGTTTATTGAATCTTGATCATGGTGATACACATATTCATAATATTGATGCCAAAAGATGCAAAGTTGATAATGATAGTGCAACATATTTGTGGCACTTCCATTTGGGTCATATCGGTGTAAAGCGCATGAAGAAACTCCATAAAGATGGACTTTTGGAATCACTTGATTATGAATCATTTGATGCTTGCAAACCGTGCCTTTTGGGCAAGATGACTAAAACTCCGTTCTTCGGAACAATGAAACGAGCTACTGACTTGTTGGAAATAATACATACTGACATATGCGGTCCAATGAGTGTTGATGCTCGTGGCGGGTATCGTTATTTTTCTAACCTTCACAGATGATTTGAGCAGATATGATTATGTCTACTTAATGAAGCATAAGTCTGAAACATTTGAAAAGTTCAAAGAATTTCAGAGTGAAGTGGAGAATGATCGTAACAAGAAAATAAAATTTCTACAATCTGATCATAGAGGAGAATATTTGAGTTACGAGTTTGGCCTTCATTTAAAAACAATGTGGAATAGTTTCACAGCTCACGCCACATGGAACACCACAGCATAATGGTGTGTCCGAACGTTGTAACTGCACTTTATTGGATATGGTGCGATATATGATGTATCTTGCCGATTTACCACTATCGTTTTGGGGTTATGCATTAGAGACAGCTACATTCACTTTAAATAGGGCACCATCAAAATCCGTTGAGACGACGCCTTATGAACTGTGGTTTGGCAAGAAACCAAAGTTGTCGTTTCTTAAAGTTTGTGGCTGCGATGCTTATGTGAAAAAGTTTCAACCTGATAAGCTCGAACCCAAATCGGAGAAGTGCATCTTCATAGAATACCCAAAGGAAACTGTTGGGTACACCTTCTATTACAGATCCGAAGGCAAGATATTCGTTGCTAAGATGGATCCTTTCTAGAGAAGGAGTTTCTCTCGAAAGAAGTGAGTGGGAGGAAAGTAGAGCTTGATAAGGTAATTGTACCTTCTCCCGAATTGGAAGGTATTTCATCACAGAAATTAGTTCCAGTGATTCCTACACCAATTAGCGAGGAAGCTAATGATGATGATCATGAAACTTCAGATTAAGTTACTATAGAACCTCTTAGGTCTTCCAAAGTATAGTCCGCACCAGAGTGGTACGGTAATCCTATTCTGGAAGTCATGTTACTAGACCATGATGAACCTACGAACTATGAGGAAGCGATGATGAGCCCAGATTCTGCGAAATGGCTTGAGGCAATGAAATCTGAGATGGGATCCATGTATGAGAACGAAGTGTGGACTTTGGTGGAGTTGCCCGATGATCGGCAAGCCATATTGTATAAATGGATCTTCAAGAGGAAGACAGACGCTGATAAGTAGTGTTACTATCTACAAAGCTCGACTTGTCGCAAAAGGTTTTTCGACAAGTTTAAGGTGTTGAATATGATGAGATTTTCTCACTCGTATCGATGCTTAAGTCTGTCCAAATCATGTTAGCAATTGCCACATTTTATGAAATCTGGCAAATGGATGTCAAAACTGCATTCCTTAATGGATTTATTAATGAAGATTTGTATATGATGTAACCAGAAGGTTTTGTCAATCCTAAAAGGTGCTAACAAAATGTGCAAGCTCCAGCGATCCATCTATGGACTGGTGCAAGCATCTCGGAGTTGGAATATACGCTTTGATGAGTTGATCAAAGCATATGGTTTTATACAGACTTTTGGAGAAGCCTGTATTTACAAGAAAGTGAGTGGGAGCTCTGTAGCATTTTCTAAAACTATATGTAGATGACATATTGTTTATTGGAAATGATATAGAAATTCTGGATAACATAAAAGGATACTTGAATAAGAGTTTTTCAAAGAAAGACCTTGCTGAAGTTGCTTACACATTGAGCATCAAGATCTATAGAGATAGATCAAGACGCTTGATGAGATTTTTCAATGAATACATACCTTGATAAGATTTTGAAGTAGTTCAAAATAGAACAGTCAAAGAAGGAGTTCTTGGCTGTGTTGCAAGGTGTGAAGTTGAGTAAGACTCAATACCTGACTATGGCAGAAAATAGAAAGAGAATTTAAAGTCATTCCCTATTCCTTAGTCATAGGTTCTATAAAGTATGCTATGTTATGTACCAGACCTACTGTATACCTTGCTCTGAGTTTGGCAAGGGAGTACGATTTTGATCGAAGAGTAGATCACTAGACAGTGGTCAAAAATATCCTTAGTGAAGACTAAGGAAATATTTCTCGGTTATGGAGGTGATAAAAGAGCCCCTCGTAAAGAGTTACATCGGTGCAAGCTTTTACACCGATCCAGGTGACTCTAAGTCTCAATCTGGATACATATTGAAAGTGGGAGCAATTAGCTAGAGTAGCTCCGTGCAGTGCATTGTAGACATAGAATATTTGCAAAATACATACGGCTCTGAATGTGACAGACCCGTTGACTAAACTTCTCTCACGAGCAAAACATGATCATACCTTAGTACTATGGGTATTAATCACATACAGATGTGAATATTGGTGTTAAATCACATGGCGATGTGAACTAGATTATTGACTCTAGTGCAAGTGGGAGACTGAACGAAATATGCCCTAGAGGCAATAATAAAGTTATTATTTATTTCCTCATTTCATGATAAATGTTTATTATTCATGCTAGAATTGTATTAACCAGAAACATAATACATGTGTGAATACATAGACAAACATAGTGTCACTAGTATGCCTCTACTTGACTAGCTCGTTAATTAAAGATGGTTAAGTTTCCTAACCATAGACATGAGTTGTCATTTGATTAACGGGATCACATCATTAGGAGAATGACGTGATTGACTTGACCCATTCCGTTAGCTTAGCACTTGATCGTTTAGTATGTTGCTATTGCTTTCTTCATGACTTATACATGTTCCTATGCCTATGAGATTATGCAACTCCCGTTTACCGGAGGAAAACTTTGTGTGCTACCAAACATCACAACTTAACTGGGTGATTATAAAGGTGCTCTACAGGTGTCTCCGAAGGTACTTTGAGTTGGCGTATTTCGAGATTAGGATTTGTCACTCCGATTGTCGGAGAGGTATCTCTGGGCCCTCTCGGTAATGCACATCACTATAAGCCTTGCAAGCAATGTGAATAATGAGTTAGTTGCAGGATGATGCATTACATAACGAGTAAAGAGACTTGCCGGTAATGAGATTGAACTAGGTATTGAGATACCGACGATCGAATCTTGGGCAAGTAAGATACCGATGACAAAGGGAATAACGTATGTTGTTATGCGGTTTGACCGATAAAGATCTTCATAGAATATGTGGGAGCCAATATGAGCATCCAGGTTCCGCTATTGGTTATTGATTGGAGATGTGCCTCGGTCATGTGTACATAGTTCTCGAACCCGTAGGGTCCGCACGCTCAAAGTTCGATGACGGTTATATTATGAGTTTATGTGTTTTGATGTACCGAAGGTTGTTCGGAGTCCCAGATGTGATCACGTACATGACGAGGAGTCTCAAAATGGTAGAGACGTAAAGATCGATATATTGGACGACTATGTTTGAACACCGGAATGGTTCCGGGAGGTTTCAGACATATACCGGAGTACCGGGGGTTACCGGACCCCCCCCCCCCGAGGAAGCTATTGGGCCTTATCGGCCTTAGTGGAGAAGAGGGAGGGCAGCCAGGAGGTGGCGCGCGGCCCCCCTTGCCCAGTCCGAATTGGACAAGGGAAGGGGGCGGCGGTCCCCCTCTCCTTCCTTCTCTCCACCTCCTCCTTCCCCCTTCTCCTTGGAATAGGAAAGGGGGAGGGGGGACAAACCTACTTGGAGTAGGATTGCCCCCCCTAGGGCATGCCTTTCCCCTTGGTCGGCCCTCTCCTCCTGCCCCCTTTATGTACGGAGGAGAGGGGCACCTCATAGACACAACAATTGATCCTTTGGATCTCTTAGCCATGTGCGGTGCCCCCCTCCACCATAATCGACCTCAATAATATCATAGCATTGCTTAGGCGAAGCCCTGCGTCGGTAGAACATCATCATTGTCACCACGCCGTCGTGCTAACGGAACTCTTCCTCAAAGCTCGGCTGGATCGGAGTTCTAGGGACGTCATCAAGTTGAACGTGTGTAGAACTTGGAGGTGCCGTGCGTTCGGTACTTGATCGGTCTGATCGTGAAGACGTACGACTACATCAACCGCGTTGTGCTAACGCTTCCACTTTCGGTCTACGAGGGTACGTGGACACACTCTCCCCTCTCATTGCTATGCATCACCATGATCTTGCATGTGCGTAGGAAATTTTTTGAAATTACTATGTTTCCCAACATGAAGATGGTGGTATTAGAGTCATGCTAGTGGAGTAGTTGTGAATTTGAGAGATTTTTGTGTTGAAGTTTGTGATTCCCGTAGCATGCACGTATGGTGAACCGTTATGTGATGAAGTCTGAGCATGATTTATTTATTGATTGTCTTCCTTATGAGTGGCCGTCGGGGACGAGCGATGGTCTTTTCCTACCAATCTATCCCCCTAGGAGCATGCACGTAGTACTTTGTTTCGATAACTAATAGATTTTTGCTATAAGTATGTGAGTTCTTTATGACTAATGTTGAGTCCATGGATTATACGCACTCTCACCCTTCCACCATTGCTAGCCTCTCTTGTACCGCGCAAATTTCGCCGGTACCATACACCCACCATATACCTTCCTAAAAACAAGCCACCATACCTACCTATTATGGCATTTCCATAGCCATTTAGAGATATATTGCCATGCTACTTTCCACCGTTTTGTTTATTATGACATGCTTCATCATATTGCTTTGCATAATCATGTAGTTAACATCGTATTTGTGGCAAAGCCACCATTCATAATTCTTTCATACATGTCACTCTTGATTCATTGCACATCTCGGTACACCACCAGAGGCATTCACATAGTCATATTTTGTTCTAAGCATTGAGTTGTAATTATTGAGTTGTAAGTAAATAAAAATGTGATGATCATCATTATTAGAGCATTGTCCCAGTGAGGAAAGGATGATGGAGACTATGATTCCCCCACAAGTCGGGATGAGACTCTGGACGAAAAAAAAGAGGCCATAAAAAAGAGAAGGCCCAAAAAAAAACCAAAAAACAAAAAAATGAGAGAAAAAGAGAGAAGGGGCAATGCTACTATCCTTTTACCACATTTGTGCTTCAAAGTAGCACCATGATCTTCATGATAGAGAGTCTCTTATGTTGTGACTTTCATATACTAGTGGGAATTTTTCATTATGGAAGTTGGCTTGTATATTCCAACGTTGGGCTTCCTCAAATGCCCTAGGTCTTCATGAGCAAGCCAGTTGGATGCACACCCACTTAGTTTCTTTTTGAGCTTTCCTATACTTATAGCTCTAGTGCATCCGTTGCATGGCAATCCCTACTCACTCACATTGATATCTATTGATGGGCATCTCCATAGCCCGTTGATACGCCTAGTTGACGTGAGACTATCTTCTCCTTTTTTGTCTTCTCCACAACCACCATTCTATTCCACCTATAGTGCTATGTCCATGGCTCACGGTCATGTATTGCTACTACGTCTTGAGCTTGCATTGGTTTTCCTTGAAGAGGAAAGGGTGATGCAGCAAAGTAGCGTAAGTATTTCCCTTAGTTTTTGAGAACCAAGGTATCAATCCAATAGGAGGCTCCTCAGAAGTCCCACGCACCTACACAAACAAACAAGAACCTCGCAACCAACGCAATAAAGGGGTTGTCAATCCCTTCACGGCCACTTGCGATAGTGAGATCTGATAGAGATAATATGATAAGATCAATATTTTTGGTATTTTTATGACATAGATAGGAAAAGTAAAGATGCAAATACAAGTAGATTGAAAGCTTTTATGATAAAAGATAGACCCGGGGGCCATAGGTTTCACTAGTGGCTTCTCTCAAGATAGCATAAGTATTACGATGGGTGAACACATTACTGTCGAGCAATTGATAGAAAAGCGCATAATTATGAGATTATCTAGGCATGATCATGTATATAGGCATCATGTCCGTGACAAGTAGACCAACTCCTGCCTGCATCTACTACTATTACTCCACACATCGACCGCTATCCAGCATGCATCTAGAGTAGTAAGTTCATAAGAACAGAGTAACGCATTAAGAAAGATGACATGATGTAGAGGGATAAACTCATTCAATATGATATAAACCCCATCATTTTATCCTCGATGGCAACAATACAATACGTGCCTTGCTGCCCCTGCTGTCACTAGGAAAGGACACCGCAAGATTAAACCCAAAGCTAAGCACTTCTCCCATTGCAAGAAAGATCAATCTAGTAGGCCAAACCAAACTGATAATTCGATGAGACTTGCAAAGATAACTTAATCACACATAAAAGAATTCAGAGGAGATTCAAATATTTCTCATAGACAAACTTGATCATAAACCCACAATTCATCGGATCTCGACAAACACACCGCAAAAAGAGTTACATCGAATAGATCTCCAAGAAGATCGAGGAGAACTTTGTATTGAGATTAAAATAGAGAGAAGAAGCCATCTAGCTAATAACTATGGACCCAAAGGTCTGTGGTAAACTACTCACAACTCATCGGAAGGGCCTTGGAGATGATGTAGAGGCCCTCCGTGGTCGATTCCCCCTCCGGTGGAGCACCGGCGATGGCTCCAAGATGGGATCTCGCGGATACAGAAGGTTACGGCGGTGGAAATAGTTTTGCGTGGTGCTCCTCGATGGTTTCAGGGTACATGGGTATATATAGGAGGAAGAAGTAGGTCGGTGGACGCTCGAGGGGCCCACGAGGGTGGGGGGCGCGCCCACCTATAGGGGCGCGCCGGGCACCCTCGTGGCATCCTCCTCTGTTGCTTGACGTCCACTCCAAGTCCCCTGGATCACGTTTGTTACAAAAAGATCGCTGCCGAAGATCTCATTCCGTTTGGACTCTGTTTGATATTTGTTTTCTTCGAAACACCGAAATAGGCAAAAAAACAACAATTCGGGATGGGCCTCCAGTTAGTAGGTTAGTCCCAAAAATGATATAAAAGTGTAAAGTAAAGCCCATAAACATCCAAAACAGGTAATATAATAGCATGGAACAATAAAAAATTATAGATACATTGGAGACGTATCAAGCATCCCCAAGCTTAATTCCTGCTCATCCTCGAGTAGGTAAATGATAAAAACAGAATTTTTGATGTGGAATGCTACCTAGCATAATTCAATGTAATTTTCTTTATTGTGGCATGAATGTTCAGATCCAAATGATTCAAAATAAAAGTTCATATTGACATAAGAAATAATAATACTTCAAGCATACTAATCAAGGCAATCATGTCTTCTCAAAATAACATGGCTAAAGAAAGTTCATCCCTACAAAATCATATAGTTAGGCTATGCTTCATTTTCGTCACACAAAAATGCTCTCATCTTGCACAACCCCGATGACAAGCCAAGCAATTGTTTCGTACTTAAATAATCTCAAACTTTTTTCAACTTTCACGCAATACATGAGCGTGAGCCATGGATATAGCACTATGGTGGAATAGAATATCATGATGGAGGTTGTGTGGAGAAGACAAAAAGGGAGAAAATCTCACATTGATGAGGATAATCAACGGGCTATGGAGATGCCAATCAATTGATGTCAACATGAGGAGTAGGTATTGCCATGCAACGGATGCACTAGAGCTATAAATGTATGAAAGCTCAAGAAAAGAAACTAAGTGGGTGTGCATCCAACTTGCTTGCTCACGAAGACCTAGAGCATTTTGAGGAAGCCCATCGTAGGAATATACAAGCCAAGTTCTATAATGAAAAATTCCCACTAGTATATTAAAGTGACAACATATGAGACTCTCTATATGAAGAACATGGTGCTACTTTGAAGCACAAGTGTGGAAAAGGATAGTAACATTGCCCCTTTTAATTTTTTTTATTTTTTTTCCTTTTGGGCCTTACTTTTTTTCTTTGGCCTTTCTTCTTCTTCTTCTTTTCTTTGGCCTTTTTTTGGCCTTTCTGTTTTTTATTTTTTTATTTGGGGACGATGCTCTAATAATGATGATCATCACACTTCTATTCATTTACAACTCATGAATTACAACAAAAACTAGAACAAGATATGACTCTATATGAATGCCTCCGGCGGTGTACCGGGATGGGAAATGAATCAAGAGTGTCATGTATGAAAAATTATGAATGGTGGCTTTGCCACAAATACGATGTCAACTACATGATCATGCAAGGCAATATGACAATGATGATGCATGTCATGATGATGAACGGAACGGTGGAAATTTGCATGGCAATATATCTCGGAATGGCTATGGAAATGCCATAATAGGTAGGTATGGTGGCTGTTTTGAGGAAGATATAAGGAGGTTTATGTGTGGTAGAGCGTATCGTATCACAGGGTTTGGATGCACCGGAGAAGTTTGCACCAACTCTCAAGGTGAGAAAGGGCAATGCACGATATCGAAGAGGCTAGCAATGATGGAAGGGTGAGAGTGCGTATGATCCATGGACTCAATATTAGTCATAAAGAACTCATATACTTATTGCTAAAATCTACAAGTCATCAAAAACCAAGCACTACGCGCATGCTCCTAGGGGGATAGATTGGTAGGAAAAGACCATCACTCGTCCCCGACCGCCACTCATAAGGATGACAATCTAAGAACACCTCATGTTTCAAATTTGTTACACAACTTTTACCATACGTGCATGCTACGAGACTTGCCAACTTCAACACAAGAATTTTTTAAATTCATAATCACCCAACTAGCATGACTCTAATATCACCACCTCCGTATCTCAAAACAATTATCAAGTATCAAATTGATCATAGCATCCAATTCACTTCCTATGATAGTTTTTATTATACCCAACTTGCATGCCCATCATTCTAGGACCAATTTTATAACCATAGAAAATACCATGCTTTTCTAAAATACTCTCAAAATAATATAAGTGTAGCATGAGAGATCAACAATTTCTACAAAATCAAGCCACTGCCGTGCTCTAAAAGATATAAGTGAAGCACTAGAGCAAAACTATCTAGCTCAAAAGATATAAGTGAAGCACATAGAGTATTCTAATAAATTCCAAACAAGTGGGTTTCTCCCAAACGATGTGTACGAAAAGGATTATTGTGGTAAACTAAAAAGCAAAGACTAATATAATACAAGACGCTCCAAGCAAAACACATATCATGTGGCGGATAAAAATATAGCTCCAAGTAAAGTTACCGATAGACGAAGACGAAAGAGGGGATGCCTTCCGGGGCATCCCCAAGCTTAGGCTTTTGGTTATACTTGAATATCTTGGGGTGCCATGGGCATCCCCAAGCTTAGGCTCTTGCCACTCCTTATTCCATAGTCTATCAAATCTTTACCCAGAACTTGAAAACTTCACAACACAAAACTCAACACAAAATCTCATAAGCTCCGTTAGTGCAAGAAAGGAAAACCACCACATAAGGTACTGTAATGAACTCATTATTTATTTATATTGGTGTTAAACCTAGTGTTTTCCAACTTCTCTATGGCTCATACCCTTACATACAAGCCATAGATGCATCAAAATAAGCAAACAACACACGAAAAACAGAATCTGTCAAAATCAGAATAGTTTGTAGCAATATGTAACTCCCGAATACTTCTGAACTCTAAAAGTCCTACCAAGATAGGAAGTCCTGGGCAATTTGTCTATTGATCTACAACAAAAAGAATCAACGAAAAATCATGTTTCTGTGAATTACTAAAATTATTTTCGTGCGTGCAAAGTTTCTGTTTTTCAGCAGAATCAAATAACTATCACCATAGGTTTTCCTATAGGTTCTACTTGGCACAGACACTAATTAAAACATGAAAACACATCTAAACAAAAGCTAGAAGAAATATTTATTACTTAACAGAAGTAAAAACAAAAAAACAAAAAAAAATTGGGTTGCCTCCCAACTAGCGCTATTGTTTAGTGCCCCAAGCTAGGCATAAAAGCGAGGATAGATCTAAGCAGTGCCATCTTTGGCACTCAATTCATAAGTAGCTCGCATGATAGATTCATAAGGTAATTTAACTTTCTTTCTTGGAAAGTACTCCATGCCTTTCCTTAATGGAAATTGGAATCTAATATTCCCTTCCTTCATATCAATAATTGCACCAATCGTTCTAAGGAAAGGTCTACCAAGAATAATAGGACATGAAAGATTACAATCAATGTCAAGAACGATAAATCTACGGGCATGCTACGTCTTGAGCTTGCGTTGGTTTTCCTTGAAAAGGAAAGGGAGATGCAGCAATAGTAGCGTAAGTATTTCCCTCAGTTTTTGAGAACCAAGGTATCAATCCAGTATGAGGCTCCTCAAAAGTCCCATGCACCTACACAAACAAACAAAGAACTTGCAACCAACGCAATAAAGGGGTTGTCAATCCCTTCACGGCCACTTGCGAAAGTGAGATCTGATATTGATAGTATGATAAGATAAATATATTTTTGGTATTTTATAATATAGATTGGAAAAGTAAAGATGCAAATAAAAGTAGATTGAAAGCTTATATGATAAAAGATAGACCCGGGGGCCATAGGTTTCACTAGTGGCTTCTCTCAAGATAGCATAAGTATTACGGTGGGTGAACAAATTACTATCGAGCAATTGATAGAAAAGCGAATAATTATGAGATTATCTAGGCATGATCATGTATATAGGCATCATGTCCGCGACAAGTAGACCGACTCCTGCCTGCATCTACTACTATTACTCCACACATCGACCGCTATCCAGCATGCATCTAGAGTATTAAGTTCATAAGAACAGAGTAACGCATTAAGAAAGATGACATGATGTAGAGGGATAAACTCATGCAATATGATATAAACCCCATCTTTTTATCCTCGATGACAACAATACAATACGCGCCTTGCTACCCTTATTGTCACTGGGTAAGGACACTGCAAGATTGAACCCAAAGCTAAGCACTTCTCCCATTGCAAGAAAGATCAATCTAGTAGGCCAAACCAAACTGATAATTCAAAGAGACTTGCAAAGATAACTCAATCATACATAAAATAATTTTGAGGAGATTCAAATATTTCTCATAGGTAAACTTGATCATAAACCCACAATTCATCGGACACTACTAGGAAAAGGGCTATAGATAGGATTGACACTAATGACGCACCAGGGAAGTAGTGCGCCACTACTATATACTAATGGCGCACCAGTTGGTGATGCGCCATTAGTGTGGAAGACACTAATGGCGCACCACACAAAAGGTGCGCCACTAGTTATAATTTTTTTTCATTTTTACATACATACTAATGGCGCATCAGACCGAAGTGCGCCATTACTAGTTCTAACTAGTAATGGCGCACCAGACAAGGAGTGCGCCAGTACTGATTTTTTTTTTTTTGCAAAACTACTAATGGCGCATCGAGTAACAGTGCGACATTACTAGTTTAAACTAGTAATGGCGCACTACTACGCGGTGCGCCATTATTATATATATATATATTGCACTACTACACGACTATCTCGGTTACGGATATCTCGCGGGGCAGGTAGTCCACAGATTTTCTAGATGCGTAAGGTGCATGGATGACACAATGTATCGCCAGCTAGATAGAGATCTCGGGTCTTCGAAAACCGTGTTCATGGGACATCGACGTCCCCCTCGCCGCCGACGATCAACCGCACCCTCTCCCGCTCCACCGCCGCCGACGATCAACCGCACCCTCCCCCGCTCCACCGGCCGTCGCCGCCTACCCCCGGCCCGCACCCCCACACTCCACCGTGCCGATGACCCACCACACCCTCCACTCCTCCTTTTTCATATTCATAAATATTTTCAAATAACAAATTTGAACATATTTAAAAAAAAATTATTATTGTTTTATAAAAAAATATTACTGTTATGATTTAAACAAGTTTGAACATATTTAAACACAAATAAATATCAAACAACATTTTATACAATCGAGAAATGATCCGGTCCCCCACTCCAGCGTCGCCGATGACACACCGCACCCTCCCCCGCTCCACCGGCCGCCGCCGCCGACCCCCGGCCTGCACCCACCCCCACTTCACTGTCGCCGACGATCAACCGCACCCTCCCCCGCTCCACCAGCCGCCACCGCCGACCCCCGACCCGCACCCTCCCCCACTCCACCGTCGCCGATGACCCACCCCACCCTCCACTCCACCTTTTTCATATTCATAAATATTTTCAAATAACAAATTTGAACATATTTTTTAAAAAAATTATTACTGTTTTTATAAAAAAACATTCTTATGGCGCACCGCCGCTGGGTGCGCCATTAATAAGCTTCCCCCACTCCACCTATTCCCCTCCCTCCCTTCCTCCCCAACCGTACGCCGCCGCCGCGCCTGCACACCCCATCCGTCCCCTCCGTCCCCTGCCGCCGCCGCCCCGACCCCCGCCGGAATCCACCCCCGCCGCCCCCGCGCCCCCGCGTCCCCCACCACTGCAGCTCCCCCGCGCCGCCGCCCCCGCGCCCCCACGCCCCCCACCACTGCAGCTCCCCCGCGCCGCCGCCCCCATGCCCCCGCGCCCCGAGCCGGAGGAGGAGGATCAGGAGGAGGACGACAGGGGGGAGGAGACGACGACCGCCTCTACCTCAGCTCAGCTCTGCTGCGGCGTGGTCTTGTGCCGGCCCCGAGCCCTAGGGATCCGACACGACCGCCGCTTCCTCCGGGTCCAAGGCGGCCGGCCGGCACCTTGTACGCCCTCGACTGCAGGTGAGCCCCTCCCCTCCACTTCCTTCTTCTTATTCTTCCTCTTGCCCTCAACCTCTGCTCTGAGTCTCGACCGCTGTGCAGGGCCCGTCCATCTCGGGCGAGCCCACCACACTGTTTAACAGGAAGCACCACCGTTGTCACCGAGCCACTCCACCAGCAGCCACCATCCTCGCGCGCTTCCTCCTCGAGCAGGCCTCCCACAAGCGTCACCGAGCACCAAACCGCGGGTCTGCCCCCTCCACACGCCCATGAAGCAGCAAACCCTCGGCCCTCCTCTCCAGCGAGCAGATCTGCATCCTCAACATCTTTTCCCTGGACATACCTGCCTCTTGTAATTCAAGTGACATCCTGACAGGTGACATTTTGTTGCAATTTCTGTGTTTTTTTGTTCTGAATGTGCAGCTACGCAATGTGTAGAAGTGGTACAGGCCTGTAGTTAGAATAAATCATCAATTTTTAAATGCTTTGATCTAATAACAACGAAAAAACCATGAGCCAGTCACGTTTGAAGGTTCTTTGGTTACTAGCAACTAGCATTGCTAGATGAGTTCTTCTGCTATCTTGTGATAATTGTAGTAGATTATAGCTTGCTTCAGTTTGTCATCATAAGTTGGTTAATTTGATATGCAATTAACTTGATCATAGTTAGTTTACCGAATTGTTTAACAAAAAGGAGATCCAGCATGCACAGTGTCCTTCACTATATACTAATCTTTGTATGCCCAGGCACATTGATGCATAAGCCCTGTAAGAAGCATCAGGGAAACTAAGGTTGGTTGTGGAAATTGTCACATTAGCCTTGCGCTCTCCGACCAAATGTAAGATATGCAACAAATAACGGACAAATACCTAACAGTTTTCTAGAGCTAGCGAAGAGATTAAAATCTCTGTGAGATATTCATAGCCATGAAGCCCAGTAGCCTGTAGTTCACTAAACTTATAGCCCAAGATCCAATTTACATGCTATACTCTTCAGCAACATTGCTTGCTAGAACTACTGTCACATGTGCACTTGGCAGGTAACACTAACTAAACCTAGCGTGCAAAAAGGATCACATGTTTTAGAGCAGTATCTGCTACTACAACCTGAGGATTTTCTTAGCTAAATTAGGCTATATTCGTTTTGTGTTAGCTCCTTGCTGTCCATGTTAACTTCTTTTCATGGTACCCATAGATTTGACTTTCAGTGTTGGTGATTCTGCAGTTGCTGTAGACTACTATAGTGATGAGTGTCTAGCTTTTGTAATCTACACTTCTTGCATAAGGATTTGCATGTGCCTTTGTACCATGAGTAATTTTGGGACTTGGGAATTGGTTCTTTCTTACTACAGTCTTGCTGCTATAGTATGGCTCTGTTCTTGGTGGAGGTTTCGTTACTTGTTTTGTGTGGCTTAGGTTATATTTCAGTGGAATTTGTGTGATATGTTTGGCTGGACTATGCTCTTTTCACAGTTATAGTGTTGTCACTTTACAGCTTGCATGCTTGCCATACCAGACCATCGGTGTTCCGCTGTTATGATAAACTGTTCAATTCTTTGTATGGTTCTGTCTTTTTTCTATGATGGCAAGGGACACTGGTTGCTTATGCACTGAGGTGGGTTTTATGCGTCAAACAATCCATTTTGACAAGGCTCATTGATGGGTACTTTTTTTATTGGGTGCATTTATTTATATTATATCATATTGCTTCTATATCTGATCCACCATTGCTTGTACTAGTTTGTCAAGAATACATGTCTGTATAGCACAGAGAGCACCACAAGTTAAACACCTCAATCTATTAGTATTTGTCTGCATTTTCTCACATTCTTCTTGTATCTGATCCAGTATTGCTTGTAGTGGTTTGTCGAAAATGTTGAATGATACTGCCTGGAGATGCATATATTATTCACCTCTTCAGAGGCCAACGTATTTTCCATGTTGTGATGGAGGCCTTTTTTTTAACACTGGGCTTTGCCACCTATTGTTTGTCTTGTAAATATTGGACAGAGATTTAAGCAAGTAGCACATTGCCTTGTCTACCTGGGATAATGATTTTGCAGGTACCCCGAGAGGCCCTTGAGTTTGCCGGAATGTCGATTAACTTCCGTTCCGGCAAATTCCGGTACTCCATATGTCCTATTTTCAGCAAAGGTCATGCTGAAATTTTCCGTGAATTTTAGCATGACTTTTCTAAAAATAGGACATATGGGGTACTTGCGACTAATGCCTGTTATCATGCATGTTTTATGATCTGTTGTAAGGGTACTAATTGGTCTCTTCTGCTGCTTATCAGAGATGGCGGGAAGCAGCCATCGCCGCTCTGCGACACCGCAGTACAAGTTGGATGCTTCCGAGTTCTTCACTATCATACTTGAGACTTCAGTATCATCCATGATGCAGGTATATAAAACGAGAGATCTCCCCTTCACCCATCTCATTATGATATCTGTTGTTTGCCACATCACTCATTGTCCTAAACTGCAGAGGCTGCCTGATAGTTTTATGAACATGCTGATGGGTGAAGATCCGCCAAATAATGTGAAGCTGCGACAGGCCGGCAGTGGGTTTCGCAGGCAGTGGGATGTGGAGTTGGTGATCAAGGAGGGCCACATGTACTTGTCTCGTGGGTGGGAGAAGTTCTACCGTGCCTACGACCTGTGGCTGGGGTACTTCCTTCTCTTTAGGTACGACGACGCCACCACCATGCTCATTGGGAAGGTGTTCAACATGACTATGTGTCGCATGCGCTACGCTGACGATGATGATGCCGGTACGTTCTGCCTCTTCTTATTCCTCTACATTTGGCTTTGTCTCACATCGATTGTTAACGGTCATTGTTGCATTTTGGACAGGTAATGGGAGCAGCAGCAGTGACACTGGCTACAGCCAAAGCAGCAGCGACTATGGCTTTAGCGAAAGCAGCAGCGATTCTGGCTGTAGCGAAAGCAGCAGCGATTCTGGCAGCAACATAGACAACAAGAAGGATGATCCGGGCTGGAGTGCGGGAGAAGAGGAGCAGAGTGGGGATGAGGAGCTGCAGGATGACGATGGGCATCAGGCTGAGGATGACCTAGCGCTGGTGGTGGCTGACCAAGGGCAAGAGATGGTGGTGGCTGACCATGGGCAAGAGATGGTGGTGGATGACCATGGGCAAGAAATGGAGGTGGCTGAGGATGACCTAGCGATGGTCGTGCCTGAAGGTGGCCTCGTGATGGTGGTGGTGCCTGACAATGACCACACACCGGTGGTGGCGCCGGCGATCCCATAGCTGGGCGACATGACCACGCCAATTGTGGTAGAAGACTACATCCCACTGCCTCCACTGCCTCCACCGCCTCGCCGCTCTTGGCGCATCAGGCTGAGGAAGGATAAGGAGAAGGAGAAGAACAATGCATGAGAACTGAACTTTGTCAGGTATGTCAGATCTCCATAATGATATATATATACTTAGTTACCTATGTTATCTCTAATATGCTTAGTTTCCTATAGGTTAGCTTCATTTTACCTAAGTTGGCTCTAATATGCTAACTTGGAGCTTAATTATATGCTTAGTTTCCTATAGGTTAGCTCCAAAATAACTTATGTTAGCACAAAATGATCAAGTTTACATAATAAGCTTGTAGTCTTTTTCTTATTCTTCTTCTTTTCCAAAATGACATAGGTTAGCTTCATTTTACCTAACTTGGCTCTAATATACTAACTTAGAGCTTATATGCTTAGTTTCCTATAGGTTAGCTCTAAAATAACTTATATTAGCACAAAATGATCAAGTTTACATAATAAGCTTATAGTCTTCTTCTTTTCCAAAATTCTTCTCATTCTTCTTCTAGTGTTCTTCTTCTTCTACTATTCTTCTACTCTTCTTCTTCTTCTTCTTCTTCTAACTTCTTGTTTATCATTTTGAAGATTTGATTTAATTAACGGAAGCTTGCGTGGATGGAGTGCTTCTTTTCCATTTGTGTTTTTATTTTGTATCAATGTGAAACTTTTGTGAATTGATGGATAACGGTGTTGGATAAACAATGTGAAACTTTTGTAATATGTAACGATGGAACTATGTGTTGGCTATGTATGTATATCTGATGGAACTTGTGTGTTGGCTATGATTGTTATATGGATGCTTGTTGTATATATATGTGTTGGATTTCTCATATGTGAAATAGTGACCTGACATTAAGAAAAAAAATAAAAAAATTGTTACTAATGGCGCACTACCATGTGGTGCGCCATTAGTATAGCAGACACCAGTGGCGCACTATCGGCAAAACTAATGGCGCACTGCGTGGTGCACCATTAGTACACGAGATACTAATGGCGCAGCAGTGGTGCGCCATTAGTAAAAAATACTAGTGGCGTGATACTAATGGCGCACCGGTAGTGCGCCATTAGTAGGCAAAACCGGTGCGCCATTAGCAGCCCTTTTCCTACTAGTGGGATCTCGACAAACACACCGCAAAAGTTACATTGAATAGATCTCCAAGAAGATCGAGGAAAACATGGTATGGAGATCCAAAAAGAGAGAAGAAGCCATCTAGCTAATAACTATGGATCCGAAGGTCTGTGGTAAACTACTAACAACTCATCGGACGGGCTATGGTGTTGATGTAGAAGCCCTCCGTGGTCGATTCCCCCTCCGGCAGAGCGCCGGCGAAGGCTCCAAGATGGGATCTCGCGGATACAGAAGGTTACGGCGGTGGAAATTGTTTTTCGTTGGCTCCCTGGATGTTTTCGGGGTACGTGGGTTTATATAGGAGGAAGAAGTAGGTCGGTGGCCGCCCGAGGGGACCACGAGATAGGGGGCGCGCCCTGTAGGGGTGGGCGCGCCCTCCACCCTCGTGGCCGCCTCGGCTACTTCTTGGCTTGCACTCCAAGTCCTCTGGATCACGCTGGTTCCCAAAAATCACGCTCCCGAAGGTTTCATTCCGTTTGGACTCCGTTTGATATTCCTGTTCTTCGAAATACTAAAATAGGCAAAAAAAAAACAGCAATACGGGTTGGGCCTCCGATTAGTAGGTTAGTCCCAAAAATGATATAAATGTGTAAAGTAAAGCCCATAAACATCCAAAACGGGTAATATAATAGCATGGAACAATAAAAATTTTTAGATACGTTGAAGACGTATCAAGCATCCCCAAGCTTAATTCCTGCTCGTCGTCGAGTAGGTAAATGATAAAAAAACGGAATTTTTGATGTGGAATGCTACCTAGCATAATTCTCAATGTAATTTTCTTTATTGTGGCATGAATGTTTAGATCCAAATGATTCAAAATAAAAGTTCATATTGACATAAGAAATAGTAATACTTCAAGCATACTAATCAAAGCAATCATGTCTTCTCAAAATAACATGGCTAAAGAAAGTTCATCCCTACAAAATCATATAGTTAGGCTATGCTTCGTTTTCGTCACACAAAAATGTTCCCAAATTCTACACCCCCGATGACAAGCCAAGCAATTGTTTCGTGCTTAAATAATCTCAAACTTTTTCAACCTTCACGCAATACATGAGCGTGAGCCATGGATATAGCACTATGGGTGGAATAGAATATGATGATGGGGATTGTGTGGAGAAGAAAAAAAACGGAGAAAGTCTCACATTGACGAGGATAATCAACGGGCTATGTAGATGCCCATCAATTGATGTCAACATGAGGAGTAGGGATTGCCATGCAACGGATGCACTAGAGCTATAAATGTATGGAAGCTCAACAAAAGAAAACTAAGTGGGTGTGCATCCAACTTGCTTGCTCACGAAGACCTAGGGCATTTTGAGGAATCCCATTGTAGGAATATACAAGCCAAGTTCTATAATGAAAATTTTCCACTAGTATATGAAAGTGACAACATATGAGACTCGCTATATGAAGAACATGGTGCTAATTTGAAGCACAAGTGTGGAAAAAGAGATAGTAACATTGCCCGCTTTTTTTTATTTTTTTTATTTTCTTTTTTTGGGACTTTCTTTTTTTCTTTTGGCCTTTCTTTTTTTCCGTTTTTTATTTGACCTTTCCTTTTTTTTCTTTTGGCCTTTCTTTTTTTTTATTTTTGGGGATAATGCTCTAATAATGATGATCATCACACTTTTATTGATTTACAACTCATGAATTACAACTCGAAACTAGAACAAGACATGACTCTATATGAATGCCTCCAGCGGTGTACCGGGATGGGCAATGAATCAAGAGTGACATGTATGAAAAATTATGCATGGTAGCTTTGCCACAAATACGATGTCAACTACATGATCATGCAATGGCAATATGACAATAGTGATGCGTGTCATGATGATAAACGGAACGGTGGAAAGTTGCATGGCAATATATCTCGGAATGGCTATGGAAATGCCATAATAGGTAGGTATGGTTGCTGTTTTGAGGAAGATATAAGGAGGTTTATGTGTGATAGAGTGTATCATATCACGGGGTTTGGATGCACCGGCGAAGTTTGCACCAACTCTCAAGGTGAGAAAGGGCAATGCACGGTACCGAAGAGGCTAGCAACGATGGAAAGGTAAAAGTGCGTATAATCCATGGACTCAACATTAGTCAAAAGAACTCATATACTTATTGCAAAAATTTAGAAGTCATCAAAAACCAAGCACTATGCGCATGCTCCTAGAGGTATAGATTGGTAGGAAAAGACCATCGCTCGTCCCCGATCGCCACTCATAAGGATGCACAATCCAAGGACACTTCATGTTTCAAATTTGTTACACAACTTTAACCATACTTGCATGCTACGGGACTTGCTAACTTCAACACAAGCATTCTTTAAATTCATAATCACCCAACTTGCATGACTTTAATATCACTACCTACATATCTCAAAACAATTATCAAGTATCAAATTGATCATAGCATCCAATTCACTTCCTATGATAGTTTTTATTATACCCAACTTGGATGCCTACCATTCTAGGACCAATTTTATAACCATAGCAAATACCATGCTGTTCTAAAATACTCTCAAAATAATATAAGTGAAGCATGAGAGACTAGCAATTTCTACAAAATTAAGCCACCTCCGTGCTCTAAAAGATATAAGTGAGGCACTACAGCAAAAACTCTCTAGCTCAAAAGATATAAGTGAAGCACATAGAGTATTCTAATAAATTTCAATCAAGTGGGCTTATCCCAAAAGGTGTGTACAGCAAGGATGATTGTGGTAAACTAAAAAACAAACACTAATATCATACACGACGCTCCAAGCAAAACACATATTATGTGGCGAATAAAAATATAGCTCCAAGTAAATTTACCTATGAACAAAGACGAAAGAGGGGATGCCTTCCGGGGGCATCCCCAAGCTTAGGCTTTTGGCTACTCTTGAATATCTTGGGGTGACATGGGCATCCCGAAGCTTAGGTTTTTGCCACTACTTATTTCATAGTGCATCAAATCTTTACCCAAAACTTGAACACTTCACAACACAAAACTCAACAGGAAATCTCATAAGCTCTGTTAGTGAAAGAATGCAAAACCACCACATAAGGTACTGCAATGAACTCATTATTTATTTATATTGATGTTAAACCTACTGTATTTCAAGTTCTCTATGGTTCATACCACTTAATACTAGCCATAGGTGCATCAAAATAAGCAAACAACACACGAAAAGCAGAATCTGTCAAAAATAGAACAGTCTGTAGCAATCTGTAACTAATGCAAACTTCTGGAACTCTAAAAATCCTACCAAAAAAAAGAAGTCCTGGGCAATTTGTCTATTGATCTACATAAAAAATAATCAACGCAAAAGCATGTTTCTATGATTTAACAAAAGTAGTTTCATGCGCGCAAAGTTTCTGTTTTTTAGCAGAATCAAATTAACTATAACCATAGGTTATCCTATAGGTTCTACTTGGCACAAACACTAATTAAAACATAAAAACACATCTAAACAGAAGGTAGATGCAAAATTTATTACTAAACAGAAACAAAAACAAAAACACAAATAAAATTGGGTTGCCTCCCAACTAGCGCTATCGTTTAACACCCCTAGCTAGGCATAAAGGCGAAGATAGATCTAAGTAGTGCCATAATAATAAGATAAATCTTGAAAACTCATCTCATATTCTCAACGTTCAGCAGCAAGTTTTCTTCGAGGCAAGCAAAAGTAATCAAAAGGCTAAATTTAGTGGGACAAAAGTCCCCAAGATCAATCACAGGAGGAACGGGTTCCTCCTTTGGCCCTTCATAATACACAACTAATTCATCATTATAAGCACTAGTCATCAACCCGTGCACTTGCACGGGCTAGCTATTTTGAGGAACATGTAGATATTAAGAATATGAATTTGTTTTCACAATTTACTTGCAAACTATTTCTCAAAAAGTTGAATATACGGAAATCTATATCAGTATATATTTGAATATTAATATAACATCTAGTAGTGTATGTGGACACACTTGTAATCTTTTATGGTTTGAAGTAGAGAGAAAGTGATTACTGAATCTAACGACTTGCTTTATCAGAATACTGTGAAAATTTGATTGGAAAAAATAGTATGCTTATGGATCTACACGGATTGAGTATGATATTAAAATATAAGTATATACTGATGAGTTGCTAAGAAAAGCATGTCCCTTTAACATCTTAACTACCATGATTAGTAGGATTGAAATGTTTGAAAAATAATTTTAGAATTCACTTCAATGTCAAATGACTAAGAAGCAGGTGCATAACAGTTGCTTAATAAAAAGCATGGCCACATTTCATTACGGTTATCAATTTGTTTAGGTTTAATGTAATGGAAGGAAAAAATCACAAACATTTGTGGCCAAAGAGAAGTTACGTCGACAAAAAAGGTCCACGTGGAGTATCATGTTTTGATAACACTAACCTGATATAGTTTAGAAAAGGTAAGACTCTACAACAAAACATAACCAACAATGAAACACCATATATATATATATATATATATATATATATATATATATATATATATTAGCTATCTGAAATGAGTTGATGAAAAATTAGGACTCCATCTCAATACAAAAACGGTGACGATGTTACGAAGATAATCCCAACATGAGAAACGCATCATCTAAGGTGAATGTCGTGAATCTGCACACATAAGTTGTTACTTATTTTGTTGAGTGGACATCTGAGATTACCTGAGGAAGTACATGAAAGAGAGATAAGTGCAAGTTATATGAATCTGAAGGCTATGTTTGCTACTTTTCGTAGATTCCATGGTGGACATCCTTAGACCATAAGTGTACTCTATGTAGGTAACCAAACTCTGCTCCAGGCACAGATGATAAGTTAAAAGTGCATGAGTACAAATCCGTTCCTGCAACTCTACAGGGCATAGCCATGAATTAAATCATATAAAAAGTAGGAAAATACAGAAAAGTTGATTTTGAGGAAATACCACCTGAAAAGATCATGCTTTCAACTAACATTGTGCATGAATTCTCATATATACTACAAAGAGGAATAAATTCGGATCAGCAAGGATAACCTACCAAGAAAAGAAAACGGAGAGAGCCAAGAAAAAAGCATAACTTCTATATTTTATTTGCAGAAACATAAATGCCATTATCAGTACTTCACAGCTGACAGCAGTAGAAAACCCAGCTACGCATTAGCAAAACTGGAACGAAGTTACGATCAGTTCAGTTTTTAGTCGAAGACATCAGGAAATACTTGGCTAGCAAGACATGAGGAGGATTAATTATAAATAACAGAATTTCCAACATATGAGAATCATCATGAAAAGAAGTGGGACTAATAAAACATGTGCGACACTGGCCCTTTTCTCCACACCAGGTGAGACGCGCCCCTGGCCGTTGGACTACTTGTTGTCGTAATACTTAGTGCTGCGCTAGTGCCAAGAGTCTGAGAACATGTATGGTAGAAATTTCTAGTATGTAGTTCGTGACCAAACCTACATCTCTCTTTTGAACTGCCATCAGTACACCGTCTCGTAATGCGTCGCGGGCCACTCGACTCATCCCTGCCGTAATGCTTGGTGTTGCTTTTTCTTGATTCCAACTTTGTACAGAACATGGGACACAGAAAAATGGTGGAGTCGGCAGAAAACATCATCGCGTTGTGCCACAGGAAACAGAACATTTCATTAGGTGGAAGAAGCGAAGGATTCTTATCCCTTGTGTTATTCTATTTGCAGATTAGAAAGAAAGCACTTGTTGCTCAGAGAATAGAAAGAAGACGTTCTGCCCCAGAATTCACGTAGATGCATGTGTAGACATGAACCTTTCACTAATTCTTCTACGGGGATTAGCAATAGTAAATCCCAACTGCTGATAGAGTAGCAGAGCAATATTCTGTACAAATCAAAGACATGATACCTTCGTACAATAGGAAATCTTGGAATCTCATATCCAGATAATTAAATCTTATCACTCTATCAGTATAAACCAACATATTTACAATTCGTGAATGGATCTATATTTATTCCCCAAATTTTACGTTTTTAGAAATACCATACTAGCAGAGAAGACAAACCTATTTCAGAGGAGCACAATCAACTTCCATGTGCCACACCAAGGTTACATTCAAAGCTGCAGGAAGGGAAACATGGATCAGTAACTAAGCAGTATTTAGTGAGGTAATAACCGTTAAAGAACAAACAAAGCATGGACAACAACTTATTCCTAAGCGGCGGCCATACCACTGTCGGATTAGCCATAACCATCGACATCAGTATAGGAAAACTTCCAAAACCTGGCCTGTGTACAGACTATATATGCAACCATAAGTATCCAAAGGATAATATCCATTAATGGTTCCCGTAATGTGGACACCAGCGCCTCAAATTGAAAAAGGGTACAAACTAAAGCATGGCTACACCTATGCATTAAACTTCTTTATTTGACAGGAACACAACCCTGTTTCTAACGATGGGTCGTGATCACCAATACCTAGACAGATGATCCCGGCTAATTAATGCTGGGGATGGTTTCATGAGCTTTGAACATCGTACATGGCACCAACTCAGAGACCAAAGTAGGGAGAGGCTAGCAGGAGAGCGAGCAGCCTGTGGCAGGAGAGAGAAGAAGAGGCAACGCTGGAGATCAGGTGTACTAAGCGCGGCGCCGAGGGATCTAGGATGAGTGGCGGGTTGGAGATAGGAATAAGGGGACAAACTACTCGGTAATACTTCTGATCTGGCAGCTCCAATCGGGACGGGGAATCTGAGGGGATGTATGGGAGAAATTTCAACCATAGTCCACAATAATCATAATCTCTCTATGAAACTGCCATCGGTACATCGGCTCCTCTTCATCAAACATCATAGAAATTAATCTTACCAATCTCTCTATGAAGCTGCCATCGGTACATCGGCTCCTCTTCATCAAACATCATAGAAATTAATCTTATCATAACGAAAACATGATTGCAGTCTGGTCAAAATCTGAAATCTGGGGAGATTGAAGGGCTGCCCAATAACATGATCATTGACAGACTGGATTGGATCGTGGCCTTCTTTTTAGGTCGATCTGCGATATCCAGAGGCGACAGGGAGGTGATGCGTGCGTAGAGGAACGGGAAGAAACTATATCCAGTAGCTTGCAGGAGTTTAGAGTCTCGTGAGGTAGAGGTGACACTCACCGGAAGTCATCCAAAAGAGGCTCATTGGATGGTTTACATGAAGACCGGAGATGGCAGGGACGGAGGGAGGAGGACCAGATGGAGCAGCAGCCCGAGGAATTTGTGCATGATATGCAGGTACCTTGCAGGATAGGGTCGATAGAGGAAGCAATACGTGAGGCAGATGCCCCTTTATGTGAGGGAGATGCCCTTTTTCTACAGGAAGGGAGAGATCACCCAAATCCGATGGGACAGTTGGTCAGGACTCTTAAGTATCTCATCGGACGGCTATAGATATTTAATACGTAGATCAGATGGCTAATATGATTAGTTTTGAGGATTAACATGGTGCCTCGATTAGTGCCTCCAATTAGTAAATATAAGATAAGATATAAGATTCTTTTGGCAAAATTTTGTGAGCCTATACTCAAGAGCGTATCCTAGCTCATTATTTGGAAGAGCAAAATCATTATTAAGTTCGGAAATTATATCAACTAGGACATTGGTAGGAACTTTTTTCTAAGGTTTTCATTGAAAGCAACATAGTCCAAAGATTGAAAACGCCTAATTTCCTCTTGATCGAAGAGGATCGCCTCTATGGGAGGACGACCGGCATCCACCCTATAGTGCGCAAAGATTTCTTTGGCCTCTCTTATTATAAATCTAAACTCATGAGCAAAAAATATAGTAACAACGCACTTAACAGAAGAATGCTCAATATTAGAAAATTCTAGGAAAATTCTTTGTATGCAAGGATGCATATGCATAAATTGTCTTTCAAGTTCAACTACAAGCATAGCGACATCATCTGCAATACTACTAGTTCTATGAAGAATAGAACCACCCATAGAAGGTAAAGCACCGACACAAGTAAAGAAATCTTGAATAGTACCTTTTTCAATAATGTTACCACTACCGAATCGAAACTTTTTAGTATGCAAGATAGGGGGTTCTTCAGCAGGAGCATCAGACTTCTCCATGTTATCATTACAAAAGCGAGAAAGAAGAAAGCAAGTGAAAGAGAGAGAGGTTGGGAAAGAGAGGGCAAATAAAACGACAAGGGTGAAGTGGGGGAGAGGAAAATGAGAGGCAAATGAAAAATAATGTAAATGTGAGGGAGATGAGTTTGTGATGGGTACTTGGTATGTCTTGACTTGAGCGAAGACCTCCCCGGCAACGGTGCCAGAAATGCTTCTTGCTACGTCTTGAGCTTGCGTTGGTTTCCTTGAAGAGGAAAGGGTGATGCAGCAATAGTAGCGTAAGTATTTCCCTCAGTTTTTGAGAACCAAGGTGTCAATCCAGTAGGAGGCTCCTCAAAAGTCCCACGCACCTACACAAACAAACAAAGAACTCGCAACCAACGCAATAAAGGGGTTGTCAATCCCTTTACGGCCACTTGCGAAAGTGAGATCTGATAGAGATAGTATGATAAGATAAATATTTTTTTGGTATTTTATAATATAGATTGGAAAAATAAAGATGCAAATAAAAGTAGATTGAAAGCTTATATGATAAAAGATAGACCCAGGGGCCATAGGTTTCACTAGTGGCTTCTCTCAAGATAGCATAAGTATTACGGTGGGTGAACAAATTACTATCGAGAAATTGATAGAAAAGCGAATAATTATGAGATTATCTAGGCATGATCATGTCTATAGGCATCACGTCCGCGACAAGTAGACCGACTCCTACCTACATCTATTACTATTACTCTACACAACAACCGCTATCCAGCATGCATCTAGAGTATTAAGTTCATAAGAACAGAGTAACGCATTAAGAAAGATGACATGATATAGAGGGATAAACTCATGCAATATGATATAAACCCGATCTTTTTATCCTCGATGGCAACAATACAATACGTGCCTTGCTACCCTTATTGTCACTGGGTAAGGACACCACAAGGTTGAACCCAAAGCTAATTACTTCTCCCATTGCAAGAAAGATCAATCTAGTAGGCCAAACCAAACTGATAATTCGAAGAGACTTGCAAAGATATCTTAATCACGCATAAAAGAATTTTGAGGAGATTCAAATATTTCTCATAGAAAAACTTGATCATAAACCCACAATTCATCGGATCTCGACAAACACACCACAAAAAGAGTTACATCGAATAGATCTCCAAGAAGATCGAGGAGAACTTTGTATTGAGATCCAAAGAGAGAGAAGACGCACTCTAGCTAATAACTATCAACCCGAAGGTCTGTGGTAACTACTCACAACTCATCGGAAGGGCCTTGGAGATGATGTAGAGGCCCTTCATGGTCGATTGCCCCTCCGGATACAGAAGGCTCCAAGATGGGATCTCGCGGATACAGAAGGTTATGGTGGTGGAAATAGTTTTTCGTGGTGATCCTCGATGGTTTCAGGTTACATGGGTATATATAGGAGGAAGAAGTAGGTCGGTGGACGCTCGAGGGGCCCACGAGGGTGGGGGCGTGCCCACCTGTAAGGGGCGCGCCGGGCACCCTCGTGGCCGCCTCCTCTGTTGCTTGACGTCCACTCCAAGTCCCCTGGATCACGATTGTTCCAAAAAGATCGCTCCCGAAGGTTTCATTCCGTTTGGACTCCGTTTGATATTCCTTTTCTTCGAAACACTGAAATAGCCAAAAAAAAAACAGCAATTCGGGCTGGGCCTCTGGTTAGTAGGTTAGTCCCAAAAATGATATAAAAGTGTAAAGTAAAGCCCATAAACATCCAAAACGGGTAATATAATAGCATGGAACAATAAAAAATTATAGATATGTTGGATACGTATCAATTGCGTGAAGATTGAAAAAGTTTGAGAACATCAAAAGTATGAAACAATTGCTTGGCTTGTCATCGGGGTTGTGCATGATTTAAATATTCTGTGTGATGAAGATAGAGCATAGCTAGACTATATGATTTTGCAGGGATAACTTTCTTTGGCTATGTTATTTTGAGAAGACATGATTTCTTTTGATAGTATGCTTGAAGTTTTATTGTTTTTATGTCAATATTACACTTTTGTTTTGAATCTTATGGATCTGAATATTCTTGCCACAATAAAGAAGATTACATTGATAAATATGTTAGGTAGCATTCCACATAAAAAATTATGTTTTTATCATTTACCTACTCGAGGACGAGCAGGAATTGAGCTTGGGGATGCTTGATACGTCTCCAACGTATCTATAATTTTTGATGTATTCATGCCGTGTTTACAATATTTTTAAAGGATTTTGGTATGATTTGATTAGAACTAACCCAGACTGACGATGTTTTCAGCAAAACTACCGTTGTGTTATTTTTGCGCAGAAATAAAAGTTCTCGTAATGCGCTGAAAATCAACGGAGATTTTTTCTGGAAAATATAAAAAAATACTGGAACGAAGAGTTACCGGAGGGGAGTCCCATGGGCCCCACGAGGGTGGAGGGTGCCCCCTGCCTCGTGGACTCTCTGTGGGGCCCCCTGGCTTGTTCTCGACGCCAACCTCTCCTATAAATCCCCAAACCTCCAGAACATAACCTAGATCGGGAGTTCCACCGCCGCAAGCCTCTGTAGCCACCAAAAACCAATCGGGACCCTGTTCTGGCACCCTGCCGGACGAGGGATCCATCACCGGTGGCCAACTTCATCATCCTGGTGCTCTCCATGATGAGGAGGGAGTAGTTCACCCTCGGGGCTAAAGTTATGTACCATTAGCTATGTGTTTGATCTCTCTCTCTCTCTCTCTCTCGTGTTGTTGATTTGGCACAATCTTGATGTACTGCAAGCTTTGCTACTATAGTTGGATCTTATGATGTTTCTCCCCCACTACCTCTTGTAATGGATTGAGTTTTCCCTTTGAAGTTATCTTATTGGATTGAGTCTTTAAGGATTTGAGAACACTTGATGTATGTCTTCTGTGGGATACCCATGGTGACAATGAGGTATTCTATTGATTCACTTGATCTATGTTTTGGTGATCAATTTGCGGGTTTGGTGACCTTGGGAATCTATGCATAGGGGTTGGCACACATTTTTGTCTTGACTCTCTGGTAGAAACTTTGGGGCACTCTATGAAGTTCTTTGTGTTGGTTTGAATAGATGAATCTGAGATTGTCTGATGCATATCGTATAATCAAACCCGCTGATACTTGTGGTGACATTGGAGTATCTAGGTGACATTAGGGTTTTGGTTGATGTGTGTCTTAAGGTGTTATTTTACTAGGAATAGCCCAATGGATTGATCGGAAAGAATAACTTTGAGGTGGTTTCGTACCCTACAACAATCTCTTCGTTTGTTCTCCGCTATTAGTTACTTTGGAGCGACTCTTTGTTGCATGTTGAGGGATTGTTATATGATCTAATTATGTTATCATTGTTGGGAGAACTTGCACTAGTGAAAGTATGAACCCTAGGCCTTGTTTATAAGCATTGCAATACCGTTTTCGCTCACTTTTGTTACTTGCTACCTTGCTGTTTTTATATTTTCAGATTACAAAAACCTATATCTATCATCCATATTGCACTTGTATCGCCATCTCTTCGCTGAACTAGTGCACCTATACAATTTACCATTCTATTAGGTGTGTTGGGGACACAAGAGACTCTTTGCTATTTGGCAGGGTTGTTTGAGAGAGACCATCTTCATCATACCACTACTAGGGAAAACCTTATACACAGAACTTTAGCAGTAGCGTGTGTCAAAGAAGCACGCTGGTGCTAAATAGCAGCAGCGAGCCCACCGAAACCGCGCTGCAGATAGTTTCGTAGCAGTAGCGCGTCTCGCAGAAAACACGTTACTACGAAAATTCTCACGGCTTAGCCGATATGGTACACATAGTACTAGCAATCTACATGGAACCGCACTACTGCTACTTTCTTTGTAGCAGCGCGTTTTGCTCTAAACTCGCTACTACTAAATGATATAAAATTAAATGAAAAGCAAATAGAAAGGTAATTGAGAATGAAAGAAATCGAAGAAGGTGAAAGGAAAAAAATAAAATGTGAAGAAAAATAAGTGGAAGAGGGAAAAAGGAGAAAGTTGTAGCAGTAGCGCGTATCGCAGAACGCGCTATAGCTAATGTAGCAGCAGCGTGTTTCTGGGAACGCGCTACTGCTACTTCTGACTTAACCACCGCGTTCGTCATTCTCCCACGGCCACTTTCCCCCAAATCTCAACTCCGCTCTCGCCACCGCCGTCGCCCGTCGGTCGCCGCGCGCTCTCCGCACACCCTCTATGCCGCCCCCGCCCCCGGATTCAACGCCGCCCCCGCCCCCGACCTCAACGCCGCCCCGGACGCCGCCCCCGACGCCGCCCCCGACCTCAACGCCGCCCCGGACACCGCCCCAAGCCCGACCTCGACGCCGCCTGCCCCTCTCTCGCCGCAGGCACCCGATCGAGGTGAGCACGCCTGCTCCTCCCCCTCCCCTACCTCTGCCTAGATAGAGTTCTTCAAATTTTAGTTGCATCAAATAGTTAGGGTTCATCTATGGGTGGAAATGAATTGGATACAGATGCGGCTAGGATTTTTTTTCTTAGGTGACGTTTTCTTAGATGATGAATAAACACTAGTGTAATGCATAATAAAACGAGTAAAATTTGACCTACTTCAATTTAGTTAGTAAGAACTAGTTAGTAAGAACTAGGTACTAATTAGGTGATTTTTTAGTTAAAGCAATTTTTCCCGCCTCGACGTGGACGATGCCTATCCCGCATCCTCGTCGTCGAGTCGGCGGAGGACGACACCTGCTTGGCCAGATCGGCCATGTCCGGGACTGGGCTCCGCCGGGGTGGTACTGGGTGGCGCTACCTACCGGGGGGCACAGGTTGGTGAGGAGCTAGCCTGTCGTTGACCCGAACCTTCTTTGGTGGCGGTCGCGTGGGCCAGTGACGATCCAGAGGCTCGAGGACTCCGCGGAGGTGGTGCGTCACCATGTCAGTGAGGAGGACGCACACGTCCGTCGCTACTTGTTTGCGTTGGAGCACAGGCCGTTCTCCAATACCTGGCAGGTTCTCCGGGGATCTCACTGGAGCTATGATCCCGTGATGGTGCCTTCTCTGCGGGTGTCCACCGCCCGCGCCGATACCCGTCGTGTGCTAGAGTTTTAGTTGTATTAGTGATGTTTTATGTATGACACTATTCGTGATGTATTAGTGATAATATTCGACGATGTACTGACGCATGAGATGATCTACTTTTGCTTATTGAATGCATGCTAATTTGAGTCCTATAAGATATTTTGAAATGTATATCTTGTGTTGCTCAATATCCAAGTGGCCTGTCATGTTTGCAGGTTATACCTTCGAGTGGCCTATGTTTTGCCGGAGTGTTGATTCATTTCCGTTCCGGCAAATTTCAGGCGCTCGATATGTCCTATTTTAGCAAAGGTCATGCCGGATTTTTCCGTGAATTTTGGCATGACTTGTGCTAGAATATGTAGGAAATATCGAGTGCCCCGGATTTGTGTGTTGAGTATCTTGGTAGTTGTCTTCGATCGATTTTCAATTAATGTTTTAACTATGAACATAGGAAATGTCTGACGACGAGAAGGATTTCGGCATTTGCAAATACTGCGAACACGAGCGCGGCCTGTGCGACGGAATCTTCCTAGATGATGATAGGCGCTTCAGCATCAAGCTGGACGAGAACTTCGAAGTGGATACAGTAAGTCACAACGACAAGTCTTTTTTCGTAATTAAGCATGAAATCTGCTTCATTTGCTTCAACTTATATTTTTTTTTACTATTCTACTAGCGTATCCCCTGCCATGCAAGAGTTTTTGTATTGGATAAGATAGGTTTCAGTCATAGTATGGAGGAAAAGAAAGTTTATTTGAAGACTGAGCATGGTTATATTTTCCATGCGAAGTTATACAATTCAGACGACTACACCTATTTTGGATGCAAAACATGGCGAGCACTATGCAAGACTTATGCACTTGAGCCTGATATGGTTATCACCTTTGATATTCGTCCGGAAGATGATATTGAAGGTAATACCGACATCTGGGTCAATGTGCAAATGCCTCCAGTTATACCATTATGTAAGTTTCTCAACCATATTTATGTCTTTGATATTGTTTATTCAAAAATAGTTGACAACTAATTTGCATTGTCAGCTTATTTTCGTGCAAGCAAACATGTCCAGCGCTTGGTAGACAGGACCGTATACTGTCCTGGGGCTGAACTCAACTGCGAGGATCTCAGTCATTATGTTTCATGGCTTGAGGATCTTGATAATGTCAAGACAAATTTTCTTCCTGCATTTAGAAATCTTAGTACTGAAAATATGCGACCAATAGTGTTCGTAATGAACTATGGTCACATCCATTTAGGAAGGATGGTAAGATTTTTACTTTTTATCCTCATTGCATCTTTTCCATACATTATTTTTGAAGCTAAACTTCATTGCTAAGTATGTTACCATATGATGTTCTTCAACAGGGACTCCCGATGAATGTTGTGCCTTATGGGATCGAGACTAAAGGTATCATGAGTATTATCAACTTACGGCCAAGATATCCTACAGCTTACTTTAGTGCATTCAAGATTAGCGACGGATGCTTAATAGTGCAAGACTGGACCAAATATGTGTTGGGGGAGCGCAGAGAAGTACTAGGGAGCAGCAACCAGAGGCGCCTTCCACGATTAGGAGACAGGTTCATCTGCATGCTCCAACTTGATCAAGGAGGGGAGCTACACATGTTTTATGTTCTTTTACCTAAGAGAGAGCAGCAGGAGTGAGTAGCTGGCTAGAAATGAGTTTCAGGATGATGATGTGCTACACTATTACTATGATGATAAAATAGCTAGTGTTGGTGGTAATGACTATGATGATTATTATTAGCTAGTGTTAGTGGTGATTAAATAAATACTGTTGGTGGTAATGACCATGATGATAATTAAATATCTTGTGCTGGCGGATTAGATTCAAGTGGAGGCAACATGTGGTGCACATCGAAAGTACTACTAATCCAAACTAGATCAAGTTTGGATTAGTAGTATACTTTTGACATGCACCACATATTGCCTCCACTTGAACCTAATCCACCTTCATTTAATACACTGTTATGGACATAATGATGTAAACCTCGTAACAGCTGGTACTGTACCAATATTTGTATGATGGCGCATAAATACATTAAAAAAATTTACTAGTAGCGATGGAAAGAAAACACGCTGCAAGTAGATACCTTAGCAGCAACGCGGTACTGTACAAGCGCTGCAGCTATTTGTCCTAGCAGTAGCGCGTGACGACACGCGTTACTGCTAAGCAATAGCTGTAGCGCCTTATTAGTAGCGCGGCCACCCACGCTACTAGTGGGCACAAAACACGCGCTACTGCTAGGGTTTTCCCTAGTAGTGTACGCCTCCCATGGATTGATAAACCTTAGGTCATCCACTTGAGGGAAATTTGCTACTGTCCTACAAAACTCTGCACTTGGAGGCCCAACAACGTCTACTAGAAGAAGGTTGCATAGTAGACATCAAGCTCTTTTCTGGCACTGTTGCCGGGGAGGTTAGTGCTTGAATGTATATCTTTAGATCTCGCAATTGAAGCTTTTCGTTTCTTGTTTTTATCACTAGTTTCGTCTATAAAAGAAAACTACAAAATAATGGAATTGAGGGTGCCTCATATGCTTCATCTTTTTAATGTCTTTCGTGAAAATTATGGAAAGGACAATTGTGCTCAAGTGCTAGAAGAAGAAGTCTATAAAATGTTTGGCACTAAATATTTGAATGATGAGCATGATTGCAATGTTATTAGTGTGAATTCCTTGAATATCCATGATGCTAATGATAGGCAAAGCTACAAGCTTGGGGAAGCTATTTTGATGAGTTTGATATTTTTAGTCCCCCGAGTTTTGATGAGAATATTTATTATGATGAAAGCATGCCTCCGATCTATGATGATTATATTGATGAAAGTGGTTTTGGAAGAGTATCAACTTTATGTAGTAGTGATACCACTATTTTGGAGGGTGTTGAATCTTTTCACGATATTAATAAAAGTAGATTTGGAGAGGTCATGACATTATTTAGTGGTGAATCCACTATTTCGGAAGAGGTTCCAATTGATTATGAGAACAAAGTTGCTATCTATGATGATTATTGTGATAACATGTATGCTATAAAGAATAATGATAACCATGAAACTTGTCATCATTATTTTAATTTTCAATTGGATTATGCCTCACATGATAGATATTTTTTTGAGTTTGCTCCCACTACTATACATGAGAAGAAATTTGCTTATGTGGAGAGTAATAAAAATTCTATGCTTATGCATCATGAAAATAGTGCTTTATGTGATAGTTATATTGTTGAATTCATTCATGATGCTACTGAAATTTATTATGAAGGAGGAATATATGCTTGTAGGAATTGCAATAATATCAAGTTTCCTCTCTATGTGTTGAAAATCTTGAAGTTATGCTTGTTTTGTTTTCCTATGCTGGTTGATTCTTGTTCCCATAAGTTGTTTGCTCACAAAATCCCTATGCATAGGAAGTGGGTTAGACTAAAATGTGCTAGTCATATTCTTCATGATGCTCTCTCTGTGTTTCAATTCCTATCTTTTATGTGAGCATCATTGTCAACACTATGCCTAGCTAAAAAGGCATTAAACAAAAGCGCTTGTTGGGAGATAACCCAATATTTACCCTTACTATTTTTGTGTGTCCACATGATTAAGCTACTATAGTAATCATGTTTTATAGCTTTTGTTTCAATAAAGTGCCAAGTAGAACCTTTGGGAAGACTTGGGTGAAAGTTAATGTGATCTTGCTGTAAAAAAACAGAAACTTTGCGCTCACGAGATTAGCTGTCATTTTTTTTACAGAAGAGTGATTTTGAGTTGATTCTTTTTGCAGAATATTCATAGACAAATTCCTTTCGTCCACTAATTTATTTCAGAATTTTTGGAGTTACAAATATATTCAGAGATATAGATCACTACAGAGACTGTTCTGTTTTTGATAGATTCTGTTTTTCGCGTGTTGTTTGCTTATTTCGATGAATCTATGAGTAGTATCGGAGGGTGTAAGTGCATCTAGTGCCCCTTAGTGATTTTGGTGTATTGAAGACTTATAGGTTAAGGGACTAATGCGTTTGTGAGTGTACACAGGTCTATAAGTCTATGAGGAGTTTGATATTTACAGAGAAAGTCGACCCCTAAAAATGAAGTTCTTCGACTGAAGACTTTGATGTTCTGAAGACTTTCTGAAGACTTTGAAAGTGAAGAAATTGGTGTGACCTTGAAGACTTGGTATTCATTTGAGGAACATGAAGCGTGAAGACTTTTGTTTTCGTAGTTTCATTTTCTCTTTCTTGAGTCATAGGAAACACCGTACTGTTAAAGGGGGTCGAGGAAATACTAAGGAAAAATTTCCATGTGATGCTCAACTCAAAATCCTACACCTACCAAACCCTTCGAGTGAAGCCTTTGTAAATCTCATACAGTTCAGTCACTTTCTTCGGTGACAGAGACAAAGTTCTTCTGGTCACTGATGAATTTGTTCTGACTGAGGAGTTAGGAATTCGCCTGTGCGAATTGCCTACACAGTGAGGAACATGATAGCCCCGAGGAATTTGAGAGTCAAATTTCCGACCGTTGCTGTGCTGCGCGCCAGCTGTCCCAAAATATCTTATCCACCTAACGGTCATATCATTGAAGGGCATTTATGTCTTATCATGTCGGGCTGCTCCCTAGGCTATAAATAGCCGCCCCCTACAACCACTAGCTGGTTGGCTGCTCCGAGAGAACTTGACACTTGTCATTTGAGAGCAACCCATCCTCCGAGGACTTTGAGCGAAAATCATCAAGTGAGGAAAATCCAAAACCAAACCCCCACAAACCCAAAGTGATTGAGCATCACTGAAGAAATTGATCCTGCGTGGATCCGACGCTTGTTACCTTTGAAGACTGTGCTTCTTCCAGACGGTTAGGCGTCAAGGTCTAGAGCATCCAAGAGGAATTGTGGATCGCCGAGTGACCAAGTCTGTGAAGGTTTGGAAGTCACCTGAAGACTTACCACGAGTGATTGGACGAGGCCTGCGTGGCCTTAGTTCAAGGAGAATACGGTGAGGACTGGGTGTCCTGAGCTGCGTGCTCAGCGACTGGGTGTCCGGGACTGCGTGTCCTCGAGTTTAAATACTTAGCCGCTCCAATCAGACGTACAACTGAGACAGCAGTTGGAACTGGTTTACCAAATCATTGTCTTCACCAACCTAACTGGTTCTATTTCCTCAACCCTTTCATTTCCTCATTACTGTGTTGAGTGTTTGTTCATATCTGTGTTTGAAGACTTTGACTGAAGACTTTCTCTATTTCCTCAGTTCAATTTCTTCAGTCTGTTTGTCTTCGTCTTGTGTTATCCTGTGATTACGCTTTCATGATGACCATGCTTATATTCTGTTATGCTTACTTCTGAGTACTTATTCCGCTGCTAGTAGTTCTTCGCTAAGGAATTTCCTCACCAGCAAATTCCTCGGTGAAGAATTCATAAAAATCGCCTATTCACCCTCCTCTAGTCGATATAACGCACTTTCAATTGGTATCAGAGCAAGGTACTCCCTTGTTCTGTGTGATTTTGGTTTAACCGCCTGGAGTTTTAGTTATGTCGACCGCAGGTATGATCAAGGTCTCGGCTGGGTGTCCTACCTTTGATGTGATGGACTACCCTACTGGAAGAACAAGATGCGAATGCATCTTGAGGCAATTGACAATGATCTCTGGTATGTTGTGGAAAATGGTGTTCCCTCTGTCACACCCTCACTGAACGCTACCGATGTGAAAAGATTCAAGCAACTCGATTCTCAAGCGAAGAATATCATATGTGGCCATCTGAGTAAAGGACTGTATGGAAGAGTGAGTGCTTTGGAAACTGCTAAGCTTATCTGGGATAGGCTGTCCAAACTGAATGAAGGAGTCTCAACTCAGCGTGACTCTCGAGTTGATGTTCTTCGGAATCTCTTCAACCGCTTCAAAAGACTCGACAATGAAAATGTCCAACAAACCTTTGATCGCCTCACTGACATCTCAAATGAGCTTCAAGCCCTCGGTGCCACTGACATCGCTGATCATGAGGTGGTGAAGAAACTGTTGAGATCGCTTGATTCCTCATTTGATACTCTGGGACTGATGATACAAGAACGGGCTGACTACAGGTCTCTTGATCCTGCCGATATCCTCGAAAGGCTAAATACTCATGAGTTCCAGCTTGCTGAAAAGAGAGATCTCTGTGGTTCGAGCTATGGCAAACCACGTGCCCTGAAGGCCAAGGCTGTGTCTGATTCTGAATGTGAGGATTCTGGTAGTAGCCTTGGTGACCCTGAAGAATTGAGCCAGGAGCTAGCACTGCTCGTGAAGAAATTCCAGAAGTTCTCAAGACGTGGTCGCTTTGGAAAATCCTCAAGAAGCAGTGATTCCTCATCAAGTGACTATAAGAGAAGGCTGTGCCACAAATGCAAGAAACCTGGTCACTATATTCAAGATTGTCCTCAGTGGGAAAAGGAAATGAAGAAGAAGAAATACAAGGATTACAGTTCTGATGATGCGAAGAACAAGAAGAAGAAATCGTCAAAATCTTCATCATCAAAATCCTCAAAGTCTTCATCTCACAAGAAGAACAGCTCCAAGAAGGCTCGGGCATTCATTGGCAAGGAAATGGACTCTGAAGCTGAATCTGAGGAAAATGAGGAAGAGGAGGCGTCTGAAGAATCTGAATCTGGTGTGGCGAGTCTGGCCTTCGCTACTGCTTTCGTTAGCAAGTCCATCTTCAACACTGAAGAAACTGACCCCACCGACAAGCCTGATGAAGATAATGATGACTACGCTCCCACCTATTGCTTCATGGCGAAAGGTGCAAAGGTACTCAAATACACCTCCTCTGAACCTAGTGAAAATGAATCTGATGAGGATCTCAAGCCCAGCTACTCTAAACTTGCTAAGATTGCCGTAAAACAACAAAGGGCTTTTGAAAAGGTTCAAAACACGCTAGACAAAAGTGATGATATGTTGGGTGAAGAAATGGATCGCACCAAAGCCCTGACTGAAAATCTTCAGAGACTTCAGTCTAGGTTTGATAACATTCAAGGTCATCATAACACTCTCTTATCTGATCATGAGAAACTTTCTTATGAATTTCTTCAAGGAAAGCAAGATCTTGAGAAGCTAAGAGTGAGTTATGAAGATCTTCAGAAGGAGCGCGATTCATTACTAGCTCAACAAATCAGCGCTTCTCAGGAAGAATTTGTTCCTCCATGCTTAAAGTGCATTGAACGTGAATCTGCTAATTCTTCACCTGAATGTTCAAATGCTTCAACTGTTACAAATTCTTCATCTGCCTCTACTATCACTGATTCCTCATCTGAGGACATTGCTAGTATCACTGACAATGCAGGGCTGAAGGAATTGTACATGACATGCATGTACAAAAGCCTCAAAGGGCATCAGACTCTTTGTGATGTGCTTAAAAAGCAGATCCTCAACAGAAACCCTAGGAAAGAGGGTATTGCCTTTGAGAGGAAACTCAATGCTGATGGAACATATTGGAAGCCTGAGCAGTACCCCAAAACCTCATGGGTTGCTGCAAAGGGACCTCCAGTTGATCCATCTAACCTATCTGGCTTTACATGTGAATCTCCACATTCTTCTGATGAGTCATTTGACACCAACTATAAACTGTTCAAAAATCAAAATGGTGAAGTATTTGCTAGATATGTTGGCACTAACTGCAGGAATGGTTCTCCTATTAAGAAAATCTGGGTTCCCAAGAAGAGACTCGAAAGTCTTCAGGTGAATGTCCTCATGACACCACCTGTGAAGAACAGGAACCCCAGATCAAATTCTTCATATGGACCAAATTCCTCAATAGGATCAAAGTCCTCATATGATTATCATCGTGCTAACAACTCTGTTTCGCAGGGTAGAGCTAAGGGCTATGAATAAGTGCATTATTCTTCAAATCATTATGTTCATAAGTCCTCGAAGAATTTCTCTGCTTATTCATATGCTTACCCTAACCCCTCTTATGTGAAACGAAATGGTTTGGCATCTTTGCCACCTTTCTCATATGGTGCTCGCAGAGTGATGAATTCTTTGCCACCCCTCCAGATGTGGGTGGTGAAGAAAAATAACTAATCTCTTCTGCAGGGTCAGGTCTCCAGACGTGCTTTAAACGTCTGAAGAATTTGCTAGGGACCAGACATAATGCCTGAAAGGACGCAGGCGAATCATGATGAAATGAACCTTCATTTCACATGTCCTCATACTGCTATATCTGTTTACTGCTTGATGAAATTCATCTGATGAACTTGATATCATATTCTTCACTAATGAAGCATATGAGATTGTAAGTTACACTAATTCATCTGTAGGATGACCAACCCAAATCTACTGAGTGGGTCCTCGATAGTGGATGTACAAATCACATGACTGGTGACAAGAATCTATTGATGGATGCTCCTTTATCACCGTCACATCTGAAGCATATCATCTTTGCTGATAAAGGCAAAAGTCAGGTATTGGGTCTTGATAAGGTTGCAATTTCTAAGGATAAACACATGGGCAAAGTCATGCTTGTTGAGTCCTTAGGATACAACCTCATGTCAGTCTCAATGCTTTGTGATCTTGATATGGTTGTTGTCTTTGGCAAGTATCGCTGTGTTGTGATTATGGAAGCTGACAATTCCAAAGTCTTTGAAGGCTTTAGGAGAGGAGACCTGTATATTGTTGATTTCTGTACAGGACCACAACCCGCCGTGTGTCTACTTGAAAAAGCTTCAGAAGGCTGGCTATGGCATCGACGACTTGGTCATGCAGGCATGAGGAATTTGCACATGCTTGCAAAGAAGAAGCATGCCATTGGCATTGAGAATGTCAAATTCCTCAAGGATCACTTATGCGGAGCCTGTGAAGCTGGAAAAATGACCAAGGCCAAGCATCCAGCGAAGACTATCATGACCACTACACGTCCATTCGAATTGCTTCACATGGACCTCTTCGGACCTAACCATTACTCAGCAGTCACTAATGATGCATCTCTATATGGTTTTGTCATTGTTGATGATTACTCTCGATATACTTGGGTACACATTGTTACTTACAAACATGAAGTGTAGGAAGTCTTCAAACGATTTTCCTCGAGGGATTCAACCAACTTTGGTGTGAAGATCAAGCATATCAGAAGTGACAATGGAACTAAGTTCAAGAATTCCGGTCTTGATGCCTATCTTGATGAACTTGGTATTACTCATGAGTTATCTGCTCCCTATACTCCTCAGCAAAATGGCGTCGTGGAGCGCAAGAACAGAACTCTCGTTGAGATGGCTCACACTATGCTTGATGAATATAAAACGCCTCAGCGTTTTTGGATTGATGTGATGATACTGCGTGCCACATCATCAACAGAGTATATCTTCACAAATTCTTCAAGAAAATGGCCTATGAACTCCTCACTGACAAGAAACCCAATGTGAGTTATTTCAAAGTCTTGGTGCAAAATGTTGGATTAGAGATCCTCACCAAAATTCTAAATTTGCACCGAAAGCACATGAAGGTTTTATGCTTGGTTACGGAAAGGACTCGCACACCTACAGAGTCTTTAACATTGTTCTTCACAAGATTGTTGACACTCTAGATGTGCGGTTCGATGAAACTAATGGCTCGCAAAGAGAGCACCTACCTTGTGTGTTAGATGAACCAGCACCTGAGGATTCTATCAAGATCAAGGCAACTGAGGATGTCATTCCTACTGAAGAATCTGCTGAAGAATTCATTCCAGTTCATGAAGAACGTCGAGCTGATGCACCTGAAGAAAATGCTGAGGAAAATGCTGCTGAAGAAAATGCTGATCAAAATCCTCAGCGACAACCAGCTCATCCTCACGTTGCAAAAGAAGTGCAAGTGGAGAAGGTCATCGATGACATTAGAGCGCCAGGTCCTCTCACACGCTCAAAAGCTTCACATTTATCTAACTTTTGTGGGCACTATGCTTCTGTCTCTATCACAGAGCCCACTAAGGTAGATGAAGCATTTCTGGAGCTGGAGTGGATTCAGGCTATGCAAGAAGAATTACATCAGTTCAAGCTCAACAATGTTTGGGAACTGGTCAATTGTCCAGATCCTCGCAAGCATAATATCATTGGCACAAAGTGGATCTACCACAACAAGCAAGATGAAAATGGCCTTGTGGTGAGGAATAAGGCACGACTGGTAGCTCAAGGCTACACACAGGTTGAAGAATTGATTTCGATGAAACTTTTGCACCTGTTGCTAGACTTGAGGCTATTCGCATATTACTTGCTTATGCTAACCATCATGATATCATCTTATATCAAATGGATGTGAAAAGTGCATTCCTCAATGGTAAGCTTGAGGAAGAAGTATATGTTGCTCAACCCCCAGGTTTTGAAGATCCAAAGAATCCTGACAAAGTCTTCAGACTTAATAAGGCCCTCTATGGCCTCAAGCAAGCCCCTCGGGCGTGCTATGATACATTGAAGGAATTCTTCGTGAAGAATGGCTTCACACCCGGTTCACTCGACCCTACTCTCTTTACTAAATCTTATGATGGTGAACTGTTTGTGTGCCAAATATATGTTGATGATATTATCTTTGGCTGTACTGACCAACGTTATAGTGATGAATTTGCCTATATCATGAGTGAAGAATATCAAATGGCTATGATGGGAGAGCTGAAATTCTTCTTAGGTCTTCAAATTCGTCAACAGCGCAATGGCATATTCATATCTCAGGAGAAATACCTCAAAGATGTACTGAGGAAATTTAGCATGCAAGATTGCAAAGGCGTCAAAATTCCTATGCCCACAAATGGCCATCTATGCACTGATGAAAATGGTATTGACTTTGATCACAAGGTATACCGCTCCATGATTGGTTCTTTATTGTACTTATGTGCATCTAGGCCAGATATAATGCTTAGTGTTTGCATGTGTGCCCGATTTCAAGCTGCACCGAAGGAATCACACCATAAGGCTGTGAAGCATATTCTTCGATATCTAGCTCACACACCAACACTAGGATTATGGTACCCCAAGGGCTCTGCTTTTGATCTCATTGGATATTCTGACTCTGACTATGCTGGTGATCGTGTGGACCGCAAGTCAACATCTGGCACTTGTCATTTCCTCGGACGATCTTTGGTCTGTTGGTCCTCGAAGAAATAGAACTGCGTATCACTGTCTACTGCTGAAGCAGAATACATTGCTGCTGGCTCTTGCTGTGCTCAACTGCTTTTGATGAAGCAAACCCTCAAGGACTATGGCGTCAACGTGAAGAATGTGCCTCTCCTCTACAACAATGAGAGTGCCATCAAGATTGCACACAACCCAGTTTAGCACTCGAAGACAAAGCACATCCAGATTTGTCATCATTTTCTTCGTGATCATGTGTTGAAGGGCGACATCTCCATCGAGCACGTGAAGTCTGAAGAACAGCTAGCTGATATCTTCACTAAGCCCTTGGATGAGAAGAGATTTAGCAAGTTGCGGTGTGAGCTAAATATCTTAGAATCTTCGAATGTTCTTTGAAAAGGACACACACCCTAGCACTTATGCAAAATTGATGACTTAGATGTGCAACACATGAAGAAACGTTTTTCTTCAATCAATGAAGAATAACACTCCAAGTCTGAAGAAATTAATGAAGAAATTGATTCTCAGAACCCTACGACAATTGTACGCGGTGTCTGAAATCATCATTCTTATACGGTGGGTCACGCCACCACAAAAAGTTGAAAATCTTCAATTTGAGTTTTTCCTTAGTTTTGAAATTCTTCAGTTTTTCAAATTCTTCAACTTTGCAAAATCTTCACTATTTCCGTCGTTTTTCTTCATTGGCTATATATATATATATATATGAGTTTATGTCCTCTACATCATTCACTTATCGCTAATTCTTCAAGTTGATTTTTTCTGCTAAGTGAATGTGATCGGACCCTTCCCCCTCTATGCTATACTTAACCCAATCTATTCACAAATTCTTCATGTGCGTTCTATTTGAAACTCGTTCAAAATCTTCACTGTGTCCTTGTCAGCTGAAGAAATTGCGAACGAAACTTTAAAACAAATCTTATCCAAAATTTTCGGTTTTACCGCTCAAACCGTTCCACATCCCATGATGCATTATTCTATTCACCCACGATCTTACACGCTCTCAACTACACAGTACGTGGGTGACACATGTCGCGTGAAGGAGAAAGGGAAGGGGCATGTTCGTCCCAAAATCTTCGGGCGAACAGTTTTTCACCGTGACTATAAATACCCCTCTCCCCTTCCTCACTTCATTTACTCCGCTCGACCGCTGTCTCTCGTTTGAGCTCCTCAAACCCTAGCGCCGCTGCTACTCCATCGTCGCCGGTGAGGAAGAGCTTCGCTGCCTCGACCTCGTCGCCGTCGTACTCGCGCCGGTTGCGGAAATCTTCACTCCGCCGCCGCCGTAGCTGTCTCCCTCTACCAAGTTAGGGCGTGGGAGATCTAACCTGACGAACTTCACATCTCCTCTTCTCAGTTCATCGTGTTCTTCATTTCGGGTAACCAAAAGTTACTTTTATTACTCACTTTGATTCTCAAACTTTCCTGAAAATCTTCAATGGTGTTTTATTCTTCAAATCTTCACACATATGAACACCTCACGCGCTATATGCTCCTGATTCATTTCTCTAAGCAATCATTTTCTTCAAGATTCCTCAATTGTGTGGATTTTCGATCTGTACAACTCTGGAACCTAAGACAAGAACGCTTAGTGAAATTCCTCAAGGATCATCTGGTCAAATTCCTCAAAACTTGTTCTTTTCAAAAAACCTTCTGAGAACGCATATGACCTCTCCAAATTCCTCGCATCTGTACTCTGTTCACAGGTACTCATGTCCGCTGCTGAATCACTAGGTTCTCATCAACTTAACTCATTTGCAGCGTTCCTCGAAGAAAAACTGCATACTTCTTTAGAGTGTTCAATTGTTCAAATTCCTCATCTGAAGAATATGGCAGACGGTAAGAGACCGCAGAAAGGAGGAAAGAAGCCTATGGTCATGACTGCTTTCAAGATCCCTGATGACATTTATAAGGACTATTGCACACCAGATGAAGTCAAGTTTGGCAAAGAAAACAAAAATCAGCGCAAGGTGCGCATACAGAGGATTGAACGGAGATGGGCAAGAGAATGGAGGGAATACAGATATGTTACTCCTAAGTACATGAAGAAATTCGCCCTCAATCCTCCATGCCCAAGAGCTCCATTGGCACCTGGCCAAGTAGCTGATCCCACCATCATCAAGCGTGGTGAGGACTTTCCTGAAGCATGGGCTAAGCGCCAAGCTAAACTGGCAAGACAAGCCAAGGAGGCTGTGAAGAAATTCAATGAGGATTCTGCCACTGCTGCTACAACTGAGGCCTCGGTCAGGCCAAGGAAATCTATGCCAAAGAAGCCTGCTCGTAAGCCAAGTGCTTCACCAACAGCGCCCTCACGGCCAAGTTCCTCAGCAATGCCCTCACGGCAAATTCCTCACACTGCCACTCTCCACCACAGTCCTCAGCAGCTCCCTCAATGTCCTCAGCTCCTGTGCATCTGGCTACATGTCAAAGGACTACGGGTTTCTCAATTGCCTCTGGTGTCTCAGCAAGTTCCTCAGCTGCACCCATTTCCTCATCAGGCCCCAAACTGCTGAAGACTAAAGCAACAGCTGGACGCGGTCCTCGGCCAAGTCCCAAGAAGAAACAGGTCGCATTTCATGTGCCGTCTGATGATGAAGCTTCTGATGATGAACTTGCAGAAATCATCAGAGACAGACAGGTGAAGGCCGCTAGAGCCAAAGGCACATCTGTGCCACTGCTTTTGGATCCAAGGAAAATCCTCGATTACATTGATCTCTGGCACAAGGATCCAAACACCCCAATGCCTGATCTTCCTCTGACCCCTGGTCAAAGTCACATGATGACCCATTTCATCACTCAAGAGAAATGGAAGTTTGAAAAGGCAAGAGAGATCAAGAAAGCGCAATACAGAAAGGAGAAGCTCCTGAAGAAAAATGTTGTCAGCATGACACCTGAGGAACTTCTCAAGGCTCAGTCTAAAATTCAAGCCCTCAGCAAAGACTTCAATGCCTACTATGCTGATTGGCAAGGAGCCAAAGTGAGATTCATCGATCTGACGAAGAAATTCACGAATGTTGCAGCCCCATCGCAACAAGAAAATCTTCAGGCTGCAGACTCTGCTCAGCCTGCTGAAGAACATGCCAGCACCGCTGATGACTTTCAGCCTGCTGATGAAAATACTTGTTCCAGGGCTGATGACTCCATTCCATCCGCTGAAGAAATTGCCAGGGCATCCGCTAGTGGTGCGCCTGAAGAAACTGAAGAGATCAGGGCAACTGCATCAGTTGCGCCTGAAGAAAATGAACCAGATTCCTCAGCTCCTCCTGCGCCTACACCAACTCCAATTCTTCCATCTGCCTATGATGTGAAGAAAACCAAGGCTGCAGAGCGAGCTGCAGTAAAGAAAAGGAAGGCATCAGCTGCGTCAAATTCTCCGGCTGCGAAGAAAATGAAGCCAATGACCAGCTCATTTGAAAATCCTATTGATGTTGTTCCAATTTCCTCCATGTCATCAAAGGAAATTGTTCCTTTTGGAGAAGACTATGTGATCCCAAGCGGATCTGATGAAGAAAATCATTCTGCTGCTACGTCAGAGCATATTGATGAAGAAATTGAAGTAGACGTAATCCCTTCAACGCCAGTCATTTCCTCACCTCTGCCTCAGTTCACAGCTGAAGAGGCTGGTGTTGAGGAAATTGAAGATGAAGATGTGGATATTGGATGCACCACACCCGTGATGAACGATGACTTTTGGGAAAGTCAGCATCCAAATACTCCTCTCTTCACACCTATCCAACAGATTCCTCAGTCCCCGGCAACAACAGTTCAGATGGGCTCTGAAGAAACTCAACCCACTCCTTCTGTTCATGCAGATATTCCAGCCGCTAGTGCTGAAGAACCTTCTGCTACTGATCCTCAAGCTGCACAAGAAGAGGGACCAGAAATTCCTCAGCCTGAAGAACCTGAGATCGCGATTCCTGAGGCTGTGCTGCAAATCACTGACACTCCTGTGCCCAAGCCAAAGGATCCCTTCTAAAAGAAGCAAAAGTTGAAGGCTGTTGATTTCTTCAACGAGCATGTGTTCTTCACTGACTATAATCCATATGACTCTGCTCGCATAAGGAAGAGGCGTTTCTGGACTGCTAGTCAAGCCAACTTCTATTCCTCAGTGTTGTTTGACAAAGACAAAATCTTCGATCATAAACATATTCCTCATGTGGATATGGAATCTCTGCCTTGCTTCGAACCAGTCCTCAGTGTTCTTCACGATGCAGGATTACTCAATTTCTGCACTGACATTTGTGATTGGAATGAAGAACTCATTCTTCAGTTCTACGCGACACTGCATATCACTGGAAACGCTGAAGATGTCAACTCATGGGTGTTGGATTGGATGACTGAAAACACTCACTACAAGGCACCAGCAACTGAATTGCTTCATGTCCTTCCTCTCGATCCTCCCCATGACAGTGCCCGTTGCATCTACAGTGACGCTGAACTGACAAATCACTATATGCAAGCGCTCATGAAGCCTTTGAAGCCTGGGCAGGCCCCACGAACCAAATTCCTTGTCAAGGAATTACTCTATGTGCCTCGGACTGTCTATCGAATTCTGACGAAGACAATGAGTCCTATCAAAGGCCACGACTCAAATGATGAAGAAGTTGTTGGCATCATGAAGAATATGCTTTTCAACATCATTCATGGCGTTCTCGTCAACTTTCATGATTTCTTCATGAGGACTCTGGGCAATATTGCCATGTCACCATTCGAGCTGAAGCCCTATGCGCCTTGGATTATGAGATTCATAAGGGCAAGATCTTCACTGAATTACAAAGCTGACACTCTGAACCATGGTAGCTACTTGCCTCCCATTGAAGTCCTCAAACGGACAGTTTCATCATCTGATGATAAAGGCAAGGCAGCTGCTGTGATCGATGAAGGCATTCGTCCATTGGATGGTCAATTCCGTAAAGCAGCATCTTACTCCACCAATGACGACTCTGCCACCCATGACTCTGCCGCAAATAACTCAGCCAAGCAAAATCCTCAAGCTACAACACCCAGGGTGATGACTGACCGTGAGTTTCTCCTCAATCTTCATCAGAAGGTTGATCGCAATCACAAATGGGTAAAGCGTCAGTTTGGTGCCATTCTTCACAATATGACCTCAACACAGTATGCAGTGAAGAAGAACCAATACTACCTTCATGAAACCTTCAACCGCACCTAGGCTGTCCTCACTCATGTCTATAGCGCTGAAGAACTGAAGACTATGGGTCTCAACAAAGAATTTGACTGGTCTGCACCTCCTCCGAAGAAATTCAAGAGAGTCAAAGTTCCTCCATTGGTGGCCAGCTCCTATTCTTCATCGTGCGACACTGATGAATATGAAGATTTGGACGACACTGCGGCAGGCCCTACTTCAACAACCGACCCCAACAACGCTGGCGCTCCTTCATCAACTTGAAATTCTTCAGGGGGCGTTAGTCCTCAGTTTCAACCCTTTTGGTCATTTGATGACAAAGGGGGAGAAATCTGAGTTAGTCTTCAAGCGGGTCTATATTAAGGGCGTTTTTTTTCTAAGTTACAACTCTCGTTCTTCTGAAACTTTTATTGGATCGAGTTGTAATCTTAAACCCGATGGTGCTCTGATACTTTTGAATGGTGCTCTGACTTTTGATGCACTATGCTCTGATACTTTTGATGTGCTATTCTGCATACTTATTCCTCGCTAATATAATTGCACGCATTCTAAATTACATCAGGCACCATATTTCATCATGCATTTCAAATTCTTCATATTATATATCAAATGCATGTATGAATTACAAGATATAGGGGGAGATCTCCATGATTCAACTCTTCAAATGTGCATTGCCTCAAAAGCAAATTCCTCACTATGCACACCTTCAGGGGGAGTTCTTCTATATCTTGCAATCAAATTCCTCAATATCAGTATTTACACTTCATATGGTTATCTCCGTTGAAAACTTAACCTATATTGTCATCAATCACCAAAAAGGGGGAGATTGTAAGTGCATCTAGTGCCCCTTAATGATTTTGGTGTATTGAAGACTTATAGGTTAAGGGACTAATGTGTTTGTGAGTGTACACAGGTCTATAAGTCTATGAGGAGTTTGATATTTACAGAGAAAGTCGACCCCTAAAAATGAAGTTCTTCGACTGAAGACTTTGATGTTCTGAAGACTTTCTAAAGACTTTGAAAGTGAAGAAATTTGTGTGACCTTGAAGACTTGGTATTCATTTGAGGAACATGAAGCGTGAAGACTTTTGTTTTCGTAGTTTCATTTTCTCTTTCTTGAGTCATAGGAAACACCGTACTGTTAAAGGGGGTCGAGGAAATACTAAGGAAAAATTTCCATGTGATGCTCAACTCAAAATCCTACACCTACCAGACCCTTCGAGTGAAGCCTTTGGAAATCTCATACAGTTCAGTCACTTTCTTCAGTGACAGAGACAAAGTTCTTCTGGCTACTGATGAATTTGTTCTGACTGAGGAGTTAGGAATTCGCTAGTGCGAATTGCCTACACAGTGAGGAACATGATAGCCCCGAGGAATTTGAGAGTCAAATTTCCGACCGTTGCTATGCTGCGCGCCAGCTGTCCCAAAATATCTTATCCACCTAACGGTCATATCATTGAAGGGCATTTATGTCTTATCAAGTCGGGCTGCTCCCTAGGCTATAAATAGCCGCACCCTACAACCACTAGCTGGTAGGCTGCTCCGAGAGAACTTGACACTTGTCATTTGAGAGCAGCTCATCCTCCGAGGACTTTGAGCAAAAATCATCAAGTGATGAAAATCCAAAACCAAACCCCCACAAACCCAAAGTGATTGAGCATCTCTGAAGAAATTGATCCTGCGTGGATCCGACGCTTGTTACCTTTGAAGACTGTGCTTCTTCCAGACGGTTAGGTGTCAAGGTCTAGAGCATCCAAGAGGAATTGTGGATCGCCGAGTGACCAAGTCTGTGAAGGTTTGGAAGTCACCTGAAGCTTACCACGAGTGATTGGACAAGGCCTGCGTGGCCTTAGTTCAAGGAGAATACAGTGAGGACTGGGTGTCCTGAGCTGCGTGCTCAGCGACTGGGTGTCCGGGACTGCGTGTCCTCGAGTTTAAATACTCAGCCGCTCCAACCAGACGTACAACTGAGACAGCTGTTGGAACTGGTTTACCAAATCATGGTCTTCACCAACCTAACTGGTTATATTTCCTCAACCCTTTCATTTCCTCATTACTGTGTTGAGTGTTTGTTCATATCTGTGTTTGAAGACTTTGACTGAAGACTTTCTCAATTTCCTCAGTTCAATTTCTTTAGTCTGTTTGTCTTCGTCTTATGTTATCCTGTGATTACGCTTTCTGTACTCTGTTCAAGTCTTCATTTCATCATGATGACCATGCTTGTATTCTGTTATGCTTACTTCTGAGTACTTATTCCGCTGCTAGTAGTTCTTCGCTAAGGAATTTCCTCACCAGCAAATTCCTCAGTGAAGAATTCATAAAAATCGCCTATTCACCCCCCTCTAGTCGATATAACGCACTTTCAGAGGGTATGAACCACAGAGAAGTTTTAATACAGTATCTATTACACCAATATAAATAAATAATGATTTTTTAACAGTACCAAAAGTGGTGATTAATCTTCTCATACTAACGGAGCTTACGAGTTTTCTGTTGAGTTTTGTGTTGTGATGTTTTCAAGTTTTGGGTAAAGATTCGATGGATTATGGAATAAAGTGTGGCAAGAGCCTAAGCTTGGGGATGCGCAAGGCACCCCAAGGTAACATTCATGGACAACCAAGAGCCTAAGCTTGGGGATGCACCGGAAGGCATCCCCTCTTTCGTCTTCGTTCATCTGTAACGTTACTTGGAGCTATATATTTATTCACCACATGATATGTGTTTTGCTTGGAGCATCATTATCTTTTATTTTGTTTTTCTTGATGTTTGAATAATATCCCAAGATCTGAAATTCTTAAATGTTAGAGAGTCTTCACATAGTTGCATAATTATTAGACCACTCATTGATCTTCACTTATATCTTTTGGAGTAGTTTGTCGTTTGCTCTAGTGCTTCACTTATATCTTTTTAGAGCACGGCGGTGGTTTTATTTTGAAGAAATAGATGAATTATCATGCTTCACTTATATTATTTTGAGAGTCTTAAATAGCATGGTAATTTCTTAGGTTATGAAACTAGTCCTAATATGATGGGCATCCAAGAGGGATATAATAAAAACTTTCATATAAAGTGCATTGAATACTATGAGAAGTTTGATCCTTTATGATTGTTTTGAGATATTAAGATGGTGATACTAGAGTCATGCTAGTGTATTACTTGTGAATTTGAGAGATACTTGTGTTAAAGTTTGTGATTCCCGTAGCATGCACATATGGTGAACCGTTATGTGATGAAGTCGGAGCATGATTTTTTTATTGATTATCTTCCTTATGAGTGGCCGTCGGGAACGAGCGATGGTCTTTTCCTACCAATCTATCCCCCTAGGAGCATGCACGTAGTACTTTGTTTCGATAAGTAATAGATTTTTGCAATAAGTATTTTAGTTCTTTGTGACTAATGTTGAGTCCATGGATTAAACGCACTCTCACCCATCCACCATTGCTAGCCTCTCTTGTTCCGCGCAAATTTCGTCGGTAGCATACACCCACCATATACCTTCCTCAAAACAGCCACCATACCTATCTATTATGGCATTTCCATAGCCATTCGGAGATATATTGCCATGCAACTTTCCACCGTTTTGTTTATTATGACATGCTTCATCATTGTCATATTGCTTTGCATAATCATGTAGTTGACATCGTATTTGTGGCAAAGCCGCCATTCATAATTCTTTCATACATGTCACTCTTTATTCATTGCACATCCTGGTACACCGCTGGAGGCATTCACATATAGTCATATTTTGTTCTAAGCATTGAGTTGTAATTCTTGAGTTGTAAGTAAATAAAAGTGTGATGATCATCATTATTAGAGCATTGTACCGGTGAGGAAAGGATGATGGAGACTATGATTCCCCCACAAGTCAGGATGAGACTCTGGATGAAAAAATTTAAAAAATAATAAAAAAAGAGGCCATAAAAAAAAGAGAAGGCCAAAATAAAAAAAGAAAAATGAAAAAATGAGAGAAAAAGAGAGAAGGGGCAATGCTACTATCCTTTTACCACACTTGTGCTTCAAAGTAGCACCATGATCTTCATGATAGAGAGTCTCTTATGTTGTCACTTTCATATACTAGTGGAAAATTTTCATTATAGAACTTGGCTTGTATATTCCAACGATGGGATTCCTCAAATGCCCTAGGTCTTCATGAGCAAGCAAGTTGGATGCACATTCACTTAGTTTCTTTTTGAGCTTTCATATACTTATAGCTCTAGTGCATCCGTTGCATGGCAATCCCTAATCACTCACATTGATATCTATTGATGGCAATCTCCATAGCCAGTTGATACGCCTAGTTGACATGAGACTATCTTCTCCTTTTTTTGTCTTCTCCGCAACCACCATTCTATTCCACCTATAGTGATATGTCCTTGGCTCACGCTCATGTATTGTGTGAAGATTGAAAAAGTTTGAGAACATCAAAAGTATGAAACAATTGCTTGGCTTGTTATCAGGGTTGTGCATGATTTAAATATTTTGTGTGATGAAGATAGAGCATAGCTAGACTATATGATTTTGTAGGGATAACTTTCTTTGGCCATGTTATTGTGAGAAGACATGATTGCTTTGTTAGTATGCTTGAAGTATTATTGTTTTTATGTCAATATTAAACTTTTGTTTTGAATCTTATGGATCTGAATATTATTGCCACAATAAAGAAGATTACATTGATAAATATGTTAGGTAGCATTCCACATCAAAAATTCTGTTTTATCATTTACCTACTCGAGGACGAGCAGGAATTAAGCTTGGGGATGCTTGATACGTCTCTAACGTATCTATAATTTTTGATGTATTCATGCCATGTTTACAATATTTTACATGATTTTGGTATGATTTTATTAGAACTAACCCAGACTGATGATGTTTTCAGCAGAACTACCATGGTGTCGTTTTTGTGCAGAAATAAAAGTTCTCAGAATGTGCTAAAAATCAACGGGGATTTTTTCTGGAAAATATAAAAAATACTGGAACGAAGAGTTATCGGAGGGGAGTCTCATGGGCCCCACGAGGGTGGAGGGCGCGGCCCCCTGCCTCGTGGACTCTCCGTGGGGCCCCATTACTTGTTCTCGACGCCAACCTCTCCTATAAATCCCCAAACCTCTAGATCATAACATAAATCAGGAGTTCTGCTGCCACAAGCCTATTCCGGTATGCTTCCGGAGGGGGGATCCATTACCGGTGGCCATCTTCATCATCCCGGCGCTCTCCATGACGAGGAGGGAGTAGTTCACCCTCGGGGCTGAGGGTATGTACCAGTAGCTATGTGTTTGATCTCTCTCTCTTGTGTTCTTGATTTGGCATGATCTTGATGTACCACGAGCTTTGCTACTATAGTTGGATCTTAGGATGTTTCTCCCCCTCTACCACTTGTAATGGACTGAGTTTTCCCTTTGAAGTTATCTTATCGGATTGAGTCTTTAAGGATTTGAGAACACTTAATGTATGTCTTGCATGGGATACCCGTTGTGACAATGGGGTATTCTATTGATTCACTTGATGTATGTTTTGGTGATCAACTTGCGGGTTCTGTGACCTTGGGAATCTATGCATAGGGGTTGGCACACGTTTTTGTCTTGACTCTCCGGTAGAAACATTGGGGAACTCTATGAAGTTCTTTGTGTTGGTTTGAATAGATGAATCTGAGATTGTGTGATGCATATCGTATAATCAAACCCGCGGATACTTGTGGTGACATTGGAGTATCTAGGTGGCATTATGGTTTTGGTTGATGTGTGTCTTAAGGTGTTATTTTACTACGAACTCTAGGGCTGTCTATGACACTTATAGGAATAGCCCAATGGATTGATGGGAAAGAATAACTTTGAGGTGGTTTCGTACCCTACAATAATCTCTTCGTTTGTTCTCCACTATTAGTGACTTTGGAGTGATTCTTTGTTGCATGTGGAGGGATTGTTATATGATCTAATTATGTTATCATTGTTGAGAGAACTTGCACTAGTGAAAGTATGAACCCTAGGCCTTGTTTATAAGCATTGCAATACCGTTTTCGCTCACTTTTGTTACTTGCTACCTTGCTGTTTTTATATTTTCAAATTACAAAAACCTATATCTATCATCCATATTGCACTTGTATCACCATCTCTTCGCCGAACTAGTGCACCTATACAATTTACCATTGTATTGGGTGTGTTGGGGACACAAGAGACTCTTTGCTATTTGGTTGCAGGGTTGTTTGAGAGAGACCATCTTCATCCTACACCTCCCACGGATTGATAAACCTTAGGTCATCCACTGTTTGCTACTGTCCTACAAACCTCTGCACTTGGAGGCCCAACAACGTCTACAAGAAGAATGTTGTGTAGTAGACATCACATATCATCGTGGACGCTGCTGATGAAGTGTATGCCTGCTAGAGTCGCTTGCGGTTCTACCTCGCCCTGCCTCCGCTTGTTGGCAGCCCCGTTCTACGCCTCTGGAGTCTCCTTGTCAGCGGCGCTTTCTGATAGAAATGAGAGTACATGGAATATTTAGTTAAAACGGGGCAATAGAAAAGTGTATTGGTAACTAGAGGTTATTTGGTAGGAATATAGTAAGAAAAGGGAATAACAATTGGTTGCTTAAATACTACACAATTCATTTAACATTGATCGGTAAGTCGACATGCATATAGTTTATAATAGAACTTACTTCGAACAAACTCAGGATGGATTTGTCGGGGAAGTTAGCATATATCTCATGACTAGGCCCTTTTATGTGCAGTCCAATTTTAGTGCCAGCTTTCAGTACATAAAACTTAGAAATTTCTTTCCGAAAGTCGGCGCCAAAATAGGAATCACCATGTTCATCAAGTCTTACAGTGGCAACGATTGTAAATCCATGGTTTGTGTGCAGTATGACATCCGTGCAGCCTTGATCTATGTAAAGGGAAAAATCGTGCACTACATAATCTATTGCATAGCAAGGGATGCGCTACAGAAAATGGTAGGATTGTTAAAGAAAATATGGTCAAATATGGGTCCAAATTGAAAGAACTATACAACAGTTGAAATAAAAGGAGAAAATTCTATAATTAAACAGATAGGGTAAACATGATATCATGGAAATATAAGAGTAATTGAAAGAACAATACATCATTAATTTTCCTAATATAGAAAGAAGGGGGGGAATCCCCTTTGATGTATATGGTGCATGTGGCACCTTTTATCCAAATGTAGCAATATTTAGAATATCTTCAGGAAAGTAGGCCATGCCAACCGATTTAGGGTGAGATTGAACATGTCGCACACATGCTCAAGTCATCTGGTACGGTGAGATGGAATCTCTGGCGGAGGTCGCAAGGTCCTGATGTGTCGGTGCACTGTACACTCTATGAATGAAAGAAAACCCTCAAATCAGCTAGAATAAAAAATGAATTCACAGCGATTTCTGTTGGGTGATTAAAGGAGGCAGATGAACTGGGATGAGAGATGAGATAATATCTCATTAAATTAGTTACCTTGCCATCCATGAGAAAAAATCCTCAGTATGGCAGATTCCCCAACCGAGCTGAGCTGGGTCAACTACGAGCAACGTCGAGAAAGTCGATTGCGATAGGCAATGGCAAGCGGAAGTGGCGAAATGCGGTGGAGTTTGCTGGCAGCCTCGCGGCGGTGGTAGGCGGCGAGCTAAGTGGTTACCGCCACGATAGGCAGTGCCATGCATAGACGCGGAGGAGCTTGTGCAGGTGTGAATGGGGACCGAAGGCATGGGGTGGTGGGCAGGGGTGAGGGTTTTTTTGATGTGGGGATGGCAAGGGTCTTCTTTTTTCCTTTTTTGAATTGGGTGGTGAGAGTTTTCTATCCCACAAAGAATTTCGGAGGCAACGGTTTGCTAGAGCCAACCGTGTGTGATTGACGCAACAAGCAAAACAAAAGTCATTGCACATGGTTCCAATTTTGAGAACCGTGTGTGATTGAAGCAACAGGCAAAATGAAAGTCATTGCACACGGTTCCAATTTTGGGAACCGTGTGTGATTGATGTACTACCTCCGTCCTGGTTTATTGGTCCCCTAGGTAATTTGTACCAAATTTCGACCAAATATTTGACTAAGAAATGTTTATGCATGTCAACCAAAATTATATCATTGAACACTATGTTCAAATACTCATCCAACGATATAATTTTTGCTGACTCGCACAAACATTTTGTCAGTTAAATCTTTGGTCAACATTTAACACTAATTACAAAGGGGACCAATAAACGAGGACGGGGGTAGATTCCATCAGCCAAACTGATTGCACCCATATCCCACAGTTAGACATAAGCAAACATAGATTAAACATACTCAGACATAGATAATTAGCATACACGTACACAAGCATAGTTCAACCATCATTAAGGATGCTCAGGCGTACATAGTTCGATCCCACATCTCATCTCACAAGCCGGCACGATCTTTAACCTTCTCTAGGTACTCGGCGTACGTGTCGTGCTCCACCCTGCGAGCATACTTCTACTTGAAGGAGCCAATGGCCCGTCCTATTGCATGCGCCAGAAAACTTTGATACGCGCCATGAAGTTTGTGGTTGCAAAATGGGCATCGATAGCCGCCGTTCCAGGTCCTAATACACCTTATGAATTCCCGCATAAAGCTCCCTCAGAATTTTCCTCTTGTACCTCCTCTGGACATCTTCATCCTCACTGTCCACATCGTCAGACAGCACCTATAAAAATAGAAAAAAATGTGGCGGCGAATTAATGGTTACAAACTAATCTCTAGCGAACAGTTGGCAGTTGCCAAAAATTGGCATCAAATCAACGATTACATGTCGTGAAGTAGGATTAGGAATTTATGGCTATTTATTTATACATATCCAGAGATTATGGTTCGATTTTTAAGCACATTCTTCTATGTACAGATCAATCTTGAAGAAAATAATGGCACAAACATATGTAGGTCATTCAAAATCAATTGTCAAGTCCTGGCTAGGAATTATTAGCACGAAAACTAACCCTAGTTAGATTACTAGCAGAAATCATTTCCACAGATGAAACAACTAATCACTTATCACTTGTACCATTCAAACAATCAATACGCTACACGGATCTAATGAAACTTACTCAGGTTTCATGGATTAGGAGAACATAACCATAGGATTTCTATTCCAAAAATGGGGAGGCAGGAGTAACCAGAGAAACCATGGGATCTATTTGACACATAATGGGTATAGATGACTAACCAGTTGTCCGTCGTCATCGGAGTCGTTGCCGGAGTGGTCGTCGGAGTTGTCACCCGAGTCGTCACCAGAGTTGGTGTGGAAGTCCGCCTCCGGCTGTGGAAGCTCAACGCCGCCGATGATGTTAGGTTGTAGCGATAACTCACCAGCGGTGACGGCAACCTCTGTCTCCATCTCCACGCCATGCTCCGGTGCTTTAGCAGCCCCGGCGTCACCACTCCCTTCGGTGGGGCAGTTCGGCGGCATCCTCATACACTGACGGCTTTTGATGACTGAGAGCGTCATTGATGATGCAAGCGGAGAGAGGGGATTGTGTGTGTGGCGAGGATGGGGGGTGCGGCCGCTCGGGCGCACCATTAATATGGAGTAGTGGGAGTAGTGGGAGAGAGGCGGGCGGCGGTCAAACCGCTGGCTCACCTCCCGGTGAGCCTGCACACCAGACTACTAGCATGCCTACCGTCATTTCACACAGCTACTCGCATGCCTCCCGATGACACTGCGCAGCGAGCACGCCTCCGTCAATTCACACACCTGCACGCACACCTCTTGGTCTGCCTGCGCGGCAGACTGCTCGCATGCGTCCCGTCAACTCACGCCTGCTCGCATGGTACACGGGTCGCATGGCGGCATGTATATTGTTTTTCTAGTGGATGATTAATGATGTCGCTTTATTTTTTGCTTCACCAAAGCATGGCACGTATCCATTGTTGGTCTAACGCTCACGGTTCGAATAAATAGTCCGTTTGGGATATTGGTTCCCAATTATTAATAATATCCCGTTTGTAATTAGATAAAGATTACAACAAAACTGGTCTCAAATTTGACCAAAAAAAGTACAATGCAACATTTTATTGGTGTCCATATGACAACACGCACTACAAAAAAAAAGGCACATCCGTGACATTTTGGGCTGAACGAATTTTTTTGCTGTCATACATATGACACTTCTATGATGATAATTGTGACAAAACCCGGTATCATCATAGATGTGGTGGTCTCCTACATCTATGACAAAAAATCATGACAGAAAATGGGCTTTTCGTCCTAGGCGAGCCGGAGACGCAACTGCATGACATTCTTTGGGCCGTCCATGACAGAAAAAACCATGGTAGAAGCGAGGGCGAGGAAAATTTCGGGGAGTTCCGGGTTACGGTGGGAGGTCGGGGTCGAGCGATGCGGGTTTCTCTTGTACACGTACGCGCGTGTGTGCGAGGCATTGGCTCTAACTGAACCCGAGCGAGGCTTTGGGCTCTAGCCGAACCCGAGCGATTGCACTGCAGGCTACGCGTTACTGAACCCGAGCGATCGATCGATGGCTGTTAACTGAACCCGATCGAGCGATTCCTTCGCTGCTGCTGCTAACTGAAGCCGATTGATGCTACCTCTCTGGATGAACAGTGAGCGTTGCGTGGGGGGGGGGTTGGATGAACAGTGAGCGGTGGCGTTGCCTCTCGATGAACAGGACCCCGTGGTGTGGAGGGCTAGATGAACAGTAGACGATGGAGGGGTGCCCGTGGAGGGGTGGTTGAACAGTAGCCGATGGAGTAGCGCGCGGTGGAGGCTGGAGGAGGTCGACGGTAGCCCGTGGAGGCTGGAGAAGGTCGACGGTGGATATGAACAATATACCGTGGAGTCCCGTTTTGCGGTACGCCACACCCCTCCTGATGAACAGGACCCCCGTTTCGCCCGTAGTGCTCCAACACAAGTCCGTTTCGTCCATTTTGCGGTACACCACACCCCTCCCGATCAACAGGACCCCCGTTTCGACTGTAGAGCTCCAACACAAGTCCATTTCGTCCGTTTTGCGGTACGCCACACCCCTCCCGATCAACAGGACCCCCATTTCGATCATAGGAGGTCTGTTTCCTCCGCTTTGCGGCACGCCAGACCCCTCCCGATGAATAGGATCCCGTTTCGAACGTGGCCGGTCAAACACAAGGCCGTTTCCTCCGTCTTGTGGTAAGCCAGGCCTCGTTTCCATCGCCTGTTCCATCCAAGCCCTCCCGATGAACACGACGACGCATTCCATTCCGACCCAGCCGGTTGGCTCCGCATGAACACGACGATGATGCTATTTCTCCGTTCCGACCCAGCCATGTACATGAGCCCTGGCAGTACGTATGTGCGAGTAGGCATTCGAGGCCCTGCCCGTATGTACGTACGTGGCCGTATTTTCTTTCTTGCACCCTGGCCGCTGTACGTACGTTTACATGCTACGTTTGTGCCTCTACTACGACACGTGCGCGCCTCTACAACGACTAGTATGTACGTACACGTTCCATAATGACAACGCTACGTACGCTTCGACCAGGTGGGTCCCGACTGTCAGGCACTTCCTTGCCTGCGAGGATGTAGCTGGTGGGTCCCAGCAATCAGGGGGCGAATCATTTTTTTTGCCCGGACGCACTTCCTTGCGTGCGAAGATGTAACTGGTGGGTCCCAGTAGTCAGGGGGAAACATTTTTTCGCGAAATACGGTGGCCCGTCCAGTGGGTCCCTGCTGTCAGGTGGAGGAATAATTATTTTGCACGTAATAAGGAGGCACTTCCTTGCTGCGGCCGTGGACCCAGCTGTTAGCCTCTCCACATACAGTCCATGTATGATGGAAGCCATTCCTTGACCACGTTGACCACGCCACACCGAGAGCACCAGGGCGGTGGACAACGGCGATGCCTAGGAAGGGGACGACGCGGAGCCGGGGAAGACGCGGCAGTGGATGCCCACGCATAGAGGAGTACGAGGTTTCACTGGTTCGCTGTGGTGTGAGGCTGCCATCGCCATAGAATAACAGGGGGTGTGGGTGAGTAGAAGGATGGCTTGGCCAGCGGTGGGAGTAGTAGGGGGCGGTGAGGCCTCCGCCGCATCGCAACCGGCCACGGGAGGTAGGAGCACGAGGCACGACCGACGCTGGTTTGGGCGGCTGGAGCAAGTAGACCAGAGGTTGAAGAAGCACTATGGCCGTTGGATGGACATCGTACGGTCACTGGAGCTAGAATCGTGCATATTGACTAAGTTGACAAAGCCCTCCGTCCCCGTCAACTTAGTAGGCCCACAAGTCAGCCCGCCACTATACTGGGTCCCAGCTAACAGGGGGAGTATTCATTTTTTTGTGCGTAATAAGGAGGCACTTCCTTGCGTGCAAAGATATAGCTGGTGGGTCTGAGATGTCAGCGGCGGTAACGCTTTTTTCGCGAAATACATAGGCCCTTTCGGTGGGTCCCTGATGTCAGGTGGAGGAATCATTATTATGCGCATAATAAGGAGGCATTTCCTTGTGTGCGGCCGTGGACCCAGCTGTCGGCCTCCCCACGTACAGTCCACTTCAGATGCATGTCGGTCGTTGACCACATTGACCAGGCCGCGCCGACAGCACCAGGGCGATGGTGTTAGGGAACGTAGAAATTTCAAAAAAATTCCTACGCACACGCAAGATCATGGTGATGATATAGCAACGAGAGGGGAGAGTGTTCGTCTACGTACCCTCGTAGACCGTAAGCGGAAGCGTTAGCACAACGCGGTTGATGTAGTCGTATGTCTTCACGATCCGACCGATCCAAGCACCGAACGTACGGGGCCTCCGAGTTCAGCACACGTTCAGCTCGATGACGATCTCCGGACCTCCGATCCAGCAAAGGCTCCGGAGATGAGTTCTGTCAGCACGACGGCGTGGTGACGATGATGATGTTCTACCGGCACAGGGCTTCGCCAAAACTCCATGACGATATGACCGAGGTGGAATATGGTGGAAGGGGGCACCGCACACGGCTAAGGAACGATCCGTAGATCAACTTGTCTGTCTTTGGGGTGCCCCCCGCCCCCGTATATAAAGGAGCCAGGGGGGAGGAGGCGGCCGGCCTAGTGGGCGCGCCAAGGGGGGAGTCCTACTCCCATCGGGAGTAGAACTCCCTCTTTCCAAGTAGGAGTAGGAGAAAGGGGGGAAAGAGGAGGAAGAGGGGAAGGAAAGGGGGGGCGCCGCTCCCCTTCCCTTGTCCTATTCGGACTAGGAGGGGGAGGGGCGCGCGGCCCCCTCCTGGCTCCTTCCCTCTTCTCCCTCGAGGCCCATGTAGGCCCATTAACCCCCGGGGGGTTCCGGTAACCTCCCGGTTCTCCGGTAAAATGCCGATTTCACCCAGAACCATTCCGATGTCCAAACATAGGCTTCCAATATATCAATCTTTATGTCTCGACCATTCTGAGACTCCTCGTCATGTCCGTGATCACATCCGGGACTCCGAACAAACTTCGGTACATCAAAACTTATAAACTCATAATAAAACTGTCATCGAAACGTTAAGCGTGCGGACCCTACGGGTTCGAGAACTATGTAGACATGACCTAAAACCATTCTTGGTCAATAACCAATAGCGGGACCTGGATGCCCATATTGGTTCCTACATATTCTACGAAGATCTTTATCGGTCAAACCGCATAACAACATACGTTGTTCCCTTTGTCATCGGTATGTTACTTGCCCGAGATTTGATCGTCCGTATCCAATACCTAGTTCAATCTCGTTACCGGCAAGTCTCTTTACTCGTTCTATAATATGTCATCTCATAACTAACTTATTAGTTATAATGCTTGCAAGGCTTAAGTGATTAGTATTACCGAGAGGGCCCAGAGATACCTCTCCGACTATCGGAGTGACAAAACCTAATCTCGAAATACGCCAACTCAACATGTACCTTCGGAGACACCTGTAGTACTCCTTTATAATCACCCAGTTACGTTGTGACGTTTGGTAGTACCCAAAGTGTTCCTCCGGTAAACGGGAGTTGCATAATTCTCATAGTTACAGGAACATGTATAAGTCATGAAGAAAGCAATAGCAGAATACTAAACGATCAAGTGCTAAGCTAACGGGATGGGTCATGTCAATCACATTATACTCCTAATGATGTGATCCCATTAATCAAACGACAACACATGTCTATGGTTACGAAACATAAACATCTTTGATTAATGAGCTAGTCAAGTAGAGGCATACTAGTGACTATATGTTTGTCTATGTATTCACACATGTATCATGTTTCCGGTTAATACAATTCTAGCATGAATAATAAACATTTATCATGATATAAGGAAATAAATAATAACTTTATTATTGCCTCTAGGGCATATTTCCTTCAGTCTCCCACTTGCACTAGAGTCAATAATCTAGATTACATAGTAATGATTCTAACACCCATGGAGTCTTGGTGCTGATCATGTTTTGCTCGTGAGAGAGGCTTAGTCAACGGGTCTGCAACATTCAGATCCATATGTATCTTGCAAATCTCTATGTCTCCCACTTGGACTTGGTCCTGAATGGAATTGAAGCGTCTCTTGATGTGCTTGGTCCTCTTGTGAAATCTGGATTCCTTTGCCACGGCAAATGCACCAGTATTGTCACAGAAGATCTTCATTGGTCCTGATGCACTAGGTATGACACCTAGATCAGAAATGAACTCCTTCATCCAGACTCCTTCATTTGCTGCTTCAGAAGCAGCTATGTACTCCGCTTCACATGTAGATCCCGCCATGACGCTTTGTTTCGAACTGCACCAACTTACAGCTCCACCATTTAATAAAAACACGTATCCGGTTTGCGATTTAGAATCGTCCGGATCAGTGTCAAAGCTTGCATCGACGTAACCATTTACGACTAGCTCTTTCTCACCTCCATATACGAGAAACATATCCTTAGTCCTTTTCAGGTATTTCAGGATGTTCTTGACCGCTGTCCAGTGATCCACTCCTGGATTACTTTGGTACCTTCCTGCCAAGCTTATTGCTAAGCATACGTCAGGTCTGGTACACAGCATTGCATACATGATAGAGCCTATGGCTGAAGCATAGGGAACATCTTTCATTTTCTCTCTATCTTCTGCTGTGGTCGGGCATTGAGTTTGACTCAACTTCACACCTTGTAGCACGGGCAAGAACCCTTTCTTTACCTGATCCATCTTGAACATTTTCAAAATTTTGTCAAGGTATGTGCTTTGTGAAAGTCCTATTAAGCGTCTTGATCTATCTCTATAGATCTTGATGCCCAATATGTAAGCAGCTTCACCGAGGTCTTTCATTGAAAAACTTTTTTTCAAGTATCCCTTTATGCTATCCTGAAATTCTATATCATTTCCAATTAATAATATGTCATCTACATATAATACCAGAAATGCTACAGAGCTCCCACTCATTTTCTTGTAAATACAGGCTTCTCCAAAAGTCTGTATAAAACCATATGCTTTGATCACACTATCAAAACGTTTATTCCAACTCTGAGATGCTTGCACCAGTCCATAAATGGATCGCTGGAGCTTGCATACTTTGTTAGCACCTTTTGGATCAACAAAACCTTCTGGCTGCATCATATACAACTCTTCTTCCAGAAATCCATTCAAGAATGCAGTTTTGACATCCATTTGCCAAATTTCATAATCATGAAATGCAGCAATAGCTAACATGATTCGGACAGACTTAAGCATCGCTACGGGTGAAAAAGTCTCATCATAGTCAACCCCTTGAACTTGTCGAAAACCTTTCGCACCAAGGCGAGCTTTATAGACAGTTACATTACCATCAGCGTCAGTCTTCTTCTTCAAGATCCATTTATTCTCAATGGCTTGCCGATCATCGGGCAAGTCAACCAAAGTCCATACTTTGTTTTCATACATGGATCCCATCTCAGATTTCATGGCCTCTAGCCATTTTGCGGAATCTGGGCTCATCATCGCTTCCTCATAGTTCGTAGGTTCATCATGGTCAAGTAACCGTACTTCCAGAATAGGATTACCGTACCACTCTGGTGCAGATCTTACTCTGGTAGACCTACGAGGTTTTGTAGAAACTTGATCTGAAGTTTCGTGATCAATATCATCAGCTTCCTCACTGATTGGTATAGTTTTCACAGGAACCGGTTCTTGTGATGAACTACTTTCCAATAAGGGAGAAGATACAATTATCTCGTCAAGTTCTACTTTCCTCCCACTCACTTCTTTCGAGAGAAACTCCTTCTCTAGAAAAGGATCCGAATTTAGCAACGAAAATCTTCCCCTCAGATCTGTGATAGAAGGCGTACCCAATAGTCTCCTTTGGGTATCCTATGAAGACACATTTCTCCGATTTGGGTTCGAGCTTATCTGGTTGAAGTTTCTTCACATAAGCATCGCAGCCCCAAACTTTAAGAAACGACAACTTTGGTTTCTTGCCAAACCACAGTTCATAAGGTGTAGTTTCAACGGATTTTGATGGTGTCCTATTTAACATGAATGCGGTCGTCTCTAAAGCATAACCCCAAAACGATAGTGGTAAATCAGTAAGAGACATCATAGATCGCACCATATCTAGTAAAGTGCGATTACGATGTTCGGACACACCATTTCTTTGTGGTGTTCCGGGTGGCGTGAGTTGCGAAACTATTCCGCATTGTTTCAAGTGTAGACCAAACTCATAACTCAAATATTCTCCTCCACGATCAGATCGTAGAAACTTTATTTTCTTGTTACGATGATTTTCCACTTCACTCTGAAATTCTTTGAACTTTTCAAATGCTTCAGACTTGTGTTTCATTAAGTAGATATACCCATATCTGCTCAAATCATCTGTGAAGGTGAGAAAATAACGATACCCGCCGTGAGCCTCAACATTCATTGGACCACAAACATCAGTATGTATGATTTCCAACAAATCAGTTGCTCGCTCCATAGTTCCGGAGAACGGCGTTTTAGTCATCTTGCCCATGAGGCACGGTTCGCAAGTACCAAGTGATTCATAATCAAGTGATCCCAAAAGCCCATCAGTATGGCGTTTCTTCATGCGCTTTACACCGATATGACCTAAACGGCAGTGCCACAAATAAGTTGCACTATCGTTATCAACTCTGCATCTTTTGGTTTCAACACTATGAATATGTGTATCACTACTATCGAGATTCAATAAAAATAGACCATTCTTCAAGGGTGCATGACCATAAAAGATATTACTCATATAAATAGAACAACCATTATTCTCTGATTTAAATGAATAACCGTCTCGCATCAAACAAGATCCAGATATAATCTTCATGCTCAACGCTGGCACCAAATAACAATTATTTAGGTCTAATACTAATCCCAATGGTAGATGTAGAGGTAGCGTGCCGACCGCGATCACATCGACTTTGGAACCATTTCCCACGCGCATCGTCACCTCGTCCTTAGCCAATCTTCGCTTAATTCGTAGTCCCTGTTTCGAGTTGCAAATATTAGCAACATAACCAGTATCAAATACCCAGGTGCTACTACGAGCATTAGTAAGGTACACATCAATAACATGTATATCACATATACCTTTGTTCAGTTTGCCATCCTTCTTATCCGCCAAATACTTGGGGCAGTTCCGCTTCCAGTGTCCAGTCTGCTTGCAGTAGAAGCACTCAGTTTCAGGCTTAGGTCCAGACTAGGGTTTCTTCTCTTGAGCAGCAACTTGATTGCCGTTCTTTTTGAAGTTCCCCTTCTTCTTCCCTTTGCCCTTCTTCTTGAAACTAGTGGTTTTGTTAACCATCAACACTTGATGCTCCTTCTTGATTTCTACCTCCGCGGCTTTCAGCATCGCGAAGAGCTCGGGAATAATCTTGTTCATCCCTTGCATATTATAGTTCATTACGAAGCTCTTGTAGCTTGGTGGCAGTGATTGGAGAATTCTGTCAATGACACTATCATCAGGAAGATTAACTCCCAGTTGAATCAAGTGATTATTATACCCAGACATTTTGAGTATATGTTCACTGACAGAACTATTCTCCTCCATCTTGCAGCTATAGAACTTATTGGAGACTTCATATCTCTCAATCCGGGCATTTGCTTGAAATATTAACTTCAACTCCTGGAACATCTCATATGCTCCATGACGTTCAAAACGTTGTTGAAGGCCCGGTTCTAAGCCGTAAAGCATGGCACACTGAACTATAGATTAGTCATCAGCTTTGCTCTGCCAGACGTTCTTAACGTCGTCAGTTGCATCAGCAGCAGGCCTGGCACCCAGCGGTGCTTCCAGGACGTAACTTTTCTGTGCAGCAATGAGGATAATCCTTAGGTTACGGACCCAGTCCGTGTAATTGCTACCATCATCTTTCAACTTTGCTTTCTCAAGGAACGCATTAAAATTCAACGGAACAACAGCACGAGCCATCTATCTACAAACAAACATAGACAAGCAATATACTATCAGGTACTAAGTTCATGATAAAGTTAAGTTCAATTAATCATATTACTTAAGAACTCCCACTTAGACAGACATCTCTCTAGTCATCTAAGTGATTACGTGATCCAAATCAACCAAACCATGTCCGATCATCACGTGAGATGGAGTAGTTTCAATCGTAATGATCGCTATGTTGATCATATCTACTATATGATTCACGCTCGACCTTTCGGTCTCCGTGTTCCGAGGCCATATCTGTATATGCTAGGCTCGTCAAGTATAACCTGAGTATTCCGCGTGTGCAACTGTTTTTCACCCGTTGTATTTGAACGTAGAGCCTATCACACCCGATCATCACGTGGTGTCTCAGAACGAAGAACTTTCGCAATGGTGCATACTCAGGGAGAACACTTCTTGATAATTAGTGAGAGATCATCTTAAAATGCTACCGTCAATCAAAGCAAGATAAGATGCATAAAGGATAAACATCACATGCAATCAATATAAGTGATATGATATGGCCATCATCATCTTGTGCTTGTGATCTCCATCTTCGAAGCACCGCATGATCACCATCATCACCGGCGCGACACCTTGATCTCCATCGTAGCATCATTGTCGTTACGCCATCTATTGCTTCTACGACTATCGCTACCGCTTAGTGATAAAGTAAAGCACTTACAGGGCGTTTGCATTTCATACAATAAAGCGACAACCATATGGCTCCTGCCAGTTGCCGATAACTTCGGTTACAAAACATGATCATCTCATACAATAAAATATAGCATCACGTCTTGACCATATCACATCACAACATGCCCTGCAAAAACAAGTTAGACGTCCTCTACTTTGTTGTTGCAAATTTTACGTGGCTGCTACGGGCTTAGCAAGAACCGTTCTTACCTACGCATCAAAAACCACAACAATAGTTCGTCAAGTTGGTGCTGTTTTAACCTTCGCATGGACCGGGCGTAGCCACACTCGATTCAGCTAAAGTGAGAGAGACAGACACCCGCCAGTCACCTTTAAGCACGAGTGCTCGTAACGGTGAAACCAGTCTCGCATAAGCTTATGCGTAATGTCGGTCCGGGCCGCTTCATCTCACAATACCGCCGAACCAAAGTATGACATGCTGGTAAGCAGTATGACTTGTATCGCCCACAACTCACTTGTGTTCTACTCGTGCATATAACATCAACGCATAAAACCTAGGCTCTGATGCCACTGTTGGGGAATGTAGAAATTTCAAAAAATTTCCTACGCACACGCAAGATCATGGTGATGATATAGCAACGAGAGGGGAGAGTGTTCGTCTACGTACCCTCGTAGATCGTAAGTGGAAGCGTTAGCACAACGCGGCTGATGTAGTCGTACGTCTTCACGATCCGACCGATCCAAGCACCGAACGTACGGGGCCTCCGTGCTCAGCACACGTTCAGCTCGATGACGATCTCCGGACCTCCGATCCAGCAAAGGCTCCGGAGATGAGTTCCGTCAGCATGACGGCGTGGTGACGATGATGATGTTCTACCGGCGCAGGGCTTCGCCTAAACTCCGCGACGATATGACCAAGGTGGAATATGGTGGAAGGGGGCACCGCACACGTCTAAGGAATGATCCGTAGATCAACTTGTGTGTCTTTGGGGTGCCCCCCGCCCCCGTATATAAAGGAGCCAGGGGGAGGAGGCGGCCGGCCTAGAGGGCGCGCCAAGGGGGGGAGTCCTACTCCCATCGGGAGTAGGAGAAAGGGGGGAAAGAGGAGGAAGAGGGGATGGAAAGGGGGGGGGCGCCGCCCCCTTCCCTTGTCCTATTCGGACTAGGAGGGGGAGGGGCACGCGGCCCCCTCCTGGCTCCTTCCCTCTTCTCCCTCGAGGCCCATGTAGGCCCATTAACCCCCGGGGGGTTCCGGTAACCTCCCGGTACTCCGGTAAAATGCCGATTTCACCCGGAACTATTCCGATGTCCAAACATAGGCTTCCAATATATCAATCTTTATGTCTCGACCATTCCGAGACTCCCCGTGATGTCCGTGATCACATCCGGGACTCCGAACAAACTTCGGTACATCAAAACTTATAAACTCATAATAAAACTGTCATCGAAACGTTAAGCGTGCGGACCCTACGGGTTCGAGAACTATGTACACATGGCCTAAAACCATTCTCAGTCAATAACCAATAGCGGGACCTGGATGCCCATATTGGTTCCTACATATTCTACGAAGATCTTTATCGGTCAAACCGCATAACAACATACGTTGTTCCCTTTGTCATCGATATGTTACTTGCCCGAGATTTGATCGTCGGCATCCAATACCTAGTTCAATCTCGTTACCGGCAAGTCTCTTTACTCGTTCTATAATACGTCATCTCATAACTAACTTGTTAGTTATAATGCTTGCAAGGCTTAAGTGATGAGTATTACCGAGAGGGCCCAGAGATACCTCTCAACCTATCGGAGTGACAAAACCTAATCTCGAAATACGCCAACTCAACATGTACCTTCGGAGACACCTGTAGTACTCCTTTATAATCACCCAGTTACGTTGTGACGTTTGGTAGTACCCAAAGTGTTCCTCCGGTAAACGGGAGTTGCATAATTCTCATAGTTACAAGAACATGTATAAGTCATGAAGAAAGCAATAGCAGAATACTAAATGATCAAGTGCTAAGCTAACGGGATGGGTCATGTCAATCACATTATACTCCTAACGATGTGATCCCATTAATCAAACGACAACACATGTCTATGGTTAGGAAACATAACCATCTTTGATTAATGAGCTAGTCAAGTAGAGGCATACTAGTGACTATATGTTTGTCTATGTATTCACACATGTATCATGTTTCCGGTTAATACAATTCTAGCATGAATAATAAACATTTATCATGATATAAGGAAATAAATAATAACTTTATTATTGCCTCTAGGGCATATTTCCTTCAGATGGATGACGGCGAGGCCTAGAAAGGGAACGACACGGAGGCAGGGAAGACTCGGTAGTTGTTTTCCATGCGGAGGGGAGTACGACTGTACAAGGGTTTACTGGTTCGTCTGCCGTCGCCGGAGAATAACAGCAGGTGTGGGTGAGTAGAGGGATGGCTAGGCTAGCGATGGGAGTACGGTGGGGTGGTGAGGCCTGCACGGCAGCACAGCCGGCCGCGGGGAGGAGGGAGTAGGCAGTCCTGCTGGCGCTTGTTTGAGCGGCTGGAGCAGGAAGAGCAGAGATTGAAGAAGCACGACGGCCGTTGGATGGACATCCAACAGTCACTGCTTGTGCATCAACCTTTTTTTAGGAAAGCCTCAAATCTATGGAAAATAGCATGCAGCCCATCTGCCATTATTTCTAATAATTTACAGGCCATTTGCTAATTCTTAAGGTTTTTAGCCCATATTCTTTTTGTTAGCATTACAGCCCATATTGTGGCCACAATAAAAAATTATACGAAATTTTGCATATTTCGGTGCGGTCCTAACTGTTTTTAATCCTGAAATTTCGACTCACATTCAAACTTATTTTAAAAATAAATGTATATCAATATACATTCCAACAAATTCTCCACGCATAAAAATTAATGTAATTTAAAATCTCAAAATGAAAAAAAGATATTTGAAACTAATTGCCGGTTTGATGTGTTTTAAAAATGTACAGCCCATTTCTCAGTACTGATGGGCCATTTTCTCGGCCAACCGAATGAAAGCTCTCCTCATCTTGAAAGATTTGCAGCCCAACAGGCCTGACAAATCGACTTACTTGGCAAATCATAAAAAAACTGGGTTGTGGCCGTGTACCCAGCTATCAGCCTCTCCACGTACAGTACTCTTCCGATGGAATGTCGTTGACCACATTGACCATGCCGTGCCGAGAGCACCAAGGCGGTGGACGACCGCGAGGCCTAGGAAGGGGACGACGCGGAGCCGGGGAAGACGCGGTAGTGGATGCCCACGCGGAGAGGAGTACGAGGGTTCACTGGTTCGGCTGCGGTGTGAGGCTGCCGTCGCTGCATGGCCTGGCTAGTGGTGGGAGTAGTAGGGGGCGATGAGGCCTCAATGGAAGCACAGCCGGCCACTGGAGGCGGGAGCAGGCGGTCTCCCCGGCGCTGGTTTGGGCGGCTGGTGCAAGAAGAGCAGTGATTGAAGAAGCAGCAGGACTGTTCAATTCAAATCCAACAGTTACTGCTGCTAGAATCGTTTGTTGACTAAGTTGACAAGCCCTGCGTACGTGTCAACTTAGTAGGCCCACAAGTCAGCCTCCCAACTGGTGCGCCCCAGATGTTAGTGGGAGGAATCATTTTTTCGCGTAATAAGGAGGCAACTGATTGCATGCGGCCAGGCCAGCGGAGGGAGTAGGGTGGGCCGGAGAAGCCTGCGCGGCATCACAGCGGGCCACAAGAGGAGGGAGCAGGCAGTCCCGCCGGTGCTAGTTTAGGCGGCTGGAGTAGGAAGATCAGAGATTGAAGAAGCACGTCGGCCGTATGATGGACATCCAACAATCACTTCTGCTAGAATCATGTGTTCCCTGACAAAGCCTTGCGTAAACAAGTCAGCCTCGAAATCTGTGGCATGTACAACCCATTTGCTATTATTTTTTATAACTTTTACTCATTTTCTAATTCATATGGAATTTATTGCAGCCCATTTTCCATTTCTAGAATTGCTAGCCATTTTCTGCTCAGTACTAGGGTCAAAAAATTAACTAAATATGTGGGAAATTTTGAAAATTCGCAAATTTTTGCTAGGAACGAAATATTCTTAATCCAAAAATTAATAGCCATACTAAAACAAATTTGAAAATAAATTAGTACTATGTCATGTTAAATCCAATGAAATACGTATATGATATTAGTGAAGAAAAAAAACAAAAAAACTAATATCCCATTTGCTATAATTTTTTTGGAATTTTCAACCCCTTTTGATATTACTTTTATCAGACATTGACCATACTCTTTGGCAAGGCCGGAATGCATCCCTCCTCGTCTTGAAAGATTTGCAGCCCAGTAATTCGGAGAAAACAAATAGGCCTAGCTTGGGTATTCTTCAAAAAGAAATACTGGGCTACCTATTTTCCCAAAGAACTAGTGCATGAGCATTTAGCTTTATTTATTTATTTACTTATTTATGTTTAGGGGACCATGAGCATGTCCCTGGGCCGGATTCATGTGAGAGCCTCCCTTCTAGTTAATTATGGGCTTCTCTATTGGGCCTTCACTAGTGGGCTGCATGTTATCAACAAGTGGAAAATGTGTTCCGTACAAAAAATACTATGAGCTACATACGGTACGGGGCACTAAAGGATCGAACTGTGCAATGACTTCCAAAACATTGTGTTTGTCGTTCTAACAACACATTTATTCAACCAACAGACGAAATATACTACTGATTGTACACTGAAAATAGCAGCAGCATCAACCAGGGCTGGAGGTGCAACAGAAGCAGTAAGCAGGCCAGAAGAGTGAAGACGCAACTCTCTCTTCCAAACCAAACATCAGCCATCATTACAAAAGGGCTACCAAAAAAGAACAAGCGAATGCATCAAACTAAATAAAGATCCTACTACACCAAGTGTACGCATCTAACTAACTGGCTCAGTTAGACATTACTATTTATTAAGCTGTGGAGATTGGCTGACGGCTTGAACCAGATGGGTGCCTGACGAGGGAAACTCCAGCCAGCAGGTGGAAGTCTGATACTTGCGACCCTCTCTCCTACTTTGGGCTGCAGAGCGTGGCGGCACATATCAGGGTATGGTGCATGCAGAGACGCATGGTATGCTGTGTACACACAGTTTTGCCTGATGAACAAAACCGCGCTGCCATCATGATCCTTGCCGTCGATTATGTCCTGGTTAATCGGATAATTCAGTCCGACAAACAGAGAACATGTACCAAGGCTACTTACCAGCCTCCAGTCAAAAATTCCTGAAGGCCCAGAGAAGCTGGGATCCTGCTCAAGGACCTTGCAGTGACTGTGATTGTATTCCGCGAAACAACACGTTCGGTACGTGCGAACGATCATCAATCTTTCGCCTTCGTCTGATCGAGCCAGGAACCACCTGCAACTGCCATGCCGCTTTTCTTTGAAAGGTTCTGGGATTAGGAAGGGTAGGGACACCAGGCGCCCTACAACATCATATCAAGTTGGAGTCAAATAAAAAAGGGCTCTTGATTTAGTCAATCTTAGGAACAGCATGTTATGAGCATGAATATTTTTTCAGTAAATGTTGACAGTAATATAAGCAAGCCATCATGATATCATAGGAAAGTAACATACTACTGTAACAACCGTTTGTAGCGATGACTGGAGTAGGCCAGCAATACATCCAGCCATAGAAGGAGTCGATAGCGTAAATGAAGCCCTTGTGTTCAATGGCATCAGAGAACCATGGAGGATGTATGATCCTGTGATTGACGTGCAGATTTATCCACTTACCGCAGTGACCTGTCAGATAGGCGAGACCGCGGATGAAGAACGCAATTAGCATGAAGTCTTTATAATTTGCAGATCTTGTGGGCACTTGGCAGATTACAACCTTGAGCAAATCAAACTTGGTATCATGTTGGCTACTGTAAGATTTCGAGTATTCTAGGCCGTGGTGCCAAAGCAGTGCAGTGTTAATTGAAGGAAGGGGGATCAATCGCCGGGTGTAGACCTCCACGAGCATCCAGCTGCCGCGACCGTCGACAGGTGATGATGACGAGGGGGGAGGCGCCTTAGCGGGGATGGAAGATTGGACGAGATTACGTGCGGATAAAGATGGAGAAGCAAATATGTGCCGCGGGAAGTGGACAGGTGATGATGACTACAACACGCCGCTTGACTTACAAGACACATACTAGTAGCGTAGGGTCATATCGATGCCGGACAACTTGCTTGAGTGATCACAGTACTGGTACTCCCTACAGTACTATGCCCTAACTTGCTTGAGTAGAGTAGTAGAGTAGGACTCTGCTCTACTACTAGCACCGGAGGAGTAGTATATTCTAATCTAAAATAGTTACAAACTTCAATGCTCGAGCGTGTAACGACTACGAACCGTGCCCAAAGACCGTGTCTACGTGGTGTTTGGACTTATATGCAAAAAATAGCAAGATGCCCATGCATTGCACGGCACACCATCATCACGAACTCGGTTTTTTCTCTACTCCTACTCCTATAAAAGACTCAGTTGGTGATGATGGAGGCGAGGAGGCGTGTTCAGCCAGGCATGCAGCGGACGGCGCAACACTATTCGATTTGTTATTAAAACAAAGAAGAGTAGTAGAGATAGAAACATAGGGAGGAGCACGAGGTTGTGGGAGATAAGGTTGAACGAGGCAAGGCCTTATTTGTAAATGTGGAGAGAGGTGCGGGTATCTTTTATAAAATTGTCACAGTTGGCTTTCTATCCGTCAGATATAGATCGGACGGTCTATATTACAAGATGGCAGGCATACCATCATCACCAACTCGGTTTTCTATAAGAGTAGATATAGATAGATAGAGACTAGGGAGTACCTAGTAAGGACACCATCTACTGCTTCGTGTGCTACTCCTGCGCTCCATTTGGCGGCCGCAACGTCCCCTACAGCCACTCCCTCCTGTGCTCCATTTGGCGGGCGCTATTGAAATTTGGGGAGCGCACTCTCGCGACTACTGGCAGCCACGACTTCACCGACGATTACTTCTTCCCCGACCTCAGCAACCTCTTCCTCAACGACATGGGCGACAACCTCAACGCCAACGGTGCTGCTCCCGTTGCACCGTATGTGTTTCTGTCCTTCCTGTTCGAAATCATGGTAGAATTCATGTTTCTACTCTGTATCCAACTACTATGCTAGTCCACATGATTAGTTTCATATCTATTATAGACGTCATGATTTATTTTGTGCTTATTCGGATTAAATCTCGTAGTAACTTGCTCATATATTCAACTGGCGCAACGTCCCCTACAGCCACTCCTGTTTCATGGACGTCCTGGTCGATGCCTCCAAGGAGCCCTTCGTCCACTGCTATGAGTGCCTGATGTCGTTTTGTGGCTCACCGGTGGAAATGGTGCATCACCTCACGGATGTGTGCAGCGGTTACTGCTGGCCCTTGGCAGAGAACATCAAGTACGAGACGTGCTACCCGTTCACCATGTCGGAGTCGCTGGAGGATCACCACCGCCTGCTAGTCTCGGAGGAGGACGACATCGTCTTCCTCTTGATCGTGGGCACCGGCGAGGCCCGCGCAGGCCACCGCCCTGTCTCTGTAGTGTGCGTCAGGGGCGACGCCGCTGACACTGACACTGACACAAGGCCGATGTACGGGTGCGTGGTCAGTGTTACTACCCCTCCGGGTCACGTGGGCGGCGACACCGGCCTCATCGAACGGACTTGGACTCTGGGGAGCGGGGACTATCCCGCCGATGTGGACATGGAAAACCCATGGCAACCTTTACCCGCCGATGCGGTGCACGGGAACACCAAGGAGGTTCACCTGGACATACGCATTATCAAGTTAAATGTTGATCATTATTCTTCGCTCAATGTAATCCGTTGGCTAAGCATCTGGAGACTTCCATGCAGGATCTTGCTCTATTGGAGTATCGCGCATGAATAAAAGTGTATCCATTTATAGTTTAGTCTAGAATCTTCCATGTATGAATTTTTTACTATAGTACCGGTGAAAGGCTTACGATGAACCATTTCTTACATCTCCTCTGCCCCCTTGCAAGTCTTCCTGATTTATTCCCTCCGTCTAGGTGTATAAGGGCATGGTTAATATTACTTAATAGTATAGCCAACTGTTGACTGTAAGAAAGTGCCATGTCATCTGTAGCCAACATGTATAATAATCGATACTCAAAAACTAATTCTTAAAGATCATTTCTTGCAAAGCACAATAAGTGTTATTTCTTCACAAGTTTTGGATGCAGGTTGAACAGTTGAACGCTTTTGTTTGCAAAAGATACCTTTTTATCTATTTCACCCGGATGTTTGTGAGCTCTAGAGATGAAATAATATCTGAAGAAACCTATCGATACCCGTTACACATGAGATAACCCCCACATCCTTTGTCAAAATAAACAACTCCCCGATCAATGCATTTCACTCTTTGGTGCAACGCATGGGCACCTTACTACTATAGATTAGTACGACCAAAAATTGAACTTACATTATATATAGTACGGTAAATGCTGATGCATGTCACCTAAAATTATATCATTCAAAACTATGTTCAAATATGAATCCAACGATATAGTTTATGTTGACATGCACTAACATTTTGTCAGTTAAATCTTTAGTCAAATTCAATTGGGGACTAATAAACCACGACCGATGTAGTACAAGTGTAGAGGGCAGCGCTGCACGGGAGTCTCACCTCTCACCCCGCTCGTGGCGTGACAGTAAAGTCATCATATCACAAAACCCAACCACTCCCAGTAATAAGTGGCCTGGTAAAATAATCGGACAAGCAACCATCACATCCCTCCGTCTTTTTTGCATTTCATCTCTCTGCATTTACTTTCTCCGGTTCATCTCGCACACTCGATCCCTAGCTACTACTCCTAGGGCCAGTTCTTTTGGCGGCTTCCCCAGCTTTTCCCATAATACTAGTCACAGTGGAGAGTAACAATAAGGCGCCTCACTCATTTATTTGGCTTCTAAACTACTACTCCATCCTAGTTTATTCCTCACCATTGTAATTTGTGCTAAATTTTGACCAAAGATTTAACTGATAAAATGTTACTCATTTTCTCCTCCTCCTTGGTCACAATGCACAGCCTAAGATGACTTACTCACCTAGACGGATGGAGTAGTGCATGTGACATGCACTAACATTTCATTAGTTAAATTTATGATCAAAATTTGACACAGATTACAATGGGGACCAATAAACTAGGACGGAGGTAGTAGTTATGGGATTACTAATCTAGAAGTCTAAAAGAACTGGCCCCTGGTACTCCTACTAGTAGTAGTACTCAAGTTGGAATTCCAATTGCACATCACAACTTGTTAGGCAAAAAATTTGATACAGGGTGTAGGAAGCGGTTTGGGAATTTGCATGCCTTTCCAACCAGTGAGACACTCCGTACAAAGTACAACAGAGAAATAACCACGGAGAAGGAAGCTAAAAGAAAACAATCAAACGAGCATTTTTGCATTTCTTTTGCATTGAATCGTTTCACAAGCTTGACTAGTGCCATTTTTCTACTTTTACAAAAACCGCATCATAATGTTAAAATGTGCATTTGCATGTACATAAGTAATAGTAGTACTCCCTCCGTCTAGGTGTATAAGTCTTCCCTCCTTATTGGTCACGGTGCACAACCAAAGATGACTTATTGACCTGGACGGAGGGAGTAGCACAGTCTGCAAGCATATATTGAGAGAGACGTGTAGTGCGATAGTATATAGTAAAGTTTGTGCTATATGCACGTACTTGCAAAATGCGTACAAATACACAAGTTTTCCAAACTTTCCCTTTTACATACTTAATTAAGGATGCTAAAAATTCCTAAACGTTCGGGATTTATCATTTGCGTCCCAAAACTAATGAGATCGCCTTACGAAACAAAAATTATACTCTTCCTAAAAGCCACGACGCTCGCAGTAGCGCTTGCGGCACGCCACGAGTGCCCTGGTGCGCGGCCATTTCCCAGCGCGCCGACACAACGCCTCTTCCTCAGCCTCGCAACTCACGAGGTGCTGATTGGCGGCTTGCCGGCGGGCGAGCGCAATCTCACCAATGTGGTGATCCGGCGCCAACAAGTACTCCTCCTCGCTGGAAGCGTGCACCCGGTCCATGTACCGCCAATCCTAGATGAGGCGCTTGGGCCCGACTGCACTCAGGGCGTCGACACGGGCGTCCTCCGCCACCCTCATGGCCCCCGCACGAGCCTTCTGCCAAAGAGCCAATTGCCAGACTCTCTCGGACGCGACATAGGCCTCCCAGGCATCTTGTTCCGTGGTGCACTTCTCTTCCTCGGCCTTCTTCTCCGCCTCTATTTTGGCGCGCTCTACTGGAGGCAAAGCCTCCTACAAGGTGACATCCATTTCTTTCCAAAGCTCCTCAAGGCTGGGGGGTCTCGGCGGGCGGCACTGCGTTCTCCTCGTAGCAGGGAGCCGACGCGTCCTCCGACGCACGTGCTGGCGAGATTGGGAATGCCGACGCATTAACCTTGACGCGTCACGGCGAGGAGAAGAACACCGACGCGTCCTCCTCGACTAGTGGAGACCAGGAACGGAACGGCGACCCGTCGCGTCGCGACGAGGAGCGGAACGCCGATGCGTCCTCCTCGACTGGTGGCGGTGAGGAACGGAACGGTGATGCGTCGCGTAGCAGCGAGGAGCGAAACACCGACGCGTCCTCCTCGACTAGTGGCGGGGAGGAACGAAACGGCGATAGATGACCATCCACACGGTGCAGCGATGGGCTCCTAGGGCTTGGTAGGGGCGATGCCATGGTGGTTGACGTGAGAGGGAGGGGGAGGATATAGCAATGAACTTGAATGTGAGGGGGAGGAGATAACAATGTCGTGGGAGGCGCAGTATTTATAGCGAGCAATGCCACACCTACGTAAGATATGGACTGGGCTGCATTGACTTAACTGCAGGTCCAGTTGCGTCACTGACATGTGGGCCAGACCCCTGTTGGGCCCATATGTCAGTGACCGAATGCACCTACAGTTAAGTAACAACTACGTGGGCTTATTTGTTGGAGTAAATTATGGGGGAGGGAAGGGGTGGAAATATTGCTGGTCACAATGGATTGGACGAGCGTGGGGAGAGGAGAGTCATGCATGCAGATTTTTTCACACGGGTGGAGTGGTGGGACCGCCGGAGGGAGAAAGAGAGTTTGGCAGGCATATTGTTTCCACACATGGAGAGGAAAAAATTTGGAGACGAATGGGCTTCCTGCAGGTATGGGGAACGGTGCATAATAAGTCATCTTGCATGTCGGGCTATGTATAGTCTCAAGTCATTAAAAACATACATGCCCCACACATGTTCATATTTCAAGGTGCACTAAATTATTGCATGCGATGATTAAGGCTGGCCATAATGGTGGTATCTTAGCTGGTATCATGCACACGGGAATAGCAAACATGCTGATGTGGCAAAGAATTAAAGAAGAGAGGGGGGTTAGAGTAACTAGTGTTCATGCATGCATTGGTAAACACATTTTTTTGTGAAGAACGGCAGCATTAGTTGAGTACTTTTGCAGACTTCAAAAACTATTCCACCGCCTCTACTATCTTGCTAAGAGTAGGTGAAATTTTTGAATCGAGCCCTTTAAACTAGAAGGGAGGTAGTGATACTCTAATTTTGAGCCCGGGCTGCCGGGATTTGAGTCAAACTAGCAGTAGCGAGTTTTTCCGAAACGCGCTATAGCTAAGATAGCTATAGCGTGCTCTAGAGAAACTCGCTACAGCTATCCCTTTCTGTTTTCTTTTTCTTTTTCTTTTGTTTTCTTTACATTTTCTTTTTTTCATTTCTCCTTTTTCTATTTTTTTCATTTTCATTTCTCTACTTATTTTTCTATTTATTTTCTTTTACATAGCAGTAGCGCTCTACAGCAAAAACGCGCTGCTACAATGTTTTTAGCAGTAGCATGCTTCTGGGAGAACCGCTACTACTATTCCTAGCCTACCGACACTAGTGAGGGAATTTTAGTAGTAGCGCTTTTCTATGAAGACGCGCTACTGCTAAAATAATGGTTGTAGCATGGTTTTGCAACAAGCGCTACTACTAAGTAGCGCTAGCGCCGAGTTTTGACCAACGCTACTGCTATACCTCTTTGTATAGCGTTTTCCCTAGTAGTGCATGATACTTAAAAAGATATTGTCCATTTTGTACACGAAGTGCATCCAGTTTTTGTCGCAACCCTCTCAACTTTTTAGCACATGCTATTTGGGTGAAATAATGATACCATACCAACTTTCAACCTTTCCAGAGTTCATTTGTAGTGCTTTTCAATTTCAGGGTCATTTAGCTCAAAAAAATCAGTAAATGCATGAAAAATAGCAAATGAAGCTAGAAAGGGTTCAAAATTGATGACGTGGCTTTTAATGGTGCATAGTTGAAATAAGTTTAAAAAATGAAATGCCTTTGTAACAGATGAGTTTTCGTCCGAAACCCTGATACTTGGAAAGAGATTGTGCATTTTGTACACAAAGTGCATCCAGTTTTTGACGTAACCCTCTCAACTTCTTAGCACATGCTATATGGGTGCATTGATGATACCATGCGAACTTTCAACCTTTTCATAGTTCATTTGTAGTGCTTTTCAATTTCAAGGTCATGTAGCTCAAATCAGTAAATGCATGAAAAATAACAAATGAAGTCAGAAGGGGTTGAAAATTGATGACGTGGCTTTGAATGGTGCATACTAAACGCACAAAAAGTCTGGAGTTGAAATAAATTTAAAAAAATGAAATGCCTTTGTAACAGATGAGTTTTCGTCTGAAACCTTGATACTTCGAAAGAGATTATGCATTTTGTACACAAAGTGCATCCAATTTTGCCCGTAACCCTCTCAACTTTTTAGCACATCCTATACGGGTGCATTGATGATACCATGCCAACTTTCAACCTTTTCATAGTTCATTTGTAGTGCTTTTCAATTTCAAGGTCATGTAGCTCAAATCAGTAAATGCATGAAGAATAACAAATGAAGTCAGAAGGGGTTGAAAATTGATGACGTGGCTTTGAATGGTGCATACTGAATGCACAAAAAGTCTGGAGTTGAAATAAGTTTAAAGAAATGATATGCCTTTGTAACAGATGAGTTTTCGTCCGAAACCCTGATACTTCGGAAGAGATTGTCCATTTTGTAGACGAAGTGAATCCAGCTTTTGCCGTAACCCTCTCAACTTTTTAGCACATGCTATGTGGGTGAAATGATGATACCATGCCGACCTTCAACCTTTTCACAGTTCATTCGTAATGCTTTTGAATTTCAGTGCCATTTAGCTCAAAAAAATCAGTAAATGCATGAAAAATAGCGAATGAAGTCAAAAAGGGTTGAAAATTTATGGCGTGGCGTTGAATGGTGCATACTGAACAGACAAAAAGTCTGGAGTTGAATTAAGTTTAAAAAAAAGAAATGCCTTTGTAATATATGAGTTTTCATCCGAAACCCTGATACTTCAAAAGAGATTGTCCATTTCGTATACGAAGTGCATCCAGTTTTTGCCGTAACCCTCTCAACTTTTTAGCACATGCTATGTGGGTGAGTTGAATATACCATGCCAACTTTCAACCTTTTCATAGTTCATTTGTAGTGCTTTTTAATTTCAGGGTCATTTAGCTCAAAAAAATTAGTAAATGCATGAAAACTACCAAATGAAGTCAGAAAGGGTTGAAAATTGATGACATGGCTTTGAATGGTGCATAGTGAACGCACAAAAAGTCTGGAGTTGAAATAAGTTAAAATTTTGAAATGCCTTTGTAACAGATGAGTTTCCGTCCAAAACCCTGATACTCGAAATAGATTGTCCATTTTGTACACGAAGTCCATCCAGGTTTTGCAGTAACCCTCTCAACTTTTTAGCACATGCTATGTGGGTGAAATGATGATACCAGGCCAGCCTTCAACCTTTTCATAGTTCATTTTGTAGTGCTTTTCAATTGTAGGGTCATTTAGCTCAAAAAATCAGTAAATGCATGAAAAATAGCAAATGAAGTCAGAAAGGGTTGAAAATTTATGACGTGGCTTTGAATGGTGCATACTTAACGCACAAAAAGTCTAGAGTTAAAATAAGTTTAAAAATTGAAATGCCTTTGTAACAGATAAGTTTTTGTCTAAAACCCTGATACTTCGAAACAGATTGTCCATATTGTACACGAAGTGCATCCAGTTTTTGCAATAACCCTCTCAACATTTTAGCACATGCTATATGGGTGAAATGATGATACCATGCCAACTTTCAACCTTTTTCAGAGTTCATTTGTAGTGCTTTTCAATTTCATGGTCATTTAGCTCAAAAAAATCAGTAAATGCATGAAAAATAGCTAATGAAGTCAAAAAGGGTTGAAAATTGATGACGTGGCTTTGAATGGTGCATATTGAACGCACAAAAAGTCTGGAGTTGAAACAAGTTTAAGAAAATGAAATGCCCTTGTAATAGATGAGTTTTCATCCGAAATCATGATACTTCGAAAAAGATTGTCCATTTTGTACACGAAGTGCATCTAGCTTTTGCCATTACCCTCTCAAATTTTTAGCACATGCTTTTTGGGTGAAATAATGATACCATACCAACTTTCAGCCTTTTCAGAGTTCATTGTACTACTTTTCAATTTCAGGGTCATTTAGCTCAAAAATCAGTAAATGCACGAAAAATAGCAAATGAAGTCAGAAGGGGTTCAAAATTGATGACGTGGCTTTGAATGGTGCATAATGAACACACAAAAACTTTGGAGTTGAAATAACTTTAAAAGATGAAATACCATTGTAAAAGATGAGTTTTCGTCCGAAACCCTAATACTTCGAAAGAGATTGTGCATTTTGTACACGAAGTGCATCCAGTTTTTGTCGTAACCCTATCATTTGTTCACATAATTATGGAATTCCATATTCATGGAAACCTGGATGAATTGTTGTTGAGCCCATCAGCAACATTTTTATCTTCTCCATGATTTTGTTGAGCATTAAGCTAGTGTTGGAAACTTTTGAAAGCATTTCTTCATGCTAGCTCATGAAGCATATGTTAGGATGTAAGAAGCGACTTCCTCCAGTTCATGTGCATTTGGTGCAAGTTGCCGTCGTGAATTCGAGAAAGTCAACGTTGCTTCCTCTAGAATCATCCCAAATCAGTCATGCATACGTGCGAAGCATTCTGTGGTTTGGAGACTTGCAACCTCCATTCTATATGTATCCTTAGCACACCAAGCCACTGACTGATTTGTTCAAGGAAAAGGAGTTGTTGTGCTATCCTAGGTCATGCACAAGATTTCGATATCCTCAAATGATGGTTCCCTACCAGAACTCAGTAGTGTTTTATTATAAGACTACTATGTGGTCATGCTTGTCTGGGACAGCGTGTTCACATGTGTGTAGTAGAACCAGCTCATGTTTTGGAGCTTACTACCGTAGTCCATTTCCCGAGAATCTCGCAACGTCATCTCGTCGATTTGTGTTGCAAACTTTAATTTTTCATTCTAGACTCGATAAGTCTGGGATATCCTGACACCAACCAGATCTGAATCTCAGGCAGATATGATGGTTGGAATGTGGGTGGTAAAGTGGTAAAGTGGATGTCGTGGCCAACACACCCAGCTGGAAGACCTATTATTATAGTATCTTGATTGAGGAAATTGGCCACCTCCCCATAAGGACTTCGTAGGATTTACTCCCTAGTTGTGCCTTATGGATTTTTGGTATTCCCGAAGTCCGACCTTTTACCTGATGTTCTAGATGTCAAACCATATTTATGAATGGATTATGCTATCACATCAAGGAGAACATTAGAAGCGGAGTGCTAAATGTCTCTCGGTCGATCATCCAGATTTTGATTCCTTGGCCTCGCTAAGGTGAAATCTGAGAAGGTTATCTTCCTTTGCATCTGCATCGTCCATCGCTGTTCATCATTGTAGTACGTTGTGTTGGCAGGATTATTGACACGGATATTGGTAAAACCTTGATGAATATGGAAATGCTCAAGTTCTTGAGAGCACGCACAAGTGCTAGGTGTTATCATCGGCACTAACTGGGATTGCTCTAAGTTTCCTCGGTTATGCTATAACTTTTCAAACAGTGGACTCACTCTCTACTGCTGAGCTTCTCCCCAGTTACCAAAATCATCCCTTCTGTTTTTTTCAACAATGTAATCCACATCATCCATTCTACTCCGGGTATGCCATTCTACCGAACCCCTTCAAACGTTTGCTCGAGAATTGCCTTAGGATGTTATAAAGAGTTTCAATAATATCTGAATCAAAGGTAATTCTTTTTGCCACTTAAGGTAATAATCTATGAATCACCCTCCTCCAGGATGTCCCTCTGTGGCATCATGGCAACTCAACTCCTCGCTACGTTGACAACCGTTCACCACCCTTTTAAGCGTGGAATTGTTGTCTACCTAGTGAACCCTCGTCATTTGTCTCACTCCATCCCTCTAGTTGTATGTTCTGTGCCTCAGCTCGAGAGATGTTTCAATATCTCATTATGTGAGTTGATCCTGAGTTGTTCGATCTTCAGAAGATCGATTCTTCTAGAGTTTTTCCTTTCTTCTCGTTATCGTGTTGAATGGAGTTCTCAGAGCAAGACATCAAGATCAATATGAAGCAATGAATCAACATCCTTGAGAAGGACAGTTGGATCGTGAAGATCGTGCTAGCTTTGTGTCCCCTCTGTTTTCTTACCTCACGTCTTGAATCTCGGGGCGAGATTCTCGTTTAGTGGGGGTGAGTTGTCACATCCCTAGCTTCTGGTACTGCCTGGAATTTGCATCTTGTTGCATCATGTTTAAATTCTACTTAAGTTGAAATGGGGATTGATCAAACCCTAGCATCACAATGAATTCAACTAGGTTCAAATAAAAATACTTTCAATGAACCCAAAAATGCCTTAATTAATGTTTGATAATTTTGGCAAGGGTTTTGATCCAAACCAAAAATATTGAACATTTTTAGGCAATTATTTGGGCTTTGATTTAATTCACTAATGTATTTGAGTTGGAGCAAATAAACCCTATAAATATTTTTATTGCTCCAATAATTCTGAAAACTTGTGAGTGGCTCTGGATATTTTGTATCAGGCCACATAATAATTTTCAGAAGCTACAACAATGATTTGGTTTAGGAACTAAATCAAAACAGAAAGAAATAAAATAGAAAACAGAAAGAATTAGAGAGAGAGGGAAGGACTCACATGGGCCACTTACCTGGCCTGGCTCTGTAGCGGCCCAGCACTGTTCCTCGCCCAGACCAGGGACAGGGGCGTCTTCTTCCTCGTGCCAGTGGGCAGGAGGGCGCGTGCCCACGGCACGCCAGCACGCGACAGCCACCTCCTGGTTGCCTGTCTCCCCTGGCCTCCTCTAGCGACGCCACGCGACCCCCTGGCTACCTCTCGACCCTTCCCGCGCCCATCCCTCTCCTCTGTCTCTCTCCCTCGTTCTTCCCCGGATGCACCCGAGAACACCGACGAGCTCCACCATGGCCATAGCCACTCCCTCGCTCCCTCTCCGCATCCCTAAGCTCCGCCACAACCCCGTGGAGCCACACACCCGACGCACGCGACCAGAGGAGGCCCCAGTCGACCGGAGCATCGTCGTCTTCATCTCCGGTGCCCGGAGATCGACTCCGTCGATCCGCCTCGTCCAGAGCGTCCCCGAGGCCGCTGCCCTACCCTGCCGCATCCATGTGAGCTCCTGCTCCTTCCCTCTTGCTCATCCCCTTCTTTCCCGTACCCTAGCTGCCACTCCCACCGTGCCCGCGAGCTCCACGCCGCCGGCGATGTCGCCGCCGTCGCTGCAGCGACTGAGGCTCGAAAACAAGTGTGGCACCGTGCTCCGTATCCTCCCAGGAGCCCGCCCAGCCTCTCATCTCGCTCGCTCGCCAAGCGTAGCCCCGCGTCCGTGCTAGCCCGAGCTCCGGCCGCCGCCGTGAGCTTGCTCCGGCGAGCTTCGTCCACCCCGCGCCCTCCCGCGTGCCTCCACTGGATGCGTGCGAGCAAGGGAAACCCTCTGGTGTCCTTGGCTTGACCCAACACCGCCCGTAGCGCCGCTCCGGCAACCCTCCGCCGCGGTTACAGTTCACCGGCGCTGAACTCCGGCGACGCTGACGTGGAGCCGTCGTTAGGCACTAATCACCACTAAGCCCCCTAACAGACACTGACGAGCGGGCCCCGCATTGGGTCAAATCCCAGTCAACACGGCATTAACCCCTAACTAACTATGAGCTTATGACATGTGGGATCGGGTCATCAGGTTTGACCCTGGTAAACCATGTTGACTTGCTGACATCACTGTGACGTTATGCTGACGCAGTTAATCATTTTCTGGATTTAAAATAATTCTGGAAATTCCAGAAAAAATCTTAAACTTCAAAAATTCATAGAAAATAATCTATAACTCATATTGAAATAAGTTATATATGAAAAATGATCAGAAAAATCCAACCTTTCCAGCTGTACTGGTTTCATGCATATTAGAGCAACCTAACCTTGCTGTTTAGATGAAACATGATAGTGCACTTATATGAGTTCATAGTTTAGGCTTGTATTTGAATCATTGATTCAAATAAGCTCAAACCACTCTAGTTTTAGTTGCATTAGCCCAACACACAGCATATTGCCATGTCATGATCATGCATCATATTGTGCATTGCATTGATTGTGTTCTTGCTTGTTTGCCGGTGTTTGTCCCTTCTCGATAGACGTGGTTTCGACGATGAGTTCGATGACACCGATGAAGAGCTATATTATCTTCAGAAGTGCCAGGCAAGCAAAACCCCCTTGTTCATTCCGATACAATCCTACTCTCTCGCACCTGCTCTCTTTTACTGCATTAGGACAACAACGATTCATCTATTACTTGTTGCGGTAGCTGAAGCCCTTTATCCTCTGCATGACCTGTCATTGCCACAGTAAATAGATGAAACCCACTAGCATGAGTAGGAGTTGTTTCAGCCCTGTTGTGCCTACTCATTCATGCTTGTTTGTCATGCCTGCTACCGCTTAGAGTAGAGTCAGGTCTGATTCATCGGGGATGAATCAGAGGTGTGCGAACATGTCTACTGTGTGAGCTAAGTGTGTGAACACGATTTGGTAAAGGTAGCGGTGAGAGGCCATGTAGGAGTACATGGTGGGTTGTCTCATTGAAACCGTCCTCAGGAACTGAGTTTTGTGTTGGTGATCCATGAATAGTCACTACCACACATTGGGCTCCGGGCACTCCAAGCTCTCTCGACTTATTAATCAACTTGATCTCTGTCTAGGAGTTGCAACTAGTTTCTGGTGTTTGTAGGTAGTGTTAGTTGTCTACCAAGTGGCACCCGGTACAGGTGGGCTTGGGACAGACTAGGCACCGTGGCATGGTGTACCAAGCGTAGATCCACCCGTCGAGGTGCGCTTGGGAACCCTACACACATCGTTTGGGGCCGTGAGTGACACCCCGGCCGGATCTCCTTGCGGATGGAACCCGAATAGGCGATAAACCTGGAAGAGAGACTTGTGTGGTTAGTCAGGTCATGGCCGGCTCCCTCGCCAGGCTTCCGCTTGAAGGTTGCCGAGATACATGACGTGTACATGGCGGTGAGCGGCGAGAGCGTGTGTGAAGAAGTACACCCCTGCAGGGTGAACATTATCTATTCGAATAGCCGTGTCCGCGGTAAAGGACTTCTGGGTTGCCTGTATAGTTCATAGATAACTTGAAGTGGATAATCTAAAATACTCAAGATAAGTGTGAGTGCTATGGATGGCGCTCTCGTAGGGAGACGGGAGCGGATCCATAGTGGTGTATTGATATGGTGAATATGTGGACTCGTGTGCGCCACCTCAAAAGATTTACTTGCAGTCATAGTTCAGGATAGCCACCGAGTCAAAGCTGGCTTGCTGCAGTTAAACCCCACCATCCCCTTTGTTGATAATGATGCATATGTAGTTAGTTCTGATGTAAGTCTTGCTGGGTACATTTGTACTCACGTCTGCTTAATTTATGTTTTTGCAGAGAGACTTCAGTCTCACTAGTAGTTCCGCGTGAACTTCGACGTTTCGCTTGTTACCTCAGCTATGATCTTGTGCCCTCGGCAGGATCGGGTAGATAGTTAGGCTTCTCAGCCCTTTTCATTTGTAGATGTCGGTACTCAGACATGTTAAGCTTCTGCTTGTGTTTCGACTTGTATGCTCTAAATGTTGGGTCATGAGACCCATGATTGTAATATCTTGCTCCTCGGAGCCTCTTGAATAAAGTACTTGAGTTGTAGAGTCATGTTGTGATGCCATGTTGTATTTGCACATATCGAGCATATTGTGTGTATGTTATTGAAATGCTTGGTATGTGTGGGATCTGACTATCTAGTTGTTTATCCTTAGTAGTCTCTCTTACCGGGAAATGTCTCCTAGTGCTTCCACTGAGCCATGGTAGCTTGCTACTGCTCCGGAACACTTAGGCTGGCCGGCATGTGTCCTTCTTCGTTCCTGTGTCTGTCCCTTCGGGGAAATGTCACGCGATGAATACCGGAGTCCTGTTAGCCCGCTACAGCCCAGATTCTTTAGAGTCCTGCTAGCCCAGTGCTATAGCCTGGATTCACTCGTTGATGACCGAAACGTTCGATGCTGGGTCATGGATGCGTGTCCCTGTAAGTTTGTGCCACTTTGGGTTTACGACTAGCCATGTCAGCCCGGGCTCCTTATCATATGGATGCTAGCGACACTATCATATACGTGTGCCAAAAGGCGCAAACGGTCCCGGGTAAAGGTAAGGTGACACCCGTGGGGATACCGTGCGTGAGGCCGCAAAGTGATATGAGGTGTTACATGCTAGATCGATGTGGCATGGAGTCGGGGTCCTGATAGCTTTGGTATCAGAGCTTGAATGCCTGTAGGATTACCAAGCCAAACTGGTCGAAGTTGAGTCTAGAAATTCTTTAGTTATATGAGGGAATTGATTGTGGGATGGAACGTAAGGCTCTTTTTACTCCTTATACCTCATGCCATTCTGATATGAGTCATCTTATCTTTCCTACGGGGTTAAGGAACTAGGCTTTCTCTTCTTCTATCAGGATCACGTGTTACTAATCCATAGACTTATAAGATTGATGGATTTTAAGCCTCAGTTCAGTCTCCTCTACTTCCGTGTGTTCATAGTTGGTCTCAGAACCTTCATTTTGTGACGATCGAGTGGTTATGCCACCATTTGCAGGATGTCTTAAATCTTTTGAGCATTTACAATCGTTATGCTGTCCGAATCATCCCAGATTTCTAAACAGTCTGATGCATTTGCAAATCCCTTCTTACAGTTCCGAAGTTTCTTTGTGCCAGATCAACCACACTAACTCGTGTGTTGAGGTACTCCATTGCCTCGGCATTTATGTTGGAGCTATTATTATGACTCTAGGTGTCTAGAGTATCACCTAGTAATCTAGCCATGTTTTGTGTTTCCAGTGTGATGATTCTGGCCTTTATTCTCGAAAGCATCCCGTGATGTCGCTTAGTAGTAGGTATTCTACTCCTGGGTTTTGAACCCGAGATTCACCCTACTTGCTTCATGTTGATAGTGTTTGCTCGTTCCTTTAGGTTATTAGTAACCTTTGCGATAGTCCTCGAGATTCGTGGTATATCCTTCTTCCAATACCATGAACCAATATGGCAGAAGTTCGGGAACCAAAAGATCACAACAAGAGTGCTCTCGATGAGTTCTCCATTCTATATTGTGACTCTGCCAGTTCAACCTTTCTGCATGGGTTATCCGGAAGAAACCTGTTGAACTTGATTCGACATACTAATCTGTGCATCCACAACTCAGAAAATCATATGTTCCTTTGAGTTGTCCCCCTTTAGTTGTATTCTGATCCTTGTCTATCAATTGATAGTAAGGAGTAGTTGTGCAATCATGTTTATCGATGCCTATTACTCTTGTGGTCCGTCAAGCCATTCTATTCTAGAGTGACTAGGAGAAACAAACTCCAGTACCCTTTTCCATTTCTAGGATTGGGTCAAAGCAGTTGTGTTCCGCAGATCAAGATGCAATCCTGCTTCTGGTCTGTTCTACCTTGAAGTATTACTATCTTTATATCAGGAATATCATGGGAATTGCACACCATCCTATGAACTCTTGATACAGTGATACTTCTCACCCTCATTATTCATTTCTCGGCTCCCGTGTTGTTGCAACCGGAATGCCGACATGTGAACTATGATGTGTGAAATCAATACCCCTAGCAACCATGTTGCATAGTGATTAATGGACGAAAATCTCATTCTTAGTGTGTTGGTTATGGAATCATCATTCTATGATTGATCGTGCTACCTAGTCCTTATTTCCGGTGCACCCTCTGATCAATGAGTTAGGGTTGTATCAATCACTCGCTCTGTTGATCATATCGTCTTGCCCTGAAAAGCAAGATTGTTCTCAAGCTTAGTAACATGTGGTGGTTCGTGATTTTCTGAATGTCATCTCGGAAGTATCACCAGGTTTTCACCTGACCGCTATTTTAAGCTCGTGATCAAGTTGGTTTCTCTATGAACCACCCCTTCTCCAAGAATCTGTGTCGGATACCCCAAGCGAGTTGGTTAGGCTAAACAACAACTTGGAGAGTTGGAAGATGAAAGCTTGTCCGACTTAGTTCATTTTAAGGGATATCTTGTGTGCGTGTGTGTGTGTGTGTGTGTTGAAGATAGATGATATCTTCCTTGATTGAACCTCGTGGTCAATTATTGGATCTATTGTCTTGCCAAAACTTTGATTTGAGTATGGGCTATCCTCAAATCAAATCAGAACCAACGATGCTCTTAATGTTGTCTTACCCGTGGTTGATCCCTCGAGCATACACCATTATATATTATGGGTCTCACCAATGCAATAATTTGTTCACATAATTATGGAATTCCATATTCATGGAAACCTGGATGAATTGTTGTTGAGCCCATCAGCAACATTTTTATCTTCTCCATGATTTTGTTGAGCATTAAGCTAGTGTTGGAAACTTTTGAAAGCATTTCTTCATGCTAGCTCATGAAGCATATGTTAGGATGTAAGAAGCGACTTCCTCCAGTTCATGTGCATTTGGTGCAAGTTGCCGTCGTGAATTCGAGAAAGTCAACGTTGCTTCCTCTAGAATCATCCCAAATCAGTCATGCATACGTGCGAAGCATTCTGTGGTTTGGAGACTTGCAACCTCCATTCTATATGTATCCTTAGCACACCAAGCCACTGACTGATTTGTTCAAGGAAAAGGAGTTGTTGTGCTATCCTAGGTCATGCACAAGATTTCGATATCCTCAAATGATGGTTCCCTACCAGAACTCAGTAGTGTTTTATTATATGACTACTATGTGGTCATGCTTGTCTGGGACAGCGTGTTCACATGTGTGTAGTAGAACCAGCTCATGTTTTGGAGCTTACTACCGTAGTCCATTTCCCAAGAATCTCGCAACGTCATCTCGTCGATTTGTGTTGCAAACTTTAATTTTTCATTCTAGACTCGATAAGTCTGGGATATCCTGACACCAACCAGATCTGAATCTCAGGCAGATATGATGGTTGGAACGTTTTCCAAGAAATATAATATTGGTCTCTCGATAACCGGTAAAGTGGATGTCGTGGCCAACACACCCAGCCGGAAGACCTATTATTATAGTATCTTGATTGAGGAAATTGGCCACCTCCCCATGAGGACTTCGTAGGATTTACTCCCTAGTTGTGCCTTATGGATTTTTGGTATTCCCGAAGTCCGACCTTTTACCTGATGTTCTAGATGTCAAACCATATTTATGAATGGATTATGCTATCATCCCTTGTGTTTTTCTAAACAAGGTAATCCACATCATCCATTCTACTCCGGGTATGCCATTCTACCGAACCCCTCCAAACGTTCGCTCGAGAATTGCCTTAGGATGTTATAAAGAGTTTCAATAATATCTGAATCAAAGGTAATTCTTTTTGCCACTTAAGGTAATAATCTACGAATCACCCTCCTCCAGGATGTCCCTCTGTGGCATCATGGCAACTCAACTCCTCGCTACGTTGACAACCGTTCACCACCCTTTTAAGCGTGGAATTGTTGTCTACCTAGTGAACCCTCGTCATTTGTCTCACTCCATCCCTCTAGTTGTATGTTCTGTGCCTCAGCTCGAGAGATGTTTCAATATCTCATTATGTGAGTTGATCCTGAGTTGTTCGATCTTCAGAAGATCGATTCTTCTAGAGTTTTTCCTTTCTTCTCGTTATCGTGTTGAATGGAGTTCTCAGAGCAAGACATCAAGATCAATATGAAGCAATGAATCAACATCCTTGAGAAGGACAGTTGGATCGTGAAGATCGTGCTAGCTTTGTGTCCCCTCTGCTTTCTTACCTCACGTCTTGAATCTCGGGGCGAGATTCTCGTTTAGTGGGGGTGAGTTGTCACATCCCTAGCTTCTGCTACTGCGTGGAATTTGCATCTTGTTGCATCATGTTTAAATTCTACTTAAGTTGAAATGGGGATTGATCAAACCCTAGCATCACAATGAATTCAACTAGGTTCAAATAAAAATATTTTCAATGAACCCAAAACTGACTTAATTAATATTTGATAACTTTGGCAAGGGTTTTGATCCAAACCAAAAATATTGAACATTTTTAGGCAATTATTTGGGCTTTGATTTAATTCACTAATGTATTTGAGTTGGAGCAAATAAACCCTATAAATATTTTTATTGCTCCGATAATTCTGAAAACTTATGAGTGGCTCTGGATATTTTGTATCAGGCCACAAAATAATTTTCAGAAGCTACAACAATGATTTGGTTTAGGAACTAAATCAAAACAGAAAGAAATAAAATAGAAAATAGAAAGAATTAGAGAGAGGGAAGGACTCACCTGGGCCACTTACCTGGCCTGGCTCTGTAGCGGCCTAGCACTGTTCCTCGCCCAGACCAGGGACAGGGGCGTCTTCTTCCTCGTGCCAGTGGGTAGGAGGGCGTGTGCCCGCGGCACGCCGGCACGCGACAGCCACCTCCTGGTTGCCTGTCTCCCCTGGACTCCTCTAGCGACGCCACACGACCCCCTGGCTACCTCTCGACCCTTCCCGCGCCCATCCCTCTCCTCTGTCTCTCTCCCTCGTTCTTCCCCGGATGCACCCGAGAACACCGACGAGCTCCACCACGGCCACAGCCACTCCCTCGCTCCCTCTCCGCATCCCTGAGCTCCGCCACGACCCCGTGGAGGCACACACCCGACGCACGCGACCAGAGGAGGCCCCAGTCGACCGGAGCGTCGTCGTCTTCATCTCCGTTGCCCGGAGATCGACTCCGTCGATCCGCCTCGTCCAGAGCGTCCCCGAGGCCGCTGCCCTACCCTGTCGCATCCATGTGAGCTCCTGCTCCTCCCCTCTTGCTCAACCCCTTCTTTCCCATACCCTAGCCGCCACTCCCACCGTGCCCGCGAGCTCCACGCCGCCGGCGATGTCGCCGCCGTCGCTGCAGCGACTGAGGCTCAAAAACAAGTGCCGCACCGTGCTCCGCATCCTCCCAGGAGCCCGCCCAGCCTCTCATCTCGCTCGCTCGCCAAGCGTAGCCCCGCGTCCATGCTAGCCCGAGCTCCGGCCGCCGCCGCGAGCTTGCTCCGGCGAGCTTCGTCCACCCCGCGCCCTCCCGCGTGCCTCCGCTAGATGCGTGCGAGCAAGGGAAACCCTCTGTTGACCCAACACCGCCCGTAGCGCCGCTCCAGCAACCCTCCGCCGCGGTTACAGGTCACCGGCGTTGAACTTCGGCGACGCTGACGTGGAGCCGTCATTAGGCACTAATCACCACTAACCCCCCCTAACAGACACTGACGAGCGGGCCTGCATTGGGTCAAATCCAAGTCGACACGGCATTAACCCCTAACTAACTATGAGCTTATGACATGTGGGACCGGGTCGTCAGGTTTGACCCTGGTCAACCATGTTGACTTGCTGACATCACTGTGACGTTATGCTGACGCAGTTAATCATTTTCTGGATTTAAAATAATACAGGAAATTCCAGAAAAAATCTTAAACTTCAAAAATTCATAGAAAATAATCTATAACTCAGATTGAAATAAGTTATATATCAAAAATGATCAGAAAAATCCAACCTTTCCATTTGTACTGGTTTCATGCATATTAGAGCAACCTAACCTTGCTGTTTAGATGAAACATGATAGTGCACTTATATGAGTTCATAGTTTAGGCTTGTATTTGAATCTTTGATTCAAATAAGCTCGAACCACTCTAGTTTTAGTTGCATTAGCCCAACACACAACATATTGCCATATCATGATCATGCATCATATTGTGCATTGCATTGATTGTGTTCTTGCTTGTTGGCCGGTGTTTGTCCCTTCTCGATAGACGTGATTTCGACGATGAGTTCGATGACACCGATGAAGAGCTATATTATCTTCAGAAGTGCCAGGCAAGCAAAACCCCCTTGTTCATTCCGATACAATCCTACTCTCTCGCTCCTGCTCTCTTTTACTGCATTAGGACAACAACGATTCATCTATTACTTGTTGCGGTAGCTGAACCCCTTTATTCTCTGCATGACCTGTCATTGCCACAGTAAATAGATGAAACCCACTAGCATGAGTAGGAGTTGTTTGAGCCCTGTTGTGCCTACTCATTCATGCTTGTTTGTCATGCCTGCTACCGCTTAGAGTTGAGTCAGGTCTGATTCATCGGGGATGAATCAGAGGTGTGCGAACAAGTCCTACTATGTGTGAGCTAAGTGTGTGAACACGATTTGGTAAAGGTAGCGGTGAGAGGCCATGTAGGAGTACATGGTGGGTTGTCTCATTGAAACCGTCCTCAGGAACTGAGTTCTGTGTTGGTGATCCATGAACAGTTACTACCACACATTGGGCTGCGGGCACTCCAAGCTCTCTCGACTTATTAATCAACTTGATCTCTGTTCAGGAGTTGCAACTAGTTTCTGGTGTTTGTAGGTAGTGTTAGTAGTCTACCAAGTGGCACCCGGTACAGGTGGGCTTGGGACAGACTAGGCACCGTGGCACGGTGTACCAAGTGTAGATCCACCCGTCGAGGTCGGCTTGGGAACCCTACACACATCATTTGGGGCCGTGAGCGACACCCCGGCCGGACCTCCTTGCGGATGGAACCTGAATAGGCGATAAACCTGGACGAGAGACTTGTTTGGTTAGTCAGGTCGTGGCCGACTCCCTCGCCAGGCTTCCGCTTGAAGGTTGCCGAGATACATGACGTGTACATGGCGGTGAGCGGCGAGAGCGTGTGTGAAGTACACCCCTGCAGGGTTAACATCATCTATTCGAATAGCTGTGTCCGCGGTAAAGGACTTCTGGGTTGCCTGTACAGTTCATAGATAACTTGAAGTGAATACTCTAAAATACGCAAGATAAATGTGAGTGATATGGATGGCGCTCTCGTAGGGAGACGGGAGCGAATCCATAGTGGTGTATTGATATGGTGAATATGTGGACTCGTGTGCGCCACCTCAAAAGAGTTACTAGCAGTCATAGTTCAGGATAGCCACCGAGTCAAAGCTGGCTTGCTGTAGTTAAACCCCACCATCCCCTTTGTTGATAATGATGCATATGTAGTTAGTTCTGATGTAAGTCTTGCTAGGTACATTTGTACTCACGTTTGCTTAATTTATGTTTTTGCAGAGAGACTTCAGTCTCACTAATAGTTCCTCGTGAACTTCGACGTTTAGCTTGTTACCTCAGCTACGATCTTGTGCCCTCGGTAGGATCGGGTAGATAGTTAGGCTTCTCAGCCCTTTTCATTTGTAGATGTCTGTACTCAGACATGTTAAGCTTCTGCTTGTGTTTTGACTTGTATGCTCTGAATGTTGGGTCATGAGACCCATGATTGTAACATCTTGCTCCTCGGAGCCTCTTGAATAAAGTACTTGAGTTGTAGAGTCATGTTGTGATGCCATGTTGTATTTGCACATATCGAGCATATTTTGTGTATGTTATTGAAATGCTTGGTATGTGTGGGATCTGACTATCTAGTTGTTTATCCTTAGTAGTCTCTCTTACCGGGAAATGTCTCCTAGTGCTTCCACTAAGCCATGGTAGCTTGCTACTGCTCTGGAACACTTAGGCTGGCCGGCATGTGTCCTTCTTCGTTCCTGTGTTTGTCCCTTCGGGGAAATGTCACACGATGAAAATCGGAGTCCTGTTAGCCCGCTACAGCCCAGATTCTCTGGAGTCCTGCTAGCCCAGTGCTATAGCCTAGATTCACTCGCTGATGACCGACATGTTCGATGCTGGGTCATGGATGCCTGTCCCTGTAAGTTTGTGCCACTTTGTGTTTACGACTAGCCATGTCAGCCCGGGCTCCTTATCATATGGATGCTAGCGACACTATCATATACGTGTGCCAAAAGGCGCAAACGGTCCCGGGTAAAGGTAAGGCGACACTCGTCGGGATACCATGCGTGAGGCCTTAAAGTGATATGAGGTGTTACATGCTAGATCGATGTGGCATTGAGTCGGGGTCCTGACAAAAACCGTTCTGTTTTTTTTAAACCCTAGATTCGGTTTTTTTCGGTTTAGTCTATTTAGCAGACGTTCCTCCGTATGTTTGTTTTAACGAATGCTTTTGGTCTTTTAGCCGCAGACAGCGAACTTTTGTTCGTTAGCCTATTCGTCCGTTTTTCTTTTTCTCGGATTTTCCGTGATTATTTCTGATCGCGATTTTTGATCCGATTTTCGTTCTAGTATAACTTTTCACTCGTCTATCGGAATCAGGCGATTCAAACGCCTAGAGTTTTGTCTAAAAATCCTCTTTCTGTTTAACCAACTCAAACAAGTGTTTGCTATTGTAAAATTTGACTTAGGTCCAGATTAGTAGAATGAAGCTTGTTTCTTTCGCCGTTTGAGTTTCGTTGCTTCGTTTGATTTGATTCTTTTTGCAAACTAGAGTTCTTAAGTTGAACTTTCTGGTTAGATCTCTTATTTGACTTTTACCTATGCATTAGATGAGTGCTTATTGTATTCTTGTTTGTTTGTGATAGAGTACCCGGAGTGCGCCGCTTGCTACTTCGAATCTCTAGGTTTCACGGATCATCAGCAAGGCAAGTAACACTTTGATCATACCTCTTTACTACCCAGTTTTATTGCATTAGATCAATCCTCAAACAACTGCATGATTAGGATCTGATTAATATGTGCGGTTTGGGGAGTAGATGAGGTAGTACCTATATCCTGGTTACTTTCCAACCTTTGGGAGTTACTTCTACGTTTGCTTATATTGCTATGCTATGCTAGTAGACATGAATTGGGTGAGTGTATCCATGACAGATGTGAGATTGTTAATTAATGGTTTACTTCAGGTGGCAACTTTAATACACATCTGGGTGGACTGAGGCACCTGGGATTCTAGTGATTGCCTGTTGTTTTTCTTTATGGACCGCCACCCAGGCTCAAAGGGATCATGAGATTATTCATGCTAGAAACTTCCGTGTGCAGCCGCAAGCTACTATGGGCTCTAGCATAGTTGATTAAGTCGTGTGAACTCTTACAGTGGTAGACTAGCAGATGGAGGGGAAAGTAGGTGTAACTGTCTACCCATCGTAAGGTGCAAACGCCTCTGAAAGACTATGTCTCCGTCATCTGTTTTCTCAAACACCATGTAGTGCGACAATCCCAACAGAGGAGAACGAGTCTTGCGGGGAAAGTGTGCAAACCTCTGCAGAGTGTATAAAATAATCATGGTTAGCCGTGTCCCCGGTTATGGATGTTTTGAGTATCTAGTACTTGGATTATCATGTGAATCTCATCATGTTACTTTAATTAATTTTGTTGGGTTTAATGATGATGCATAATTGGGATTGAGTTGGGTGAACCTTCTCAATGTTTAACAACCACCAAGAGCTTTGAAGTTAAATAAAATTTATTCCTTTGAAGTAGGGAAAAATTGGCTTTATGCAAAAATGTAACCATAGAGCTTTCCACCAGCCATATATGCATGTAGTATAGCATTATTCTGTTCATTAATCTCTATGTGTTACATGCCAGCATATTCCATGTGCTGACCCGTTTTCGGGTTGCAACGTTCATGTTGCAGAGTTTTCAGACGACGAGTAAGGTGCCTTAGGTCGTGGTCTTATACTCAGTGATGTCGTTGGAGTTGATGGACTCGCTTATCTTCCAAGCCTTCCGCTGTTATCGTTATTAGATGGCCTTAAGCCATATTTATTGTAATAAGCTCTCTTTTGAGACATTCGATGTAATAAGTGTGTGATTGCTACTATGTTATAAATCCTTCAAGTACTGTGTGTGTCAGCATTACTGATCCAGGGATGACACTGATGCACAGAGATCAGACTGTTTGAGGTCTGGTCGCTACAATGAAAAATAACAAATGAAGCCAGAAGGGGTTGAAAATTGATGACGTGGCTTTGAATAGTGCATACTAAACGCACAAAAAGTCTGGAGTTGGAATAAGTTTAAAAAATGAAATGCCTTTGTAACAGATGAGTTTTCGTCTGAAACCCTGATACTTTGAAAGAGATTGTCCGTTTTGTAGACGAAGTGCATCAAGCTTTTGACGTAACCTCTCAACTTTTTAGCACATGCTATGTGGGTGAAACGATGATACCATGCCAACCTTCAACCTTTTCATAGTTCATTTGTAATGCTTTTCAATTTCGGTGCCATTAGGTCAAAAAAATCAGTAAATGCATGAAAAATAGCAAGTCAAAAAGGGTTGAAAATAGATGATGTGTCTTTGAATGGTGCATACTGAACGCACAAAAAGTCTAGAGTTGAATTAAGTTTAAAAAATATTAAATGCCTTTGTGATAGATGAGTTATCGTCCGAAACATTGATACTTCGAAAGAAATTGTCCATTTCCTATACGAAGTGCATCCAGTTTTTGTCGTAACCCTCTCAACTTTTTAGCACATGCTATGTGGGTGAAATTATGATACCATGCCAACTTTCAACCTTTTCAGAACTCATTTATAGTGCTTTTCAATTTCAGGGTAATTTAGCTGAACAAATCAGTAAATGCATCAAAAATAGCAAATGAAGTCAGAAAGGGTTCAAAATTGATGATGTGGCTTTGAATTGTGCATATTTAAAGCACAAAAAGTCTGGAGTTTAAATAAGTTTAAAAAATGAAATGCCTTTGTAACAGATGAGGTTTCGTCCGAAACCCTGATACTTCGAAAGAGATTGTCCATTTTGTACACGAAGTGCATCCAGTTTTTGCCGTAACCGTCTCAACTTTTTAGCACATGCTATGTGGGTGAAATTCTGATACCATGCCAACTTTCAACCTTTTCATAGTTCATTTGTAGTGCTTTTCAATTTCAGGATCATTGAGCTCAAAAAAATCAGTAAATGCATGAAAAATAGCAAATGGAGTCACAAAGGGTTGAAAATTGATGATGTGGCTTTGAATGGTGCATACTGAACGCACAAAAAGTCTAGAGTTAAAATAAGTTTAAAAAATGAAATGCCTTTGTAACAGATGAGTTTTCTTCCGAAACCCTGATACTTCGAAAGAGATTGTCCATTTTGTACACGAAGTGCGTCCAGTTATTGCCGTAACCCGCTCAACTTTTTAGCACATGCTATGTGGGTGAAATGATGATACCATGCCAACTTTCAACCTTTTTCAGAGTTCATTTGTAGTGCCTTTCAATTTCAGGGTCATTTAGCTCAAAAAATTAGTAGATGCATGGAAAATAGCAAATGACGTCAAAAAGGGTTGAAAATTGATGACGTGGCTTTGGATGGTGCATATTGAACGCACAAAAATTCCGGAGTTAAAATAAGTTTAATAAAATGAAATGCCTTTGTAACTAATGAGTTTTCGTCCGAAACCATGATACTTCGAAAGAGATTGTCCATTTTGTACACGAAGTGCGTCCAATTTTTGCCGTAACCCTCTCAACTTTTTAGAACATGCTATTTGGGTGAAATAATGTGGCACCCCGGCTCAGAGAAACCGGAACGCCCCGTATTCCAGCCCAGAGATAGAGGAGAAGTCTCTAGAATAATGCACTGCTTGACATAGTACAAATCAGCTCTTATTAAAAGAATAATTACAAAGGTCTTATGTTACAAAGGTTCACATCAGCATGGCGACACTATGCCTTCGATACTACACTTGATCTATGCTAGCAGCAGAACAACTCGTAGCAGCGGAAATCTTCTAGCAGCGGAACAACGACGAAGGTAGTGAACTCCACTCCGCAGGGACTCTGGCTGGGACATGATCTAGCTCGCACGAACGGAAACCACGACAAGCAATCAAGCAATCACGGCATCACCTACAATCTGGCATGACACGCCAGGTCAGTACATTGAATGTACTTGCAAGCTCACAACAACCAAAATCATCAAGGCAAGGAAACAACATAGAAATAAGCAGGTTAATTAAATTAACATCTACCATGATACGACAACAACTACTAAGCATGATATGAACTTCTGCAATACTTATAAACCAACATCTCATTCCCAACAACAATATCATTCTTGGCTAACCGGCCAAGCAATATACCATCTCGACCACCTCGTGGTCGATATGATCACCTCGTGATCAAAACATCCACATGATCACCTCGTGATCAACATATCCACACGGTCAGCTCGTGACCACATCACAAACTGAATGATCATCCTCGAGATCATCTCAACATCATCATCAACATCCTGCCAAACTGTTACTGCTCACAGACATCATATAAATCAACTATAAGTCATTCCGTCACGTGGGTGTTGATCAAACGGTGTGACCTAGTATGGACGCGGCTATCGATAGCTTAAACACACACTCTGCAGAGGTAGCGCACTGTGCCCACACCACAGAACCCATGGCCTCGCACTCCCATTCGGGTGGACCAACGGTGTTCCGACAAAACCGATCTACTGCCATGACACTCTCCAAGCCACTCCTACCAACACCCCCTTTGGGTTCAGTCCTGGGTGGCCCCGTGCCTACCAAAGGCACCAACGGCCACCGTCGTGGCAAACAAAAACGGTCCCAAACGGGGACAAAAGCACGCAAAATCCAACTACGGGCGAGAGTAGCGTGCGCCCATAATCAGGGTAGCGTGCGCCCATAACATTCCCTCGTTGGAGGCACCGGCGAGAGGCATGACAATAGCATTGCATTAGGGCCTTCCCATAAAAGGCAAATGTGGTTGCACTGGAAAAGCCCGGTTCGGTGGCACATGACCAACTTAATGATGGAATTTAACCCCAAGAATATAACTATGATAACTGATACTCCGATATCAACTATCAAACTATAAGCAAGTCATATCAATATCCAACATATAATCCAAGCATAATATCATCATACCAAAATACTCCGAGGATAGCATAACACTACTATCATGATGAATCCGAAAAAAATAATCCTACTACTCCAATAACAAGAATAAAGCTATCCAGCTAAGATCCACATGTAAACACCATCTCTGAAAATAATACTCCAAGCAACAGAACATCAACTAGCATCACGAAAATAATCATACTAACCACTAATTATCCAAAGGTAGCATGATATCCAAAGTAATACTCCAAAATATACTAACAGATACCATCATGGAAATAATCATAATACCAACCACTAATACTCCAATAGCAACATGATACTCATCAACTTCAAGCATAACTCCTAGTAATCCAAACAATAGCATGGCAACAGCAATATCAAAATAATACTCCGAGAAAATGCCGTGCACAAAGTCATGTAGCTAAAGCAATATTTTAAACAAGTTCAAATAATTTAAACCATGTCACTGCATTGCGGTGATGCAAATGGAGGGTGTGGCTCACCCGGGGTGGAAGAAATCACCGGAAGAAAGTGCGAGAAGCTCGCAGAAAGAATCACCGAAAATCATACTCTCTCGGAGGGGGCTGAATAAGGGCAAGGGCATAATGGTCATTTTCAGAATGTCAAAACATGGTGAAAGTGGTTCTATCGAAACAGGCTTGACGAAACGAAGAAGTGGGATTTGGATTCACCTGATTTGGAGCTACGATTAAAAAGTTATAGCAGTTTTTCTACCAGGGACCTCTTTGTAATAAAAATCATCACAAACAGGCCCTCGCCTGAAAAAACAGAACGCGCACTCGAGGAAATACGCTTTCAGAAATGGTATTCTTGCGAATACGTTTTCACTTAACCACGTCAGCGGGGTGGGGTCAGCGAGCTCGGACGCTGACACGCGGGTCCCACCCCACCTCTCTCTCTCTCTCTCTCCTCCTGGCCTTCTCCTTCTTCCCCCCCAACGGAGCAGAACAGAGGCGAGGCTGGCCGCCCCGATGACGACCGCCGGCGCCTCCGTCCACCTCCCGCGCCGTGCTGCCTACCGGCGTGCTCAGCAGGCCGAGCCGCGCCGCCCTGGACCATCCAGATAGCCCGGGGAGGTTGGCGTCGAGGGGAGCCGCGGCTGCAGCGGACGAGGCTCTGGCCAGTTTTTGAAGATGAGGGCATGTCGACTTTGGCGATGAGTGGGGAGTTGCGGGGGAGGATTTGGTGGTGGAGGAGTCTACTGGTGGTGGAGGAATGAGGAGAGGGGCTCCGGCTGGAGCCAATTGGGGAGCATGGCTGCGGCGGCCATGACGGCCAACCGAGGCGCTGGGGGCCTCTGGAGTCGAACGGATGGGTCGGGGAGGTAGCTAGGAGGGAGAGGTAGGTTGCCGTGGATACGTGTCCGGCGCCGCGGACGCGTGTGCTCGCGCAAGGACTCGGGGGAAGGCGACAACGAGACACAGAGAGGAGTCCACGGGGCAGAGGGAGCCACGGAGCATGGGGAGGAAGAAGACGACGACGAACAGAGCCAAATGGCCACTGTCCGCCCGTGGTCACGCGGCGGCGAGCGTTGGTGAGCAAGCAGATGGAGGGGGAGAGGGGTCCAGGGGAATGGCGACGACGAGAGCTAGCTGCTGGACATGCTCACGAGCGCGAAGACGACAAGAGGGGGAGGGGCCCGAGTAAGAAGTCATCCAGCCCGCGTCCATGGCATGCCAGAGAGGTGGTCACCGCGCCCACTGGTGCACACAGTACCACAAGCGATGCCAAACGATGTCTGGGGGTTAGTCCTTCCTGGGTAGGTCTCAACTGAGGTGGTAGCTCGATGAAAGCTTCTTTGGTTAAATGGTAAGCAACCTCTGAAATTTACTGCAGTAAACTTTATCAACTAAGTGTGATCAACAGAGAGATGATATGGGTCAAAAGTTATGTCTGGGATGTTTAGGCTAGGAAGGATTACAGTCCTGGGGAGTTTGAGGAGAAATGGACCAAGAATTAATATAGTTGCTTCACAACTGCATTTTTGGTCAAAAAACGAAGATCATGATGATGCTCTCGCATAGTGTAGAAACTTGGGCTAATATTGTGCAAAGCTTGATTATTTGGACATATGAAGATGCTGTAAAAAGCTCATGCCAAATGGACAAGCCAAAATGGCACTTGCTTCACAAACATCATTTCTGTCCAGAAACTTGAAATACTTTTTGTGGTTAAATGGCTCAATGAAATGATGCCAAATTGGGTGGAGAGGTGTTTTATGGGTATAATAATGATCTAGTAATTTATCAGGATTTTTGAAGCAACATAAAATGCACTTGCTTCACAACCTGAAAATATTGCCAGAATCAAAGATTTGCTCCTGTGCTCACATATCTAATTGGATGGGGCTGCAAATGGGTGTAGAGGGTTAATATGAGCACATTAAGGAGTGTAAAAAGTTCAACTCATTTGGGTACTCCTAGCTAGCACTTCCTTCACAAAGCCTTCTGTATCACAGAAACTTTGAAAATTCACTGAGGAAGATTGGCTAGGCAAATTAAGTTGTACTTCTGCATGAAGCACTTATTTGTACATATAAGCATGCACAAAAAGGTTGGGATCCACTAGGAAAAATATAAATGACACTTCCTTCACAAAGTGCCATCCAGGGCTGAATAGAAAAAGGAATATTGGGGAATTATTTTTGAACTTGCCAAGGAAATGTTTGGGCATATTTTAGCTATATATGATCCAAAGGAATTATGAGAATTATTTGGGGATTTTTGGATGGACAGAAATATAGGTTGCTTCACAACCTATGGCAGATAGGGTTATTCCTTTAATGAAAAAGGAATTTTCCCTAGAAAAAGATTTTAGGGTTTGGTCAAGGAGTGAAGTGACATGATCTTGGCAAGATTTGAGAATGATGATCCAATTGGGAGGGGAAATGAGGATGATTTCCTAGGTGGCAAGGCCACAGAACATCTCCAAAAAGAAAAACAGAGCAAAAACCAAATAAATCAGAAGAGAAAAGGGCCAAATCCAGGCTGTTACAATCCTTACCCCCTTAAAGAAATCTCGCCCTCGAGATTTAGTTGCTCTGGGAACAAGTATGACTTGAGGACACCGTTTACAACTAGGGTATCCTTTTTTCCTTTATTTATTGTTCCCCCAAGAATTTCAGATGATCAACTTACCTTGCTCTGGGGTGATCTTGCTTCACCTTTCACCAAATTCAGACGGGTTGTTGCTCACATACCAAATCCTTTTGCTGAAGCAAATTTTCTCATATCTGCGGTGATATCCAATGGACCTAAGCATAAATCTTTCCTTTGGTCATGAAACCTTTTACTTCTGACATGGGGTTGCTTCAAATAAATGTAGGCCTTATGGTTTCAATAAATGCTGAGAATTATCATGGCCAATCTTCTGACGGGATCTGACTGCTTATAGGTGGCACCAATTTATCTTGATTTATTTCTTTGGCTCGAGCATGAGATATGTACCAAAGATTTGACTGCCTTCTGTCTTGAGCAATATAATGGTGTATGGAGATATAGTTGTGCCATACTTCAAATATTTACATCTTGAGACTGGCCCGATAGGTGGCTGACGAACAAATGATTTTCCTGACAGACTAACCGTGTACTTGATTTCGTCGATGAGTATACCAGGTCTGAGCTAATTGTTCGGCTTTTGATTTTTCCCATGTGCTCGATATACCCATCTGTGGTAATAGGCTGTGATATGCTTTAATACTGCCGCTGAGGTCAAACTGTTGAGGTTGCAAAGGAATTTTGTACTAGACAGAACAGACTTGGATATTCCACAGTAACCATTTTAAGCGGATCAGCGGGATATGAAAATCCTTGTAAATAGAGTAGGCCCTTGAGAGTATGCCTTTGGGGATCCATATGGAATAATGGCCTCCAGCTGACTTGGGTATCCAGACCCTGATGGTCGCGCAAAAATCATCATACCTTTGCTGTCAGTCTCATCCTTTCTACAGTCATGATTTTCTTTGTTAGGATACCTTACTGAAAATAACTTGGCCACAAATGTCCTTGATTCTTCATATGACCATGGACGTGATTAGTGCAATTTTTTGACATTAGTCCTTGTGCTTGTTTTCTGACCTGGGTCCGCACACATATGACATATACCCAAGGTTTGTAGCTGTACGGAATTCATTGTTGAGGCCAATCATACAAGAAGGTGACAAGATTTCATGATATCACCTTGTCAGTTGTGGGAATAATTACCTTGATGACCATTGTAAGGCTGTGGATTCTATGATGTCATCCCCATATCTTGTCGATCCTTGTTTTTTTTGACCAGGAACAGTAGGAAAGGCTCCTACTGTGTTACTATATTATAATAAAAAATAGGTTGTACAAAGGGTATTTACATGATGGGGGAGGGGGTGGAAGATACAAAGTTGCCAACTTTGTGGCAAGTAGAACTAAGAAAACAAAGTGAAACCACTAAAGGGAGTGCACAAGGTTCAGCACAAGGAGCCTATGCTCCTCTTTGACTCTATGTTGAAGAAGACCAAAGTCTTTCTTGAATCTGTCCAGCCAGGAGGTTAGTGAAGGTGTTATTGCTCGAAAATGCTTGTTATTCCTCTCCCTCCAAATACTCCAGGCCGCCACAATGAATTTCTCAAGGAACAGTGGGGTGGGATGAGAGTTTCTGTGATCTTCAACAGCTTGTATTCGGCCCAGGAAAGGTTCCCAGTTAAGCCCAAGTTTGTCCCAACAAAGTTCACTGAAAGTGCATGTGAAGATCATGTGTTCCACTGTTTCCTCAATGTTCAAACCACATAGGAGGCAATTGTGGTCATCTCCTATGTTGTAGTGCCTCCGTTTCAACATGTTCCTCGTATTGAGTCTGTCATGGAAGAGCAACCAAGCAAAGACTTTCAACTTCATCATGCATTTTGAATCCCAAATCCATCCAAATATCTGTTGCACTTGGACATTTTTGAAGAAGAATTTATAGTAGTCCGTTGATTTATAGATTGTTTTACCCCACGTGTAGTGCCAAATATCCGTGGATGACGAGGACAGTTGTAGATGAGCCGTGATTGTCTGCAAGTCTCTAACCTCGTCCAGGGCTTGTGGGGTTAAGGGCAGGTGGAACGTTTCTTGTAGAGAAGTTATTCCCAGTAACTTTTGGACCGAAACATCCTCATCAAGAGAGTGGGAGAAGGCCCTAGGATGGGAGTCTTGAAGGATTTGCCCTGACCACAGATCTTTCCAAAACAAAGCCGTGGTGCCACACACAATATTGATTTGAGAAATCCCACGAAACTTAGGTGTGAGCTTGAGTATGTCCTTCCACCAGAATGAGCCGACTGGATCCGAGGCATGAGGTATTTTTTGGGTGTAATAAGAGTCCCATGTGAGCTGCACCCATGGTATATCCAACTTGTTATAGAACTTGTGTAGAAACTTCATGAGTAATGCTTGATTCTGTACACGCAAATTAAGCACTCCTAGCCCTCCCTTCTTTTTAGGTTTACATACCATGTCCCATGCTGCAAGCGAGTTAGACTTATCACCTTGTTCAGTCTTTTTAAGCCATAAGCATCGACGCCTAATTTTGTCCAAGAGTTCAATGAGTCTTGGAGGGAAATGTAGCATGCACATGGCATAAATGAGTAGTGAGGTAACTGTGGAGTTGAGAAGAGTTAGCTTGCCAGCATGTGACATTAGGGACAACGTTGATGACAAGATTCTTTCCACCATGGTGACAAGTGGCATAAAGTCCTGAAGTGAAGGTCGAGACGTGCCCAAAGGTAGCCCTAAGTAGGTGAATGGCATGGATCCAATTGTGCACTCAAAGATAGCAGCAAGTTGGGCAGCTAGATCATCCTCCAAGTTTATGGGAATAAGTGTGGACTTGTGGAAATTGATTTTAAGGCCGATGGACTGTGCATATTTGGTAAGTATGTCCTTAATGATCATTGCTTGTTGAGGGCACGCAGGCATAAGCAGGATTGTATCGTCGGCATACTGGACAATCGGGTAGTCCATTTGACCCGTGGCTGGAAAAGGTAGTTGAATTCTGCCCTCTCTATAAGCTTCGTTAATGGCCGATTGCAGGAGGTCGGCGGCCAATACAAAGATTAGTGGAGATAATGGGTCACCCTGCCGAACACCACGCTTGCAATGAAACTGTCTTCCGGGGACACCATTTAGGAGCACCGAGGATCGGCCGGAGGAGAAAATGGTCTTTATCCACGAAAGCCACCTGTCATTAAAGCCCATATGCTTCATGATGTTGAGCATGGGATCGTGCTCAATTGTGTCGAACGCCTTAGCAAAATCCAGCTTAAGCAGAACAATCGGTCGTTTGGAGGCCTGGCATTGGTGAATGTATTGAAAAGTCCACGCAAGACAGTCCTGTATAGATCTCCCACATCTTGTCGATCCTTGTAATTCATGATATGTATTGCTTTTATTTTCCTTTGCCTGACTTGCGAGGTTGTGGGATCCTTACTTTCCTTAGGTATATCTGTTGGATATTTGCCGCATCTCGTATGAGTTACTGATATGACAGGGGATGCATGCTCACCGTATATAAGAAGGATATGCCATCGAACACTCGATCCTTGCGGTAGGCATATGTTTTGACTGAATTGTACCTCTGACAAAATTATTGCAAGTCTGGTTCTTGAGCGGTACTGCCATACCTTGGCAACTCATCATATAATCTCTGAGGATGGTGCATGGTGTGGTACTGAGGCAGACTAAATGGCTTACGAGAGAAGCCATCCGAGTAGCTTGCTGAGGAAGACTTGTTAACTTCTGCTCAAATCTTTGGTCTGGGTATCGTGCAGAAGAAGGTTTTATAGATTACACACGAAGCTTGTCCTGGGTACTGTGCTGGAGAAGCCTGAGTTTCGTACTTGAGAAGCTTCTCCTCATGTTTGCTTGTTGAGAAAATTTCATTTCCGTCTGTTAGAAGCTTTTACCGAGGTATCTTGCTGAGAAAGACCGGGTATCGTGAGCCGGAAATTGTTCGCATATTATGCTGAGGAAAATTGAGGAGCCTTGCATCATAAATTTCTTCCGATGGAGTGTGGAATAATACTGGTTTCCAAAACTTCATACTGATATGCAAACTGCAATCCATACACACGCCCATAATATTCTGAGGCTGATTATTTGCATGAGAAAAGAAATGGTTGACTGTCTTCCTCTAGCATATCACATTCTGACTTTATTTCAGTTGATAACATATTTCAAGCATCATGCCTTATTGAGCCAAAACTTTGTATATGATCCATACCTATGTCTGAAAATATACCATTCACCTTGTACCTGACTTGTTCTTCTGCTGGCTGGATCATAACTGCTGTGATGATTTGGTACTAATGGGGACTTGATGCTGATAATCAACCCAATACACCATTGGTATTCTGAGCATATATTAATGCTATAATGCGGTTGACTGGGTAGACCAAAATGTTTAGCTGAGCTTCTTCCAAATGTTTGAAATCCTTATTACTTCTTCGAGTCCGGTGTCGGTTGATGGGCAACTCTTTACAAGGGAAAAAATAATGTAACACCGGGGCCCGAAAAGAAAGAAGCAACAAAAAACTCAACGAAACAAAAGAACACAACAACAAACAATTCACACACAAACAATGTCACATATGACAGCTAGTCACACAATATGCATGCCTACTTAAGCACACAAATCTCGCGGGATCTCTGGTTTTACGATCTAGCATGCTGTGACGATGTGCACAAGGACGAATAAATGTGTGGAAGAATTGGTGTAAACAGTGCTACCCCAAGTGCTAGCTAAGCCAGGTGGCAACCTGAACTAGCTCGGAGGCGAGGACGCACTCGGTAATCATGTAGTGGGACACGAAGGTCGCAACCACATTATTATCAAGCGGATGGAAAAAGATCTGTACTCGTCCAAGAAATAGGATAGCAGGGAAAAACGGAGGCTGCTGACATTGCCCTTTCTTGATAACTAAGATCATTAAGGGTTGCCAACATGACAAAATAAAAGAACGATCCGGGATAGAAGCATGTCCATCACCGAAATGATAGACGAGACTGAAAGAGAGACATCGGAGCGATGCCTGAGCACCATTTTTGCAAACAGTGTCGGGATCACTTGGCATCACTCTGCTGGGACAGAAATGACACCAAACACCGAAAGAAAAGGGAACTGGATAAATGCAAAGGTTCAGTTGTAGTGGATCCGAACCAATGCCATCTACACTCACCAGATAAACCGTTATCATAAATAATAAGGCTATATGCATGCTATGCAACAAACAAATGCAGCAACCAAATGCAATCATCAAACCAGACTCTATACTACAGATTTCTATCGGTTTCTACTGCTCGCGCTGACTAGGGCGTCCTACAGCCAGACCTGCTCTGATACCAAGCCTGTGGCACCCCGGCTTAGAGAAACCGGAACGCCCCGTATTCCAGCCCAGAGATCGAGGAGAAGTCTCTGGAATACGGCACTTCTTGACATAGAACAAATCAGCTCTTATTAAAAGAATAAATACAAAGGTCTGATGTTACAAAGGTTCACATCAGCACGGCGACACTACGCCTGCGATACTACACTTGCTCTATGCTAGTAGCAGAACAACTCCTAGCAGCGGAAATCTTCTAGCAGCGGAACAACGACGAAGGTAGTGAACTCCACTTCGCAGGGACTCTGGCTGGGACACGATCTAGCTCGCACGAACGGAAACCACGACAAGCAATCAAGCAATCACGACATCACCTGCAATCTGGCATGACACGCCAGGTCAGTACATTGAATGTACTTGAAAGGTCACTACAACCAAAAGCATCAAGGCAAGACAACAACATAGCATTAAGCATGTTAATTAAATTAACATATACCATGATACGACAGAAACTACTAAGCATGATATGAACTACTGCAATACTGATAAACCAACATCTCATTCCCAACAACAATCTCATTCTTGGCTAACCGGCCAAGCAATATACCATCTTGACCACCTCGTGGTCCATATGATCACCTCGTGATCAAAACATCCACATGATCACCTCGTGATCAACATATCCACACGCTCACCTCGTGACCACACCACAAACTGAGTGATCATCCTCAAGATCACCTCAACATCATCATCAACATCCTGCCAAACTGTTATTGCTCACAGACATCATATAAATCAACTATAAGTCATTCCGTCACATGAGTGTTGATCGAACGGTGTGACCTAGTATGGACGTGGCTATTGATAGCTTAAACACACACTCTGCAGAGGTAGCGCACTGTACCCACACCACGGAACCCATGGCCTTGCACTCCCATTCGGGTGGAGCAACAGTGTTCCGGCAAAACCGATCTACTGCCATGACACTCTCCCGGCCACTCCGACCAAGACCCCCTTTGGGTTTCGTCCTGGGTGGCCCCGTGCCTACCAAAGGCACCAACGGCCACCGTCGTGGCAAACAAAAATGGTCCCAAAAAGGGACAAAATCGCGCAAAATCCAACTACGGGCACACAAGGCTTATGTCCGCCTACCTGATCAGGGTAGCACGCGCCCATAACCTTCCCTCATTCGAGGCACCAGCAAGAGGCATGAAAATAGCATCGCATTAGGGCCTTCCCATAAAAGGCAAATGTGGTTGCACTGGAAAATCCCGGTTCGGTGGCACCTGACCAACTTAATGACAGAATTTAACCCCAAGAATATAACTGTGATAACTGATACTCCGATATCAACTATCAAACTATAAGCAAGTCATAGCAATATCCAACAAATAATCCAAGCATAATATCATCATACCAAAATACTCCGAGGATAGCATAACACTACTATCATGATGAATCCGAAAACAATAATCCTACTACTCCAATAACAATAATAAAGCTATCCAGCTAAGATCCACATGTAAACACCATCTCCGAAAATAATACTCCAAGCAACAGAACATCAACTAGCATCATGAAAATAATCACACTAACCACTAATAATCCAAAGGTAGCATGATATCCAAAATAATACTCCAAAATATACTAACAGATACCATCATGGAAATAATCATAATACCAACCACTAATACTCCAATAGCAACATGATACTCATCAACTTCAAGCATAACTCCTAGTAATCAAAACAATAGCATGGCAACAGCATTATCAAAATAATGCTTTGAGAAAATGCCATGCACAAAGTCATGTAGCTAAAGCAATATTTTGAACAAGTTCAAATAATTTAAACCATGTCACTGCATTACGGTGATGCAACTGGAGGGTGTGGCTTGCCTGGGGTGGAAGAAATCACCGGAAGAAAGTGCGAGAAGCTCACAGAAAGAATCGCCGGAAACCATACTCTCTTGGAGGGGGATGAATAAGGGCAAGGGCATAATGGTCATTTTCAGAATGTCAAAACATGGTGAAAGTGGTTCCATCAGAACGGGCTTGACGAAACGAAGAACTGGGCTTTGGATTCACCTGATTTGGAGCTACGGTTTCTGCCAGGGACATCTTTGTAATAAAAATCATCACAAACAGGCCCTCCGCTGAAAAAACAGAACGCGCACTTGACGAAATACGCTCTCAGAAAACGTATTCTTGCGAATACATTTTCACATAACCATGTCAGCGGGGTGGGGTCAGCGAGCTCGGACGCTGATGTGCGGGTCCCACCCCACCTCTCTCTCTCCTCCTGGCCTTCTCCTTCTTCCCCCCGACGGAGCAGAACAGAGGCGAGGCCGGCCGCCCCGACGACGACCGTCGGTGGGTCCGTCCACCTCCCGCACCGTGCCGCCTACCGGCATGCTCAGCAAGTCGAGCCGCGCCGCCCTGGACCATCCAGATAGCCCGGGGAGGTCGGCGTCGAGGGGAGCCGCGGCTGCAGCGGACGAGGCTCCGGCCAATTTTTGAAGATGACGGCATGGCGACTCCGGCGACGAACGGGGAGCTGCGGGGGAGGCTTTGGTGGTGGAGGATTCTACTGGTGGTGGAGGACTGAGGAGAGGGGCTCTGGCTGGAGCCAATCGGGGAGCGTGGCTGCGGCGGCCATGGTGGCCAACCAAGGCGATGGGGGGCTCTAGAGTCAAACGGATGGGTCGGGGAGGTTGCTGGGAGGGAGAGGTTGAGCTTGGAGCACTCAGAGGGCTCAGGGGTGGCCTTATATAGGCGTGAGGCAAGCAGGCCGAGCTGGCACCGTCGTGGATACGTGTGCGGCGCCGCAGACGCGTGTGCTCACGCAAGGACTCGGGGGAAGGCGACGGCAAGACACAGAGAGGAGTCCACGGGGCAGAGGGAGCCCACGGAGCACTGGAAGGAAGAAGACGGCGACGAACAGAGCCAAATGGCCACTGTCCGCCCGTGGTCATGTGGCGGTGAGTGTCGGTGAGCAAGTGGACGGAGGGGAAGAGGGGTCCAGGGGAATTGCGACGACGAGAGCTAGCTACTGGACACGCTCACGAGCGCGAAGATGATGAGAGGGGGAGGGGCCCAAGCAAGAAGTCATCCAGCTCACGTCCATGGCATGCTAGAGAGGCGGTCACTGCGCCCACTGGTGCACACAGTGACACAAGAGATGCCAAACGATGTTTGGGGGTTAGTCCTTCCTAGGTAGGTCTCAACTGAGGTGGTAGCTCGATGAAAACTTCTCTGGTTAAATGGTAAGCAACCTCTGAAGTTTACTGCAGTAAACTTTATCAACTAAGTGTTTTCAACAGAGAGATGCTATGGGTCAAAAGTTATGTCTGGGATGTTTAGGCTAGGAAGGACTATAGTCCTGGGGAGTTTGAGGAGAAATGGACCAAGAATTAATTAGTTGCTTCACAACTGCATTTTTGGTCCAGAAATGAAGATATGATGATGCTCTCACATAGAGTGTCAACTTGGGCTAAGATTGGTCAAACCTTGATTATTTGGACATATGAACATGTTGTAAAAAGCTCATGCCAAATGGACAAGCCAAAATGACACTTGCTTAACAAACATCATTTCTGTCCAGAAACTTGAAATAGTTTTTGTGGTCAAATGACTCAATGAAATTATTCCAAATTGGGTCGAGAGATGTTTCATGGGTATAATAATGATCTGGTAATTTATCAGGATTTTTGAAGCAACATAAAATGCACTTGCTTCACAACCTGAAAATATTGCCAGAATCAAAGATTTGCTCCTGTGCTCACATAGATGATTGGATGGGGCTGCAAATGGGTGGAAAGGGTTAATATGAGCACATTAAGGAGTGTGCAAAAGTTCAACTCATTTGGGTACTCCTAGCCAGCACTTCCTTCACAAAGCCTTCTGTATCACAGAAACTTTGAAAATTCAATAAGGAAGATTGGCTAGGCAAATAATGTTGAACTTGTGCATGAGGCAATTATTTGGACATATAATCATGCCCAAAAAGGTTGTGAGCCACTAGGAAAAATATAAATGACACTTCCTTCACAAAGTGCCATTTAGGTCAGAATAGAAAAAGGCATATTGGGGAATTATTTCTGAACTGGCCAAGGAAATGTTTGCACATATATGAGCTATATATGACCCAAAGGAATTATGAGAATTATTTGGGGATTTTTGGATGGACAAAAATATAGGTTGCTTCACAACCTAGGGCAGATAGGGTTATTCCTTTAATGAAAAAGGAATTTTCCCTAGAAAAAGATTTTAAGGTTTGGTCAAGGAGTGAAGTGACATGATCTTGGAACGATTTGAGAATGATGATCAAATTGGGAGGGGACATGAGGATGATTTCCCGAGTGGCAAGGCCACAGAACCACTCCAAAAAGAAAAACAGAGCAAAAACCAAATAAATCAGAAGAAAAAGAAAAGGGCCAAAATCCAGGATGTTACAAATAATGATACCATACCAAATTTTAACCTTTTCAAAGTTCATTTGTAGTGCTTTTCAATTTCAGGGTCATTTAGCTCAAAAAAATCAGTAAATGCATAAAAATTGCAAATGAAGTCAGAAAGGGTTCAAAATTGATGACGTGGCTTTGAATGGTGCATACTGAACGCACAAAAAGTTTGGAGTTGAAATAAGTTTTAAAAAATGAAATGCCTTTGTAACAGATGAGTTTTCGTCCGAAACCCTGATATATCAAAAGAGATTGTGCATTTTGTCCACAAAATGCATCCAATTTTTGTCGTTACCCTCTCAACTTTTTAGCACATGCTATATGGGTGCATTGATGATACCATGCCAACTTTCAACATTTTCATAGTTCATTTGTAGTGCTTTTCAATTTCAAGGTCATGTAGTTCAAATGAGTAAATGCATGAAAAATAACAAATGAAGTCAGAAGGGGTTGAAAATTGATGACGTCGCTTTCAATGGTGCATACTGAACGCACAAAAAGTCTGGAGTTGAAATAAGTTTAAAAAATTAAATGCCTTTGTAACAGATGAGTTTTCGTCCGAAACCCTAATACTTCGAAAGGGATTGTCCATTTTGTAAACGAAATGCATCCAGTTTTTGCCGTAACCCTCTCGACTTTTTAGCACATGCTATGTGGGTGAAATGATGATACCATGCCAACCTTTAACCTTTTCATAGTTCATTTGTAGTTCTTTTCAATTTCAGGGTCATTTAGTCAAAAAATCCTTAAATGCATGAAAAATAGCAAATGAAGTCAGAAAGGGTTGAAAATTAATGACGTGGCTTAGAATGGTGCATACTGAACGCACAAAAAGTCTGGAGTTGAAAAAAGTTTAAAAAATGAAATGCCTTTGTAATAGATGAGCTCTCGTCCGAAACCCTGATACTTCAAAAAAGATTGTCCATTTTGTACATGAAGTGCATCCAGTCTTTGCCGTAACTGTCTCAACTTTTTAGCACATGTTATGTGGGTGAAATGATGATACCATGCCAACATTCAACCTTTTCAGAATTCATTTATAGTCCTTTTTAATTTCAGGGTCATTTAGCTCAAAAAATTAGTAAATGCATGAAAAATAGCAAATGAAGTCAGAAAGGGTTCAAAATTGATGACGTGGCTTTGAATGGTGCATACTGAAAGCAAAAAAAGCCTGAGTTGAAATAAGTTTAAAAAAATGATATGCCTTTGTAACATATGAGTTTTCCTCCGAAACCCTAATACTTCGAAAGAGATTGTCCATTTTGCACACGAAGTGCATCCAGTTTTTGCCGTAACCCTCTCAAATTTTTAGCACGTGCTATGTGGGTGAAATGATGATACCATGCCAACTTTCAACCTTTTCATAGTTCATTTGTAGTGCTTTTCAATATCAGGGTCATTTAGCTCAAAAAAATCAGTAAATGCATAAAAATAGGAAATGAAGTCAGAAAGGGTTCAAAATTGATGAAGTGCCTTTGAATGCTGCATACTGAACACACAAATATTCTGGAGTTGAAATAAGTTTAAAAAATGAAATGCCTTTGTAATAGATGAGTGTTCGTCCGAAACCCTGATACTTCGAAAGAGATTGTCCATTTCGTATACAAAGTGCATCTAGTTTCTGCCGTAACCCTCTAAACTTTTTAGCACATGCTATGTGGGTGAAATGATGATACCATGCCAACCTTCAACCTTTTCATAGTTCATTTGTAGTGCTTTTCTAATTCAGGATCATTTAGCACAAAAAAATCAGTAAATGCATGAAAAATAGCAAATGAAGTCAGAAAGGGTTGAAAATTGATGATGTGGATTTGAATGGTGCATACAGAACACACAAAATGTCTGGAGTTGAAAAAAGGTTTAAAAATGAAATGCTTTTGTAACATATGAGTTTTCGTCCGAAACACTGATACTTCGAATGAGATTGTCCATTTTGTGCACGAAGTGCATCCAGTTTTTGTCGTAACCCTCTCAAATTTTTAGCACATGCTATGTGGGTGAAATGATTATACCATGCCAAATTTCAACCTTTTCATAGTTCATTTGTAGTGCTTTTCAATTTCGGGGTCATTTAGCTCAAAAAAAAACAGTAAGTGCAAGAAAAATAGCAAATGAAGTCAGAAAGGGTTGAAAATTGATGGCATGGTTTTGAATGGTGCATACTGAACGCACAAAAAGTCTGGAGTTGAAATAAGTTAAAAAATGAAATGCCTTTATAATAGATGAGTTTTCGTCCGAAACCCTGATACTACGAAAGAGATTGTCCATTTTGTTCATGAAGTGCATCCAGTTTTTGCTGTAACCCTCTCAACTCTTCAGCACATGCTATGTGGATGAAATGATCATACCATACCAACCTTCAACCTTTTCATAGTTCATTTGTAGTGCTTTTCAATTTCAGGGTCATTTAGCTCAAAAATCAATAAATGCTTGAAAAATAGCAAATGAAGTCAGAAAGGGTTGAAAATTAATGAAGTTGCTTAGAATGGTGCATACTGAACGCACAAAAAGTCTGGAGTTGAAAAAAGTTTAAAAAATGAAATGCCTTTGTAATAGATGAGCTCTCGTCCGAAACCCTGATACTTCAAAAAAGATTGTCCATTTTGTACATGAAGTGCATCCAGTCTTTGCCGTAACCGTCTCAACTTTTTAGCACATGCTATGTGGGTGAAATGATGATACCATGCCAACTTTCAACCTTTTCAGAATTCATTTATAGTCCTTTTCAATTTCAGGGTCATTTAGCACAAAAAATTAGTAAATGCATGAAAAATAGCAAATGAAGTCAGGAAGGGTTCAAAATTGATGACGTGGCTTTGAATGGTGCATACTGAAAGCAAAAAAAGCCTGAGTTGAAATAAGTTTAAAAAAATGATATGCCTTTGTAACAGATGAGTTTTCCTCCGAAACCCTAATACTTCGAAAGAGATTGTCCATTTTGCACACGAAGTGCATCCAGTTTTTGCCGTAACCCTCTCAAATTTTTAGCACGTGCTATGTGGGTGAAATGATGATACCATGCCAACTTTCAACCTTTTCATAGTTCATTTGTAGTGCTTTTCAATCTCAGGGTCATTTAGCTCAAAAAAATCAGTAAATGCATAAAAATAGGAAATGAAGTCAGAAAGGGTTCAAAATTGATGAAGTGCCTTTGAATGCTGCATACTGAACGCACAAATATTCTGGAGTTGAAATAAGTTTAAAAAATGAAATGCCTTTGTAATAGATGAGTTTTCGTCCGAAACCCTGATACTTCGAAAGAGATTGTCCATTTCGTATACAAAGTGCATCTAGTTTCTGCCGTAACCCTCTAAACCTTTTAGCACATGCTATGTGGGTGAAATGATGATACCATGCCAACCTTCAACCTTTTCATAGTTCATTTGTAGTGCTTTTCTAATTCAGGATCATTTAGCACAAAAAAATCAGTAAATGCATGAAAAATAGCAAATGAAGTCAGAAAGGGTTGAAAATTGATGATGTGGATTTGAATGGTGCATACAGAACACACAAAATGTCTGAAGTTGAAAAAAGTTTTAAAAATGAAATGCTTTTGTAACATATGAGTTTTCGTCCGAAACACTGATACTTCGAATGAGATTGTCCATTTTGTGCACGAAGTGCATCCAGTTTTTGCCGTAACCCTCTCAAATTTTTAGCACATGCTATGTGGGTGAAATGATTATACCATGCCAAATTTCAACCTTTTCATAGTTCATTTGTAGTGCTTTTCAATTTCGGGGTCATTTAGCTCAAAAAAAACAGTAAGTGCAAGAAAAATAGCAAATGAAGTCAGAAAGGGTTGAAAATTGATGGCATGGTTTTGAATGGTGCATACTGAACGCACAAAAAGTCTGGAGTTGAAATAAGTTAAAAAATGAAATGCCTTTATAATAGATGAGTTTTCGTCCGAAACCCTGATACTACGAAAGAGATTGTCCATTTTGTTCATGAAGTGCATCCAGTTTTTGCTGTAACCCTCTCAACTCTTCAGCACATGTTATGTGGATGAAATGATCATACCATACCAACCTTCAACCTTTTCATAGTTCATTTGTAGTGCTTTTCAATTTCAGGGTCATTTAGCTCAAAAATCAATAAATGCATGAAAAATAGCAAATTAAGTTAGAAAGGGTTGAAAATTGATGACGTGGCTTTCAATGGTGCATACTGTACGCCCAAAAAGTCTAGAGTAAAAATAAGTTTGAAAAATAAATGCCTTTGTAACAGATGAGTTTTCATCCGAAACCATGATACTTTGAAAGAGATTGTCCATTTTGTACACAAGGTGCATCCAGTTTTTGCCGTGACCCTCTCAACTTTTTAGCACCTGCTATGTGGGTGAAATGATGATACCATGTCAACTTTCAACCTTTTTCAGAGTTCATTTGTAGTGCTTTTCAATTTTACGGTCATTTAGCTTAAAAATAGTAAATGCATGAAAAATAGCAAATCAAGTCAGACACGGTTGAAATTTGATGATGTGGCTTTGAATGGTGCATACTGAACGCACAAAATGTCTGGAGTTAAAATAAGTTTAAGAAAATGAAATGCGTTTGTAACAGATGAGTTGTCGTCTGAAACCATGATACTTTGAAAGAGATTGTCCATTTTGTACACGAAGTGCATCCAGTTTTTGCCGTAACCCTCTCAAATTTTTAGCACAAGCTATTTGGGTAAAATAATGATACAATGCCAACTTTCAAACTTTTCAAAGTTCATTTGTAGTGCTTTTCAATTTTAGGGTCTTTACCTCAAAGAAATCAGTAAATGCATGAAAAATAGCAAATGAAGTTAGAAAGGGTTGAAAATTGATGAAATGACTTTGAATGGTGCATACTGAATGCACAAAAGTTCTGGAGTTGAAATAAGTTTAAAAAATTAAATGCCTTTGTAATAGATGAGTTTTCGTCTGAAACCCTGATACTTCGAAAGAGATTGTCCGTTTTGTAGACGAAGTGCATCCAGTTTTTTCCGTAACCCTCTCAACTTTTTAGCACATGCTATGTGGGTGAAATGATGATACCATGCCAACCTTCAACCATTTCATAGTTCATTTGTAGTGATTTTCAATTTCAGGGTCATTTAGCTCAAAAAAATCAGTAAATGCATGAAAAATAGCAAATGAAGTCAAAAAGGGTCGAAAATTGATGACATGGCTTTGAATGGTGCATACTGAACATAAAAAAAGTCTAGAGTTGAAATAAGTTTAAAAATGAAATGCTTTTGTAATAGATGAGTTTTCGTCCGAAATACTGATACTTCGAAAGATATTGTCCATTTTGTACAAGAAGTGCATCAACTTTTTGCCGTAACCCTCTCAACTTTTTAGCACATGCTATGTGGGTGAAATAATGATACCATGCCAACCTTCAACCTTTTCATAGTTCATTTGTAGTGCTTTTCAATTTCAGGATCATTTAGCTCAAAAAATCAGTAAATGCATGAAAAATAGCAAATGAAGTCAGAAAGGGTTGAAAATTGATGATGTGGCTTTGAATGGTGCATACTGAGCGCACAAAAAGTCTAGAGTTGAAATAAGTTTAACTGAAATGCCTTTGTAATAGATGAGTTTTCGTCTGAAACCCTTATACTTCGAAAGTGATTGTCCATTTTGTACACGAAGTGCATCCAGTTTTTGTCGTAACCCTCTCAACTTTTTAGTACATGCCATGTGGGTGAAATGATGATACAATGCCAACTTTCATCCTTTTCATAGTTCATTTGTAGTGCTTTTCTGTTCCAGGATCATTTAGCTCAAAAAACAGTAAATGCATGAAAAATAGCAAATTGAAGTCAGAAAGGGTTGAAAATTGATGATGTGTCTTTGAATGATGCATACTGAACGCACAAAAAGTCTAGAGTTAAAATAAGTTTATAAAATGAAATGCCTTTGTAACAGATGAATTTTTGTCCGAAACCCTGATACTTCGAAAGAGATTGTCCATTTTGTACACGAAGTGCATCTAGTTTTTGTCGTAACCCTCTCAACTTTTTAGCACATGCCAACTTTGAACCTTTTTCAGAGTTCATTTGTAGTGCTTTTCAATTTCAGGGTCATTTATCTCAAAAAATCAGTAAATACATGAAAAATAGCGAAAGGAGTTAACAATGGTTGAAAATCGATGACGTGGCTTTGAATGGTGCATATTGAACGCACAAAAAGTCTGAAGTTGAAATAAGTTTAAGAAAATGAAATGCCTTTGTAACAGATGAGTTTTCGTCCGAAACCATGATACTTCGAAAGAGATTGTCCATTTTGTACATGAAGTGCATCCAGTTTTTGCTGTAACCCTCTCAACTTTTTAGCACACTAGCAAAGTGGCCCGCCCGATGCGCGGGCTAGGATTTTACAAATGCAATTCGTACATCTCGTCCTTTTATTCATCTTGAGATTATATTATTTAATTTTTTTGAAGAAATTGTGACCAAATTTGGTTCCATATATTGAATGCTCCTTTCGCAAAAATAATAGCATCTTCGATACCTTCTTGTTCATACATGTCATGCATTTTTTCACCAAATGTATTTCTTTATGATCAAACCCGTTGTACAATTTGTGTTTATCTATTGTAATGGTGTTTCTAGTGTGGTTCTCTATTTTAAGAATATTTTTCTATAATTAATCACATAATAAGCGGGTGTTAGCGGTTTCATATAGGCATAGCTAAATTTCTTAAGGAATGTGTAAAAATGACACTTTACTTACGACTTGTAGAAGTGTGTACTAATAATTTGCAAGTTTTGTAGCTATATAAATATATGTGAAATTATACCTATTTACATGCAATATTAAAATATTCTTTCTAGTAGCGATTACTATCAGTAAGAAAATATCGATTCATGCACTATTATGGTTGACCTCCTTGGTAGTTAGTTAGAAACTTTTCAGCAAACATGCCCTTCAAGTTATCCATCCCTTCCCTGAGACATAACACCATTAACTGAAAAAATTGAATATGCATAATCATGTGTATATGAAAAATAATACAAACTTGACTTTGCAAACTGAAGATAAGAGAGCTAAATAGAAAAGTTCAGCAGTTTTCCATACAAGAATACATTGGCGAACAATATCATTTCAAACATCTTGTCACATCACATAATATCGATGAGATTGCAAATTTACAATGCTCGAACTTTCTTTAAGCATTGTTTTTCCTATCTTGTAAGAAGTGACATCCTCCTGTGGTAAGGATCTGAAACTATATGCATTGCCAGATTGCAATTAAGAGTGCTCCATAGTTTCTGCAAATATTTACAACATGTCAATTATTATTCAAACATGGTACAGATGGATATATATATATATATATATATATATATATATATATTCATGGCAAACATAGAACTAGCTAGCTAATCACAATAAGGAAACATGTTAGCGGCCTCGACGCTGCTTCTCTAGGGTTTGGGGTGGCCTCGACACAACGCTTCAAGGGTTTGGGGTGGCCTCGACGACAACGCTCTTTTAACTTGATAAATTTGGGTGGCCTCGAGAGAGTTAATTTGTCGGGTAGGGGCGCGGCGGGAGGGGGTAGGAGACCAACATCGTTTTCTCTCTAGGGTTTGGGTGTCCTCGAGAGTTTTGGTCGAGCGAGAGGGCTGAGGGGGGTGCTGCAGTTGTATAAGTTATCACGGTCGAGAGGGGTATATATGTCGACCGCCCCTCATGTCGAAGTTATCTAGAGGGGGTTATATCGACAACGACGCGACATACATATACATGGGAAAATAATGTTACCGGGGAGGGGGTATCGGTACCACCCCCTAGCTCGTGTTGAAGTTTCTTCTTTCTCCTCTATTCCTTTCTTTCTTCTTCTCCTCTTCTTTTTCTTCTTCTCCCTCGAGAAAGGAAAATAATTAAGGAAAAGGAAGAAAAGAGAAAGAAGGAAGAAGGAAGAAGAAGAAGAAAAAAAAGAAGAAAAAAAGAGGAGAAGAAGAAAGGAATAGAGGAGAAGAAGAAAAAATAGAATTTTTTTCTTCTATTTTTTCTTCTTTCTCCTCCTATTCCTTTCTTCTTCTCCTCTTCTTTTTCTTCTTTTTTCCTCTTCTTATTTATTTCTCCTCTTCTTCCTCTCCTCTTTTTCTCCTTTCTTCCTCTTCTTATTTTCCTTTTTCCTCTCATTCTTTTTCTTCCTTCTTCCTTCTTCCTCTTTTCTTCCTTTTCCTTATTTTACTTTCTCCTCTACACTAACCTAAAATGCACTAACCTAAAATCGATATCTACTAACAACCTAAATATAAAATTAATACATCTATGAAAAAACATATATAAACAAAAAAATGCTATGAACATTATATTCATACATACATATATAGCCACATCCATTCATCATATATATAGCTACCACATACATATATACATTATATATATGAAAAAAATGCAATGAACAAAAAAAACACTTATGAAAAAAAATACATATATACTTGCATATATGTACAAATTTTTGCATATATAAATTTTTGCATATATAAACTTCTGCATATATAAAAAAAGAGGAAAGGGCGCCGGCGGCCGGACCGAAGGCAGCGGCGTGTGGTCGGGGCGACGGCGGCGGGGTTGGGGAAGGGGCGGCGCGTGCGGCGACAGCAACAGGGTCGGGGAAGGGGCGGCGCGCGCGGCGACGGTGAAGGGGTCAGGGAAGGGGCGGCGCGCGCGGCGACGGCGACGGGGTCGGGGAACGGCCGGTGGCGCGCGCGGCGACGACGATGGTGTCGGGGCCGGCAGGGGCGGCGGGCGCGGCGACGGTGTCGGGGCAGTGGCTCGGCGGTGGCGAGGGCGAGCTAGACCAGCCTGACAGCGTCGGGGCAGGGCTCGGCGGTGACGGCGACGAGGAGCAGAGGTGTCGGGGCGAGAAGAAAGAGATGGGTTTTGGCGAAAACTGCTAAGTCCTGTATATATAGCAAGAGCATTGGTCCCGGTTGGTGGCTCCAACCGGGACTAATGCCCCCTTTAGTCCCGGTTGGTACCACCAACCGGGACCAAAGGCCTCTTTTCAGCAGCCCAAAGGGCGGGAAGCAGCGACCTTTGGTCCCGGTTGGTGGCACCAACCGGGACTAAAGGGTGGTCATTGGTACCGGTTGGTGCCACCAACCGGTACCAATGACCACCCTTTAGTCCCGGTTGGTGCCACCAACCGGGACCAAAGGCCCCTGTGCTGCCCGCGTCGCGGCGAAAGTTTAGTCCCACCTCGCTAGTTGAGAGGGGCGCGCAGTGGTTTATAAGCCCCACTGCCGCACCCCTCTCGAGCTCCTCTCCACTGCAGGCTTACGGGCCTACTTGCTACTACTTTGCCTGATGGGCCTTCTGGGCCTACTGCGGGCCTGAATCCTGGCCCATAGTAGGGTTTCAAGTCGTATTCAGGCCGTGGGGGGCCAGTAGGAGGCATTTTTTTTGTTTTTTTGTTTTCCTTACGTATTGTTGCTATTTTTATTTTTTCGCAGTTTTTTGTTTTGTTTTCTGCATTATTTATTTTCTTTTGTTTTTTGCTTTTCTTCTTAATTCTTTTTGCTTTTAGTTTTAGGAAAATTATAAACTTTCTGTTAGTGCCATTACTTTTCAAATTTGAAAACACTTTTTTTTGTTTTTTTGTTTTCTTTCTTGCTTTATTTATTTTATTTTGTTTCTACTTACAAAAAATAATTATTGTTGTTTTCTGCATTATTTATTTTCTTTTGTTTTTTGCTTTATTTTTTAATTCTTTTTGCTTTTAGTTTAGGAAAATTATAAACTTTCTGTTAGTGCCATTACTTTTCAAATTTGAAAACACTTTTTTTGTTTTTTTGTTTTCTTTCTTGCTCTATTTATTTTATTTTGTTTCTACTTACAACAAAATACTTATTGTTGCTATTTTTAATTATTACGAGGGCCGAACCATAAGACATTAAAGCATTTCAAATGAACTCTGAAAAAGTTGAAAGTTGGCATGGTATCATAAATTGACCCACACATAGCATGTGGATATACAAAACGGACAATGGTATCGTGCTCGTCAGTTACAAAGTTGGCATGGTATCATCATAATAGTTGTGGGAGAAAGTCTTCACTTTTTCTTCGCTTGTGTCATTTGCTTATTGCGCCGTAACCATGGATAATCTTCATCGTTTATCAGGATGCTGGAGTCAGCCTTGACTTTGAAGGGAGGAATTTCATGAGACTTTCATAATCTTCAGATATGTCTGTCTTGTCCTCCACTCCCACGATGTCCCTTTTTCCTGAAAGAACTATGTGGCGCTTTGGCTCATCGTATGATGTATTCACTTCCTTATCTTTTCTCTTTCTCGGTCTGATAGACATGTCCTTCACATAGATAACCTGTGCCACATCATTGGCTAGGACGAATGGTTCGTCAGTGTACCCAAGATTTTTTAGATCCACTGTTGTCATTCTGTACTGTGGGTCTACCTGTACGCCGCCTCCTGACAGATTGACCCATTTGCACTTAAACAAAGGGACCTTAAAATCATGTCCGTAGTCAAGTTCCCATATGTCCACTATGTAACCATAATATGTGTCCTTTCCCCTCTCGGTTGTTGCATCAAAGCGGACACCTCTGTTTTGGTTGGTGCCCTTTTGATCTTGGTTAATCGTGTAAAATGTATTCCCATTTATCTCGTATCCTTTCCAAATCGTAACAGTCAAAGATGGTCCCCTGGACAACAAGTACAGCTCATCAAAAATAGTGTTGTCACCTCTGAGACGTGCTTCCAACCAACTGCTAAAAGTCCTGATGTGTTCACATGTAATCCAGTCGTCGCACTGCTCCGGGTGTTTGGAGCGCAGACTGTTCTTGTGTTCATCGACATACGGGGTCACCATGGTAAAGTTCTGTAGAACTGTGTAGCGTGCTTGAGACCAAGAATATCCGTCCCTGCATATTATTGAGTCAGTCTCCCCTCATACCGCGATTGAGGGAGACCTATCTTCTTAAAGCCAGGAATGAAGTCAACACAAAACCTGATGACATCCTCTGTTTGATGGCCCATGGAGATGCTTCCTTCTGGCCTAGCACGGTTACGGACATATTTCTTTAGGACTCCCATGAACCTCTCAAAGGGGTACATATTGTGTAGAAATACGGGGCCCGGAATGACAATCTTGTCAACTAAATGAACTAGGACGTGCGTCATGATATTGAAGAAGGATGGTGGGAACACCAGCTCGAAACTGACAAGACATTGCACCACATCACTCCTTAGCCTTGGTATGATTTCTGGATTGATCACCTTCTGAGAGATTGCATTGAGGAATGCACATAGCTTCACAATGGCTAATCGGACGTTTTCCGGTAGAAGCCCCCTCAATGCAACCGGAAGCAGTTGCGTCATAATCATGTGGTAGTCATGAGACTTTAGGTTTTGAAAATTTTTCTCTGCCATATTTATTATTCCTTTTATATTCGACGAGAAGCCAGTCGGGACCTTCATACTAAGCAGGCATTCAAAGAAGATTTCCTTCTCTTCTTTGGTAAGAGCATAGCTGGCAGGACCTTCATACTGCTTTGGAGGCATGCCATCTTTTTCGTGCAAACGTTGCAGGTCCTCCCGTGCCTCAGCTGTATCTTTTGTCTTCCCATACATGCCCAAGAAGCCTAGCAGGTTCACGCAAAGGTTCTTCGTCACGTGCATCACGTCGATCGAAGAGCGGACCTCTAGGTCTTTCCAGTAGGGTAGGTCCCAAAATATAGATTTCTTCTTCCACATGGGTGCGTGTCCCCCAGCGTCACTCGGAACAGCTAGTCCGCCGGGACCCTTTCCAAAGATTACGTGTAAATCATTGACCATAGCAAGTACGTGATCACCGGTACGCATGGCGGGCTTCTTCCGGTGATCTGCCTCGCCTTTGAAATGATTGCCTTTCTTTCGACATTGATGGTTGGTCGGAAGAAATCGACGATGGCCCAGGTACACATTCTTCCTGCAGCTTGCCAGATATATACTGTCGGTGTCAAGTAAACAGTGCGTGCATGCATGGTATCCCTTGTTTGTCTGTCCTGAAAGGTTACTGAGAGCGGGCCAATCGTTGATGGTCACGAACAGCAACGCCTTTAGGTAAAATTCCTCCTGTTTGTGCTCATCCCACATATGTACACCGTTTCCATTCCACAGCTGTAAAAGTTCTTCAACTAATGGCCTTAGGTACACATCAATGTCGTTGCCGGGTTGCTTAGGGCCTTGGATGAGAAATGGCATCATAATGAACTTCCGCTTCATGCACATCCAAGGAGGAAGGTTATACATACATAGAGTCACGGGCCAGGTGCTGTGATTGCTGCTTTGCTCCCTGAAAGGATTAATGCCATCTGCGCTTAAAGCAAACCATACGTTCCTTGGCTCACTTGCAAACTCATCCCAGTACTTTCTCTTGATTTTTCTCCACTGCGACCCGTCAGCGGGTGCTCTCAACTTCCCGTCTTTCTTACGGTCCTCACTGTGCCATCGCATCAACTTGGCATGCTCTTCGTTTCTGAACAGACGTTTCAACTGTGGTATTATAGGAGCATACCACATCACCTTCGCAGGAACCCTCTTCCTGGGGGGCTCGCCGTCAACATCACCAGGGTCATCTCGTCTGATCTTATACCGTAATGCACCGCATACCGGGCATGCGTTCAGATCCTTGTACGCACCACGGTAGAGGATGCAGTCATTAGGGCATGCATGTATCTTCTGCACCTCCAATCCTAGAGGGCATACGACCTTCTTTGCTGCGTATGTACTGTCGGGCAATTCGTTATCCTTTGGAAGCTTCTTCTTCAATATTTTCAGTAGCTTCTCAAATCCTTTGTCAGGCACAGCATTCTCTGCCTTCCACTGCAGCAATTCTAGCATGGTACCGAGCTTTGTGTTGTCATCTTCGCAATTGGGGTACAACCCTTTTTTGTGGTCCTCTAACAAGCGATCGAACTTCAGCTTCTCCTTTTGACTTTCGCATTGCGTCCTTGCATCGACAATGACCCGGCGGAGATCATCATCATCGGGCACATCGTCTGGTTCCTCTTGATCTTCAACAGCTTCGCCCGTTGCAGCATCATCGTGCACATCGTCTTGTTCCTCTTGATGTTCAGTAGCATCACCGTATTCAAGGGGCACATAGTTGTCATCGTACTCTTCTTCTTCGCCGTCTTCCATCATAACCCCTATTTCTCCGTACCTCGTCCAAACATTATAGTGTGGCATGAAACCCTTGTAAAGCAGGTGGGTGTGGAGGATTTTCCGGTCAGAGTAAGACTTCGTATTCCCACATATAGGGCATGGACAACACATAAAACAATTCTGCTTGTTTGCCTCGGCCACTTCGAGAAAATCATGCACGCCCTTAATGTACTCGGAGGTGTGTCTTGAACCGTACATCCATTGCCGGTTCATCTGTGTGCATTATATATAATTAAGTGTGTCAAAAATCATTACAGAACACTAAAACCAAATTAATAGAAGTTCATCATCACACTAAAACCAAAGTACATACATAGTTCTCATCTAACAACATAAAGCTCTGCAGAGCATCTAAATTAATTAAACCATACACTAAAACTATGTAAAACATTTCAATGCGAAAACAAATGCGATCATAATCGCAACCAATGTAACAACTGATCCAACGGCATAATGATACCAAGCCTCGGTATGAATGGCATATTTTCTAATCTTTCTAATCTTCAAGCGCATTGCATCCATCTTGATCTTTTGATCATCGACGACATCCGCAACATGCAACTCCAATATCATCTTCTCCTCCTCAATTTTTCTAATTTTTTCCTTCAACAAATTGTTTTCTTCTTCAACTAAATTTAAGCTCTCGACAATAGGGTCGGTTGGAATTTCTGGTTCAACAACCTCCTAGATAAATAAAATCTATGTCACGTTGGTCGGCATAATTGTCATAAACAATAAATGAACCAATAGTTATGAAAAGATAATATATACCACATCCGAATCATAGACAGGACGAGGGCCGGCGGGGGCGGATACCAAAACCATCGCACTATATAAGATGCAATAATAAAAGTAAGAAAATTATACAAGTATCTATATAAACATACAAGTAAGAGGCTCACAACAGTGGTGCCGGCGACGAGATCGGCGCGGGCGATCGACGGCGGTGAAGACGGGGATGGGACGTGACGGACCGCTAAACCTAGAAAAATATTAAGGAAAATGGAGCTTGGAGGTGGAGCTTGGAGAGGTGAAAGCTTAAGTAGTGTGGCTCGGGCATTCCATCGAACACCTCATGTGCATAGGAGGTGAGCTAGAGCACCACAAAGCTCCCTCCTCGCATGCCATGAAAAATAGAGCAGTGAGAGTGCTCTGCTCGCGGGGTATATATAGGCAACTAATTGGTCCCGGTTCGTGGCTTGAACCGAGACTAAAGGGAAGCCTTTGGTCCCGGTTCAGGCAACCAACCGGGACCAATGGTGGTGGGCCAGGAGCAAGGCACATTGGTCCCGGTTCGTCCCACCAACCAGGACCAAAAGGTCCAGACGAACCGGGACCAATGGCCCACGTGGCCCGGCCGGCCCCCGAGGCTCACGAACCAGGTCCAATGCCCCCATTGATCCCGGTTTTGGATTGAACCGGGACTAATGGACTGACCCGGCCTGGACCATTGCCCCCTTTTCTACTAGTGTAAATGGTGCTCCTTGAAGTGGAATCTTATCAATGTCTGCATATTCTCCATCAGACAATAGCATTCATCTCCTATACAACTGCACGTGAGTATCCGCATCATCTGATTAGCATGCCAATTCAAGTTTATCCAAGTTGCATGAAAGGAACCATGCTTGATTGTTAGAAATATCATGTTGCATGTAAAGCTAGTTGTCGCTATTTTCATAGCAGCAATTAAAGAGTTGATGTTCTTCTCATAGGCTCAAGAGTATCTTCTCGATCAGAATACAGTGGAAAAGGAGAGAAATAAGTAACCAATTAAGCATCATAGGGAATTTCTACATAGTTCTTTCATTTTGTAAACCATTAACAGTTGGACTCTATAAAAACTGTATATTGCAAAGTTCAAAAGGTTAATTTTGCACTCTTTCTCTCAAATCATACATATGGAAGAAATGACGACAAAATTCAACATTACATGCTAGCAACTACCGGCCAAAAGGAATTAGATGGTGCCATGGTGCCAGCACGGGAATCCCAAGAAAGAAAGAAAATTAGCTGAAGGAATCAAGTGAACACATATGCCGTCGTCCCTACGCCACACATGTCGTCGAGGGTGTTGAAGCACAAGCCGTCCAGGGTGCCGTCGTGGCACACTCCAAAGAAGACCTCATGCAAGGAGGGCACTGAAGCGTACGACATCCAGCAACTCGAGGCGAACACTATTGAGGGCGCTGTCATTGTTGTTATAGCCTTTAGGTGTTGCACACGCCATAGAGGCCGCCAAGTATGGTAAAGTCGCGCCGGACGTGCTGGATCAGGCAGCGGCGAGAGCAGGGAAGAAGTCCAAGACGTTGTGCCCGAGAGAATGCGCCATGGCCTTGTAGAACAAAGTATTTTGGGCAATTGCACGACACCCCTAACCGGGGGTGTGGCTATCTCATTATATAGAGGTACCAAAGAGGTACAATACAATGTTCCAATACGAATACATATAGGCTACGTATATACAGTCTAACACCGTCCCTCAATCTTAGCTATGTCCTGAAGTACAAAGCAAGTTAAGATTGCGCCTACATCCTACAAACTGTGGTTGTGGCAGAGGCTTCGTGAAGATGTCAGCAAGTTGATCTTTTGAGGAGATGAACTTGATACAAAGTAGCTTCTGTGCAACGCGTTCCCGAACAAAGTGATAATCCACCTCAATGTGTTTTGTCCTCGCATGAAACACTGGATTAGAAGAGAGATATGTAGCACCAATGTTGTCACACCACAGAACCGGAGGACGAGCTTGAGGAACACGCAACTCTCTCAGCAGAGACTGTACCCATATGATCTCAGCTGTCGCATCAGCAACAGCTTTGTATTCAGCCTCAGTACTACTGCGAGACACAGTCGCTTGCTTGCGAGCATTCCAGGCGATCAAGTTAGGACCCAGAAATACTGCATAACCCCCCGTGGATCGCCTGTCATCCGGACTACCAGCCCAGTCAGCATCAGAGAAGGCCGAAAGCTCATACGACGGTGCAGGCTGAAGATGCAGACCATAGGCAACAGTAATACTGACATAGTGTAAAATACGCTTCACAGCTGACCAGTGAGACGTCCTGGGTGCATGCAAAAACTGACAGACACGGTTAACTGCATAGGAGATATCAGGCCTGGTAATAGTGAGATACTGCAGACCACCAACGATACTGCGATACTCAGTGGCATCATCAGATGAGAGAGAATCACCATCAAGAGCAGACAACCGATCAGTAGCAGACATCGGAGTTGAAACAGGTTTGCATTTGAGCATGCCAGCACGACGCAACAAGTCCAAGGAGTACTTCTTCTGAGTGAAAGTCAGACCTGCAGAGGACCGGGTAACCTCAAGACCAAGGAAAAAATGAAGAGCACCCAAATCCTTGACAGCAAAATCATCACGGAGAGCAAGCACAAGGCGATCAGCAGCAGCAGCCGAGGAACTGACAAGGATGATATCATCAACATACACCAGGATATACATCGTAACCTCAGGGCACTGGAGGAGGAACAGTGATGTATCAGCAGTGGAGGGAACAAACCCAAGACCCCGAAGAACAGATCCAAGTCGAGCATGCCACGCACGAGGGGCCTATTTGAGTCCATACAGTGCCTTGACCAGACGACAGAGATGATGAGGTCGTGCTGGATCAACAAAACCAGGCGGCTGACGCATATAAACCTCCTCCTCCAAAATGCCATGGAGAAAAGCGTTCTGCACATCAAGCTGACGAAGGAACCATCCACGAGTAACCGCAAGAGACAGTAGTAACCGAATAGTAGTAGGCTTGATGACTGGACTGAATGTGTCTTCATAATCAAGACCATACCTTTGTTTGAAGCCCTTGGCAACTAACCGTGCCTTGTAACGCTCAATGGAACCATCAGCATGACGCTTGACCTTGAAGACCCACTTAGAATCAATGATGTTGACGCCGGACTTTGGAGGAACAAGACGCCAAGTATCATTTTGTTGGAGGGCATGAAACTCTTGTTCCATTGCAGCACGCCAATGAGGAATACTCAGTGCAGCCTGAAAGTGACGAGGCTCTGCAGTAGGATCGCCAGCAGTATGAGCCATGAATGCAGCGAGCCACGCAACCGTGCCATCTGTCCATTCCTTCGGGCGAAACACGCCAGACTGGCTCCATGTGCGCGGCCGAAGTGTGACCGCAGACTCCGCTGGAGCCGGATCAGCAGAGGCCGTGGACGAGGGCGGGGCCGAGCCCGGCGAGTCGGGCTCCCCAGTGGCCAGAGCTGGTGACGGGGCCACTGGGCTAGCCTGGCCTGGTGACGCCCGCGAGCCGGGCGAGCCGGGCGATACGGCCGCCGGTGTGGACGAGGCCCGCGGGTCGGGCGAGGCAGCCACTGGCGCGGCCGCGAGCCGGGCGAGGCGGCCACTGGCGCGGCCCCCAGGTCGGGCGAGGCGGCCACAGGCGAGGCCCGCAGGTCGGGCGATGCGGCCACTGGGGTGGCCGAGTCCCGCGAGTCGGAGGAGGCCACTGGCGCTGGCGTGGGCGAGCCAGGCGGGCTGACCGCCTGGGGCGAATGGAGGACGGGTGGGTGGGTGCCGCCCGTTATGCATGGCTCATGCACGTCCCGACCAGGAGGATCATCGACGACCTGTTCATCAAGGAGCTCGAGCCGAGCACCACGTCCAATACCTGCAGCATGATTAGGAAGCAACGCAGGGGCATATGCAACATCCACAAACTGATCAGGCGTAGGTGTAGACACAAGTGTGGAAGTGGAAGTGGCAGGGTCAGTCGGAAGTGCACGAAAGGGAAACACATTTTCGTCAAACACAACGTCACGAGAGATGTAGACGCGGTTGGTAGGAACATGTAAGCACTTGTACCCTTTGTGAAGAGAACTGTACCCAAGAAAGACACACTTCTTTGACCTGAACTCTAGCTTGTGCTTGTTGTATGGACGGAGGTGAGGCCAGCAGGCACACCCAAACACTTTGAAGAAAGTGTAGTCCGGAGTCTCATTAAGTAGGAGCTCAAGCGGAGTTTGCATTTTCAGAAGCCTCGAGGGGAGCCTGTTTATAAGAAAACAAGCTGTAGAGAAAGCATCACTCCAGAACCGAAACGGGACGGAGGCATGAGCTAGCAAGGTTAAGCCAGTTTCAACAAGATGACGATGCTTACGCTCAGCAGCACCATTCTGCTGATGTGTGTGAGGGCATGACACGCGGTGCGAGATCCCAAGCTTATTAAAAAACGAGTTGAGGTTGTGGTATTCACCCCCCCCCCCAGTCGGATTGGACATGGATGATTTTCTGCTTAAGAAGGCGCTCAACGTGTGCTTGAAACTGAATGAAGACATCAAACACATCAGACTTTCGCTTAATAAGATATAACCAAGTGAAACGGCTGTAAGCATCAATGAAACTGACATAATAATTGTGACCACTAACGGATGTCTGGGCATGACCCCATACATCAGAAAACACAAGCTCAAGAGGATGTTTCACAACACGACTAGACTCTGAAAACGCTAGCTGATGACTCTTGCCCTGCTGACAGGCATCACAAATAGTTTCAGCAGTTTTATTGGACACAACTGGTAGATCATGACGATGCAAAATATGTCGAACTATGGGAGTCGCCGGGTGACCAAGGCGTGCATGCCAGTGTGTAGGCGACACACGAACACCACTGAACACCTGAGGAGAGGACGACGTGGAAGAGGAGCGCGGCGCATCAAGTGCATACAGGCCATGGCGAAGACGACCGCTAAGCAGAACGGCCCTCGTGTCCCGATCCTTGATAAAGAAACGAAAAGGGTGAAACTCAGCAAGGACATTATTATCACGGGTAAGTTGAGGAATGGACAACAAACTACGTGTAGCAGAAGGAACACGAAGGACATTAGATAGATGCAATGTGCGAAAGTTGTGTGCAAGAAGAGAAGCCTGACCAACATGGGAGATGCGCATACCTGCTCCACTAGCGGTGTGCACCTGATCATGACCGCGATATGGCTCCTGAGTAGAGAGCTTACCCATCTCACCGGTGAGGTGGTTGGTAGCTCCAGTGTCCATGTACCATGCAGGATCAACGGAGTATGACGGAGTACGACCATGATCATGGCTCGTCACGGCAGCGGCGGCCTGCTTGTCGTTTCCCTTTCCGTTGTTGCCGAGGCCCAGAAAATCTTGCTTGTAGCGACCATGACAGCGAGAGGCAATGTGGCGCTCCAAGCCACACAACTGGCACGCCTGTTGGGCACCACAAGAAGAAGAACACGCCATGGGCCGGTTACCACCTGTGATGGTCGGAGCGCTGCCCCTCGAGGCTGGTGATGAGGGCTGCGCCGGTTTGCCTCCGGACAAAGATGACCGCTGAGGCTTGCCCCGAGTTGCTTCATTGGCGGAGGCGAAACTAGGAGAGGCTCGGCGCGCCTTAATGCGCTGCTCGCGGCCAAGCAGACGGGCGTAGAGCTCACGAGGTGGTAGCGGGTCATCGCGACCGTGAACATTCTCAATGAGATTGTCATAATCATCATCAAGCCCATTCAGTACGAAGGTGGTGAACTCCTGATCCTGGAGCGACTGGTCGACGGAGGCCAGTGTGTCGGCAAGACCCCACATCTTGTTGAAGTAGTCGGTGATGCTGAGGTCACCAAGCTTCGTCTCTCCCAACTCGGTGCGGATAGCATGAGCACGCGCCTGAGACTGAGAGGCAAAGCTGGTGTGAAGCGCCGCCCACGCCTCCCGGGATGTAGCGGCGAAGATGACCAGCGATGAGATGCTCGGGGTGAGCGGGGACTGAATGGCGGAGAGGATTGCCTGATCCTGAGCCACCCAGGTGTGGTACGCCGGGTGGTAAGGTGGTGGACACGGTATGGACCCGTCAACATATCCCTCCAAATAGCGGCTCCGCAGAAGAGGCAACACCTGGGCACGCCAGGACAAGTAATTATCCGGCGCAAGCTTCACCGGTAGCAGATGTGAAAAGTGGAACGGTGACGACGCGGCGACCGAGTCGGTATGAGCAGCCGGCACCGGGTACAGTGCGGGAAACCCGGGAGGACCAGCAGCGTGGGCCCCGTAGGGCGGGACGACCGCGGCCCTGGGGGGAGGCAGCTGTGGTGCGGCCGCAGCCCCGTACGACGGCTGCAGCGAGGCAGCCACCTCCCCTGTGTAGGAGGCCACAGCCCCGTGAGGCCCTGGGAGGGCGGCGTAGGGGTGCTGGGGAGTCGACGACGATGATCCATAGGGGTGGCTGGGTGGCGCCGCCAGTGGTTGGTGTAGAGGCGGCGCACCAAACGCCGGCCACGAAGATGGCGGCGGCGGCGGAACCATCGGAGCCATCGGAGGCGCGCCATACGGGTAGTAGCCGTACGGCGAAGGCGCGGCGGCGCCATAGGACGGTGGTGCGGCGGCGCCGTAGATCGGTGGCGCGGCGGCGTCGGCCGCGACTAGGGCTAGGTCACCCGAGGTCTCGCCATGCGGGCGAGATTGGATCGGGGACCTAGGCGGCGGCGGGGCCCCATAGGCCGCGACGAGAGGGCCGGAGGCGAGGAACGGTGAAGAGGGGGCAAGGACCGGCGCAGCGGCGGCCGCGGCGACGGAGGTCGGCGCGACGGTGGCGGCGGCGGGAGCAGCGGAAGACATCGTGATCGTGACCTAAACTGATACCATGTAGAACAAAGTATTTTGGGCAACTGCACGACACCCCTAACCGGGGGTGTGGCTATCTCATTATATAGAGGTACCAAAGAGGTACAATACAATGTTACAATACGAATACATATAAGCTACGTATATACAGTCTAACATTGCGAGCATTCTAGGCGATCAAGTTAGGACCCAGAAAGACTATATAACCCCCCGTGGATCGCCTGTCATCCGGACTACCAGCCCAGTTAGCATTAGAGAAGGCCGAAAGCTCATACGACGGTGCAGGCTGAAGATGCAGACCATAGGCAACAGTAATACTGACATAGCGTAAAATACGCTTCACAGCTGACCAGTGAGACGTCCTGGGTGCATGCAAAAACTGACAGAGACGGTTAACTGCATAGGAGATATCAGGCCTGGTAATAGTGAGATATTGCAGACCACCAACGATACTGCGATACTCAGTGGCATCATCAGACGAGAGAGAATCACCATCAAGAGCAGACAACTAATCAGTAGCAGACATCGGAGTTGAAACAGGTTTGCATTTGAGCATGCCAGCACGACACAACAAGTCCAAGGAGTACTTCTTCTGAGTGAGAGTCAGACCTGCAGAGGACCGGGTAACCTCAAGACCAAGGAAAAAATGAAGAGCACCCAAATCCTTGACAGCAAAATCATCACGGAGAGCAAGCACAAGGCGATCAGCAGCAGCAGCCGAGGAACTGACAAGGATGATATCATCAACATACACCAGGATATACATCGTAACCTCAGGGCGCTGGAGGAGGAACAGTGATGTATCAGCAGTGGAGGGAACAAACCCAAGACCCCGAAGAACAGATCCAAGTCGAGCATGCCACGCACGAGGGGCCTGTTTGAGTCCATACAGTGCCTTGACCAGACGACAGAGATGATGAGGTCGTGCTGGATCAACAAAACCAGGCGGCTGACGCATATAAACCTCCTCCTCCAAAATGCCATGGAGAAAAGCGTTCTCCACATCAAGCTGACGAAGGAACCATCCACGAGTAACCGCAAGAGACAGTAGTAACCGAATAGTAGTAGGCTTGATGACTGGACTGAATGTGTCTTCATAATCAAGACCATACCTTTGTTTGAAGCCCTTGGCAACTAACCGTGCCTTGTAACGCTCAATGGAACCATCAGCATGACGCTTGACCTTGAAGACCCACTTAGAATCAATGATGTTGACGCCAGACTTTGGAGGAACAAGACGCCAAGTATCATTTTGTTGGAGGGCATGAAACTCTTGTTCTATTGCAGCACGCCAATGAGGAATACTCAATGCAGCCTGAAAGTGACGAGGCTCTGCAGTAGGATCGCCAGCAGTATGAGCCATGCATGCAGCGAGCCACGCAACCGTGCCATCTGTCCATTCCTTCGGGCGAAACACGACAGACTGGCTCCGTGTGCGCGGCCGAAGTGTGACCGCAGACTCCGCCGGAGCTGGATCAGCAGAGGCCGTGGATGAGGCCGGGGCCGAGCCCGGCGAGTCGGGCTCCCCAGTGGCCAGAGCTGGTGACGGGGCCACTGGGCTAGCCAGGCCAGGTGACGCCAGTGAGCCGGGCGAGCCGGGCGATACGGCCGCCGGTGTGGACGAGGCCCGCGGGTCGGGCGAGGCAGCCACTGGCGCGGCCCGCGAGGCGGGCGAGGCGGCCACTGGCGCGGCCCCCAGGTCGGGCGAGGCGGCCACAGGCGAGGCCCGCAGGTCGGGCGATGCGGCCACTGGGGTGGCCGGGTCCCGCGAGTCGGAGGAGGCCACTGGTGCTGGCGTGGGCGAGCCAGGCGGGCTGACCGCCTGGGGCGAACGGAGGACGGGTGGGCGGGTGCCGCCCGTTATGCATGGCTCATGCACGTCCCGACCAGGAGGATCATCGACGACCTGTTCATCAAGGAGCTCGAGCCGAGCACCACGTCCAATACCTGCAGCATGATTAGGAAGCAACGCAGGGGCATATGCAACATCCACAAACTGATCAGGCATAGGTGTAGACACAAGTGTGGAAGTGGAAGTGGCAGGGTCAGTCGGAAGTGCACGAAAGGGAAACACATTTTCGTCAAACACAACGTCACGAGAGATGTAGACGCGGTTGGTAGGAACATGTAAGCACTTGTACCCTTTGTGAAGAGAACTGTACCCAAGAAAGACACACTTCTTTGACCTGAACTCTAGCTTGCGCTTGTTGTATGGACGGAGGTGAGGCCAGCAGGCACACCCAAACACTTTGAAGAAAGTGTAGTCCGGAGTCTCATTAAGTAGGAGCTCAAGCGGAGTTTGCATTTTCAGAAGCCTCGAGGGGAGCCTGTTTATAAGAAAACAAGCTGTAGAGAAAGCATCACTCCAGAACCGAAATGGGACGGAGGCATGAGCTAGCAAGGTTAAGCCAGTTTCAACAAGATGACGATGCTTACGCTCAGCAGCACCATTCTGCTGATGTGTGTGAGGGCATGACACGCGGTGCGAGATCCCAAGCTTATTAAAAAACGAGTTGAGGTTGTGGTATTCACCCCCCCAGTCGGATTGGACATGGATGATTTTCTGCTTAAGAAGGCGCTCAACGTGTGCTTGAAACTGAATGAAGACATCAAACACATCAGACTTTCGCTTAATAAGATATAACCAAGTGAAACGGCTGTAAGCATCAATGAAACTGACATAATAATTGTGACCACTAACGGATGTCTGGGCATGACCCCATACATCAGAAAACACAAGCTCAAGAGGATGTTTCACAACACGACTAGACTCTGAAAACGCTAGCTGATGACTCTTGCCCTGCTGACAGGCATCACAAATAGTTTCAGCAGTTTTATTGGACACAACTGGTAGATCATGATGATGCAAAATATGTCGAACTATGGGAGTCGCCGGGTGACCAAGGCGCGCATGCCAGTGTGTAGGCGACACACGAACACCACTGAACACCTGAGGAGAGGACGACGTGGAAGAGGAGCGCGGCGCATCAAGTGCATACAGGCCATGGCGAAGACGACCGCTAAGCAGAACGGCCCTCGTGTCCCGATCCTTGATAAAGAAACGAAAAGGGTGAAACTCAGCAAGGACATTATTATCACGGGTAAGTTGAGGAATGGACAACAAACTACGTGTAGCAGAAGGAACACGAAGGACATTAGATAGATGCAATGTGCGAAAGTTGTGTGCAAGAAGAGAAGCCTGACCAACATGGGAGATGCGCATACCTGCTCCACTAGCGGTGTGCACCTGATCATGACCGCGATATGGCTCCTGAGTAGAGAGCTTACCCATCTCACCGGTGAGGTGGTTGGTAGCTCCAGTGTCCATGTACCATGCAGGATCAACGGAGTATGACGGAGTACGACCATGATCATGGCTCGTCACGGCAGCGGCGGCTTGCTTGTCGTTTCCCTTTCCGTTGTTGCCGAGGCCCAGAAAATCCTGCTTGTAGCGACGATGACAGTGAGAGGCAATGTGGCGCTCCAAGCCACACAACTGGCACGCCTGTTGGGCACCACAAGAAGAACAACACGCCACGGGCCGGTTACCACCTGTGATGGTCGGAGCGCTGCCCCTCGAGGCTGGTGATGAGGGCAGCGCCGGTTTGCCTCCGGACAAAGATGACCGCTGAGGCTTGCCCCGAGTTGCGGCATTGGCGGAGGCGAAACTAGGAAAGGCTCGGCGCGCCTTAATGCGCTGCTCGCGGCCAAGCAGACGGGCGTAGAGCTCACGAGGTGGTAGCGGGTCATCGCGACCGTGAACATTCTCAATGAGATTGTCATAATCATCATCAAGCCCATTCAGTACGAAGGTGGTGAACTCCTGATCCTGGAGCGACTGGCCGACGGAGGCCAGTGTGTCGGCAAGACCCCGCATCTTGTTGAAGTAGTCGGTGATGCTGAGGTCACCAAGCTTCGTCTCTCCCAACTCGGTGCGGATAGCATGAGCAGGCGCCTGAGACTGAGAGGCAAAGCTGGTGTGAAGCGCCGCCCACGCCTCCCGGGATGTAGCGGCGAAGATGACCAGCGACGAGACGCTCGGGGTGAGCGAGGACTGAATGGCGGAGAGGATGGCCTGATCCTGAGCCACCCAGGTGTGGTACGCCGGGTGGTGAGGTGGTGGACACGGTATGGACCCGTCAACATATCCCTCCAAATAGCGGCTCCGCAGAAGAGGCAACACCTGGGCACGCCAGGACAAGTAATTATCCGGCGCAAGCTTCACCGGTAGCAGATGTGAAAAGTAGAACGGTGACGACGCGGCGACCGAGTCGGTATGAGCAGCCGGCACCGGGTACAGTGCGGGAAACCCGGGAGGACCAGCAGCGTGGGCCCCGTAGGGCGGGACGACCGCGGCCCCGGGGGGAGGTAGCTGTGGCGCACGGAAAACACGGGACGTCGGCCCGTCGAAGCCGGTCGAGAACATGACGTGCCACTGCAGGCCTATCATGGACGAACGTCGGGTGGCCGACCTCCTCGGGCGGGCCGTACGCTGCCAGCTCCGATGCACGACGGAGCATGCCAAGGAGAGCGTCCCGCAGCTACGGCTAGCCGGCCACAGCGCTCTCCGTGAAGCCGCGTGGATGACAGCAAGTGTTCGACGCCGACCCTGGCCGTGGCCACAGAGAAGGCGGTCGACGTACACCACGACCGTGTCCAGCCGGTGCGTCATCAGCAGGTCGTACCGTTCGGCAAGGCGCCCTAGCGATCGGTGCAGCATCTTGCCTATGGTGTCGAGGAGCTTGGCGATGACCGGAAGCGGCCTCGGCCCAGGACCCCAGGTGGAAGGCGGCGTCAGGATCTGAAAGAAATCTGCGTGATATTTGGACCGGAGGGCTGCATGCATATAGCTCCTGTAACGTCTCAAGCTTTTAAAGATTTCCTTGCATGCAGGGCCATGAGTTAATCTCCATCAAAGGAAAAAGTAAACACCCGAGATTTGCTCCAGGTGGGACGCGAGACAACGTAAAAAATTCTCGCGGGGCGGAGTATGGTCAGCCAAGGCAAATTACTAAGTGCACACAGAAAACGGATTAAGTTAAATCTAGTCGTTAGATTAAGTTCAGCGGGTCTAATCATGCGGTGGTAATCAGTTCGTGTTCATTTTTTGGGGTGTGCTTAAAGAAGTTTCTGTTTGATTGTGCAATATTAAATAATTTCTCTAGTAGCAATACCATCAAGGACATTTAAATTTCTAAGTTTGTTATATCTACATCAGTAACAAAATAGTGATTCATACAGTGTTATGGTTGAGTACCTTGGTAATTAGTTTGGAACTTTTCAGCAAACTCGTCCTTGAAGTTATCCATCCCTTCCCTGAGACATTAACACCATTCACTGAAAATTTTGAATATCCATAATCCTGTGTATATAAAAAAATACAAACTTGACTTTGCAAACTCAAGATAAGAGAGCTGAATTGAAAAGTTTAGCAATTTTCCATACAGCAATACATTGGCGGACAATAGCATTTTGAATATTTTGTCACATCACATAATCGAAAACAATGAAAACTATAAGCCGCTGCATTTGGCCTCGACGTTTGGTTCATTTCTGTAGTCTCGATCCATAAGAACTTTGCAGCCCTGCTACTAACATTAGCAGCTTGCCTGTGTTGAACTTAATATCATCTTGCAGGTGTGAACATATACAAAAATAAGTAATCACCTATGAATATATGGACATGTGATGGTTAAGGGTAAATCGTAATCGAGCCATTGTTCACAGTACCAGTTGTGGCTAGGCAAGCATCAACCTGCCGTTACCTCTCCATTGTCGAGGAGAAGGTTGCAGCCAGTAGAATGAACTTGAGGACTGTCATTGGCGACATGCCAAAACCGTCTTTTCTAGGATGTGGAACGACCAAGGCAGACCGTCGACACTGAGCTGCTTAGTTGCCCACGTGTGCTTTCCCTTTTGTTCTCCTTCAGCAACATGTCCATGTACATTACCAAGAAAAACACGCTAGGTGCTCCACCTCCAAGCTTTCCGAATTCTTTTTTGCCCAGGCTTTCCACATAGAATCTCATAGATCTAATTAAGTTGAAGCTTCAGATGGACTTCAAGATTCACATGACAGTGGCATAAATATTTTAAACCATTCTGTCTATAACATTGGTATAAATTATTCAAATCTCTGAATAGTAGACTACATTGCAAAACAACACAGATTACGTCAGCACAAAAATACACTAACATCTTATTTACATACCACAGGGCTTGAGTAGGTACATAGGAAGGTATATGCAGCTCACCATCTTGCTGCTAAACATAAATTTTTGCAACTTTATAGCAGTCTGCGCGCATGACCTCACAGTCCATGCATGAGAGGGAAGTTGTTCTTTTATTTCTCTATCTCCAAGCATTTATAATTTCTGTTTACCCACAATTTCCACGGAGAAGTTTGCCGACCTAATCAAGATTAAGTTGTGATTCTGCTGCAATGTGTCACCAGAAACAAGACAGTAGGTGGAGGGAGGAAGAATACATAAGCATGATCTTCCGTTCACAAGTACCTCTAAAAGAAGATGTATCAAATAATTGCAACAAAGATACTGTAGACCTCATCTTATAACACTGTTTGGGTCTACTGAGTGTAATACAGAAGAAGAAGAAAGATCCTAACATCTAACAATCTATTGACCATATGCTACAAAATATAGAGAAATAGATGGTGCTTTTTATGTATGTTACATGTGCCTTGCTCGATCACATGGGCGTGTGCAGTATCGGTTTATGTGACGCTGAGCGGCTGCAGACCTGCACAATGGAATTGATCTCAACAACACTGCTGATCTACATATGTTGAGTTGAGGTGCATGATCCAGATGCATGTTTTTGGTGAATTACTAATTACTAATGATTAGAGGGATTGGGAGCGTCAGGACCTGATGGTGTAAAGAATCAAGAAACTTCCCGCTGCTGGTGATACGTCTCCAATGTATCTATAATATTTGACTGTTCCATGCTATTATATTACCCCTTTTGGATGTTTATGGGCTTTATTTTACACATTTATATCATTTTTGGGACTAACCTACTAACCGGAGGCCCAGCCCGTATTGCTGTTTTTTTTTTGCCTATTTCAATATACGGAGTCCAAACGGAATGAACCTTCGGGAGCGTGATTTTTGGAACGAACGTGATCCAGAGGACTTGGAGTGCAAGTCAAGAAGCAGTCAAGGCCTCCACGAGATAGGAGGGCGCCCTCCCTATAGGGCGCGCCCTCTATCTCGTGGGCCCCTCGGGTGGCCACCGACGTACTTCTTCCTCCTATATAAGCCTACGTACCCCGAAAACATCCAGGGAGCCAACGAAACACAATTTCCACCGCCGTAATCTTCTGTATCCGCCAGATCCCATCTTGGAGCCTTCGCCAGCGCTCCGCCAGAGGGGGAATCAACCACGGAGGGCTTCTACATCAACACCATATCCCCTCCGATGAGTTGTGAGTAGTTTACAACAGACCTTGGGGGCCATGGTTATTATCTAGATGGCTTCGTCTCTCTTTTTGGATCTCAATACAATGTTCTCCCCCTCTCTTGTGGAGATCTATTCGATATAAACTCTTTTTGCGGTGTGTTTGTCGAGATCCGATGAATTGTGGGTTTATGATCAAGTTTATCTATGAATAATATTTGAATCTTCTCTAAATTCTTTTATGTATGATTGAGTTATCTTTGCAAGTCTCTTCGAATTATCAGTTTGGTTTGGCCTACTAGATTGATCTTTCTTGACATGGGAGAAGTGCTTAGCTTTGGGTTCAATCTTGCGGTGTCCTTACCCAGTGACAGAAAGGGTTGCAAGGCATGTATTGTATTGTTGCCATCGAGGATAAAAAGATGGGGTTTATACCATACTTCTTGAGTTTATCCCTCTACATCATGTCATCTTGCTTAATGCGTTACTCTGTTCTTATGAACTTAATACTCTAGATGCAGGCAGGAGTCGGTCAATGTGTGGAGTAATAGTAGTAGATGCAGGCAGGAGTCGGTCTACTTGTTGCAAACGTGATGGCTATATACATGATCATGCCTAGATAATCTCATAATTATTCGCTATTCTATCAATTGCTCGACAGTAATTTGTTCACCCACCGTAATACTTATGCTATCTTGAGAGAAGCCACTAGTGAAACCTATGGCCCCCGGGTCTATCTCTTATCATATTTGTTTCCAATCTACTTTTATTTGCATCTTTACTTTTTGCATCTATATTATAAAATACCAAAAATATATTTTATCATACTATCTCTATTAGATCTCACTTTCGCAAGTGGCCTGAAGGGATTGACAACCCCTTTATTGCGTTGGTTGCAAGTTCTTTGTTTGTTTGTGTAGGTGTGTGGGACTTTTGAGGAGCCTCCTACTGGATTGATACCTTGGTTCTCAAAAACTGATGGAAATACTTACGCTACTATTGCTGCATCACCCTTTCCTCTTCAAGGAAAACCAACGCAAGCTCAAGACGTAGCAAGAAGGATTTCTGGCGCCGTTGCCGAGGAGGTCTTCGCTCAAGTCAAGACATACCAAGTACCCATCACAAACCCATCTCCCTCACATTTACATTATTTGCCATTTGCCTCTCGTTTTCCTCTCCCCCACTTCACCCTTGTTGTTTTATTCGCCCTCTCTTTCCCAATCTCCTCCTCTCTTTTTCGCTTGCCTTTTTTTGTTTGCTTGTGTGTTGGATTACTTGTTGCCATGGCGCAAGATAATACCAAATTGTGTGATTTCTCGAATACCAATAATAATGATTTCCTTAGTACTCCGATTGCTCCTCTTAATAATGTTGAGTCTTGTGAAATCAATACTGCTTTGCTGAATCTTGTTATGAAAGATCAATTCGTTGGCCTTCCTAGTGAAGATGTCGCTACTCATCTAAACAACTTTGTTGATTTGTGTGATATGCAAAAGAAGAAAGATACGGATAATGATATTGTTAAATTGAAGTTATTTCCGTTTTCACTTAGAGATCGTGCTAAAGTTTGATTTTCGTCTTTGCCTAAAAATAGTATTGATTCTTGGAACAAGTGCAAAGATGCTTTTATCTCTAAGTATTTTCCTCCCGCTAAGATTATCACTCTTAAAAACGATATTATGAATTTTAAACAACTTGATCATGAGCATGTTGCCCAATCTTGGGAAAGAATGAAATTGATGATTCGCAATTGCCCTACTCATGGTTTGAATTTATGGATGATCATACAAAAATTTTATGCCGGTTTGAACTTTGCTTCTAGAAATCTCTTAGATTTGGCCGCGGGAGGCACGTTTATGGAAATCATGTTAGGAGATGCTATAAAACTTCTTGATAATATTATGGCTAATTATTCTCAATGGCACACCGAAAGATCTTCTAGTAAAAAGGTGCATGCTATAGAAGAAATCAATGTTTTGAGTGGAAAGATGGATGGACTTATGAAATTGTTTGCTACTAAAAATACTCCTCTTGATCCCAATGATATGCCTTTGTCTACTTTGATTGAGAATAATAATGAATCTATGGATGTGAATTTTGTTGGTAGGAATAGTTTCGGTAACAATGCTTATAGAGGAAACTTTAATGCTAGACCGTTCCCTAGTAATTCCTCTAATAATTATGGAAATTCCTACAATAATTCTTATGGTAATTTTAATAAGATGCCCTCTGATTTTGAGAATAGTGTGAAAGAATTTATGATTTCTCAAAAGAATGTTAATGCTTTGCTTGAAGAAAAATTGCTCAAAGTTGAGATTTGGCTAGGAACGTTGATAGACTTTCGCTTGATGTTTATTCTCTTAAACCTAGATCTTCTCCTCCTAAGCATGATATCAATGAGTCTCTCAAGGCAATGAGAATTTCCATTGATGAGTGCAAGGAAAGAACCGCTAGATTGCGTGCTAAGAAAGATTGCTTTGTAAATGCGTGTTCTTCTAGTTTCCATGAAAATAATGATGAAGATCTTAAAGTTATTGACGCGTCTCCTATTAGATCTATGTTTTGCAATATGAATCTTGATAATTATGGGACTGATGATGAGTCAACTTTAGCTAGAAGGCGTCCCAAGAATTCGGAGTTTTTAGATCTTGATGCTAAATTTGGTAAAAGTGGGATTGGAGAGGTCACAACTTTAAATAGTATTGAACCCACTATCTCGGATTTCAAGGAATTTGATTATGATAATTATTCTTTAGAAGGTTGTATTTCCCTGTTGCAATCTGTTGTTAATTCTCCTCATGCTTATAGTCAAAAGAAAGCTTTTACCAAACATATTGTTGATGCCTTGATGCAATCTTATGATGAAAAACTTAATTTGGAAGTTTCTGTACCTAGAAAACTTAATGATGAGTGGGAACCTACTATAAAGATTAGAATTAAAGATCATGAGTGTTTTGCTTTGTGTGATTTGGGTGCTAGTGTTTCCACGATTCTGAAAACTTTATGTGATATTCTAGGTTTCCATGATCTTGATGATTGCTCTTTAAATTTGCACCTTGCGGATTCCACCATTAAAAAGCCAATGGGAAGGATAAATGATGTTCTCATTGTTGCAAATAGAAATTTGGTGCCCGTAAATTTTATCGTTCTTGATATAGATTGCAATCTCTCTTACCCTATTATTCTTGGTACACCTTTCCTTAGAACGATTGGCGTGATTATTGATATGAAGGAAGGGAATATTAGATTCCAATTTCCATTAAAGAAAGGCATGGAGCACTTTCCAAGAAATAAAGTCGAATTACCTTATGAATCTATCATGCGAGCTACTTATGAATTTAGTGCCAAAGATGGCACTACTTAGATTTATCTTCACTTTTATGTCTAGCTAGGGGGCGTTAAACGATAGCGCTAGTTGTGAGGCAACCCAATTTTATTTGTGTTTTTTGTTTTTGTTCCTGTTTAGTAATAAATCTTGCATCTACCTTCTGTTTAGATGTGTTTTTATCTTTTAATTAGTGTTTGTGCCAAGTAGAACCTATAGGATAACCTATGATGATAGTTGATTTGATTCTGCTGAAAAACAGAAACTTTGCGCGCACGAATTTAGTTTTGTTAAATCACAGAAACGTGCTTTTGCGTTGATTTTTTTTGCTGCTAATCAATAGACAAATTTTCCAGGACTTCCTATTTTGGTAGGATTTTTAGAGTTCCAGAAGTTTGCGTTAGTTACATATTGCTACAGACTGTTCTGTTTTTGACAGATTCTGTTTTTCGTGTGTTGTTGTTTGCTTATTTTGATGCATCTATGGCTAGTAAATTAGTTTATAAACCATAGAGAAGTTGGATTACAGTAGGTTTAACACCAAAATAAATAAAGAATGAGTTCATTACAGTACCTTATCTGGTGGTTTTGTTTTCTTTCACTAACGGAGCTTATAAGATTTCCTGTTGAGTTTTGTGTTGTGAAGTTTTCAAGTTTTGGGTAGAGGTTTTATGGACTATGGAATAAGGAGTGGCAAGAGCCTAAGCTTGGGGATGCCCATGGCACCCCAAGATATTCAAGGATAGCCAAAAGCCTAAGCTTGGGGATGCCCCGGGAAGGCATCCCCTCTTTCGTCTTCGTTCATTGGTAACTTTACTTGGAGCTATATTTTTATTCGCCACATGATATGTGTTTCGCTTGGAGAATCGTATATTATATTAGTCTTTGCTTTTTAGTTTACCACAATCATCCTTGCTGTACACACCTTTTGGGAGAAGCCTATTTGATTAGAATTTGCTAGAATACTCTATGTGCTTCACTTATATCTTTTGAGCTTAATAGTTTTTGCTCTAGTGCTTCACTTATATCTTTTAGAGCATGGCGGTGGCTTATTTTTGAAGAAATTGCTAGTCTCTCATGCTTGACTTACATCTTTTTGAGAGTCTTTTAGAACAGCATGGTATTTTCTATGGTTATAAAATTGGTCCTAGAATGATAGGCATCCAAGTTGGGTATAATAAAAACTATCATAGGAAGTGAATGTGATGCTATGATCAATTTGATACTTGATAATTGTTTTGAGATATGGAGGTAGTGATATTAAAGTCATGCTAGTTGGGTGATTATGAATTTAAAGAATGCTTGTGTTGAAGTTAGCAAGTCCCGTAGAATGCACGTATGGTTAAAGTTGTGTAACAAATTTGAAACATGAAGTGTACCTGGCTTGTGCATCCTTATGAGTGGCGGTCGGGGACGAGCGATGGTCTTTTCCTACCAATCTATCCCCATAGGAGCATGCGCGTAGTACTTGATTTTTGATGACTTCTAAATTTTTGCAATAAGTATATGAGTTCTTTTGACTAATGTTGAGTCCATGGATTATACGCACTTTTACCTTTCCACCATTGGTAGCCTCTTCGGTACCGTGCATTGCCCTTTCTCACCTTGAGAGTTGGTGCAAACTTTGCTGGTGCATCCAAACCCCGTGATATGATACGCTCTATCACACATAAACCTCCTTATATCTTCCTCAAAACAGCCACCGTACCTACCTATTATGGCATTTCCATAGCCATTCCGAGATATATTGCCATGCAACTTTCCACCGTTCTGTTCATCATCATCCTGACATACTTTACTTTTGTCATATTGCCATTGCATGATCATGTAGTTCACATAGTATTTGTAGAAAAGCCACCATGCATTATTTTTCATTCATGTCACTCTTGATTCATTGAACCATCTAGGTACACCGTCGGAGGCATTCATATAGAGTCATATCTTGTTCTAGTTTCGAGTTGTAATTCATATGTTGTAATCAATAGAAGTGTGATGATCATCATTGTTAGAGCATTGCCCAAAAAGAAAAAAAGAAAAAAATAAGGAAGGCCCAAAAAAGGAAAAAAGGAAAAGAAAATAAAAAGGGCAATGTTACTATCTCTTTTTCCACACTTGTGCTTCAAAGTAGCACCTTGTTCTTCATGTAGTGAGTCTCATATATTGTGCTTCAAAGTAGCACCATGTTTTCCATATAGTGAGTCTCATAAGTTGTCTTTTTCATACTTGTGGGAATTTTTCATTATAGAACTTGGCTTGTATATTCCTACGATGGGCTTCCTCAAATGCCCTAGGTCTTCGTGCGCAAGCAAGTTGGATGCACACCCACTAGTTTTCTTTTGTTGAGCATTCATTTATAGCTCTAGTGCATTCGTTGCATGGCAATCCCTACTCCTCATGTTGACATCAATTGATGGGCATCTCCATAGCCCGCTGATTATCCTCGTCACTATGAGACTTTCTCCTTTTTTGTCTTCTCCACACAATCCCCATCATCATATTCTATTCCACCCATAGTGCTATATCCATGGCTCGCGCTCATGTATTGCGTGAAGGTTGAAAAAGTTTGAGATTATTTAAGTATGAAACAATTGCTTGGCTTGTCATCGGGGGTATAGAAGTTGGGAACATCTTTGTGTGATGAAAATGAAGGATAGCCTAACTATATGATTTTGTAGGGATGAACTTTCTTTTGCCATGCTATTTTGAGAAGACATGATTACTTTGATTAGTATGCTTGAAGTGTTACTATTTCGTTTATCAATATGAACTTTTATTTTGAACCATTTGGATCTGAACATTCATGCCACAATAAAGAAAATTACGTTGAGAATTATGCTAGGTAGCATTCCACATTAAAAAATTCTTTTTTATCATTTAACTACTCGAGGACGAGCAGGAATTAAGCTTGGGGATGCTTGATACGTCTCCAACGTAGCTATAATTTTTGATTGTTCCATGCTATTATATTACCCCTTTTGGATGTTTATGGGCTTTATTTTACACATTTATATCAGTTTTGGGACTAACCTACTAACCGGAGGCCCAGCCCGTATTGCTGTTTTTTTGCCTATTTCAGTATTTCTAAGAAAAGGAATATCAAATGGAGTCCAAACGGAATGAAATATTCGGGAGCATGATTTTTAGAACGAACGTGATCCAGAGGACTTGGAGTGCAAGTCAAGAAGCAGCCGAGGCCTCCACGAGATAGGAGGGCGCCCCCCCCCCCCTATAGGGCGCGCCCTCTATCTCGTGGGCCCCTCGGGCGGCCACCGACGTACTTCTTCTTCCTATATAAGCCTACGTACCCCGAAAACATCCAGGGAGCCAATGAAACACAATTTCCACCGCCGTAACCTTCTGTATCCGTGAGATCCCATCTTGGAGCCTTCGCCGGTGCTTCGCCGGAGGGGGAATCGACCACGGAGGGCTTATACATCAACACCATAGCCCCTCCGATGAGTTGTGTGTAGTTTACCACAGACCTTCGGGTCCATAGTTATTAGCTAGATGGCTTCTTCTCTCTTTTTGGATCTCAATACAATGTTCTCCCCCTCTCTTGTGGAGATCTATTCGATGTAAACTCTTTTTGTGGTGTGTTTGTCGAGATCCGATGAATTGTGGGTTTATGATCAAGTTTATCTATGAATAATATTTGAATCTTCTCTGAATTCTTTTATTTATGATTGAGTTATCTTTGCAAGTCTCTTCGAATTATCAGTTTGGTTTGGCCTACTAGATTGATCTTTCTTGCCATGGGAGAAGTGCTTAGCTTTGGGTTCAATCTTGCGGTGTCCTTACCCAGTGACAGAAAGGGTTGCAAGGCACATATTGTATTGTTGCCATCGAGGATAAAAAGATGGGGTTTATATCATATTGCTTGAGTTCATCCCTCTACTCATGTCATCTTGCTTAATGCGTGTGACGCCCCCGATTCAATCGTACACTAATCATACACGGAAATGTGTACGATCAAAATCAGGGACTCACGGGAAGATATCACAACACAACTCTAGACACAAATTAAAATAATACAGGCTTTATATTACAAGCCAGGGGCCTCAAGGGCTCGAATACATAAGCTTGAATACACAAGAGTGAGCGGAACCAACCACATCTGAGTACAGACATGAGTTAAACAAGTTTGCCTTAAGAAGGCTAGCACAAAAGCAACATCGATCGAAAAGGCAAGGCCTCCTGCCTGGGAGCCTCCTAACTACTCTTGGTCTCGGCATCCGTCACGTGGTAGTAGGCACCCTCGGGGTAGTAGTAGTAGTCGTCAAAGGTGTCATCTAGCTCCTGGACTCCGTCATCTGGTTGCATCGTCCGAGAAGAATGGAAAAGGGGGAAATAGGGAGCAAAGCAACTATGAGTAATCATCCAAAGTACTCGCAAGCAAGAATCTACACTACATATGCAACATTATCAAAGGAAGGCTGTATAAGTGGACTGGGCTGCAGAAATGTCAGAATAGAGAGAAGGCCTAGACCTATCGAAGACTAGCATGTTCTGGAAACCACCATCTTGCAGCAATAGGAGGGAGTAGAGTAGCATAAAGTAAGTAGTAGTAGTGTTATCAACCTCGGCCAGAGATCCTTTCTCGACTCCCTGCGAGAAAGCAATCCCAAAGCCATACTATCCAGTTCTCATCACAATCAATTCTCATCACAAGTATCCAGTTCTAGCTGTATCGATCGGGATACAACTCCAAGTGTCTGTTACCATAGGACAGGCTATCGATAGATGTTTTCTTCCCTGTAGGGGTGCACCAACTTACCCACCACGCTTGATTAACTCCGGCCAGACACACTTTCCTGGATCATGCCCGGCCTCGGCCAAACAATACGCCGCAGCCCGACCTAGACTTAACAGAGAGGTCAGCACGCCGAACTAAACCTATGCCCCCAGGGGCCATGGGCCATCTCCCCGGGAACTCCTGCACGTTGCGTACGCGGCTGGTGAGCAGACCTAGCTACCTCCTTTAAAAAGGCAGGTGCTTACCAGTCCAACCCGGTGCGCGCCGCTCAGTCGCTGACGTCTATTAAGCTTCAGCTGATGTATACGATGCAGAACGCGAATACTATGCCCACATGATGGTTAGTGCTATCAGGCCAGAGGCCCCTCGGATCAAATATCCAAATCGTAGTGAATTAGGAACGCGCGGTAACAAGCAGAGACTCACGAAAGATGTGACCCCGTTGCCCCGTCTCGAGGACTTGCGGCAAGGGCTAAGAATGCCCGGCCACGCCTCGTAATTATCTCTCGGGCACCTTCCAGGTCAACCCGACTCCACATCACTCGCAATAATGCTCGCGCGGGTACCCCTCAGGGTCGACCCATCTTTAGTAACATGGTTCAGTGTAAAGTTATAGTAATCATAGTAACTGTGTCTAAACATCAAGGGGAAAATCCGAGGAATCACCCCCAGTGAATTCCACTCGATGTAATCATCAAGGTGAGCGTAAGAGGAATCACCCCCGAGGTTCACACTTGAGGGGTTGCACGACAGAGTCATATCGGAAGTGGTTAAGGCGGAATCACCCTCGATGACCACGACCGAATAGCTACACTACAGGGTTAACATCAGAAGTGTTGTAGAGGTCTCACCCTCGATACTCGATAGTAACCCAGCAGTGTCGGGCAACTAAGGGGAAAGTGATGTGCGGTGTCGGGGCCTGGTCTTCGATCCCGTTGATCGGGTCTTCAATGATGAAGCAGGGGCAACAAGGACAAGGTGGGGGTCACTGATGGATCACTAACTAACCTATACTAAGCAGTTTAGGATAAGCAGGTAAGGTAACAATAAGCAGATTACGAAAGCAGGCTATGCATCAGAATAGGAGCAAACAATAACAATAGCAAAATCCAATGCAAGCATGAGAGAATGGAATGGGCGATATCGGGATGATCAAAGGGGGGGCTTGCCTGGTTTCTCTGGCAAGGAGGGGTCGTCGTCAACGTAGTTGATCACAGGGGCAGCATCGGTCTTGGGGTCTACCGGAGAGAAGAGGGAGAAGAAATAGTAAATAAAAAGCAAACATAGCATCACAAAGCATAACGTGGCAATATGTTGTGCCAGGTGTGACCTAACGTATGGCTACACGATATAGGTGAAGGGGGAATTCAACCAGGAATTAAAAGGGATAGTTAGTGGGGTTGGACCCCATACGTTAGTGAAATAACCACATGGGGGTTTAATTTCTAAAAGGGGATTAGCCCCTAATCTAGATAGAGAGATGGCTGGCCCGTACGTGAAGTGGCCTTGGGCCATGCCTGGGACGGACACACGCTCGACTTGGCCATGGCCGAGCGCGGTCAGAGGAGGTGCAGGGCGAGGACGAGGGTGGTGCACCGGCTGGCCGAGGTGGAAGCAGGCTAGGCACAAGGCCAGGGTGCACACGGAGCGTCCAGGGCGCCGGCGCGGTTGTACGCAGATAGCAGCAGGCAGCGGCGGTCGTAGGGAACAACGAGCAGCAGCAGCGCCAACAACAGAAGCAACGCACGAGCAGCACATCAGCGGCATGGGTAGCAACACCAGCAGTAGGAGCGGCAGCTAGCGACTAGCAACAACAGAGGGCAGGCATGCAGGCGCGCGTGCACGCGCATGCCACGGCCAGGGCGAAGGTGGGCCCAGGAAGGAGCGGACAGGGGCACACGGGATTCGGACCGGGCATGGCGAGCCGCGAGCGCGAGCTCGGTCGCAGGGGATCCGTCGTCCTACGTCAAGAGTAAAACATGAGGGGGAGTGGGAAAACCGAGGAGAGCTCACTACGGGGAGGTCGTGGACGAGCTCGAGGGGGTTGGGACACACGAGGACGGCCAAAGGCAAGCGGGTCGATGATGTGGACGACGACGACTGTGGTTGGGGAAGAAGGCCGATGGCGACGGCTCCAGTTGCTCCGGCTCGACCTGGCGCTTGCAAACGGTGCAGAAGAGGACGGCGATGCTCCTCGACTTCCTCCTGAGCACCTGGGAGGCTAGTGACCGTGAGCTCGACGACGGCACGACGATTGCGGTCGGGCGACAGAGGAGGGAAGAGAGCGAGCGAGGAGGATGGGGAATGGGGATTAGGGTTCGTCTCGGCGCTCGGGTGGATCTTATCCATCTCCAAGACGAGCGGATGGCTGACACGGCGCCACCAGAGGCATGGATGGGTGCCAAGCCCTGGTCTCTGCCTCTCCCCTGCGAGCTAGGAGAAAAGGCCGGCCAGGTGGGCTGGGCCTGGTACAGTTTAAGTACTGGGCTAAAGTGAACAGGAGGTTTCTTTCCAATTTTCTCATTTCCTGTGTTCCTCTTTTATTTAATAACAGAGATAGAAAATGATTATTTAGGGTAACCAAAAGAGCCTAGAAAAATGTGGGACTTTATCCTATTAAATAGTTTGCATTTTTTAGGCAGTGCCACAAAAATTTTGGAGGCCCGAGGAATCCATTTGCATTTTTCACAAATAAAATAGCACTTTAAAATGCTGAAATTGCATTGTAATAATTGCTACAGTCCATCTTAGCTCTTAGGTGATGTTGTTTTCCTTAACAATTAAATGTTATGGAATTTTAGCTAAATGATGAACTATTTTGTAGCAATTTTGGTGCAACTCCATATTTCACTTGCAAATTGAATTTCATTTCAAAGTGGAGATTCAAATGATATTTGAATCGAAGTTGATCAAGCACTGTTTAGCAAAACGACCAGCTTTAATCACAGTGGGTTACTGTAGCATGACACTGTGGGTGTTACAAATCTCCTCTACTACGAGAAATCTCGTCCTGAGATTTAAGGGGTGGAGTAAGGGGGGAAGACTCGGGAAGGACGGAACTCGACACAAAATAGGTGCCTGGGGGCTATCTCAGTTTCATGGCATAGAGGCACCTCTCGAGTCGAGATTCAAGAAAGACGTCAAGAGCAAGGTAAGGAGGTGCAATAAGAAGCTTCAGCCGGGTAGGAAATCGGTTATTGCCTGAAACAGAGGGTGAAAGGGGTTCAGAGCAATGAGAGTAGGTATTGCGCCTGATACCAGAATTGGTGATCTCTCGGAAGGTGGCTCGTGAATTACTTACGAAGCCTAGCGCGAGGAACAATTTTGGAAAACAAGGATGTACAAGAGAGTCAGGTTTCGATCCTGTGACGAACTGTGGGTTATGGGCCCACCATGTGGGTCAGAAGCAGGAAGACGCTAACATTTTGCATGGCCATAATAGTAAGGCAGGTCAGATGATAGTCAGTCAACTATGTTGGCAAAAACGTTGGTTCCAAGGGCGAGGAACGAAGAGAACCATTTTCCTGCTCGTTGAACGAGGCGGACCAATCGACAAGGTTCGCATCCATCGGTGGTTACCGGAATGTCATCAACAATAGTAACAGGGTCTCACTGACAAGGTTGTACATCGGGGTGTTTTATAAGCAGGGAATGCTCAGACAAGTTTGATTAGTAGAAAGGTTAAACAAAACAATCGAAAAGGAAAGTGTGATTATCAGATTAAACAGACGAATGGCAAGGAAAATGTGTTTATACCTGGGTATAAGAGTATATCTTTCCCGAGGAAAGGCATAGCATGATATAAATGATAAGGCTCCAAGTATGAAACCAGTTAGACAAAGGGGCAAGGAATTTATGAGGTTTACCCATTCAACGGTGTTTGGATAATAGATCAAGAAACATTCGATAATGTGCTTCCAATGTTCTTGTTGATATTTGGAATACCTCAGTCATGCTTCGAGGTAGCATTAACATGGTGTTACAAGTAGGGGTTGGAGTTAAAGAACACAAGAAATACTCAAGGAACAATTGCAGGAATAGCAAGGAGTCCAAGGTATAACCAAGACATGATCAAACATGTGTTGGAAAGAAGACAAGGGGGGTGGTCGATGATAACTCAAATCATCGAAGGTCAAGGATGGTATTTCTCATCACGAATTCGATTGATATGCTGGAAGAGCTCAGAATGTTGATGAGCACGACACAATTGTCGAGAGATTTCAGGAAGATATAATCGATCGGCGATGACATCAAGTCAAAGGAATGATGAAGCGAAAAGTTATTGGAAGCACGGGTACGACACAAACTCGAAAGCAAGCTTGCTGTTGAAGGCGAAATGGTATGATGAGGAAGATTGACATAAGCTTAGCTCATCGTCGAAAATTTTGTTCCGGGAAGAAGGACCAGGTAGCACAGTTAAAATTTAGCACGATATTGACATAGCCGGCCAGGCTAGGAATGACTTGAAGGATTATTAAACTCGTAAGCAACGAAAATTACTTAGAGTTATTGAATTAGAGTGCGGAATCGATTCACTTATAGGTGTTCTCGAGTGACTAATAACTCGGAACCCAGGGCAATCTGAAATCGCTGAGGAGCAATACCAGATGAAGACTCATAGGAAGCAACACAATTGTTTGATATTCTCGAGATACCAGAGGGTAATACTCGAAGGTAGAGTAGAATAGATGCTTGACAGGTGAAATGATCTGCAGAAGACAAGTACTTTAACTTGTTCGAGAAATGGGATCAAAGAAGAACAATATGGCCAGAACCATGATTGCAAAAGAACAAATCCCAGAGACCGGATGATATTATATCAAGGAAGTTATTATTACAAGAAGCTTACATGATAGGATCTACATCGTTTCCATGGGCATGAACATAAAGTTCAAGGTCGACTCCCACTTCTCCAATGCACAACCTTCCATTCACTTCTCACTTTCGATAAAGTTGTAGTGTTGAAATTTTATCTGGCTAAACACCAAAAAAGTAAGACTCGTTAAAACTCTCAGGTTCAAATGGATTATGGGAGGCATAGTATCAACCCATAGGGGCATCTTAGGAACCTATTCCACAAACTTCAGAAGTAAACAACACCAGCTCGAAAGCAGAGCATGGTTGACAAAAGGAGAGGATACAATTACCAAAGGCATTATGTATCTGAGAAAGAACTTCACGAGGTCCTTGAATATGAAGGACACTGTCGGATGATAATCCAATAATGGATCCGACGATCCACAACGGAGCTGATGTGAGTATCGATATTCAATCAGAAGAAGAAATAATGCAGAGGCATCGGATTTTGGAAATATCTGATAATTCCAAAGCTTAAATGCAAAGGAATTATGATTTCCAATTCGGGGATCAGAAGCAGATGCTTTAATCAAAAGATAAGCAAGTTGAAAATACATAGACCTACAATCATTCATTGTTTGATTTGCCGAGAACCAGCTCATGCCCGGAGTGGAGTCTGAGCCAGAAGGATAAATAATTACCAGGGAATAACTAATGAATGTGTGCATTCACGCACATGTCGAATCAATAGGATAAGAATGACAATCTCACAGGAGTTTAAAGAATATTGTTAGAAATATGGAATTAACCATAATGCAAGACGATAAGGAAAAATAGGAGCAATAGGCTACTGAGGATTATTGGAAGATCAAATAGTATTCAAAGAATTTTGTGAGACATATGAACAACTGGGGATGAACGAGTCCCTGATAAGTGTGACAAATTATTCGTAGGGTTATTCAGGTGGAAAAGAGCTGCAAGGCAGTTGGAAAAAGATTCTTGAAAGTCGGAGAATACTTTCGGGTATCTTGTAATATCAAGAACAACTAGGGATGGAAGTATGAACGGCGAGCTATGCAGTTATCTATAAGGATTCAACGGTGTTAAGGGATTGCAAAAGAAATGGACACATGTTTTCGGGAGTAGATCGAAGATTATCTTCGAAGTCTTCTCGTGAAGCAGGCAACCATCCGGAATGAAGGGGCTCTGCGGGGAAAGTCGTTACGAGAACCTAATGTAGTTAGTAAATTCATTTAACCCGAATAGAAGAGAGAACAGAGTCCCAGAGTATAGGTGAGGAGTAAAAGATCCTAATACCACCCAATGGCGACGTGGGCCCGTAAGACACACAGCCAATGTTAGTAAAAAAAATCAGTGACTAGACTCAACTTCGGCCAAGGAGTTGGAAAGGGGGCTTGATACGTCTCCGTCGTATCTACTTTTCCAAACACTTTTGCCCTTGTTTTGGACTCTAACTTGTATGATTTGAATGGAACTAACCCGGACTGACGCTGTTTTCAGCAGAATTGCCATGGTGTAATTGCCATGGTGTTGTTTTATGTGCAGAAAACAAAAGTCCTCGGAATGACCTGAAACTCCACGGAATATCTTAGAATAAATAATAAAAAAATCCTCGCCAAAGATGAAGGCCAGGGGGCCCACACCCTGTTCACGAGGGTGGGGGGCGCACCCCTCCCCCTAGGCGCGCCCCCCTACCTCGTGGGCCCCCTGGTGGCCCTCCGACGCCAACTCCAACTCCATATATTGGCTTTCGGGGAGAAAAAAATCAGAGAGGAAGTTTCATCGCGTTTTACGATACAGAGCCGCCGCCAAGCCCTAATCTCTCTCGGGAGGGCTGATCTGGAGTCCATTCGGGGCTCCGGAGAGGGGGATTCGTCGCCGTCGTCATCATCAACCATCCTCCATCACCAATTTCATGATGCTCACCGCCGTGCGTGAGTAATTGCATCGTAGGCTTGCTGGACGGTGATGGGTTGGATGAGATTTATCATGTAATCGAGTTAGTTTTGTTAGAGTTTGATCCCTAGTATCCATTATGTTCTGAGATTGATGTTGCTATGACTTTGCTATGCTTAATGCTTGTCACTAGGGCCCGTGTGCCATGATTTCAGATCTGAACCTATTATGTTTTCATGAATATATGTGTTCTTGATCCTATCTTGCAAGTCTATAGTCACCTACTATGTGTTATGATCCGGCAACCCCGAAGTGAAAATAATCGGGACCACTCCCGGTGATGATCGTAGTTTGAGGAGTTCATGTATTCACTATGTGCTAATGCTTTGTTCCGGTTCTCTATTAAAAGGAGGCCTTAATATCCCTCAGTTTCCATTAGGACCCCGCTGCCACGGGAGGGTAGGACAAAAGATGTCATGCAAGTTCTTTTCCATAAGCACGTATGACTATATACGGAATACATGCCTACATTACATTGATGAACTGGAGCTAGTTCTGTGTCACCCTATGTTATGACTGTTACATGACGAACCACATCCGGCATAATTATCCATCACTAATCCGGTGCCTACGAGTTTTCCATATACTTGTTCTCGCTTATTTACTTTTCCATTGCTACTGTTACAATCACTACAAAAATACCAAAATCATTATTTTTGCTATCTTTACTTTGTTACCGTTACCACCACTATCATATTACTTTTCTACTAAACACTTTGCTGCAGATACTAAGTTTCCAGGTGTGGTTGAATTGACAACTCAGCTGCTAATACTTGAGAATATTCTTTGGCTCCCCTTGTGTAGAATCATTAAATTTGGGTTGAATACTCTACCCTCGAAAACTGTTGCGATCCCCTATACTTGTGGGTTATCAGGGCTACCTACAGGCAGTCGGCTCTGATACCAACTTGTGACGCCCCAGATTCAATCGTACACTAATCATACACGCAAATGTGTACGATCAAAATCAGGGACTCACGGGAAGATATCACAACACAACTCTAGACACAAATTAAAATAATACAAGCTTTATATTACAAGCTAGGGGCCTCGAGGGCTCGAATACATAAGGTTGAATACACAAGAGTCAGCGGAAGCAACCACATCTGAGTACAGACATGAGTTAAACAAGTTTTCCTTAAGAAGGCTAGCACAAAAGCAACATCGGTCGAAAAGGCAAGGCCTCCTGCCTGGGAGCCTCCTAACTACTCTTGGTCTCGGCATCCGTCATGTGGTAGTAGGCACCCTCGGGGTAGTAGTAGTCGTCAAAGGTGTCATCTAGCTCCTGGACTCCGTCTTCTGGTTGCATCATCCGAGAAGAATGGAAAAGGGGGAAAAGAGGGAGCAAAGCAACATTGAGTACTCATCCAAAGTACTCGCAAGCAAGGATCTACACTACATATGCAACATTATGAAAGGAAGGCTATATAAGTGGATTGGGCTGCAGAAATGCCAGAATAGAGAGAAGGCCTAGACCTATTGAAGACTAGCATCTTCTAGAAACCACCATCTTGCAGCAACAGGAGGGAGTAGAGTAGCATAAAGTAAGTAGTAGTAGTGTTATCAACCTCGGCCAGAGATCCTTTCTCGACTCCCTGCGAGAAAGCAATCCGAGAGCCATACTATCCAGTTCTCATCACAATCCAATTCTCATCACAAGTATGCAGTTCTAGTTGTATCGATCAGGATACAACTCCAAGTGTCCGTTACTGTAGGACATGCTACCGATAGATATTTTCTTCCCTGCAGGGGTGCACCAACTTACCCACCACGCTTGATTAACTCCGGCCGAACACACTTTCCTGGGTCATGCCCAGCCTCGGCCAAACAATACGCCGCAACCCGACCTAGACTTAACAAAGAGGTCAGCACGCCGGACTAAACCTATGCCCCCAGGGGTCATGGGCCATCTCCCCGGGAACTCCTGCACGTTGCCTACGCGGCCGGTGAGCAGACCTAGCTACCTCCTTTAAAAAGGCAGGTGCTTAGCAGTCCAACCCGGCGCGCGCCGCTCAGTCGCTAACGTCTATTAAGTTCCGGCTGATGTATACGATGCAGAACGCCCATACTATGCCCACGTGATGGTTAGTGCTATCAGGCCAAAGGCCCCTCGGATCAAATATCCAAATCGTAGTGGATTAGGAACGCGCGGTAACGAGCAGAGACTCACGAAAGATGTGACCCCGTTGCCCCGTCTCGAGGACTTGCGGCAAGGGCTAAGAATGCCCGGCCACACCTCGTAATTATCTCTCGGGCACCTTCCAGGTCAACCCAACTCCACATTACTCGCAATTATGCTCGCGCGGGTACCCCTCAGGGTCGACCCGTCTTTAGTAACATGGTTCAGTGTATAGTCATAGTAATCATAGTAACTGTGTGTCTAAACATCAAGGGGAAATCCGAGGAATCACCCCCAGTAAATTCCACTCGATGTAATCATCAAGGTGAACATAAGAGGAATCACCCCCGAGGTTCACACTTGAGGGGTTGCACGACAGAGTCGTATCGGAAGTGGTTAAGGCGGAATCACCCTCAATGACCATGACGAATAGCTACACTACAGGGTTAACATCAAAAGTGTTGTAGAGGTCTCACCCTCGGCACTCGATAGTAACCCAGCAGTGTCGAGCAACTAAGGGGAAAGTGATGTGCGGTGTCGGGGTCTGGTCTTCGATCTCGTTGATCGGGTCTTCAATGATGAAGCAAGGGCAACAAGGACAAGGTGGGGGTCACTGATGGATCACTAACCAACCTATACTAAGCAGTTTAGGATAAGCAGGTAAGGTAACAATAAGCAGGTTACAAAAGCAGGCTATGCATCATAATAGGAGCAAACAATAACAATAGCAAAATCTATTGCAAGCATGAGAGAATGGAATGGGCGATATCGGGATGATCAAAGGGGGGGCTTGCCTGGTTGCTCTGGCAAGGAGGGGTCGTCGTCAACGTAGTCGATCACAGGGGCAGCATCGGTCTTGGGGTCTACCGGAGAGAAGCGGGAGAAGAAACAGTAAATAAAAAGCAAACATAGCATCACAAAAGCATAACGTGGCAATATGTTGTGCCAGGTGTGACCTAACGTATGGCTACACGATATAGGTGAAGGGGGAATTCAACCGGGAATGTTTTCCCGGTTCCGGACCTGTGTCAGACAGATGACCGGAGGGGGAAAGTTCCATGTTCGCTATGCTAGGGAGGTGTGGTTGACAAACGGACCGCATATTCGGATTCGTTTCGTCGTTCTGAGCAACTTTCACGTACAAAGTATTTCCATCCGAGTTACGGATTATTTTATATTAATTTTGAAAGTTTAATACATTTTCTAAAATTCTGGATTTAACACTAATTCAAAAAATTAAATGGACTAACAGCTAGGTGCACCCGAAAATATACCCAGTAGTGTGTGTTAGAGGCTGACAGTGGGGCCACGATCAAAGTCAACAGCCCAGGCAGCATTGACGGGTCAAAGTGAACAGTTCAGGTGGGTCCCGCCTGTCATTGACTTGTGATTTTTCAGATAATTAAATAGTAACAGTTAACAGGGGGCCACGTGTCATACTCTGTAGTTGTTGACTAGTGGGTTAAATTAAAAGGGATAGTTAGTGGGGGTTGGACCCCATACGTTAGTGAAACAACCACATGGGGGTTTAATTTCTAAAAGGGGATTAGCCCCTAATCTAGATAGAGAGATGGCCGGCCCGTACGTGAAGTGGCCTTGGGCCATGCCTGGGACGGACACACGCTCGACTTGGCCATGGCCGAGCGCGGTCAGAGGAGGTGCAGGGCGAGGACGAGGGTGGTGCACCGGCTGGCCGAGGTGGAAGCAGGCTAGGCACAAGGTCAGGGCGCACACGGAGCGGCCAGGGCGCCGGCGCGGTTGTACGCAGATAGCAGCAGGCAGCGGCGGTCGTAGGGAACAACGAGCAGCAGCGGCACCAACAACACAAGCAACGCACGAGCAGCACATCAGCGGCATGGGCAGCAACACCAGCAGTAGGAGCGGCAGCTAGCGACTAGCAACAGCAGAGGGCAGGCACGCAGGCGCGCGTGCACGCGCACGCCGCGGCCAGGGCGAAGGCGGGCCCAGGAAGGAGCGGACAGGGGCACCCGGGATTCGGACCGGGCATGGCGAGCCGCGAGCGCGAGCTCGGTCGCAGGGGATCCGTCGTCCTACGTCGAGAGGAAAACATGAGGGGGAGCGGGAAAACCGAGGAGAGCTCACTACGGGGAGGTCGTGGACGAGCTCGAGGGGGTTGGGGACGCACGAGGACGGCCAAAGGCGAGCGGGTCGACGATGTGGACGACGACGACCATGGTTGGGGAAGAAGGCCTATGGCGACGGCTCCAGTTGCTTCGGCTCGACTTGGCGCTTGCGGACGGTGCAGAAGAGGACGGCGGTGCTCCTCGACTTCCTCCTGAGCACCGGGGAGGCTAGTGGCCGCGAGCACGATGACGGCACGACGATTGCGGTCGGGCAACAGAGGAGGGAAGAGAGTGAGCGAGGAGAATGGGGAATGGGGATTAGGGTTCGTCTCAGCACTCGGGTGGATCTTATCCATCTCCAAGACGAGCGGATGGCCAACACGGCGCCACCAGAGGCATGGATGGGCGCCACGCCCTGGTCTCTGCCTCTCCCTTGCGAGCTAGGAGAAAAGGCCGGCCAGGTGGGCTGGGCCTGGTACAGTGTAAGTACTGGGCTAAAGTGAACAGAAGGTTTCTTTCCAATTTTCTCATTTCCTGTTTTCCTCTTTTATTTAATAACAGAGATAGAAAATGATTATTTAGGGTAACAAAAAGAGCCGAGAAAAATGTGGCACTTTACCCTATTAAATAGTTTGCATTTTTTAGGCAGTGCCACAAAAAGTTTGGAGGCCAGAGGAATCCATTTGCATTTTTCACAAATAAAATAGCACTTTAAAATGCTGAAATTGCATTGTAATAATTGCTATAGTCCACCTTAGCTCTTAGGTGATGTTGTTTTCCTTAACAATTAAGTGTTATGGAATTTTGGCTAAATGATGAACTATTTTGTAGCAACTTTGGTGCAACTCCATATTTCACTTGCAAATTGAATTTCATTTCAAAGTGGAGATTCAAATGATATTTGAATCGAAGTTGATCAAGCATTGTTTAGCAAAACGACCAGCTTTAATCACAGTGGGTTACTGTAGCATGACACTGTGGGTCTTACAATGCGTTACTCTGTTCTTATGAAGTTAATACTCTAGATGCAGGCAGGAGTCGGTCGATGTGTGGAGTAATAGTAGTAGATGCAGACAGGAGGCGGTCTACTTGTTGCGGACGTGATGCCAATATACATGATCATGCCTAGATAATCTCATAATTATTCGCTATTCTATCAATTACTCGACAGTGATTTGTTCACCCACCGTAATACTTATGCTATCTTGAGAGAAGCCTCTAGTGAAACCTATGGCCCTCGGGTCTATCTCTTATCATATTTGTTTTCAATCTACTATTATTTGCATCTTTACTTTTTGCATCTATATTATAAAATACAAAAAATATATTTTATCATACTATCTCTATTAGATCTCACTTTCTCAAGTGGCCGTGAAGGGATTGAAAACCCTTTATTGCGTTGGTTGCGAGTTCTTTGTTTGTTTATGTAGGTTTGTGGGACTTTTGAGGAGCCTCCTACTAGATTGATACCTTGGTTCTCAAAAACTGAGGGAAATACTTACGCTACTATTGCTGCATCACCCTTTCCTCTTCAAGGAAAACCAACGCAAGCTCAAGACGTGGCATCTGGCCAAACATACATGTTGCTATGTGTGGATCTTTGTATCCGCTAGATCAAACCGGTCGTTCATCCATGGGGAATCACCGCCATCATAATCGTAGCATCTTTTTCTCCACGGATCTCCATGTCCGCTGGATCGTGTCAGTCGCCCAGGCGGTGCAGCTAATCATGCATGGAAGGAGCGGCTACAACAAGATCGTGTGTGGATGATCTTGTGAGCTAAATCCAAGAAGATTTCATGGCGGTGCAGTCATGTAGGGAAGGAGAGGAGGTTGCTCGACCAAAAGGTTCAGGACATTCGTAGGAAGATGTGGTGGCGGCGTGAGGATGGAGCCTCAATTGGTCAATAGGAAAGTTATATGGGAAAGCTTTTTTAGGATACAGAAAGTTACGGAGAATTGATGAGAAGATTTATGGAAACCTTTTTATACGGGGAATAGATCAATAGAAAAGGCCCAGGGAAAATTAGTACATGGCATTGGTGGGTAATTCTGTCAACTCTAATCTACCGGTTGTGGTTATTTGGTCTGATAAATTAAAGGTCGGATGTTTCTAATTATTGTGTGATTTTCTAGACTATTTCTCTTTTTTCTGGTTATCCTGTTAACCCCGTTAATTACTTTTTATATATAATAGATGCTATTTGGGTGAAATAATGATACCATACCAACTTTTAACCTTTTCAGAGTTCATTTGTAGTGCTTTTCAATTTCAGGGTCATTTAGCTCAAAAAAGTGAAATGCCTTTGTAACAGATGAGTTTTCGTCCGAAACCCTGATACTTCGAAAGAGATTGTGCATTTTGTCCACGAAGTGCATCCAATTTTTGCCGTAACCCTCTCAACTTTTTAGCACATGCTATATGGGTGCATTGATGATACCGTGCCAACTTTCAACCTTTTCATAGTTCATTTGTAGTGCTTTTCAATTTCAAGGTCGTGTAGTTCAAATCAGTAAATGCATGAAAAATAACAAATGAAGTTAGAAGGGGTTGAAAATTGATGACGTGGCTTTGAATGGTGTATATTGAACACACAAAAAGTCTGGAGTTAAAATAAGTTTAAAAAATGAAATGCCTTTGTAATAGATGAGTTTTCGTCCGAAACCCTGATACTTCGAAAGAGATTGTTCATTTTGTAGACGAAGTGCATCCAGCTTTTGCCGTAACCCTCTCAACTTTTTAGCACATGCTATGTGGGTGAATGATGATACCATGCCAACCTTCAACCTTTTCATAGTTCATTTGTAGATATTTTCAATTTCAGGGTCATTTAGCTCAAAAATTCAGTAAATGCATGAAAAATAGCAAATGAACTCAAAAAGGGTTGAAAATTGATGACATGGCTTTGAATGGTGCATACTGAATGCACAAAAAGTCTGGAGTTGAAATAAGTTTAAAACTGAAATGCCTTTGTAATAGATGAGTTTTCGTCCGAAACCCTGATACTTCGAAAGAGATTGTCCATTTTGTACAGAAGTGCATCCAGTTTTTTCCGTAACCCTCTCAACTTTTGAGCACATGCTATGTGGGTGAAATGATGATACCATGCCAACCTTCAACCTTTCCATAGATCATTTGTAGTGCTTTTCAATTTCAGGATCATTTAGCTCAAAAAAATCAGTAAATGCATGAAAAATAGCAAATGAAGTCACAAAGGGTTGAAATTGATGATGTGGCTATGAATGGTGCATACTGAACGCACAAAAAGTCTAGAGTTAAAATAAGTTTAAATAATGAAATGCCTTTGTAACAGATGAGTTTTCGTTTGAAACACTGATATTTCGAAAGAGATTGTACATTTTGTACATGAAGTACATCCAGTTTTTTCCGTAACCCTCTCAACTTTTTAGCACATGCTATGTGGGTGAAATGATGATAGCATGCCAACTTTCAACCTTTTTCAGAGTTCGTTTGTAGTGCTTTTCAATTTCAGGGTCATTTAGCTCAAAAAAATCAGTAAATGCATGAAAAATAGCAAATGAACTAAAAAGGTGTTGAAAATTGATTACGTGGCTTTGAATGGTGCGTATTGAACGCACAAAAAGTCTGGAGTTGAAATAAGTTTAAGAAAATGAAATGTCTTTGTAACAGATGAGTTTTCGTCCGAAACCACAATACTTCGAAAGAGATTGTCCATTTTGTACACAAAGTGCATCCAGTTTTTGCCGTAACCCTCTAAAATGTTTAGCACATGCTATTTGGGTGAAATAATGATACCATACCAACTTTTAACCTTTTCAGAGTTCATTTGTAGTGCTTTTCAAATTTCAGGGTCATTTAGCTCAAAAACATCAGTAAATGCGTGAAAAATAGCAAATGTTGTCAGAAAGGGTTCAAAATTGGTGACGTGGCTTTGAATGGTGCATACTGAACACACAAAAAGTTTAAAGTTGAAATAAGTTTTAAAAAATGAAATGCCTTTGTAACAGATGAGTTTTCGTCTGAAAGCCTGATACTTCGAAAGAGATTGTGCATTTTGTCCACAAAGTGCATCCAATTTTTGCCGTAACCCTCTCAACTTTTTAGCACATGCTATATGGGTGCATTGATGATACCATGCCAACTTTCAACCTTTTCATAGTTCATTTGTAGTGCTTTTCAATTTCAAGGTCGTGTAGTTCAAATCAGTAAATGCATGAAAAATAACAAATGAAGTTAGAAGAGGCTGAAAATTGATGACGTGGCTTTGAATGGTGTATATTGAACACACAAAAAGTCTAGAGTTGAAATAAGTTTAAAAAATTAAATGCCTTTGTAATAGATGAGTTTTCGTCCGAAACCCTGATACCTCGAAAGAGATTGTCCATTTTGTAGACGAAGTGCATCCAGTTTTTGTTGTAACCCTCTCAAATTTTTAGCACATGCTATTTGGGTGAAATGATGATACCATGCCAACCTTCAACCTTTTCATAGTTCATTTCTAGTGCTTTTAAATTTCAGGGTCATTTAGCTCAAAAAATCAGTAAATGCATGAAAAATAACAAATGAAGTTAGAAAGGGTTGAAAATTGATGACATGGCTTTGAATGGTGTATATTGAACGCAAATAAAGTCTGGAGTTGAAACAAGTTTAGAAAATGAAATGCCTTTGTAATAGATGAGCTCTCGTCCGAAACCCTGATACTTTGAAAGAGATTGTCCATTTTGTACACGAAGAGCATCCAGTCTTTGCCGTAACCGTCTCAACTTTTTAGCACATGCTATTTGGGTGAAATGATGATACCATGCCAACTTTCAACCTTTTTCAGATTTCATTTATAGTGCTTTTCAATTTCAGGGTCATTTAGCTCAAAAAATCAGTAAATGCATGAAAAATAGCAAATGAAGTCAGAAAGGGTTCAAAATTGATAACATGGCTTTGAACGGTGCATACTGCAAGGACAAAAAGTCTGGAGTTGAAATAAGTATAAAAAAAGGATATGCCTTTTTAATAGACGAGTTTTCATCCGAAACCTTGATATTTCAAAAGAGATTGTCCATTTTGTACACGAAGTGCATCCAGTTTTTGCCGTAACCCTCTCAACTTTTTAGCACATGCTATGTGGGTGAAATAATGATACCATGCCAACTTTCAACCTTTTCATAGTTCATTTGTAGTGCTTTTCAATTTCAGGATCATTTAGCTCAAAAAAATCAGTAAGTGCATGAAAAATAGCAAATGAAGTCAGAAAGGGATGAAAATGGATGATGTGGCTTTGAATAGTGCATATTGAATGCACTAAAAGTCTGGAGTTGAAATAAGTTTTAAAAAATGAAATGCCTTTGTAACAGATGAGTTATCGTTCGAAACACTCATACTTCGAATGAGGTTGTCCGTTTTGTACATGAAGTGCATCCAGTTTTTGCCGCAAGTCTCTCATATTTTTAGCACATGCTATGTGGGTGAAATGATGATACCATGCCAACTTTCATCATTTTCATAGTTCATTTGTAGTGCTTGTCAATTTCAGGGTCATTTAGCTCAAAAAATCAGTAAATGCATGAAAAATAGCAAATGAAGTCAAAAAGGGTTGAAAATTGATGGCGTGGTTTTGAATGGTGCATACTGAACGCACAAAAAGTCTGGAGTTGAAATAAGTTAAAAATGAATTGCCTTTGTAATAGATGAATTTGCAGGTCTGAGGTCCTAGATACTGAAATGCGTTGTTGTTATCCCGTCTTTCAGAGTGGACGCTTGGTCTGAGGTCCTAGACACGATAATGGCCCCTTTACGGTTTTTGCAGGAGTCACGCGACGGTGAGTGTAGGAAATTTGTACCCGGAGCAGTAGAAATTCCACCACTACCCCTGCATTCCACCATTCGTTGCCTTAGACGAGCTTCTCTTTCAGCCATAAATCAGCCTTATGATCTCTGTAAATATCAATAAGAAGTGTTTGATTTTCCCGAAGAAAAACATCAGAACGTTTGTTCTAAAAACATGTCTCGGTGGTAGCTGCATTCCTAGTCTCTATTCTGTTTTTTTACAGACCAGCTAACAAAACTGTGCATCAGACAGAGGAACTAGCCGATCGATGAGTTCGCTCCGACTCCAACCAACCATATTGAAACCACACCATGGTGATCATTGTGCGTTGGCGGAAACGTCTTACCCATCCAGGGCGATGTGTTGCATGTTATATAGGCAGGGTGCGAGCCTGGCATACCGCGTACATAGTTTGTTGAGATACAACTTGTAAAGGAAGAAATACAAGAGATAAGAGATAAGAGATAAGCTAGGAAAGAAGTTACAGAATATATCATATGCGTGTGCTAGCTACCTCAATATCTCTATAACAGAATAATCTCTCAACCTTTGGTATGTCACGTATACCATGTGTTTAACACCCTCCCTTAATCACAACTTGGTCAAGTTGAGATTATGTTTGAAGTCCTCAAAACTCCTCACAGGCAATGCCTTTGTAAATCCATCTGTAACTTGATCTCTGGAGTGCACAAACCGAATATCAAGTTTCTTCTGAGCAACTCTTTCTCTGACAAAATGAAAATCAATTTCTATATGTTTTGTTCTAGCATGAAAAACTGGATTAGCAGAGAGATAGGTAGCACCAAGGTTGTCACACCATAAACATGGAGCTTGTGTGTTCTTCACACTAAGTTCTTTCAACATAGACTGAACCTATATAATCTCTACTGTAGCATTTGCCAATGCTTTGTACTCTGCCTCTGTACTTGATCTTGAGACAGTGGCTTGTTTTCATGCACACCATGATATCAAGTTAGGTCCAAAGAATACAGCAAACCCACCAGTTGACCTTCTGTCATCCAGGCATCCTGCCCAATCTGAATCAGAGAATGCACTAACAAGTGTTAAGGATGATTTGCTGAATTTTAGACCAGTGCTCAAGGTATATTTAACATATCTGACTATGCGTTTTGCAGCAGTTAGGTGAACAGTAGTAGGTGCATGAAGGAACTGGCAAACTTTGTTAACTGCAAAAGAAATATCAGGTCTAGTAAGAGTGAGATATTGTAATGCTCCCACCAAACTTCTATACCTTGTGCTGTCCTCTTGATTCAAGAGTGTCCCTTCTATAAGAGACAGTTTTTCTGAGCTGGATAGTGGAGTAGGAGATGGCTTACAATCTTTCAAACCAGCCTTTTTTACCAGATCGGTTGCATACTTTTCTTGAGAGAGGTGAAGTCCATTAGTGTTCCTCTTTACCTCAATCCCAAGAAAGAAGTGCAAGTCTCCAAGATCTTTCAAGGCAAAATCTGCACTCAAATCCTTCAAGAGCCCTGTGATTGCTTCATCAGATGAGCTTGTCACAATGATATCATCAACATAGATGAGGACAAATATGCATGTGTTGGACTTGTTGTAAATAAACAATGAAGTGTCAGACTTAGAAGGAACAAAACCAAGTGTCTGCATCTTGTGACAGAGACATGCATACCACGCCCTTGGAGCTTGCTTCAATCCATACAGAGCTTTATCAAGCTTGCACACATAAGATGGAGCACTTTTACTTATAAACCCAGGAGGTTGTTTCATGTACACTTCCTCTTCCAGAACACCATGGAGAAACGCATTCTGTACATATAGCTATCTAAGACTCCAACCCCTAGACACAGCAATACATAGGACAAGACGAATGGTAGCAGCTTTTACAACTGGACTAAACGTATCCTCATAGTCTATGCCATATCTTTGTTTAAAACCCTTTGCAACAAGTCTAGCCTTGTAACGATCAATGGTTCCATCAGATTTTCTTTTAATCCTGAATACCCACTTGCAGTCAATCAAGTTTTTACCTTGCTGTGGAGGAACCAAGTGCCATGTTTTGTTTTTCTTCAAAGCCATGTACTCTTCATCCATAGCTTTCTTCCATTGCTCACTTTCAAGTGCTTCTTCAACTGTGTTCGGTTCACCTGGTTCTCCTGTAGAGCAAATCAAGCCATATTTAACTATATGTTTGTAGTCTACAGGTTTTGTTACCCCTTTTTGTAGTCGTGTGCGCCTAGTTGATGACGCAGCCTCATTCATAGCCACAGAAGATCCAGCCGGAGTCGATCCCGAGGAGGATCTCTTGGGTGTAGCGGCGCGAGCTGTCCCGGAGGGATCTTCTGTGGCTTGTGGCTGCACTGCGTTGCCTGGGAAGGCCGCAGAGGATCCAGGCCTTTGAACCGGGCCATCATTGCGCAATGATGGCGAATCATCACCGGGAGCCGGGCCAGGGCCCGCGCCAGGGTCCGTGTTGATGGAGCCAACCGCAGCTCGCCGCTTGTAGCACAACGGCTGGCCACGATAGCGTGCGTCGCCCGGGCCATTCACGCGCCGCCAGTTGTCAGCAGGGGATAGGCGCGCTGCTGGGTCCGCGCCGCGTCCATCGAGGACCGACCGCGTGGCGCCTGTGGGGTCGGGCTCGGCGGCGCGAGAACCCGCAGCCGCGTCTGCTGCGCTGGATCCCGAGGAGGATCCCGCATCTGCTGCGTCAGCGGCAACAGATCCCGAGGCGGATCTGATTTCATGTCGTTGCACCGATCCCGAGGAGGATTTGTCTCTTGTTTCGGGACACATGAAATACAGAACGAGATTTGTTCCTTCTGCTTCGTTTTTTTTGCCAGTTTTTCTTGTGCTGTCCCTATTTCATCAACACACGGCTCATGCAATATGTCAGCAGGATTAGTCAATAGGTGATCATCAATATCGTTCCCCCCTTGGTCACGACCGGTGAGATGTGAGGGCAAAAGAAGAATTTCTTTGCGAAGAAGGGCATCGGCGTTAGGATGTAGATCAGAGAAGGGAAACTGCGTTTCATCGAATACAACATCCCTGGAGATGTAGACTCGTCCTGAGGAGACGTCGAGACACTTGACACCTTTGTGTTGGGTGCTGTAGCCAATGAACACACATTTGGTGGAACGAAACATGAGTTTACGTTTGTTGTAGGGACGAAGATTGGGCCAGCATGCGCACCCAAAAACACGAAGAGATTGATAGTTTGGTTTTTCATGAAGAAGTCTTTCTAGTGGTGTTTCATTGTTAATGACATGACTAGGAAGGATGTTTATGAGTTGGACAGCTGTGAGAAAGGCCTCATCCCAGAATTTGAGAGGCATGGACGCTCCTGCAAGAAGAGCTAGACCAACTTCAACTATGTGACGGTGTTTACGCTCAGCTAAACCGTTCTGTTGGTGCGCATGAGGGCATGATATGTGGTGTGATATGCCAAGAGTTTGGAAGAAGGAGTTTAACTTCTCATACTCCCCCCCCCCCAGTCTGATTGGACAGCAATGATTTTGCTGTCGAACTTGCGTTCAACAAGAGCTTGGAAGTTTTGAAAAACTTGGAACACTTCGGATCTATGCTTAAGGAGATAAATCCATGTGAATTTACTATAGTCATCAATAAAACTAACGTAATAAGAGTGTCTACCAACAGCGGTAGGGGCTGGACCCCATACATCAGAAAATATGAGTTGCAACGGTTTGGTAGAGACACTAGTAGATATGGGGTATGGAAATTGATGACTTTTTGCTCTTTGGCACGAATCATAAATAGTTTCATTATGTCGCTCAACCACAAACGGGAGCTTATTTTTCCTAAGCAAGTTTTCAACAAGAGAAAAAGAAGCATGTCCTAATCTATCATGCCACCGTGTTGATGAGAGCTTGGTAACACCATAGACTTGTTTATTGAATCTTCTACGCACCGGGATCAACGCATAAAGTCCTCGAACACATCTACCTCGATAGAGGATTTTCTTCGTTTCCTGATCCTTAATCAAAAAGAAATAAGGGTGAAACTCGAGGAAGACATGATTGTCTAAGGCAATTCGGTGAACAGAAAGAAGACTTTTGACGGCACTAGGAACATGCAAAATTTTCTTAAGATGAATATTGCGACTAGGGGTACTAAATATTGAATGACCAATGTGATTTATCCGCATACCTTCTCCACTAGCCGTGTGGATTTGATCCTTTCCACGATACCTTTCCTTCATGGTCACCTTCTCAAGTTCGTTGGTGATGTGGTTGATGGCGCCGCTATCGACATACCAGTTGGTGTCAATGCCGTAGGAGCCATCGGCCACCGCAGCAACCTTGTCATCGTCCTGAGAATCGTCCTCGTCCTCATCATAGCGGTACCAGCAGTCTTTTGCTGTGTGTCCCTGCTTACCACATATCTGGCAGCGAGGCACGTCCGGACGAGATCGACCGGAGCTACCGCCGCCGCCGCCGCGGCGGCGAGTCTTGTTGTTGAAGCGCCCACCGTTGTTGCTGCTGCCACTGGAGCGTCCCCTCCCACGAGAGGAGCCGCGGGAACGGCCACCGCCACGTCCGCGGGTTGCAGCGTTGGCGGACGATTTGAAGGAGGAGCTGCCCGCACCGTGGAACTGTGCCATGCGCTGGTCGAAGTTGCTGAGCATGGCGAAGATCTTGTCGAGGGAGGCGGGGGAGACGCGGGCGTCGAGAGCCGAGACCAGGGGCTGGTACTCCAGATCCAGCCCATGAAGGATATAGGAGATGAGCTCATCATCCTGGATCGGCTTGCCCGCCGCGGCCAGTTCGTCGGCGAGGCCACGCATGTGAGCAAAGTAGGTGGCGGCTGATTGGGTACCTTTCTGCGCGTTGATGAGGGAGGTCCGGATGTTGTTGACGCGGCTCAGCGACTGCGACGAGTACATGCCCGCCAGCGTCGTCCAGAGCGCGTTCGCCGTGGTGACCGTGGTCACCGTGACCAGCACTTCCTTGGAGAGGTTGCTGAGGAGGAAGCCGAGCACCTGCTGGTCCTCCCTGACCCAAAGAGGGTGGAGAGGGTTGGGCTCGAACGTATCCTTGCCGTCCTTGTCCTTGGCGGCGCGGAGCTTGGCCGGCTCCGGTAGTGTGCCGTCGATGTAGCCGAAGACACCGGCGCCACGCAGTTGGGGTGTGATCTGCGTGGGCCACAGCACATAATTCGTGCGGGAGAGCTTCTCGATGACCTGCCCATTGAGATTGGACTGGGCGGCACCGGAGGAGGAAGACATGGTTTCGGCACAGGTGGAGATGGAGGCTAGATGGGAAGTAGGAAGGCTCTGATTACCATGTGCGTTGGCGGAAACGTCTTACCCATCCAGGGCGACGTGTTGCATGTTATATAGGCAGGGTGTGAGCCTGGCATACCGCGTACATTGTTTGTTGAGATACAACTTGTAAAGGAAGAAATACAAGAGATAAGAGATAAGAGATAAGCTAGGAAAGAAGTTACAGAATATATCATATGCGTGCGCTAGCTACCTCAATATCTCTATAACAGAATAATCTCTCAACCTTTGGTATGTCACGTATACCATGTGTTTAACAATCATCATCTTGTGCTTGTTGTGTATGTCGTACGTGTGCAAGCTAGCTAGCTAGTTGCAAGGATAATATATGTGCCCACACCCAAACAGTGGGGTGCATCTGGGTGACGAATTCAGAGTTCGCTGCAGCATGTCCTTTTGGTTCCAGAAACTGCACTGATCAGTGTATTCAGAATAGTGGAACATAAAAAAGAAAGAAAAAAGACAATTTCATTGCAGTGCTATTATCAGGATCTCAGAGAACCTTTCCAGCTTTCAGAATTTTACACCCCGAGGAGCAAGAACAAGAAAGTGCCTGCAATTTCTGTTGGAAATAGTTGGCATGCTGAATGTTGTTAGTTCAGATCAAAATTAATCGCAAGAACAACATTTGTGCCGAGTCCTGACTGAACAATGCAAAGCTACTGACTGAGTCCTGACTGCCATTTTGCTATCATCAGATATTTGGAAGATAAAAATGGTACTGACAAATGCTAGCCATTTGATAACTAAGAGCAAAGCTTGCAGCTTCATTTTTGCCAATCCTGTTAAAACCCTGTGCATGCTTATTTTTCAAAATAAACCTCTCTGAACTACGATGGATCTTATATAAGAGTAAATTGCTAAACAGAATACCAAAAAAGGACCTGCTGTTGCACATAACCAACAAACAGGATTAGAAAGGGGGACACCAAGTGCTCAACTCCCACAGCAGAAGCCACCAAATCAGTGTTCATGTCAGATGCTTCATCTAAGAGAAATGCAGCTGGAAACGGTGAATTGAACTTGTGTCTGCTCAAACAAAACAGCAAAAGAAAAGGAAGGCAGCTTATGTTCAAATCCTGAAAACAATGTAATGTGCAGAAGCTAGTTTTCTTCTTGTAGCGCTGTTGGATAAAATCTGAATTTTGTTCATACGTTACAAATTCATTTTCCTACTCCTTTGCCAGCAGTCAAAACAGCACAACTAGAAGCTCACAGAAAGAACCCGCTACATTATGCATTTGTAGTAAGTTCATAGCCTAACAGAAACACAAGATCATCAACTCATTACTGGCAAGAACCACTGCCTTTTCATTTATACTTGGTGCATCATCATCCAAAAAAGAAATGGAAGACCATCAATCCATCGCAAGAACCCCTACAGGTAAATGCTTCATCCAGGAAGCACCACAGAGATGAATGCCAGAAGAGCGGCACTCCAACTGTTGGAGGCAACGATTTCAGAATTTCTGAATCATAGAACCGTGAGGCCAGAACAGACAGGTTCCCCCTGCCTCGTCGACAAAACGGAGCAAGTTTTAGCTAGCAGAAGAAACACGAGAGCTGCTGAGTTTTCTCAACCTATATCTATCTCTAGGCAAAAGTAGGCGTCCAGTTCTGCTGTCATTGTGTCCGAGGCCGCCGAACTTCTGAGGAGGTTTAACTATCAGGACTCCTGCTCTGATCTTTCCCTACTGTGAGTAGACATCCGGGTATCGCAGCTCATCATAGGCTGAATTAGCAGAAATAATAAGGCAGTTAGGCAGAATGCCAATAATAAATAACAATATAATGACAAGATCAAGAAGTGAAAACCTGAAACAATATAATATGCAAGGAATTAAGCTTTTATGCACTATCTATTGTAGGATACTATCTCTGCAAAGATGAAACGAGATGACTGAACTTGATTTGGCTTTTTAGGTTCCATAATTTCTACCAGCGGCAAAATGATACGAAATGGACGAACTAAATTATCTGAATCAAGAAAAGAAATGTGAAACCAGTAGTTTCTACTAGTTTCAGAGTTCAGACCTACATTTCCATTTACATCCACATGCAGTTCCCATTCAACCACTTTTACTTTTCTACAAGACTACAACAGTTTCAAACAAGTCCCAAGTCCTAACAAAACCTATCATACTAATATCATTTGTCCAAGCATGATCAGATTAGCACCTCACTAACTAAGACTGTACATAAAATGTTCATGCAGTAAACAGTATCTAATCCGACATACACTCTGCAGAACAGATTCAAGACCACCTGTACATTTTCAAAATAAAAATGAATAACAAGACCAACAATACAGATCATGAACGAAACTTCAGTAAACTGTTTCTCAGACCAATAATAAAAGTTCAGTTAACTGTTTTCAGACAACAACAACTTCGGTAAACTGTTTTCTCAGACTATAACACTTCCAGTAAACTGTTTATGAAGCACAAGCAGACTAAAACAGATTCAGTAAACTGCTTCACTTGTTAGCACAATTAGGAGATCATTGGGATATGGGGAGTGGCTCTCACCGGGGGTCCCGGGCAGGTACACGACAATCTGGAGGGTCTCCCCGTTGCCGCCGTGGGGCAAATTCTTCATGAGCAGGGTCAAATTCCCGTACCGGCCCGCTCGGACGCGCATGGCAAACCCAAATAAGTCCAACGGGCGGCCGAGGAGGTTGCGCACGCGTTTCCTCAAGCTGTAAACAAGTCGCCCCTCGAAATGGAACTCCTCCCAGCCGTTGCCGTCCTCGGCATAGCCCCCCTCGGCATTCGCTAGCACGAAGCGGATCATCCGCCACACCCCTCGCTCTCGTCCTAACTTGACAGATAGCTCTTGGAGCAGAGTCTGCATTAAAGCGCAAGAAACAATGGTTATTCTGCAATCTGCCGAAAGCAATTCAAGAGGTATGAAGACTCTTACTGAAAACCAACTGCACAATCTCGGTGCAAATAAACGCCACCCAATTCGCGGAAAGCAATTCAAGAGGTATGCAGATCGGGGCATGGCGAACTCACCGGAATCGGGGCAGCAAAGCCAGGCTGAGGCATGTCCGCCCCCCTGAGGGGGATGGTCTGGATAGTCCAATGCATCATCGAGCTGATGTAGTCGATATCGTCGACGGTGACGCCGGTGAACCACCCGAGAAATTGGCCGGTGTGCTTGCCGTTGGCGCGGAGGTGGCGGCCCCTGGTGTCCCGGAGCAGGACGCTCGTGTTCCCGAGGCCGTTGTCAACGGCTTGCCACATGATGGCTGGCACCTCCGGCTGGTCGTAGTCGCGCTGCTCTGTACGGTACCCTCGGTGGACGACCGGCGCCCGCGTATCCGTGGCGGCGAGGTAGCGGCCGTAGGCGGCGCTGTAGAGCAGAAGGTAGGTCCCGCTATTACCCTGGTAGATGTGCACTCCCCACGCCGCTTTCAGCGACGCGCGGCGCTGATGGGCGGAGATGCCCCTCCCGTCGCTGTCGGCGTGGAGGTACGTGCCGTGCACATTGTTGCGCAGCCACACAAATTGACCGTCGTAGAAGTGGTCCATAGGTCGCCGGCGCTGGAGAGCAGAGGCGGTGGGCGCTGCTGCGCGGTGGCGAGAGGAGGGTTTCTTGGCGCTCCGGCGAGCTCTGGTGGCTGTTGGTTGCGGCGGTTACGCTGGGCGCCAAGGCGAAGGCGGGGTATTTCAAGGTGCCTGACCCCATCGCCGTCCAGGGCCGCGGGTTTGGGCCTGCGGGCCGTTTCCTCGGCCCCGGCCCACGCTCCCGTACTCAGACGGGCCGCGACGGCGGCCGTGGTTGGCGGCACCTCTCCTTCCCTTTCTTCACTGGCGAGCCTCTCGCTCCGCTCTGCCCCAACGCGCCGTCGCCGCCACGATTCGACCGGCGGTCTTGCTCCCTCCTTGCAGTGCCCGAGCGCCCGCTCGTGCGCCGCCACCCCCGTCCGGCGCGAGGGGAGCGAGGCAGCGCGACGGCGCCAAGGAGGAGAGCGAACCACCGCCAGATCCGGCGAGATGGCTAGGGTGTGGTGTTAGCGGCTTGCTGCTTGCTTCTGAGGAAGTGTTGGTCTGATGCTTTGCTGTCCTGTGCTCGCGTGTGGCCCTCCGCTGTCCTCTGCTCGCTTGTGATTTCGCAGTGTTGGAAATATTAAACTAGTGATGAGGGGTTGCTACTTGGTAAGGCCAACCTCACTGCCCGACCCAAATTGTCCGCGGACGTCCGTTTATGGTAAAATTCGGCCCAACACTACAAAATCATCCGCACATGTTCGTTTTGGTCCGGCCCGACCCTAAACCTGGAGCAAAGATGGCCGACAAATGCGTCTCGGCGGACACGTACGAACGCTCCCGTCGTCCGCTGCGTCCGCCTGTTGGCCCACAAATCAGTGAGACTGGCCCGGTCGCCCCGCGCCCGCCGTAGCCGTCCGGTCACGCCGCCGCTCGCCCCGCGCTCTCGCCGCTCCTACTCCCGCCGCCCCTCGGAGAAGTACTTCTCCGGCCGTTCCCCGCCGTCTTCGCTTCATCGACCTCTGGGGGAGCTCCGCGGGCGCACAAGCAGCAGATGCCGGAGGAGCTTGGCGGGCGCAGCAACGATCTGGAGGAGCTCCACGGGCGCCTGGCAAGCACGCCCAGCACGGCAAGGGGCAGTGCGCGCGTTGGCGAGCTCGTGGCGTGGGGGCGGGGAGCTCGGGGCGAGGCAGCGAGGCACGCTACTGCGACCTCGGGTCAAAATTGCGGCACACGCAGGCGGCGCGACTAGCTCAGGATAGGGCGGCAGCACGCGTGGGGCGGGGCGGGGTGGCGACGAGCGCGGGTTGAGGCAGGGGTGCACACGGCGAGGTCGCCGCGCAGCTGTGGCATGCGCGGGCGGTGCGGCGGCGAGCTCGAGATGGGGCTGGGGTGCGCGCGGGGGGGTGGGCACGACGCGCTCGGGGCAGGGCTGGGGTGCGCACGCGGGGCGGCGACGAGCGCGGGTTGAGGCAGGGGTGCACACGGCGAGGTCGCCGCGCAGCTGTGGCACGCGCGAGCGGTGCAGCGGCGAGCTCGGGACGGGGCTGGGGTGCGCGCGGGGGGTGGCACGACGCGCTCGGGGCAGGGCTGGGGTGCGCACGCGGGGCGGCGACGAGCGCTGGTTGAGGCAGGGGTGCGCACGGCGAGGTCGCCGCGCAGCTGTGGCACGCGCGGGCGGTGCAGCGGCGAGCTCGGGACGGGGCTGGGGTACGCGCGGGGGGGGGGGGGGGGGGGGGGGGCACGACGCGCTCGGGGCAGGGCTGAAGTGCGCACGCGGGGCGGCGACGAGCGCGGGTTGAGGCAGGGGTGCGCACGGCGAGGTCGCCGCACAGCTGTGGCACGCGCGGGCGGTGCAGCGGCGAGCTCGGGACGGGGCTAGGGTGCGCGCGCGCGGGGGGTGGGTGGGGGCACGACGTGCTCGGTGCAGGGCTGGGGTGCGCACGCGGGGCGGGCCGCGGCATGCTCGGGTCGAGGCAGGGACGCGCACGGCGAGCACGGGGCGGCAGCGCGCGCTGGGCCTGCGCGGCGAGGGAGTTCTGCTGCGTGTGCATGTGCGTTGGCGAGCTTGGCGGCAGGGCGTGCACACGGCGAGCTCGGCGGTAGGCCGGGCACGGGCGGCTTGCTTTGGCGAGTGCTGGGCGGTGGTGAGTTCGGGGCGGACATTTTGGGGTCAAGGTTACGCGTGCCGCGTTGGGCGCGGATGCGTCGGCCGACCGTCCGCCCCCAGATGTCTGCCCTTTTCGATACCCAAACGGACAAATGTCCGCGTCCATTTGGGGTCTCGCGGTGGAGTTGGCCTAACACACCAGCTGGATGTGGCCCAAGAGAGGAGGACGCTAGACAGCACAGAGAATTGACATCGCCGCTCGTTGAAATACGCCCTATTAGAGCATCTCCGACCGCGCCCTCAACAGCCCTCTTGGGCGACTTTTTTTGCGCCGGCGCCGGAAACCCCCCCCCCCCCAGTAGTGGCCCCAAGACATCGAAATCCACCGGCTCGGCCCTTTTTTGGGCCCGACAATCCCAGGTCGAAACCAGCGCACTAGGGGGCGCTTCGATGCTCCTTTGAAAGTGAAAACCGCGTTTGGGCCACCACTGTCAGACGAAAACACATCTTGCATGTCCAGACCCCCCCCCCCCCCCCCCGCCCCCGCGCAAGCCCTCCCCTCGCCTTGCCGATCCCGGCGCTGGCCATCCCCACCACCGCTAGATAGGCCATTCCCCTGCTAGAAAAGAGAGAGGGTTCCGCCGTGGCATCCTCCACCCCGTTCCTGGGCAAGCTTTTCGGAGCTCCGGCCCCGCAGGGCGGGATACCGGCGGTTGCACGCCTACCACATTTGCCAGGTGTTCGGCAATTTGTCAGCTCGACGATGGACTCGGACGACAAGGAGGCGCTCGCGGCGCTATTGGAGGAGGAAGCCAATGCCGACGCCTAGGACGAAGAGCATCTCATGGTCGTTGTGGCCCTGACCAGCCTGCTCGCGAGCTAATGCAAAGCCGCGGCTAGGTGGCTCGGCGCTGGGTCGGCTGAAGGCAAAGCAGAGGCATCGATTGGAAGACTATTGATTGCTCTACTCTGACTACTTCTTCGATGCTCCACTACAGGGCGACAAAGTATTTCGCCGCCGTTATCGGATGAGCTGAAAACTCTTCCTCGGGATTGTGAATTCCATCCAGGAGTTGAATAGTTACCTCAAGTTCAAGAAGGATTGCACCAGCACACCTGGATTCATCTCACTCCAGAAGTGCACGACAGCTATGAGGATGCTTGCATACGGAGCTCCCGGTGATTCACTGGAAGACTATGGGCGCATGGCCGAGTCCACGACCATTGAGTGTTTCTACAAATTCTGCAGGGCAGTGGTGGCAGTATTTGGATCGGAATACTTGCGATCACCCAATGCTGAAGACACTGCTCGGATCCTAGCACAGAATGCAACAAGAGGATTTCCTGGGATGCTTGGAAGCATCGATTGCATGCATTGGAAATGGAAAAATTGTCCATTTGCTTGGCAGGGGATGTACAAAGGCGCCAAAGGCGGTTGCTGTGTGGTACTTGAGGCAGTTGCCACACACAACCTCTGGATTTGGCACTCCTTCTTTGGTATGCCAGGAACTCACAATGAAATCAACGTACTGCAGTGCTCCCCTGTCTTTGCAAAGCTTGTTGAAGGTCATTCTCCTCCGATGAACTTTGAGGTTAATGGGCGGCACTACAACAAGGGATACTACTTAGCAGATGGCATCTATCCGAGATGGTCCACATTTGTGAAGACTATCTCAAACCCTGTGCCAGGAGGCAAGAACTCTCACTTTGCGAAGGTTCAGGAGGCTTACAGGAAGGATGTCGAGCGGGCATTGGGTGTGCTCCAATCTCGATTTGTTGTTTTCTGGTACCCCACTCAGACCTGGTTAAAAGATCAAATGTGGTAGATCATGACTTGTTGTGTCATCTTGCACAACATGATCATTGAGAGCGAGTAGGAAGAGCCAGTGTTTGACACTAAACCATATTACAGGCAGGGTCCTCTTTCCCAAGTTGATCACCACCCAGCAACCTGGACTGCCTTCCTCAATATGCGTCAGGAGATTCGAGACCCACTGGTGCATCAACAACTGCAGCAAGATCTGGTGGAGCACCTATGGAGGCTCAAGGGCAACGCCTAGCTCGGCATGTGATGACCCACAAGTATATGGACTCAATTGTAGCCTTTTCGATAAGTAAGAGTGTCGAACCCAACGAGCAGCAGAAGGAAATGACAAGTGGTTTTCAGCGAGGTAATGTCTGTAGGTGCTAAAATTGTAAGTAGCGGAGTAGTTTGATAGCAAGATAATTTGTAACGAGCAAGTAACAATAGTAGTAACAAAAGTGCAGCAAGTAGCCCAGTCCTTTTGAGGCAAAGGACAGGCCAAAACGGTCTCTTATGATAAGCAAAGTGTTCCTGAGGGTACACGAGAATTTCATCTAGTCACTTTCATCATGTTTGCTTAATTCGTGTTCGCTACTTTGATAATTTGATATATGGGTGGACCGGTGCTTAGGTGCTGTTCTTACTTGAACAAACCTCCTACTTATGATTAACCCTCCCGCAAGCATCCGCAACTACGAGAAAAGTATTAAGAATAAATTCTAACCATATCATTAAACTTGGATCCAATCGGTCCCTTATGAAATAGCGCATAAACCGAGGTTAAAGCTTCTGTCACTCATGCAACCCACCATCTAATAACTACTCCAAAATGCATTCCCTTAGGCCCAAATATGGTGAAGTGTCATGTAGTCGACGTTCACATGACACCACACTACTGCAGGATGCTGCTAACACGACACTACGATCAGAGACCCTTCGAGAAACTGTGTGCGATGCAATAATCACAAACGGTGGTGTAAGAGAACCGTCTAAAATGTGCAAAACGTTTGCAATGATGGATGCATCAAACACGATTCAGATTTTAGTTGCCTGTGTGATGCAGGGCATACGGTTCAGTTCAATTAACTGTTCGCGATGAGGAGGAACAAAAGAAACGAGCAGCCAGATGAAGGCGTGTGCAATACACAGCATACAATTTACTCGGATGAACTTTTTGTGATTAGGCAACACAAAAGAAATGGTCAACCAGATTAAGGTGTGTGCGATATACAGCATGCGATTCACTCGGATGAACTGTTTGTGTTGATACAAGAGAACAAAAATGGTTCAATATAACAAGATGTGTGTGATACGCGGCAAACAGGTCTGTAATCAGAAATGTGTGGGAAGATCTGAAGGAAATATGCCCTAGAGGCAATAATAAAGATATTATTTATTTCCTCATATCATGATAAATGTTTATTATTCATGCTAGAACTGTATTAGCCGGAAACATGATACATGTGTGAATACATAGACAAACATATAGTCACTAGTATGCCTCTACTTGAATAGCTCATTAATCAAAGATGGTTATGTTTCCTAACCATAGGCATGTGTTGTCATTTGATTAATGGGATCACATCATTAGGAGAATGATGTGATTGACATGACCCATCCCGTTAGCTTAGCACTTGATCGTTTAGTATTCTGCTATTGCTTTCTTCATGACTTATACATGTTCCTGTAACTATGAGAATTATGCAACTCCCGTTTACCAGAGGAACACTTTGGGTACTACCAAACGTCACAACATAACTGGGTGATTATAAAGGAGTACTACAGGTGTCTCCGAAGGTACATGTTGAGTTGGCATATTTCGAGATTAGGTTTTGTCACTCCGATTGTCGGAGAGGTATCTCTGGGCCCTCTCGGTAATACTCATCACTTAAGCCTTGCAAGCATTATAACTAATGAGTTAGTTATGAGATGATGTATTACAGAACGAGTAAAGAGACATGCCGGTAACGAGATTGAACTAGGTATTGGATACCGACGATCAAATCTCGGGCAAGTAACATACCGATGACAAAGGGAACAACGTATGTTGTTATGCGGTTTGACCGATAAAGATCTTTGTAGAATATGTAGGAACCAATATGGGCATCCAGGTCCCGCTATTGGTTATTGACCGAGAATGGTTCTGGGTCATGTCTACATAGTTCTCGAACCCGTAGGGTCCGCACGCTTAACGTGACGATGACAGTTTTATTATGAGTTTATAAGTTTTGATATACCGAAGTTTGTTCGGAGTCCCGGATGTGATTACGGACATGACGAGGAGTCTCGGAATGGTCGAGACATAAAGATTCATATATTGGAAGCCTATGTTTGGACATCGGAATGGTTCCGGGTGAAATCGACATTTTACCGGAGTACCGGGAGGTTACCGGACCCCCCCCCCGGGGGGTTATTGGGCCTACATGGGCCTCGAGGGAGAAGAGGGAAGGAGCCAGGAGGGGGCCGCGCACCCCTCCCCCTCCTAGTCATAATAGGACAAGGGAAGGGGGGCGGCGCCCCCCTTTCCTTCCCCTATTCCTCCTCTTTCCCCCCTTCTCCTACTCCTACTTGGAAAGAGGGAGTCCTACTCCTACTCCCAGTGGGAGTAGGACTCCCCCCCTTGGCGCGCCCTCTTGGCCGGCCGCCTCCTCCCCCCTGGCTCCTTTATATACGGGGGCAGGGGGGCACCCCAAAACCACACAAGTTGATCTACGGATCGTTCCTTAGCCGTGTGCGGTGCCCCCCTCCACCATATTCCACCTCGGTCATATCGTCGCGAAGCTTAGGCGAAGCCCTGCGTCGGTAGAACATCATCATCGTCACCACGTCGTCGTGCTGACGGAACTCATCTCTGGAGCTCGGCTGGATCGGAGGCCGGAGATCGTCATCGAGCTGAACGTGTGCTGAACTCGGAGGCCCCGTACATTACAACTTGGATCGGTCGGATCGTGAAGACGTACGACTACATCAACCGCGTTGTGCTAACGCTTCCGCTTACGGTCTACGAGGGTACGTGGACAAACACTCTCCCCTCTCGTTGCTATATCATCACCATGATCTTGCGTGTGCGTAGGAATTTTTTTGAAATTACTACGTTTCCCAACAAGATCGATAACAACACAGACGATTCCTGTTAACAAGCCGTGTGTGTTGTGAGAAAACGATTGCTGGTATACAATTGTGAGTGATTGATGAAATCATCACCGACGGGTTCCCTTGTTTAGTCCGTGTGCGATGTGATTTGCTATGTCTATAGAGCATCAACATATATACTTAAAAATACAGCATTGCATAACCAAATTAAGAATACAATTACACAAGTGACTGCATAGAAAACATTTTCACACACCAAAGTAAGAAATTACATGCATACTAAACTAGGAGAAACGAGGATATAATCATCTACTTCTTGTTGCGACGACGCTTGCCATTGCTCTGCTTCCAGCTGGATCCCTGGCCGTTTTGGGGAAGGAGGCACTTCCTCATGTCAACGATCCGCCTACACATGTCGTAGCACGTGTACGCCTCCTTGGCCGCGTACACGACGTGAGCTTTGTCAAGTTTCTCCATCCAGGCCGAGTGCGAGGCACGCTTGTCATTGTTGTAGGAATCGTTCATGTTTCTGTAGTAGAGGTCGATGATGGCCTCGGCGAGGTGAAACAGTGAGTCCTTCTCATGCTCCTTGCTACCCCAGATCTTGTATTGGCCCTGGATGTTGACAAGATTCTGGCAGGTGATGCCCGAATTATTGAGCACCTTGACATCGTTGGTGATATCGACCGTAGTGAACATGTAGTGGGGGATGTTAACAAACCTGGTGAAACGCTCACAAGGGCTTGTGCCCAGGTAGTAGTGGTAGACGAGGACGTGGTGGCCCATGCACATCTGGGCAACGATGACCTTGGGACAAGATCCAACATGAGCGCGGGTGTGCTCGATGTTGAACCCGACCACCTTGTACTTCTCGTCGGCAAGAAACAACTCCATGATGCGGATGGAGTGCTCCACCCAGACCGGGTGGTTGGTGTACACCACCGAGAGCTCCTGAACCTTCGGTGGATGTCCACCACGGCATGGATGGTGAACTGCTGCTCGTCGTCGGCAACCGCTCGGAGCGCCATTGGAGCCGCGCAGGATACTCTCTAAGAATTTGTCGTGGTGGGTGTGCTTCTTGCAATGGTGGGGCACAATCAAAAGGTTGAAGAGACACAAGGGTTAAATAGCCGCTGTAACAAATGGGGGCCAGCCGGCCTGTAATCGTCACATCTTGTCACGGCATTCATAGTGGAGGATTCCAGTGCACGCTTGACAACACCCACACCGCAGTGAGGATTCCAGTGCACTCTTGACATACTAGTTTACTGCGCAAGCTTCCCGCCCAGCTTGGTTTGCCACGCGTTGGCTAGAAGAGGGACAAATCATGGGCATTTATTGGCAAAAAGCTTTGTAAAAACGAAGTGTGTGGAATGACTTCGGTCGTAAGTTTACCCATGGGTGATGAGGTCAAAGTTACAAAGAAGGGTGATGATGGACACTCGAGTGCGATAATTAATTCTGCGCTCTATAGGGCACACGGTGGAAGAAACTAACTATGTGCAATAATGTCCAAGATCGCAGTCGAGTTAGCTATATAGATTGTGTGTTGTGAGATCGACAAGGTAAACAAATTCGAGAATGGTTAATAAAATCAAATCTAAGACCATTGCATATTAAGTTCAAAATAGTGCTACCAATATACGAGTCTCATACGATGCCATTTCAACGATTGTACCACAAAGGCTCGAAATATTACAAGGTTCAAATTCCAGAGTTATATGGCTCAAATTCAAAGATTACAAGGTTCAAACTGATATTCGAAATGAAATTCAGGTCATCAGCTGCAAACGCTCGTGCTGATCCGCTGAACATGGATATCAGGGAGGTTCAAACTAATATTACCGCTTCTAAGTCTGGTTTCGAAACCTCACAATTTTTGCAAAGGGGTCAGCCACTTAGAAGTCATGTATGGGGTTGACACAATGAGTTCTGATTACTCTGTCATCTGAAGTTCCAAAATGAAATTCAGCATTTTTGGAGCCTATTCCATTCTGCCGTAGGCGTCGGTGCTGATCAACAAACCATTCATTTTTCCGAAATAAATGTAGGGCACACCTCATTACCTTCAGCACCCTTGCTTTGACAACAAAGAACCCGACGAATATAATCTCCAGTAAGGTCCCTCGGTAGGAGTTCGAAGTAATTTTTGAGAGATGCAGATCTAGGCATTCGACGTGATTGTTATATTGTATCACATTATCCACCACTGGGCCTAATCTTATCTGCAAAATAAGAAAATGTGTTAGTGCCTAGATGTAGTTTTGAACACTACTACATGCCTATTTGGTTTGCAGGATTTGTAAAATGCACTAACATGCCATCTTCGATCTGACATGATTAATATGGGCATTAACATGCCATCTTCCATCTTCACAAGATGTTGGAGTGGATGAAAAGTTCCCTAAGAAAACTAGTACAGATGAATCCAAAGGAGAAATGCATATGGATTGTAACCATATGGATCAAGCATTGTCATTGTAAACTTGGAAAAGGAGACATGTATGTACTGAAATCCTCCAAGGAATCCTTCAGAAATCATCATAGTACATTGTTATTGTAAACTTGGAAAAAGGTGTCACAAATTGAACTCCCTTATGGTTAACATTTAACAGGAAAGGAACATCACCTCGATATATAGCTTCTCCAGGCACGGAAAGCATCTCAGGAAAGTGACAACTTGCTCCAGGTTGGGGCCGATCGATTCTAGTGCCAAGACCTTCACTGTGCGCAGTTTTGCGATCAGGCTTGTCGGAATCATTTTCTGAATGACAGATGAACAAACATCTTCAAAATTAGAAGTAATGTTAATTTGTAGAAGGAGAGGTAGACGACGACTGTTGTACCTGAACGGGTGTGGATCCAATAACAAGTTCGAAGTATTTGTCAGATGAGAAGCCCAACACTGTCAATTTCGGCGCAGAAATGACATTGATTCTTGTTGGACCTACTTGATCAAGTACAAGTAATATCTCAAGTGCAGGTGTGTCCTCAGTTACCATACGATGGTACACATCTTGTGATGTCTTCCTGCTGAACCAGCAACACACGTAAATAGTCTGGAGAGTCATGGAGGTGATGTGGAATGTACTCAACCCATTGATCGCCTAAAGACGAAGGTACTCGAGTGTAGTACTACCACGGAGTAGGCGCTCCATGTCCCCGTTTGAGAGGCAGACGGCGACGAGCTAGAGGTGCTTCTGTCGTGGTAGAATAAGAGCGGGCGCATCATTAAGGGGGGATGGCAGTTCCTAAACTTGGCGACACGCAACGTGGGTGCGGGACGGAGTGTGGACGTTGTTAGCGAGCGCATATGCCCATCATCAAAAGTGAGCTCCTCGAGCTGATCTAGGGCGTGGGATCCAAACCAGTCATCAAGCTTGGCTTGGTCCCTACCGTTGGAATGGAACTTGCCCATTCTAAGGACTCTGGTTGGGCCAGGGTGATTACCGAGGATCTTGGAGAACGCATCCAAGCTTTTAAGATAGCCATGGCAGAGCTTGTGGGTGTCGATGAGGTCGAGAGGGGTAAAGTTCCATAGGGGGCGCCACCGCCGGGAAAGGACGGTTGTCCGCGCCCCACATTTGATTGGGGGGAGGGAGATGATGACTGTCAACATATTGATATGTCTCCAACGTATCTATAGTTTTTTATGTATTCATGCCATGTTTACAATATTTTTACATGATTTTGGTATGATTTGATTAGAACTAACTCGGAATGACGATGTTTTCAGCAGAACTACGGTGTTGTTGTTTTTGTGCAGAAATAAAAGTTCTTAGAATGCGTTGAAAATCAATGGAGATTTTTTCTGGAAAATATAAAAAATACTGGACTGAAGAGTTACCGAAGGGGAGTCCCATGGGCCCCACGAGGGTGGAGGGCGCGCCCCTGCCTCATGGACTCTCTGTGGGGCCCCCTGACTTGTTTTCGAAGCCAACCTCTCCTATAAATCCCCAAACCTCCAGAAGATAACCTAGATCGGAAGTTCCGCTGCCGCAAGCCTCTGTAGCCACCAAAAACCAATTGGGACCCTGTTCCGGTACCCTGCCAGAGGTGAATCCATCACTAGTGGCCATCTTCATCATCCCGGTGCTCTCCATGACGAGGAGGGAGTAGTTCACCCTCGGAGCTGAGGGTATGTACGAGTAGCTATGTGTTTGATCTCTCTCTCTCTCTCTCTCATGTTCTTGATTTGGCACGATCTTGATGTACCGCGAGCTTTGCTACTATAGTTGGATCTTATGATGTTTCTTCCCCTCTACCTCTTGTAATGGATTGAGTTCTCCCTTTGTAGTTATCTTATCGGATTGAGTCTTTAAGGATTTGAGAGCACTTGATGTATGTCTGCGTGGGATACCCGTGGTGACAATGAGGTACTCTATTGATTCACTTGATGTATGTTTTGGTGATCAACTTGCGGGTTCCGTGACCTTGGGAATCTATGCATAGGGGTTGGCACACGTTTTCATGTTGACTCTCCGGTAGAAACTTTGGGGCACTCTATGAAGTTCTTTGTGTTGGTTTGAATAGACGAATCTGAGATTGTGTGATGCATATCGTATAATCAAACCCGCGGATACTTGTGGTGACATTGGAGTATCTAGGTGACATTAGGGTTTTGGTTGATGTGTGTCTTAAGGTGTTATTTTACTATGAACTCTAGGGTTGTCTGCGACACCTACAGGAATAGCCCAATGGATTGATCGAAAAGAATAACTTTGAGGTGGTTTCGTACCCTACAATAATCTCTTCGTTTATTCTCCGCTATTAGTGACTTTGGAGTGACTCTTTGTTGCACGTTGAGGATTGTTATATGATATAATTATGTTATCATTGTTGAGAGAACTTGCACTAGTGAAAGTATGAACCCTAGGCCTTGTTTATAAGCATTGCAATACCGCTTTTGCTTAATTTTGTTACTTGTTACCTTGCTGTTTTGATATTTCCAGATTACAAAAACCTACATGTATCATTCCTATTGCACTTGTATCACCATCTATTCACCGAACTAGTGCACCTATACAATTTACCATTGTATTGGGTGTGTTGGAGACACAAGAGACTCTTTGTTATTTGGTTGCAGGGTTGTTTGCGAGAGACCATCTTCATCCTATGCCTCCCACGGATTGATAAAACTTAGGTCATCCACTTGAGGGAAATTTGCTACTGTCCTACAAACCTCTGCACTTGGAGGCCCAACAACGTCTACAAGAAGAAGGTTGCGTAGTAGACATTAAGCTCTTTTCTGGCGCCGTTGCCGGGGATGTTAGTGCTTGAAGGTATATCTTTAGATCTTGCAATTGAATCTTTTCGTTTCTTGTTTTTATCACTAGTTTAGTCTATAAAAAAAATAAAAAAATGGAATTGAGGGTGCCTCATATGCTTCATCTTTTAATGTGTTTCGTGAAAATGATAAAAATGACAATTGTGCTCAAGTGCTAGAAAAAGAAGTCTATAAAATGTTTGGCACTAAGTATTTGAATGATGAGCATGATTGCAGTGTTATTAGTGTGAATTCCTTGAATATCCATGATGCTAATGATAGGCAAAGCTACAAGCTTGGGGATGCCATGTTTGATGAGTATGATATTTTTACTCCCGCAAGTTTTGATGAGAATCTATCTATCTATCTTCTATTATATACTTAAAACGATAGAAAACGAACGGTGATGATTTGACACTTTATAAACTAGGATGTATGAACGGTGGATATTAGATAAGTAATATACGTAATAAAAACTGAGACAGATTGATTTTGATAGCAACAGTATATTAGGCAACGTAGAAACTGAGGACCACACAATGGTTCCCTACCGGATTAGGCAAGTGCTACACACCAAAAAGGAAAACTAAAACGGACTATGGTCAAACACGACAAGTAGAAAAAGAAAACGAATGGCCTCCGGAAGATGAAAACAAGAGACATGCACTAAAAACTTTTAAGGAAAGGCATACACTGATTCCTCTTTTTTTATAGGGGGCGTACACGGAGTCTTCCATTGCAAATAAAAAATATAGACAGGCTAGAATCACCGGCCACACAGGAGACGTACACGGCCGTGCTCATGAATCAGAAAAATCATGGAGAAGCCCTAAACAAATCGGATCTGAAAAAAGGCTACACTAATTTCATGAAAAAAAGGCTAACACGACTCCCTCCTTTCCAAAATAGATGACCCAACTTTATATTAAACTTAGTACAAAATTGAGTCATCTATTTTGGAACGGAAGGGGTATGTCTTTGTGCCACCCGTAAAAAGAACGTACACTGTTAAAAAAATGTACGTCTTTATGTGCCCTCAAAAAATATACATCTTTTCAACCAAAAGCTAAAATGCCTTTATGAAATTTGGTATAAAAAATATTAGCAATTTGGAATTCCTGTAGATTCCACAGAAATCAACGAAGTGAGCTAAATTTTGTAATACTTTTACATTAACGGGCAATTTTTGTGTAAGAAAATCAACCTGAAACTAAAATGTGATAAAACTATAATAATGTTCTAACTTTGACTTTTATTTTGAAGGATCAGTGTTGGTGTAAGATAATAATATGCATGAGTTTAATATGATAATAAAAGAGAATAAACCTGAGTGGCTCATGTACATATGAATATGTAATAGTTGTGGCCGGACGTATCGTACTCGAAAAGTAAAATAATCCGAACAACAAAGAGTGGAGTGTCAAAAATTAATCTCTAACTTTTTTTCATGGTACAAAATATATGTCAATTCAAAACAACTCAATATTCATAAACAACAATTATTACCATAAGTTGATGTTCTTAGAATTCAGATGAATTTAGATAATAATTATGTTGCCTTCGATGCCCAAGTGATGTAATGTTTCTTATTGAACATTGTATGCTCATGAGAGCTCGGCGTACCGGTTGAGATTCAATCTGTTTCACAATCGGGCACAACCAAGCGCTGACGTGAGAAACCCAAGCTTGGACTTTGAACATAACTTATATGCAAACCAGGAAGGACCGGAAGGAGTACGCTCTTACTTATATTGAGGTGAAGGCAAAATAGGAAAGACAACACAAGAATGACAAAAGATGACCTACAGTGAGAGTGATGAGAGAATGTTCCAGCAAAAAGTTTATCAAAAAAATACAAAGTATGTAATTATAAATTCATTTGTGGTAAAACTATGGAAGTAAAGTCAAAAATAAAATATAAATGGTCATATTGAACTATACATGATGATGCTAGGAAAGATGTTTTTCAACTTTACATTACACATCTTATTCAATGGCCAAACAATATATGATGGTGCTTTAGACCTTGAAGGCAAAATAAATACCACTGCAGTACATTCACAGAGAAGGCAGGTGGACTAGGAGAGCTTCCGGTTCAGATACAAACTATCTATGCTTCTATTTAGTTCTTGGTGAACACAAATTCTATAAATACTATTGGTACAAAGAGGACACTGTGGTGGAAGGAGTGCAAGAGGAAAAATTAGAGACCTACATAGAAGTTATTATCTTACATGCCAAGCTGCAACTTCACTGAAATCTGTAATTTGTTGTCGATACTTACCCTAAATGAAATTATTTTTACCAAGTGCAATCATAATTTCATAAGACGTATACCTTTGCTATAATGATAGGACAAAGTATGTGAGATCATTTTTTAATTGAAAACGAAACAAAATATAATGCTACATATGAAATCTAGCCGCGCAAATGTGTGGGATAGACTACTAGTATTTATAATGATGAAAGCATGCCTCCGATCTATGATGATTATATTGATGAAAGTGGGTTTGGATTTTATGTAGTAGTGATCCCACTATTTTGGAGGGTGTTGAATCTTTTCACAATATTGATAAAAGTGGATTTGGAGAGGTCTATGAAGCTGTTTGTGTTGACTCTCCGGTAGAAACTTTGGGGCACTCTATGAAGTTCTTTGTGTTGGTTTGAATAGATGAATCTGAGATTGTCTGATGCATATCGTATAATCAAACCCGCTGATACTTGTGGTGACATTGGAGTATCTAGGTGACATTAGGGTTTTGGTTGAGGTGTGTCTTAAGGTGTTATTTTACTACGAACTCTAGGGCTGTCTGTGGCACCTATAGGAATAGCCCAATGGATTGATCGGAAAGAATAACTTTGAGGTGGTTTCGTACCCTACAATAATCTCTTCGTTTGTTCTCCGCTATTAGTGACTTTGAAGTGACTCTTTGTTGCACGTTGAGGGATTGTTATATGATCTAATTATGTTATCATTGTTGAGAGAACTTGCACCAGTGAAAGTATGGACCCTAGGCCTTGTTTATAAGCATTGCAATACCGTTTTCGCTCACTTTTGTTACTTGCTACCTTGCTGTTTTTATATTTTCAGATTACAAAAACCTATATATATCGTCCATATTGCACTTGTATCGCCATCTCTTCGCCGAACTAGTGCACCTATACAATTTACCATTCAATTGGGTGTTGGGGACACAAGAGACTCTTTGTTATTTGGCAGGGTTGTTTGAGAGAGACCATCTTCATCCTACGCCTCCCATGGATTGATATACCTTAGGTCATCCACTTGAGGGAAATTTGCTACTGTCCTACAAACCTCTGTGCTTGGAGGCCCAACAACGTCTACAAGAAGAAGGTTGCATAGTAGACATCAAGCTCTTTTCTGGCGCCGTTGCCGGGGAGGTTAGTGCTTGAAGGTATATCTTTAGATCTTGCAATTTAATCTTTTCGTTTCATGCTTTTATCACTAGTTTAGTCTTTAAAATAAAACTACAAAATAATGGAATTGAGGGTGCCTCATATGCTTCATCTTTTTAATGTCTTTCGTGAAAATGATGGAAAGGAAATTGTGCTCAAGTGCTAGAAGAAGAAGTCTATAAAAATGTTTGGCACTAAATATTTTAATGATGAGCATGATTGCAATGTTATTAGTGTGAATTCCTTGAATATCCATGATGCTAATGATAGGCAAAGCTACAAGCTTGGGGAAGCTATGTTTGATGAGTATGATATTTTTAGTCCACCAAATTTTGATGAGAATATTTATTATGATGAAAGCATGCCTCCGATCTATGATGATTATATTGATGAAAGTGGTTTTGGAAGAGTATCAACTTTATGTAGTAGTGATACCACTATTTTGTAGGGTGTTGAATCTTTTCACAATATTCATAAAAGTGGATTTGGAGAGGTCATGACTTTATTTAGTGATGAATCCACTATTTCAGAAGAGGTTCCAATTGATTATGAGAACAAAGTTGCTATCTATGATGATTATTGTGATGAGATGTATGCTATAAAGAATAATGATAACCATGAAACTTGTCATCATGATTTTAATTTTTAATTGGATTATGCCTCACATGATAGTTATTTTGTTGAGTTTGCTCCCACTACTATACATGAGAAGAAATTTGCTTATGTGGAGAGTAATAAAAATTCTATGCTTATGCATCATGAAAATAGTGCTTTATGTGATAGTTATATTGTTGAATTCATTCATGATGCTACTGAAATTTATTATGAAGGAGGAACATATGCTTGTAGGAATTGCAATAATATCAAGTTTCCTCTCTAGGTGTTGAAAATCTTGAAGTTATGCTTGTTTTGTTTTCCTATGCTAGTTGATTCTTGTTCCCATAAGTTGTTTGCTCACAAAATCCCTATGCACAGGAAGTGGGTTATACTTACATGTGCTAGTCATATTCTTCATGATGCTCTCTTTGTGTTTCAATTCTTATATTTTATGTGAGAATCATTGTGTTGGGGAACGTAGTACTTTCAAAATTTTCCTACGCACACGCAAGGATCATGGTGATGCATAGCAACGAGAGGGGAGAGTGATGTCCACGTACCCTCGTAGACCGAAAGAGGAAGCGTTAGAACAACGCGGTTGATGTAGTCGTACGTCTTCACGATCCGACCGATCCAAGTACCGAACGTACGACACCTCGGAGTTCAGCACACGTTCAGCTCGATGACGATCCCCAGACTCCGATCCAGCAGGGTGTCGGGGAAGAGTTCTGTCAGCACGACGGCGTGGTGACGGTGATGATGTTCTACCGACGCAGGGCTTCGCCTAAGCACCGCTACAATATGACCGAGGTGGAATATGGTGGAGGGGGGCACCGCACACGGCTAAGGAACGATCACGAAGATCAACTTGTGTGTTATGGGGTGCCCCCTTGCCCCGTATATAAAGGAGGGAGGAAAGGAGGCCAGCTAAGGGGGTGGCGCGCCCTAGGGGGCAGACAAACCCCAACCGGGAGTAGGACTCCCCCCTTTCCTATTAGGAGTAGGAGAGGGAAGGAAGAGGGGGGAGAGAAGAAGGAAAGGGGGGGGCGGCCCCCTCCCAATTCGGATCGGGCTTGGGGGGGGGGGGGCTCCTTTGCTCCTTCTCCCTCCTTTCCACTAAGGCCCAATAAGACCCATGTACCTCCCGGGGGGTTCCGGTAACCTCCCGGAGATCCGGTATTGTCCCAATCTCACCCGGAACCTTTCCGGTGTGCAAATATAGTAGTCCAATCACTACAGGAATCTGCAACTTTGCCGTCTGCCACGGCGGACGGCAAAGGCACGGATGGCAGACGGCAAAGACCTTTGCCGTCAGCCGCGGACGGCAAAAGGTGACGGCAAAGTAGGGGACGGCTAAGAGCTGCGTTGCCGTCTGCTTCAAGCAGTTGACGGCAAAGGGTCCTTTGCCATCAGCAGCGGACGGCAAAGAAGATGGACGGCAATAAATGCGTTGTTACTCCGTTAGGTGGTTAACGGCAGGCCTTTGCCGTCCGCTGCGGACGGCAAAGCCGTTGCCGTCAGCCACTGTAGGCAAACTGACCAAATTGGTCAGCCTCCAGGGAGCACAGTTGCCTGCCACGTGGCCTCTTTGCCGTCCGCTGCTGATGGCAAAGAGCCCTTTGCCGTCGGTGGCAGACGGCAAAGAGCCTGCATATTGTCTCTTTTTTTCTGTTTTTTAATCCAACAATTTTCACAGCAAATATATATGACATATATAGATATATTTAACAGCAAACATATCACATATCAAAGTTTCATCAACATAGCAAAGTTTCATCAAGTTCCATCCATATACATTGTTCCATCCATACACATTGTTCCATACACATTGTTCCATCCATACACATTGTTCCATATACATATTACATAGCAAAGTTTCATCAACATAGCAAGTTCTATCATAGCAAGCTAGATACAATGCAAAGTTTTAGCAAAGAAAAAGCAAGCACTCCATCATAGCAAGCTAGCTTCCATGAAGTGAGTGAAATCTGCAAAATGGTAAATAAGAAAGTTAGAAATAGGTGAATAGAACAAGAAGAAGACTAGAACAAGAAGTATATGTCATTTATGAGCTATCTTAGGTGAAATGGATCATATATGAGCTAACTAAGTTGAAATGGGTTGTTCATGAGCTAACTTTGGTGAAATGGATCATTTATGAGCTAACTTAGTTGAAATGGGTCATTTATGAGCTAACTAAGGTGAAGGGCATCGTTTTTGAGCTAAGTAAGGTGAAATGGATCGTTTTTGAGCTAACTTAGGTGAAATGGATCATTTATGAGCTTTTATGAGCTAACTTAGTTGAAATGGGTCATTTATGACCTAACTTAGGTGAAATGGATCATTTAAGAGCTAGTTTAGGTGAAATGGGTCATTTTGGAGCTAACCTAGGTGAAATGGGTCATTTTGGAGCTAACCTAGGTGAAATGGGTCATTTTAAAGCTAACGTAGGTAAAATGGATCATTTACGAGCTAATCTACTAAAATGGGTCATTTTAGAGCTAACTTGGATAAATTGGATCACTTGTAAGCTAACTAAGGTAAAATGAGTCATATTAGAGCTAACTTAGGTAAAATGGATCGTTTATGAGCTAACTAAGTTAATTATGCAATTTTTGACATAAGTAAGCTTATTAAGTCATTTTGAAGGAAAGGAAGCTAACTCTAGGTCATTATGGTAAGCATATTGGAGGAAATAAAGCTAAGTCTAAGTCTAGAGAAACTTACCGCGATCAGGGAGGTGTAGGAGCGGGCTGGCTCGTGCCGGTAGCTGGAGAAGGATCGTGCGAGGCATTTCTGGAGTTAAGCTCCACCAAAGATCATTTCCAATGTCTCGTTAGCATTATGACACTCAAATGTTAAGACTAGCAAGTAATGTCCATTCAAATTAAACTCACCGTGCTCCCAAGAGTAATCACTGGCATCGGCGGAGCGGTCTGACCGGACTTCTCGCACACAGATTGCACATTTGGTTTTCACAACAGAGTCATACTAGTTAGTAATGAGACTCAAATGTTAAGACTAGCAAGTAATCTGCAGAAGAAACTTACCACAAGGAGCTCATACATGGCCCTTGCCTGCATGTCATTCCATGCCCTCTCCTCCTCCAACATCTTTGTCGTCCTCTCCTCCAACTCCCGCTGCCTCTCCGCCGCCTCCGCCAGAAGTTTCTCCGTTCTATCTCTCTCACTCTATATAGCAGCCTGCAACACCACTCACATGACCATTTGTAATCATTGATGGAAGCGCACACAATGTAATGGAGAAAGATAGCTGAGTACGTATAACTAACCTTGATGGCGAGTTGGACTGGCCGTTCACGAGGCCTTATCTCAGGAGCGGAGCTCGACTGGCGCGCCTTGATCTCCGGGAGAGTGCTAGGACAACGGATAAGTCCATCTCCCATGGCTATGGAGCCATGGGACCTCCCGCCACCAGATATCATGAGCAACTCTGTATCAATGGGACCCTGGCTCGGGTTAAAGTCCTCCCCTTTCCTTGCCTTCCCCTGATCTCTATATTGCACGAGCTTTTCATGGGCGGAGATGTTGGTGAAGTTCTTTGGATCATCGAGGTCAGACGCAGAGAATGCCTTGACTTTCTTGTAAGAGCCAGTGTGGGCCATGGCATACAGGTCGTACACCTCTGGCACCTTATCCGCCTTATTGTAGCGTTCCTGAAAGAGAGAAACAAAGTAAATTAGTAATTAAAGGGCTAAAGCTATCATGACGAATGAATTGCATGAATCATGAAGCAAACCACATACCAAGTTCCGCCAGTACTGAAATAAGTTGGAGCTGCCTTGGTGGTGTGGCACACCTTCCATTTGGGCACGTTTGTCCTTGGCCTCATTGTGGGTGCCCAGCCATTCTTTTGAGCACCACCCATCGACCAACACCTCCCAACAATCCATCCGATCTGCACACCATCTCTGAGGGGCCTAAGTTAGCAAATAGAAAACTTTAGCGCTACGGCTATGAATTACTAAATAAAGGAATTAAGTACAAGGCCTTAAGAATTACCTTCATGTACTGCTCCTTACTCAAGAAAATATCGCGACAATCCTGCTTGGACTTCTTGATACCACAGTCTGTGTAGTAGTCTTGAACAGACTGCACCCGAGCCTCATGCCGTAAGTTCTGAAGTAGGCGCTTGCACTCCTTCTGGATAACATCTGCCGCCGCCTCCTCGTATCCCTCCTCACACCTGTAGAATGTATGCAATCAAATGAGACAATGTTGATTAGTAAAATTAATAACTAGCTAGTTGAAGATTTTTAATTGTGTAAAGGAGAAATTACCCAGAACTTTCTGATCACCATGTCTGCCCTCGTCTTGCACAAGACACCGTCGATAATCTCACCCGGCGGGGCCGGGGCAGCCAATTAGTGCTCCCAACTCAATCCAACCTCTGGAAGCCGACCCTCACCAGGCAACATGACAAACCCCGGAAAGTTTTGCCGAATCAGAACTCCAAGGACGGAGTTGGGCCGGCGGACACTTTCATGGTGGTCCCAACCCCTGCAGCATGACAAGGCCAACGCATTAGTTATTTGAAGAAACGTAAATGCAGAAGGTACAAAAATATTAAATGCACTTACCTCTCCCCATCAGGGAAAATCAACCACCTCTGCTCGCGGGTCGCCGACACGGACGGGAGCCGTGTAGCACCATGCTGGTAGACGTTGCCCCCCTCCTTCCCCTCCTCCTGAAGACGAGTCGGCTCCCCGCCATCATCAGCATGGCCACTCGGCTCCCCGCCATCATCAGCATGGCCACTCGGCTCCTCAGGCTGACCCGACCAAGTACCCCATCCAGACGTGTGCTCCTCCGGGGTCTCGTGGGGCCAACTCTCGTGGGCCGAAGGCCCGTCGACCCGAGGCTCGTGGGCCGAAGACCCGTGGACCGGAGGCTCGTGGACCGGAGTCCGTGTAGCCTCCTCCTCAGACGAGTCCACCCTAGCAGTCACGTGCTCGGGTGAAACAGCTGGGGCCGGCGGCGAGGAAGGCGCCGTAAGAGCCACCCTACCTCCTCTCCCGCGACCACGTGCTCCACCTCGGCCCTTCTTCTTACCTCGTCCCCTGCTGGGCACCGCGGTCGACGAAGAAGGGCCCGGCGGTGTCGCCATACTGTCCAGCAACGCTCGATGGAGAGGTGCATGTGGAATGGAAGACCTCACGCTACGCGCCGACGAAGAAGGGGCCTCGGCGCGCTCCCGACTAGCGCCCACCATCTGTCAACACCTGCCATGACAAAGAATAAACAAAATTAGTACAGCATGAAAAAAAGTACAACATAAACAACTGCACATTTAAAACTACCTGATCAACACAATTACATATGATGTTTTTCATAACCAAATTGAAAAATATATGACCTAACTAATAATTCACAAATATATGACCCCGTCGGCCTCTCGAAGGCCAAAGAACACCTTTTCGGGAGGTGTCGGGGGTCGGGGTGTCGTGTCGGTGTCGGGGTGCCATGTCGGGGTCGGGGTCGGGGTCTCGGGGTCGGAGTGTTGGGTCGGGGTGCCGTGCCGGTGTCGGGGTCGGGGTGTCGGGTCAGGCTCGGGCTCGGGGTGTCGGTGTCGGGGTCGGGGTCGGGGTCGGGGTCGGGGTCTCGGGGTCGGGGTGATGGGTCGGGGTGCCGGGTCGGGGTCGGGGTGTCGTGTCGGTGTCGGGGTCGGGGTGTCGGTGTCGGGGTCGGGGTGCCGTGTCGGTGTCGGGGTCGGGGTGTCGGGTCAAGCTCGGGGTCGGGGTGCCATGTCGGTGTCGGGGTCGGGGTGTCGGGTCAGGCTCGGGGTCAGGGTGTCGGTGTCGGGTTCGGGGTCGGGGTCGGGGTGTCGGGGTCAGGGTCGGGGTCGGGGTCTCGGGGTCAGGGTGTCGGGTCGGGGTGCCGGGTCGGGGTCAGGGTGCTGTGTCGGTGTCGGGGTCGGGGTGTCGGGTCAGGCTCGGGGTCGGGGTGTCAGTGTCGGGGTCGGGGTCTCGGGGTCGGGGTGTCGTGTCGGGGTGCCGGGTCGGGGTCTTTTTTCCTTTTCTTGTTCTTCCTCTTCTTCCTTTTCTTCCTTTTTTCCCTTCTTCTTCTTCTTCTTCTTCTTCTTCCTCCTTTCCTTTTTCCTCTTCTTCTTCTCATCCTCTCCTATTTTTTTTCTTCTTCTTCTTCCTCTTCTTCTTTTTGCTTCTCCTCCTCCTCCTCTTCTTCTTCCTTTCCTTTTTCCTCTTCTTCTTCTCCTCCTCTCCTGTTTTTTTCTTCTTCTTCTTCCTCTTCTTATTTTTTTCTCCTCCTCCTCCTCTTCTTCTTCTTCCTTTCCTTTTTCCTCTTCTTCTTCTCCTCCTCTCCTATTTTTTTTCTTCTTCTTCTTCCTCTTCGTCTTTTTTCTTCTTCTCCTCCTCCTCTTCTTCTTCTTCCTTTCCTTTTTCCTCTTCTTCTTCTCCTCCTCTCCTGTTTTCTTCTTCTTCTTCTTCCTCTTCTTCTTTTTTCTTCTCCTCCTCCTCCTCTTCTTCTTCCTTTCCTTTTTCCTCTTCTTCTTCTCCTCCTCTCTTGTTTTTTTCTTCTTCTTCTTCCTCTTCTTCTTTTTTCTTCTCCTCCTCCTCTTCTTCTTCTTCCTTTCCTTTTTCCTCTTCTTCTTCTCCTCCTCTCCTGTTTTTTTCTTCTTCTTCTTCCTCTTCTTCTTTTTTCTTCTCCTCCTCCTCTTCTTCTTCTTCCTTTCCTTTTTCCTCTTCTTCTTCTCCTCCTCTCCTGTTTTTTTCTTCTTAACCTAAAACTAAACCTAAATCTAATCTAAACATAAACCTAAAACTAAAAAAACAGAAAAAAAGGAAAAAACTAAATCTAAACCTAAAACTAAACTAAAACTAAACCTAAACCTAAACCTAAAACTAAAACTAAATCTAAACTAAAAAGAAACTTAAAACTAAAAAACAGAAGAAAAAAAAAGGAGAGGTAAGCTCACCTCGGCCGGTGGAGGAGGTGGCCGGTGGAGGAGAGGGGTGGGGCGGCCTGGGGCTGCGGCGCCGGTCCCAGGGCGGTGGGGCGCCGGGGGTCCGGGGCGCGGCGGCGCCGACACGGCAGGGCGGCGGGGGCGACGGTGCGGGCGGCCGGTGGAGCGACGGCGCCCGGGGCGGTGGGGCGCGGGGGGGGGGGGGGGGTCACCGGGGGGCCTGGGCGCGGCGGCGCCGAGACGGGGCGGGGGGCCGGGGCGACGGGGCGACGGGGCGGGCGGCCGATGGAGCGACGGCGCCCGGGGCGGTGGGGCGCGGGGCGGGGGGCCGGTGGGGCGACGGGGGGGGGGGGCCGGTGGGGCGGCGGGGCGGTGGTGCGACCGGGCGGCGGCGAGTGGTGGGGCGACGGGGCGGGGGGCCGGTGTGTGGGAGGGAAACAGAGAGAGAGGGGGGTGGAGCGCGCCGGCCGTTAGCTAGGTACGTTTAATCTTTGCCGTCCGCCACCTTTGCCGTCCGCTAATGTGGGCTTTGCCGTCAGCTAGCGGACGGCAAAGAGGGGGGCCGTTAAGTATTTTTAACCAGCTCCTCAGTGGGCCCCCCCTCCCTCTTTGCCGTCCGCTAGCGGACGGCAAAGATTCTTTGCCGTCGGCTAGCAGACGGCAAAGAACAGGCTGATGGCAAAGGCTTTCTTTGCCATCAGCCAGTTCTTTGTCGTCTGCTTTCTGGTAGCTGATGGCAAAGAGCTTCTTTGCCGTCCGCTAGCTGACGGCAAAGAGCTGGCAGATGGCAAAGTAGCTAATTCTAGTAGTGAATATATCAATTTTTATGTCTCGACCATGTCGAGACAACTCGTCATGTCCATGATCATATCCGGGACTCCGAACAACCTTCGGTACATCAAACTCATAAACTCATAATAAAACTGTCATCGTAATGTTAAGCATGCGGACCCTACGGGTTCAAGAACTATGTAGACATGACCTAGAACTGTTTCCGGTCAATAACCAATAGCAGAACCTGGATGCTCATATTGGCTCCTACATATTCTACGAAGATCTTTATCGGTCAAACCGCATAACAACATACATTGTTCCCTTTGTCATCGGTATGTTACTTGCCCGAGATTCGATCGTCGGTATACAATACCTAGTTCAATCTCGTTACCGGCAAGTCTCTTTACTCATTACATAATGCATCATTCCGTAACTAACTCATTAGCTACATTGCTTGCAAGGCTTATAGTGATGTGCATTACCGAGAGGGCCCAGAGATACCTCTCCGACAATCGGAGTGACAAAACCTAATCCCGAAATACACCAACTCAACATGTACCTTTGGAGACACCTGTAGAGCTCCTTAATAATCACCCAGTTACGTTGTGACGTTTGGTAGCACACAAAGTGTTCCTCCGGTAAACGGGAGTTGCATAATCTCATATTTATAGGAACTTTGTATAAGTCATGAAGAAAGCAATAGCAATATACTAAACGATCAAGTGCTAAGCTAACGGAATGGGTCAAGTCAATCACATCATTCTCCTAATGATGTGATCCCGTTAATCAAATGACAACACATGTCTATGGTTAGGAAACATAACCATCTTTGATTAATGAGCTAGTCAAGTAGAGGCACACTAGTGATATTAAGTTTGTCTATGTATTCACACATGTATCATGTTTCCGGTTAATACAATTATAGTATGAATAATAAACATTTATCATGATATGAGAAAATAAATAATAACTTTATTATTGCCTCTAGGCCATGTTTCCTTCAGTCTCCCACTTGCACTAGAGTCAATAATCTAGATTACACAGTAATGATTCTAACACCCATGGAGTCTTGGTGCTGATCATGTTTTGCTCGTGGAAGAGGCTTAGTCAACGGGTCTGCAACATTCAGATCCGTATGTATCTTGCAAATCTCTATGTCTCCCACCTAGACTTGGTCTCGGATGGAATTGAAGTGTCTCTTGATATGCTTGGTCCTCTTGTGAAATCTGGATTCCTTTGCCAAGGCAATTGCACCATTATTTTCACAGAAGATCTTCATTGGTCCCGATGCACTAGGTATGACACCTAGATCGGAAATGAACTCCTTCATCCAGACTCCTTCATTTGATGCTTCCGAAGCAGCTATGTACTCCGCTTCGCATGTAGATCCCGCCACGACGCTTTGTTTAGAACTGCACCAACTGACAGCTCCACCGTTCAATATAAACACGTATCTGGTTTGCGATTTAGAACCGTCCGGATCAGCGTCAAAGCTTGCATCGACGTAACCATTTGCGACTAGCTCTTTGTCACCTCCATAAACGAGAAACATATCCTTAGTCCTTTTCAGGTATTTCAGGATACTCTTGACCGCTGTCCAGTGATCCACTCCTGGATTACTTTGGTACCTCCCTGCTAAACTTATTGCTAAGCATACATCAGGTCTGGTACACAGCATTGCATACATGATAGAGCCTATGGCAGAAGCATAGGGAACATCTTTCATTTTCTCTCTATCTTCTGCTGTGGTTGGGCAGTGAGTCTGACTCAACTTCACACCTTGTAATACAGGAAAGAACCCTTTCTTTGCCTGATCCATTTTGAACTTTTTCAAAATTTTATCAAGGTATGTGCTTTGTGAAAGTCCAATTAAGCGTCTTGATCTATCTCTATAGATCTTGATGCCCAATATGTAAGCAGCTTCACCGAGGTCTTTCATTGAAAAACTTTTATTCAAGTATCCCTTTATGCTATCCAGAAATTTTATATCATTTCCAATTAATAATATGTCATCTACATATAATATCAGAAATGCTACAGAGCTCCCACTCACTTTCTTGTAAATACAGGCTTCTCCAAAAGTCTGTATAAAACCATATGCTTTGATCACACTATCAAAGTGTTTATTCCAACTCCGAGATGATTGCACCAGTCCATAAATGGATCGCTGGAGCTTGCACACTTTGTTAGCACCTTTTGGATCGACAAAACCTTCTGGTTGCATCATATACAACTCTTCTTCCAGAAATCCATTCAGGAATGCAGTTTTGACATCCATTTGCCAAATTTCATAATCATAAAATGCGGCAATTGCTAACATGATTCGGACAGACTTAAGCATCGCTATGGGTGAGAAAGTCTCATCGTAGTCAACCCCTTGAACTTGTCAAAAACCTTTCGCAACAAGTGAAGCTTTGTACACAGTTACATTACCATCAGCGTCAGTCTTCTTCTTGAAGATCCATTTATTCTCGATGGCTTGCCGATCATCGGGCAAGTCAACCAAAGTCCATACTTTGTTTTCATACATGGATCCCATCTCAGATTTCATGGCTTCAAGCCATTTTGCGGAATCTAGGCTCATCATCGCTTCCTCATAGTTCGTAGGTTCGCCATGGTCAAGTAACATGATTTCCAGAATAGGATTACCGTACCACTCTGGTGCGGATCTTACTCTGGTAGACCTACGAGGTTCAGTAGTAACTTGATCTGAAGTTTCATGATCAATATCATTAGCTTCCTCACTGATTGGTGTAGTTGTCACAGGAACTGGTTCTTGTGATGAACTACTTTCCAACAAGGGAGCAGGTACAGTTACCTCATCAAGTTCTACTTTCCTCCCACTCACTTTTTTCACGAGAAACTCCTTCTCTAGAAAGGATCCGAATTTAGCAACGAAAATATTGCCCTCAGATCTATGATATAAGGTGTACCCAATAGTCTCTTTTGGGTATCCTATGAAGACACATTTCTCCGATTTGGGTTCGAGCTTATCTGGTTGAACTTTCTTCACATAAGCATCGCAACCCCAAACTTTAAGAAACGACAACTTTGGTTTCTTGCCAAACCACAGTTCATAAGGCGTCGTCTCAACGGATTTTGATGGTGCCCTATTTAACGTGAATGCGGCCGTCTCTAAAGCATAACCCCAAAATGATAGCGGTAAATCAGTAAGAGACATCATAGATCGCACGATATCTAGTAAAGTACGATTACGACATTCGGACACACCATTTCGTTGTGGTGTTCCGGGTGGCGTGAGTTGCGAAATTATTCTGCATTGTTTCAAATGTAAACCAAACTCCTAACTCAAATATTCTCCTCCACGATCAGATCATAGACATTTTATTTTCTTGTCATGATGATTTTCCACTTCACTCTGAAATTCTTTGAACCTTTCAAATGTTTCAGACTTGTGTTTCATCAAGTAGATATACCCATATTTTCTCAAATCATCTGTGAAGGTGAAAAAATAACGATACCCGCCACGAGCTTCAATATTCATTTGACCACATACATCAGTATGTATGATTTCCAATAAATCAGTTGCTCGTTCCATAGTTCCGGAGAACGGCGTTTTAGTCATCTTGCCCATGAGGCACGGTTCGCAAGTACCAAGTGATTCATAATCAAGTGATTCCAGAAGTCCATCAGTATGGAGTTTCTTCATGCGCTTTACACCGATATGACCTAAACGGCAGTGCCACAAATAAGTTGCACTATCATTATCAACTCTGCATCTTTTGGCTTCAACATTATGAATATGTGTATCACTACTATCGAGATTCAATAAAAATAGACCACTCTTCAAGGGTGCATGACCATAAAAGATATTACTCATATAAATAGAACAACCATTATTCTCTGATTTAAATGAATAACCGTCTCGCATCAAACAAGATCTAGATATAATGTTAATGCTTAACGCTGGCACCAAATAACCATTATTTAGGTCTAAAACTAATCCCGATGGTAGTTTTAGAGGTAGCGTGCCGACCGCGATCACATCGACTTTGGAACCATTTCCCACGCGCATCGTCACCTCATCCTTAACCAATCTTCGCTTAATCCGTAGTCCCTGTTTCGAGTTGCAAATATTAGGAACATAACCAGTATCAAATACCCAGGTGCTACTGCGAGCATTAGTAAGGTACACAAAAATAACATGTATATCACATATACCTTTGTTCACTTTGCCATCCTTCTTATCCGCCAAATACTTGGGGCAGTTCCACTTCCAGTGTCCAATCGGCTTGCAGTAGAAGCACTCAGTCTCAGGCTTAGGTCAAGATTTGGGTTTCTTCTCTGGAGCAGCAACTTGCTTGTTGTTCTTCTTGAAGTTCCCCTTCTTCTCCCCTTTACCCTTTTTCTTGAAACTGGTGGTCTTATTGACCATCAACATTTGATGCTCCTTCTTGATTTCTACCTTCGCAGCTTTTAGCATTGCGAAGAGCTCGGGAATAGTCTTGTCCATCCATTCCATATTATAGTTCATCACGAAGCACTTGTAGCTTGGTGGCAGTGATTGGAGAATTCTGTCAATGACACTATGATCAGGAAGATTAACTCCCAGTTGAATCAAGTGATTATTATACCCAGACATTTTGAGTATATGTTCACTGACAGAACTATTCTCCTCCATCTTACAGCTATAGAACTTATTGGAGACTTCATATCTCTCAATCTGGGCATTTGCTTGAAATATTAACTTCAACTCCTGGAACATCTCATATGCTCCATGGCATTCAAAACGTCGTTGAAGACCCGGTTCCAAACCGTAAAGCATGGCACACTGAACTATCGAGTAGTCATCAGCTTTTCTCTGCCAGATGTTCTTAACGTCGTCAGTTGCATCTGCAGCAGGCCTGGCACCTAGTGGTGCTTCCAGGACGTAATTCTTCTGTGCAGCAATGAGGATAATCCTCAGGTTACGGACCCAGTCCGTGTAATTGCTACCATCATCTTTCAACTTAGCTTTCTCAAGGAACGCATTAAAATTCAACGGAACAATAGCACGAGCCATCTATCTACAACAAACATAGACAAGCAAAATACTATCAGGTACTAAGTTCATGATAAATTTAAGTTCAATTAATCATATTACTTAAGAACTCCCACTTAGACAGACATCTCTCTAGTCATCTAAGTGATCACGTGATCCAAATCAACTAAACCATGTCCGATCATCACGTGAGATGGAGTAGTTTCAATGGTGAACATCACTATGTTGATCATATCTACTATATGATTCACGTTCGACCTTTCGGTCTCCGTGTTCTGAGGCCATATCTGTATATGCTAGGCTCGTCAAGTTTAACCTGAGTATTCCGCGTGTGCAACTGTTTTGCACCCGTTGTATTTGAACGTAGAGCCTATCACACCCGATCATCACGTGGTGTCTCAGCACGAAGAACTTTCGCAACGGTGCATACTCAGGGAGAACACTTCTTGATAATTTAGTGAGAGATCATCTTAAAATGCTACCATCAATCGAAGCAAGATAAGATGCATAAAGAATAAACATCACATGCAATCAATATAAGTGATATGATATGGCCATCATCATCTTGTGCGTGTGATCTCCATCTCCGAAGCACCGTCGTGATCACCATCGTCACCGGCGTGACACCTTGATCTCCATCGTAGCATCGTTGTCATTTGCGCCATCTATTGATTCTATGACTATCACTACCGCTTAGTGATAAAGTAAAGCAATTACAGGGCGTTTGCATTTCATACAATAAAGCAACAACCATATGGCTCCTGCCAGTTGCCGATAACTTTGGTTACAAAACATGATCATCTCATACAATAAAATATAGCATCACGTCTTGACCATATCACATCACAACATGCCCTGCAAAAACAAGTTAGACGTCCTCTACTTTGTTGTTGCAAATTTTACGTGGCTGCTACGGGCTGAGCAAGAACCATTCTTACCTACGCATCAAAACCACAACGATAGTTCGTGAAGTTAGTGTTGTTTTAACCTTCGCAAGGACCGGGCGTAGCCACACTCGGTTCAACTAAAGTGAGAGAGACAGACACCCGCCAGTCACCTTTAAGCACGAGTGCTCGTAACGGTGAAACCAGTGTCGCGTAAGCGTACGCGTAATGTCGGTCCAGGCTGCTTCATCTCACAATACCGCTGAACCAAAGTATGACATGCTGGTAAGCAGTATGACTTGTATCGCCCACAACTCACTTGTGTTCTAAGCGTGCATATGACATCTACACATAAAACCTAGCTCGGATGCCACTGTTGGGGAACGTAGTAATTTCAAAATTTTCCTACGCACACGCAATGATCATGGTGATGCATAGCAACGAGAGGGGAGAGTGATGTCCACGTACCCTCGTAGACCGAAAGCGGAAGCGTTAGAACAACGCGGTTGATGTAGTCGTACGTCTTCACGATCTGACCGATCCAAGTACCGAACGTACGGCACCTCCGAGTTCAGCACACGTTCAGCTTGATGACGATCCCCGGACTCCGATTCAGCAGGGTGTCGGGGAAGAGTTCCGTCAGCACGACGGCATGGTGACGGTGATGATGTTCTACCGACACAGGGCTTCGCCTAAGCACCGCTACGATATGATCGAGGTGGAATATGGTGGAGGGGGGGCACCGCACACGGCTAAGGAACGATCACGAAAATCAACTTGTGTGTTATGGGGTGCCCCCTTGCCCCCGTATATAAAGGAGGGAGGAGAGGGGGCCAGCCTAGGGGGTGGCGTGCCCTAGGGGGGGAGTCCAACCCCAACCGGGAGTAGGACTCCCCCCTTTCCTATTAGGAGTAGGAGAGGGAAGGAAGAGGGGGGAGAGAAGAAGGAAAGGAGGGGTCGCCCCCCTCCCAATTCGGATTGGGCTTGGGGAGGGCCCTCCTTTGCTCCTTCTCCCTCCTTTCCACAAAGGCCCAATAAGGCCCATATACCTCCCGGGGGGTTCCGGTAACCTCCCGGAGATCCGGTATTGTCCCAATCTCACCCGGAACCTTTCCGGTGTCCAAATATAGTCATCCAATATATCGCTTTTTATGTCTCCACCATTTCGAGACTCCTCGTCATGTCCGTGATCATATCCGGGACTCCGAACAACCTTCGGTACATCAAAACTCATAAACTCATAATAAAACTGTCATCGTAACATTAAGCGTGCGGACCCTACGGGTTCGAGAACTATGTAGACATGACCTAGAACTGTTTCTGGTCAATAACCAATAGCGGAACCTGGATGCTCATATTGGCTCCTACATATTCTACGAAGATCTTTATCGGTCAAACCGCATAACAACATACGTTGTTCCCTTTTTCATCGGTATGTTACTTGCCCAAGATTCGATCGTCGGTGTCCAATACCTAGTTCAATCTCATTACCGGCAAGTCTCTTTACTCGTTATGTAATGCATCATTCCGTAACTAACTCATTAGCTACATTGCTTGCAAGGCTTACAGTGATGTGCAATACCGAGAGGGCCCAGAGATACCTCTCTGACAATCGGAGTGACAAAACCTAATCTCGAAATACACCAACTCAACATGTGCCTTTGGAGACACCTATAGAGCTCCTTTATAATCACCCAGTTATGTTGTGACGTTTGGTAGCACACAAAGTATTCCTCCGGTAAATGGGAGTTGCATAATCTCATAGTTATAGGAACTTTGTATAAGTCATGAAGAAAGCAATATCAATATACTAAATGATCAAGTGCTAAGCTAACGGAATGGGTCAAGTCAATCACATCATTCTCCTAATGATGTGATCCCGTTAATCAAATGACAACACATGTCTATGGTTAGGAAACATAACCATCTTTGTTTAATGAGCTAGTCAAGTAGAGGCATACTAGTTACATTAAGCTTGTCTATGTATTCACACATGTATCGTGTTTCCGGTTAATACAATTATAGCATGAATAATAAACATTTATCATGATATGAGGAAATAAATAATAACTTTATTATTGCCTCTAGGGCATATTTCCTTCACATTGTCATCATTATGCCTAGCTAAAAACGCATTAAAGAAAAGTGCTTGTTGGGAGACAACCCAATATTTACCTTTACTGTTTTTGTGTGTCCACATGATTAAGCTGCTATAGTAATAATGTTTTATAGCTTTTGTTTCAATAAAGTGCCAAGTAGAACCTTTGGGAAGACTTGGGTGAAAGTTAATGTGATCTTGCTGTAAAAAAACAGAAACTTTGCGCTCACGAGTTTAGCTGTCATTTTTTTACAGAAGAGTGCTTTTGAGTTGATTCTTTTTGTAGAATATTAATAGACAAATTCCTTTCATCCACTAATTTATTTCAGAATTTTTTGAGTTACAGAAATATTTGAGAGTTACAGATCACTACAGAGATTGTTCTGTTTTTGATAGATTCTGTTTTTCGCGCGTTGTTTGCTTATTTGATGAATCTATGAGTAGTATCGGAGGGTATGAACCATAGAGAAGTTGTAATACAGTATATATTACACCAATATAAATAAATAATGAGTTTGCAACAGTACCAAAAGTGGTGATTAATCTTCATACTAACGGAGCTTACGAGTTTTCTGTTGAGTTTTGTGTTGTGAAGTTTTCATGTTTTGGGTAAAGATCCGATGGACTATGGAATAAAGAGTGGCAAGAGCCTAAGCTTGGGGATGCCCAAGGCAACAGAAGGTAATATTCAAGGAAAACCAAGAGCCTAAGCTTGGGGATGCCTCGGAAAGCATCCCCTCTTTCGTCTTCGTTCATCGGTAACCTTACTTGGAGCTATATTTTTATTCACCACATGATATGTGTTTAGATTGAGCGTCATTTTCTTTTATTTTATTTTGCTTGATGTTTGAATAATATCCCAAGATCTTAAATTCTTAACTGTTAGAGAATCTTCACATAGTTGCATAATTATTAGACCACTCATTGATCTTTACTTATATCTTTTGGAGTAGTTTGTCATTTGCTCTAGTGCTTCACTTATATCTTTTTAGAGCACGGCGGTGGTTTTATTTTGAAGAAATAGATGAACTCTCATGCTTCACTTATATTATTTTGAGAGTCTTAAACATCATGGTAATTTTCTTAGGTTATGAAACTAGTCCTAATATGATGGGCATCCAAGAGGGATATAATAAAAAATTCCATATAAAGTGCATTGAATACTATGACAAGTTTCATTCTTTATGATTGTTTTGAGATATGAAGTGAAGGAAATATGCCCTAGAGGCAATAATAAAGTTATTATTTATTTCCTTATTTCATGATAAATATTTATTATTCATACTAGAATTGTATTAACCGGAAACATAATACATGTGTGAATACATAGACAAACATAGTGTCACTAGTATGCCTCTACTTGACTATCTTGTTAGTTAAAGATGGTTAAGTTTCCTAACCATAGACATGAGTTGTCATTTGACTAATAGTATCACATCATTAGGAGAATGATGTGATTGACTTGACCCATTCCATTAGCTTAGCACTTGATCGTTTAGTATGTTGCTATTGCTTTCTTCATGACTTATACATGTTCCTATGACTATGAGATTATGCAACTCCCGTTTACCGGGGGAACACTTTGTGTCCTACCAAACGTTACAATGTAACTGAGTGATTATAAAGGTGCTCTACAGGTGTCTCCGAAGGTACTTGTTGAGTTGGCGTATTTCGAGATTAGGATTTGTCACTCCGATTGTCGGAGAGGTATCTCTACGCCCTCTCGGTAATGCACATCACTATAAGCCTTGCAAGCAATGCGACTAATGAGTTCGTTGCGGGATGATGCATTACATAACGAGTAAACAGACTTGCCGGTAACGAGATTGAACTAGGTATTGAGATACCGATGATCAAATCTCGGGCAAATAAAATATCGATGAGAAAGGGAATAACGTATGTTGTTATGCTCTTTGACCGATAAAGATCTTCGTAGAATATGTGGGAGCCAATATGAGCATCCAGGTTCCGCTATTGGTTATTGACCGGAGATGTGTCTCGATCATGTCTACATAGTTCTCAAACCCGTAGGGTCCGCACGCTTAAAGTTCGACGACGGTTATATTATGAGTTTATGTGTTTTGATTTACCGAAGGTTGTTCAGAGTCCCGGATGTGATCACGGACATGACAAGGAGTCTTGAAATGGTCGAGATGTAAAGATCGATATATTGGACGACTATGTTTGAACACCGGAATGGTTCCGGGAGGTTTCAGACATATACCGGAGTACCGGGGGTTACCGAAACCCCCCCGAGGAAGGTATTGGGCCTTATGGGCCTTAGTGGAGAAGAGAGAGGGCAGCCAGGAAGTGGCGCGCGGCCCCCCTTGCCCCAGTCCGAATTCGACAAGGGAAGGGGGCGGCGGCCCCCCTCTCCTTCCTTCTCTCCACCTCCTCCTCCCCCCTTCTCCTTCTTGGAATAGGAAAGGGGGGACAAACCTACTTGGAGTAGGATTGCTCCCCCTAGGGCGCGCCTCTCCCCTTGGCCGACCCTCTCCTCCTCCCCCTTTATATACGGAGGAGGGGGGCACCTCATAGACACAACAATTGATCCCTTGGATCTCTTAGCCATGTGCGGTGCCCCCCTCCACCATAATCCACCTCGATAATATCGTAGCGGTGCTTAGGCAAAGCCCTGCGTCGGTAGAACATTATCATCGTCACCACGCCGTTGTGTTGACGGAACTCTCCCTCAAAGCTCGGCTGGATCGGAGTTCGAGGGACATCATCGAGTTGAACGTGTGCAGAACTCGGAGGTGTCGTGCGTTCGGTACTTGATCGGTCGGATAGTGAAGACGTACGACTACATCAACCGCGTTGTGCTAACGCTTCCGCTTTTGGTCTACGAGGGTACGTGGACACACTCTCCCCTCTTGTTGCTATGCATCACCATGATCTTGCATGTGCATAGGTATTTTTTTGAAATTACTACGTTCCCCAACAGTGGCATCCGAGCCAGGTTTATGCGTAGTTGTGGGCGATACAAGTCATACTGCTTACCAGCATGTCATACTTTGGTCCGGAGGTATTGTTGGATGAAGCGGCTGGGACCGACATTACACGTACGCTTACGCGAGACTGGTTCTACCGACGTGCTTTGCACACAGGTGGCTGGCGGGTGTCAGTTTCTCCAACTTTAGTTGAACCGAGTGTGGCTACGCCCGGTCCTTGAGAAGGTTAAAACAGCACTAAATTGATGAACTATCATTGTGGTTTTGATGCGTAGGTAAGAACGGTTCTTGCTCGCCCCGTAGAAGCCACGTAAAACTTGCAACAACAAAGTAGAGGACGTCTAACTTGTTTTTGCAGGGCATGTTGTGATGTGATATGGTCAAGACGTGATGCTATATTTTATTGTATGAGATGATCATGTTTTGTAACCGAGTTATCGGCAACTGGCAGGAGCCATATGGTTGTCGCTTTATTGTATGCAATGCAATCGCCCTGTAATTGCTTTACTTTATCACTAAGCGGTGGCGATAGTCATACAAGCAATAGTTGGCGAGATGACAACGATGCTACGATGGAGATCAAGGTGTCGCGCCGGTGACGATGGTGATCATGACGGTGCTTTGGAGATGGAGATCACAAGCACAAGATGATGATGGCCATATCATATCACTTATATTGATTGCATGTGATGTTTATCCTTTATGCATCTTATTTTGCTTTGATTGACAGTAGCATTATAAGATGATCTCTCACTAAATTTCAAGGTAAAAGTGTTCTCCCTGAGTATGTACCATTGCCAAAGTTCATCGTGCCGAGACACCATGTGATGATCGGGTGTGATAAGCTCTACGTCCATGTACAATGGGTGCAAGCCAGTTTTGCACACGCAGAATACTCGGGTTAAACTTGACGAGCCTAGCATATGTAGATATGGCCTCGGAACACTGAGACCAAAAGGTCGAGCGTGAATCATATAGTAGATATGATTAACATAGTGATGTTCACCATTAAAAACTACTCCATTTCACGTGATGATCGATTATGGTTTAGTTGATTTGGATCACGTGATCACTTAGATGATTAGAGGGATGTCTATCTAAGTGAGAGTTCTTAAGTAATATGATCAATTGAACTTTAATTTATCATGAACTTAGTCCTGGTAGTATTAGCATATCTATGTTGTAGATCAATAGCTCGTGTTTAGCTCCCCTATTTTATTTTGATATGTTCCTAGAGAAAACTAAGTTGAAAGATGTTAGTAGCAATGATGCGGATTGGATCCATGATCTGAGGTTTATCCTCATTGCTGCACAGAAGAATTATGTCCTTGATGTACCGCTAGGTGAAAAACCTATTGCAGGAGCAGATGCAGACGTTACGAACGTTTGGCTAGCTCAATATGATGACTACTTGATAGTTTAGTGCACCATGCTTAACGGCTTAGAATCGGGCTTCAAAGACGTTTTGAACATCATGGACCATATGAGATGTTCCAGGAGTTCAAGTTAATATTTCAAGCAAATACCCGAGTTGAGAGATATGAAGTCTCCAACAAGTTCTATAGCTAAAAAATGGAGGAGAATAGCTCAAGCAGTGAGCATGTGCTCAGATTGTCTGGGTACTACAATCGCTTGAATCAAGTGGGAGTTAATCTTCCAGATAAGATAGTGATTGACAGAGTTCTCTAATCACCAGCACCAAGTTACTGGAACTTCGTGATGAACTATAGTATGCAAGGGATGACAAAAACGATTCCCGAGCTCTTCGTGATGCTGAAATGAACGAAGGTAGAAATCAAGAAAGAGCATCAAGTGTTGATGATTGACAAGACCACGAGTTTCAAGAAAGGGGCAAAGGGAAAGAAAGGGAACTTCAATTAGAATGGCAAGCAAGTTGTCACTCCCGCGAAGAAGCCCAAAGCTGGACCAAAGCCTAAAACTGAGTGCTTTTACTGCAAAGGAAATGGTCACTGGAAGTGGACATGCCCTGAATATTTGGTAGATAAGAAGGATGGCAAAGTGAACAAGGGTATATTTGATATACATGTTGTTGATGTGTACCTTACTAGTGTTTATAGTAACCCATGGGTATTTGATACTTGTTCGATTACTAAGATTAGTAACTCGAAACAGGAGTTACAGAATAAACAAAGACTAGTTGAGGGTGAAGTGACGATGTGTGTTGGAAGTGGTTCCAAGGTTGATATGATCATCATCGCACACTCCCTATATTTTCGAGATTAGTGTTGAACCTAAATAAATGTTATTTGGTGTTTGTGTTGAGCATAAATATGATTAGATCATGTTTATTGTGATACGATTATTCATCTAAGACAGAGAATAAATTGTTATTCTGTTTACATGAATAAAACCTTCTATGGTCATACGCCCAATGTTGATGGTTTATTGAATCTTGATCATGGTGATACACATATTCATAATATTGATGCCAAAAGATGCAAAGTTGATAATGATAGTGCAACATATTTGTGGCACTACCGTTTGGGTCATATAGGTGTAAAGCGCATGAAGAAACTCCATAAAGATGGACTTTTGGAATCACTTGATTATGAATCATTTGATGCTTGCGACCATGCCTTTTGGGCAAGATGACTAAAACTCCGTTCTTCGGAACAATGGAACGAGCTACTGACTTGTTGGAAATAATACATACCGACATATGCGGTCCAATGAGTGTTGATGCTCGTGGCGGGTATCGTTATTTTTCTGACCTTCACAGATGATTTGAGCAGATATGATTATGTCTACTTAATGAAGCATAAGTCTGAAACATTTATAAAGTTCAAAGAATTTCAGAGTGAAGTGGAGAATCATCGTAACAAGAAAATAAAATTTCTACAATCTGATCATAGAGGAGAATATTTGAGTTACGATTTTGGCCTTCATTTAAAAACAATGTGGAATAGTTTCACAGCTCACGCCACATGGAACACCACAGCGTAATGGTGTGTCCGAATGTCGTAACCGCACTTTATTGCATATGGTGCGATCTATGATGTATCTTGCCGATTTACCACTATCGTTTTGGGGTTATGCATTAGAGACAGCTACATTCACTTTAAATAGGGCACCATCAAAATCCGTTGAGACGACGCCTTATGAACTGTGGTTTGGCAAGAAACCAAAGTTGTCGTTTCTTAAAGTTTGTGGTTGCGATGCTTATGTGAAAAAGTTTCAACCTGATAAGCTCGAACCCAAATCGGAGAAGTGCATCTTCATAGAATACCCAAAGTAAACTGTTGGGTACACCTTCTATCACAGATCCGAAGGCAAGATATTCGTTGCTAAGATGGATCCTTTCTAGAGAAGGAGTTTCTCTCGAAAGAAGTGAGTGGGAGGAAAGTAGAGCTTGATAAGGTAATTGTACCTTCTCCCGAATTGGAAGGTATTTCATCACAAAAATTAGTTCCAGTGATTCCTACACCAATTAGTGAGGAAGCTAATGATGATGATCATGAAACTTCAGATTAAGTTACTACAGAACCTCTTAGGTCTTCCAAAGTATAGTCCGCACGAGAGTGGTACGGTAATCCTATTCTGGAAGTCATGTTACTAGACCATGATGAACCTACGAACTATGAGGAAGCGATGATGAGCCCAGATTCCGCGAAATGGCTTGAGGCAATGAAATCTAAGATGGGATCCATGTATGAGAACAAAGTGTGGACTTTGGTGGAGTTGCCCGATGATCGGCAAGCCATATTGTATAAATGGATCTTCAAGAGGAAGACAGACGCTGATAAGTAGTGTTACTATCTACAAAGCTCGACTTGTCGCAAAAGGTTTTTCGACAAGTTCAAGGTGTTGAATACGATGAGATTTTCTCACTCGTATCGATGCTTAAGTCTGTCCAAATCATGTTAGCAATTGCCACATTTTATGAAATCTAGCAAATGGATGTCAAAACTGCATTCCTTAATGGATTTATTAATGAAGAGTTGTATATGATGCAACCAGAAGGTTTTGTCAATCCTAAAAGGTGCTAACAAAATGTGCAAGCTCCAGCGATCCATCTATGGACTGGTGCAAGCATCTCGGAGTTGGAATATACGCTTTGATGAGTTGATCAAAGCATATGGTTTTATACAGACTTTTGGAGAAGCCTGTATTTACAAGAAAGTGAGTGGGAGCTTTGTAGCATTTTCTAAAACTATATGTAGATGACATATTGTTTATTGGAAATGATATAGAAATTCTGGATAGCATAAAGGGATACTTGAATAAGATTTTTTCAAAGAAAGACCTTGCTGAAGTTGCTTACACATTGAGCATCAAGATCTATAGAGATAGATCAAGACGCTTGATGAGATTTTTCAATGAATACATAACTTGATAAGATTTTGAAGTAGTTCAAAATAGAACAGTCAAAGAAGGAGTTCTTGCCTGTGTTGCAAGGTGTGAAGTTGAGTAAGACTCAAAACCCGACTATGGCAGAAAATAGAAAGAGAATTTAAAGTCATTCCCTATTCCTTAGTCATAGGTTCTATAAAGTATGCTATGCTATGTACCAGACCTACTGTATACCTTGCTCTGAGTTTGGCAAGGGAGTACGATTTTGATCTAAGAGTAGATCACTAGACAGTGGTCAAAAATATCCTTAGTGAAGACTAAGGAAATATTTCTCGATTATGGAGGTGATAAAAGATCCTGTCGTAAAGAGTTACATTGGTGCAAGCTTTTACACCGATCCAGGTGACTCTAAGTCTCAATCTGGATACATATTGAAAGTAGGAGCAATTAGCTAGAGTAGCTCCGTGCAGAGCATTGTAGACATAGAATATTTGCAAAATACATACGGCTCTGAATGTGACAGGCCCGTTGACTAAACTTCTCTCATGAGCAAAACATGATCATACCTTAGTACTATGGGTATTAATCACATACAAATGTGAATATTGGTGTTAAATCACATGGCGATGTGAACTAGATTATTGACTCTAGTGCAAGTGGGAGACTGAAGGAAATATGCCCTAGAGGCAATAATAAAGTTATTATTTATTTCCTCATTTCATGATAAATGTTTATTATTCATGCTAGAATTGCATTAACCAGAAACATAATACGTGCGTGAATACATAGACAAACATAGTGTCACTAGTATGCCTCTACTTGACTAGCTCGTTAATTAAAGATGGCTAAGTTTCCTAACCATAGACATGAGTTGTCATTTGATTAACGGGATCACATCATTAGGAGAATGACGTGATTGACTTGACCCATTCTGTTAGCTTAGCACTTGATCGTTTAGTATGTTGCTATTGCTTTCTTCATGACTTATACATGTTCCTATGACTATGAGATTATGCAACTCCCGTTTACCGGAGGAAAACTTTGTGTGCTACCAAACGTCACAACGTAACTGGGTGATTATAAAGGTGCTCTACAGGTGTCTTCGAAGGTACTTGTTGAGTTGGCGTATTTCGAGATTAGGATTTGTCACTCCGATTGTCGGAGAGGTATCTCTGGGCCCTCTCGGTAATGCACATCACTATAAGCCTTGCAAGCAATGTGAATAATGAGTTAGTTGCGGGATAATGCATTACATAACGAGTAAAGAGACTTGCCGGTAACGAGATTGAACTAGGTATTGAGATACTGACGATCGAATCTTGGGCTAGTAACATACCGATGACAAAGGGAATAACGTATGTTGTTATCCGGTTTGACCGATAAAGATCTTCATAGAATATGTGGGAGCCAATATGAGCATCCAGGTTCCGCTATTGGTTATTGACCAGAGATGTGTCTCGGTCATGTCTACATAGTTCTCGAACCCATAGGGTCCCACACGCTCAAAGTTTGATGACGGTTATATTATGAGTTTATGTGTTTTGATGTACCGAAGGTTGTTCCGAGTCCCGGATGTGATCACGTACATGACGAGGAGTCTCAAAATGGTCGATATGTAAAGATTGATATATTGGACGACTATGTTTGAACACTGGAATGGTTCCGGGAGGTTTCGGACATATACCGGAGTACCGGGGGTTACCGGAACCCCCCCGGGGAAGCTATTGGGCCTTATGGGCCTTAGTGGAGAAGAAAGAGGGCAGCCAGGAGGTGGCGCGCGGCTCCCCTTGCCCTAGTCCGAATTGGACAAGGGAAGGGGGCGGCGGCCCCCCTCTCCTTCCTTCTCTCCACCTCCTCCTTCCCTCTTCTCCTTCTTGGAATAGGAAAGGGGGAGGGGGGACAAACCTACTTGGAGTAGGATTGCCCCCCCTAGGGCACGCCTTTCCCCTTGGTCGGCCCCCTCCTCCTCCCCCTTTATATACGGAGGAGAGGGGCACCTCATAGACACAACAATTGATCCTTTGGATCTCTTAGCCGTGTGCGGTGCCCCCTCCACCATAATCGACCTCGATAATATCATAGCAGTGCTTCGGCGAAGCCCTGCGTCGGTAGAACATCATCATTGTCACCACGCCGTCGTGCTAACGGAACTCTTCCTCAAAGCTCGGCTGGATCGGAGTTCTAGGGACGTCATCAAGTTGAACGTGTGCAGAACTTGGAGGTGCCGTGCGTTCGGTACTTGATCGGTCGGATCGTGAAGACGTACGACTACATCAACCGCGTTGTGCAAACGCTTCCGCTTTCGGTCTACGAGAGTATGTGGACACACTCTCCCCTCTCGTTGCTATGCATCACCATGATCTTGCGTGTGCGTAGGAATTTTTTTGAAATTACTATGTTCCCCAACATGAAGATGGTGATATTGGAGTCATGCTAGTGGAGTAGTTGTGAATTTGAGAGATACTTGTGTTAAAGTTTGTGATTCCCGTAGCATGCACGTATGGTGAACCGTTATGTGATGATGTCGGAGCATGATTTATTTATTGATTGTCTTCCTTATGAGTGGCCATCGGGGACGAGCGATGGTCTTTTCCTACCAATCTATCCCCCTAGGAGCATGCGCGTAGTACTTTGTTTCGATAACTAATAGATTTTTGCTATAAGTATGTGAGTTCTTTATGACTAATGTTGAGTCCATGGATTATATGCACTCTCACCCTTCCACCATTGCTAGCCTCTCTTGTAACGCGCAAATTTCGCCGGTACCATACACCCACCATATACCTTCCTAAAAACAAGCCACCATACCTACCTATTATGGCATTTCCATAGCTATTTAGAGATATATTGCCATGCTACTTTCCACCGTTTTGTTTATTATGACATGCTTCATCATTGTCATATTGCTTTGCATAATCATGTAGTTGACATCGCATTTGTGGCAAAGCCACCATTCATAATTCTTTCATACATGTCACTCTTGATTCATTGCACATCTCGGTACACCGCCAGAGGCATTCACATAGAGTCATATTTTGTTCTAAGCATTGAGTTGTAATTCTTGAGTTGTAAGTAAATAAAAGTGTGATGATCATCATTATTAGAGCATTGTCCCAGTGAGGAAAGGATGATGGAGACTATGATTCCCCCACTAGTCGGGATGAGACTCTGGACAAAAAAAAGAGGCCATAAAAAAAGAGAAGGCCCAAATAAAAAAACAAAAAACAAAAATATGAGAGAAAAAGAGAGAAGGGGCAATGCTACTATCCTTTTACCGCACTTGTGCTTCAAAGTAGCACCATGATCTTCATGATAGAGAGTCTCTTATGTTGTCACTTTCATATACTAGTGGGAATTTTTCATTATGGAAGTTGGCTTGTATATTCCAACGTTGGGCTTCCTCAAATGCCCTAGGTCTTCATGAGCAAGCCAGTTGGATGCACACCCACTTAGTTTCTTTTTGCGCTTTCATATACTTAATTATAGCTCTAGTGCATCTGTTGCATGGAAATCCCTACTCACTCACATTGATATCTATTGATGGGCATCTCCATAGCACGTTGATACGCCTAGTTGACGTGAGACTATCTTCTCCTTTTTTGTCTTCTCCACAACCACCATTCTATTCCACCTATAGTGCTATGTCCATGGCTCACGCTCATGTATTGCTGCTACGTCTTGAGCTTGCGTTTGTTTTCCTTGAAGAGGAAAGGGTGATGCAGCAAAGTAGCATAAGTATTTCCCTCAGTTTTTGAGAACTAAGGTATCAATCCAATAGGAGGCTCCTCAGAAGTCCCACGCACCTATAAAAACAAACAAGAACCTCGCAACCAAAGCAATAAAGGGGTTGTCAATCCCTTCATGGCCACTTGCGATAGTGAGATCTGATAGAGATAATATGATAAGATAAATATTTTTGGTATTTTTATGACATAGATAGGAAAATTAAAGATGCAAACAAAAGTAGACTGAAAGCTTTTATGATAAAAGATAGACCCGGGGGCCATAGGTTTCACTAGTGGCTTCTCTCAAGATAGCATAAGTATTACGGTGGGTGAACACATTACTGTCGAGCAATTGATAGAAAAGCGCATAATTATGAGATTATCTAGGCATGATCATGTATATAGGCATCACGCCCGTGACAAGTAGACCAACTCCTGCCTGCATCTACTACTATTACTCCACACATCGACCACTATCCAGCATGCATCTAGAGTATTAAGTTCATAAGAACATAGTAACACATTAAGAAAGATGACATGATGTAGAGGGATAAACTCATTCAATATGATATAAACCCCATCTTTTTATCCTCGATGGCAACAATACAATACGTGCCTTGCTGCCCCTGCTGTCACTGGGAAAGGACACCGCAAGATTGGACCCAAAGCTAAGCACTTCTCCCATTGCAAGAAAGATCAATCTAGTAGGCCAAACCAAACTGATAATTCGAAGAGACTTGCAAAGATAACTTAATCACACATAAAAGAATTCAGAGGAGATTCAAATATTTCTCATAGATAAACTTGATCATAAACCTACAATTCATCGGATCTCGACAAACACACCGCAAAAAGAGTTACATCGTATAGATCTCCAAGAAGATCGAGGAGAACTTTGTATTGAGATTCAAATAGAGATAAGAAGCCATCTAGCTAATAACTATGGACCCGAAGGTCTGTGGTAAACTACTCACAACTCATCGGAAGGGCCTTGGAGATGATGTAGAGGCCCTCCGCGGTCGATTCCCCCTCCGGCGGAGCGCCGGCGATGGTCCAAGATGGGATCTCGCGGATACAAAAGGTTACGGCGGTGGAAATAGTTTTTCTGGTGCTCCTAGATGGTTTCAGGGTACATGGGTATATATAGGAGGAAGAAGTAGGTCGGTGGACGTTCAAGGGGCCCACGAGGGTGGGGGGCGCGCCCTCGTGGCATCCTCCTCTGTTGCTTGACGTCCACTCCAAGTCCCCTGGATCACGTTTGTTCCAAAAAGACCGCTGCCGAAGATCTCATTCCGTTTGGACTCCGTTTGATATTCCTTTTCTTCGAAACACTGAAAAAGGCAAAAAAAACAACAATTTAGGATGGGCCTCCGGTTAGTAGATTAGTCCCAAAAATGATATAAAAGTGTAAAGTAAAGCCCATAAACATCCAAAACGGGTAATATAATAGCATGGAACAATAAAAAATTATAGATACGTTGGAGACGTATAAAGCATCCCCAAGCTTAATTCCTACTCATCCTCGAGTAGGTAAATGATAAAAACAAATTTTTTGATGTGGAATGCTACCTAGCATAATTCTCAATGTAATTTTATTTATTGTGGCATGAATGTTCATATCCAAATGATTCAAAATAAAACTTCATATTGACATAAGAAATAGTAATACTTCAAGCATACTAATCAAAGCAATCATGTCTTCTCAAAATAACATGGCTAAAGAAAGTTCATCCCTACAAAATCATATAGTTAGGCTATGCTTCATTTTCGTCACACAAAAATGCTCTCATCTTTCACAACCCCAATGACAAGCCAAGCAATTGTTTCGTACTTAAATAATCTCAAACTTTTTTCAACTTTCACGCAATACATGAGCGTGAGCCATGGATATAGCACTATGGGTGGAATAGAATATGATGATGGAGGTTGTGTGGAGAAGACAAAAAGGAGAAAATCTCACATTGATGAGGATAATCAACGGGCTATGGAGATGCCAATCAATTGATATCAACATGAGGAGTAGGGATTGCCATGCAACGGATGCCCTAGAGCTATAAATGTATGAAAGCTCAACAAAAGAAACTAAGTGGGTGTGCATCCAACTTGCTTGCTCACAAAGACCTAGAGCATTTTGAGGAAGCCGATCGTAGGAATGTACAAGCCAAGTTCTATAATGAAAAATTCCCACAAGTATATGAAAGTGACAACATATGAGACTCTCTATATGAAGAACATGGTGCTACTTTGAAGCACAAGTGTGGAAAACGATAGTAACATTGCCCCTTTTTATTTTTTTATTTTTTTCCTTTTGGGCCTTTTTTTCTTTGGCCTTTCTTCTTCTTGTTTTTTTCTTTGGCCTTTTTTTGGCCTTTCTGTTTTTTATTTTTTTATTTGGGGACAATGCTCTAATAATGATGATCATCACACTTCTATTTATTTACAACTCATGAATTACAACAAAAACTAGAACAAGATATGACTCTATATGAATGCCTCCGGCAGTGTACCAGGATGGGCAATGAATCAAGAGTGTCATGTATGAAAAATTATGAATGGTGGCTTTTCCACAAATACGATGTCAACTACATGATAATGCAAGGCAATATGACAATGATGATGCGTGTCATGATGATGAACGGAACGGTGGAAATTTGCATGGCAATATATCTCGGAATGGCTATGGAAATGCCATAATAGGTAGGTATGGTGACTGTTTTGAGGAAGATATAAGGACGTTTATGTGTGGTAGAGCGTATCGTATCACAGGGTTTGGATGCACCGGCGAAGTTTGCACCAACTCTCAAGGTGAGAAAGGGCAATGCACGGTACCGAAGAGGCTAGCAATGATGGAAGGGCGAGAGTGCGTATGATCCATGGACCCAACATTAGTCATAAAGAACTCATATACTTATTGCTAAAATCTACAAGTCATCAAAAACCAAGCACTACGCGCATGCTCCTAGGGGGATAGATTGGTAGGAAAAGACCATCACTCGTCCCCGGCCGCCACTCATAAGGATGACAATCTAAGAACACCTCATGTTTCAAATTTGTTACACAACTTTTACCATACATGCATGCTACGAGACTTGCCAACTTCAACACAAGCATTCTTTAAATTCATAATCACCCAACTAGCATGACTCTAATATCACCACCTCCATATCTCAAAACAATTATCAAGTATCAAATTGATCATAGCATCCAATTCACTTCCTATGATAGTTTTTATTATACCCAACTTGGATGCCCATCATTCTAGGACCAATTTTATAACCATAGAAAATACCATGCTGTTCTAAAATACTCTCAAAATAATATAAGTGAAGCATGAGAGATCAACAATTTCTACAAAATCAAGCCACTGTCGTGCTCTAAAAGATATAAGTGAAGCACTAGAGCAAAACTATCTAGCTCAAAAGATATAAGTGAAGCACATAGAGTATTCTAATAAATTCCAAACAAGAGGGTTTCTCCCAAATGGTGTGTACAACAAGGATTATTGTGGTAAACTAATAAGCAAAGACTAATATAATACAAGACGCTCCAAGCAAAACACATATCATGTGGCGAATAAAAATATAGCTCCAAGTAAAGTTACCGATAGACGAAGACGAAAGAGGGGATGCCTTCTGGGGCATCCCCAAGCTTAGGCTTTTGGTTATACTTGAATATCTTGGGGTGCCATGGGCATCCCCAAGCTTAGGCTCTTGCCACTCCTTATTCCATAGTCCATCAAATCTTTACCCAAAACTTGAAAACTTCACAACACAAAACTCAACACGAAATCTCATAAGCTCCGTTAGTGGAAGAAAGAAAAACCACCACATAAGGTACTGCAATGAACTCATTATTTATTTATATTGGTGTTAAACCTACTGTTTTCCAACTTCTCTATGGATCATACCCTTACATACTAGCCATAGATGCATCAAAATAAGCAAACAACACACGAAAAACAGAATCTGTCAAAAACAGAACAGTCTGTAGCAATATGTAACTCCCGAATACTTCTGAACTATAAAACTCCTACCAAAATAGGAAGTCCTGGGCAATTTGCCTATTGATCTACAACAAAAAGAATCAACGAAAAATCACGTTTCTGTGAATTACTAAAATTATTTTCGTGCGTGCAAAGTTTCTGTTTTCCAGCAGAATCAAATTAACTATCACCATAGGTTTTCCTATAGGTTCTACTTGGCACAAACACTAATTAAAACATGAAAACACATCTAAACAGAAGCTAGAAGAAATATTTATTACTTAACAGAAGTAAAAACAAAAAAACAAAAATAAAATTGGGTTGCCTCCCAACTAGCGCTATTGTTTAGCGCCCCAAGCTAGGCATAAAAGCGAGGATAGATCTAAGCAGTGCCATCTTTGGCACTCAATTCATAAGTAGCTCGCATGATAGACTCATCAGGTAATTTAACTTTCTTTCTTGGAAAGTACTCCATGCCTTTCCTTAATGGAAATTGGAATCTAATATTCCCTTCCTTCATATCAATAATTGCACCAATCGTTCTAAGGAAAGGTCTACCAAGAATAATAGGACATGAAAGATTACAATCAATGTCAAGAACGATAAATCTACGGGCATGCTACGTCTTGAGCTTGCGTTGGTTTTCCTTGAAGAGGAAAGGGAGATGCAGCAACAGTAGCGCCCCTCAGTTTTTGAGAACCAAGGTATCAATCCAGTAGGAGGCTCCTCAAAAGTCCCACGCACCTACACAAACAAACAAAGAACTCGCAACCAACGCAATAAAGGGGTTGTCAATCCCTTCACGGCCACTTGCGAAAGTGAGATCTGATAGAAATAGTATGATAAGATAAATATATTTTTGGTATTTTATAATATAGATTGGAAAAGTAAAGATGCAAATAAAAGTAGATTGAAAGCTTATATGATAAAAGATAGACCCGGGGGCCATAGGTTTCACTAGTGGCTTCTCTCAAGATAGCATAAGTATTACGGTGGGTGAACAAATTACTATCGAGCAATTGATAGAAAAGCGAATAATTATGAGATTATCTAGTCATGATCATGTATATAGGCATCACGTCCGCTACAACTAGACCAACTCCTGCCTGCATCTACTACTATTACTCCACACATCGACCGCTATCCAGCATGCATTTAGAGTATTAAGTTCATAAGAACAGAGTAACGAATTAAGAAAGATGACATGATGTAGAGGGATAAACTCATGCGATATGATATAAACCCCATCTTTTTATCCTGGATGGAAACAATACAATACGTGCCTTGCTACCCTTATTGTCACTGGGTAAGGACACCGCAAGATTGAACCCAAAGCTAAGCACTTCTCCCATTGCAAGAAAGATCAATCTAGTAGGCCAAACCAAACTGATAATTCAAAGAGACTTGCAAAGATAACTCAATCATACATAAAAGAATTCAGAGGAGATTCAAATATTTCTCATAGATAAACTTGATCATAAACCCACAATTCATCGGATCTAGACAAACACACCGCAAAAGAGTTATATTGAATAGATCTCCAAGAAAATCAAGGATAACATGGTATTGAGATCCAAAAAGACAGAATAAGCCATCTAGCTAATAACTATGGATCCGAAGGTCTGTGGTAAACTACTCACAACTCATCGGAGGGGCTATGGTGTTGATGTATGTGACGCCCGGATAATCAAGCTATAGTAAACCTTTGCTAATGATGCCACGTCACCTCGATTACTGTTGCTAATCTCGTGTTAGTTCGAAACCGATTATAATTCAAAATTCAAAATCAAGCAAACAATAAAAGTTTTCAAATATTAAAACTAAAATGTTCGGGGTCAGCCAAATAAAACATAGGTAAGTATGGTGGAGAAACCACATTTTTAGAAAAGGTTTAATACTCCAAAAATATTTTAAACAATAGCAGAAACAATTAGTTAAGTGCCTTTTTCAATTAATAAATTACTAAACTATTTTATTTTGTCACCAAACTTTTTGTGGCATTGGGGTATTTTGTAACACTAATTTAGGTACTACTTGTATATTTTATAAAACAAAAATATATAGAAAATAAAATAGAAAACTAATAAACAGAAAACAAATAAATACAAAAAAAGGGAAAAAGACCCCCCCCCCCCCGCGCTGGACCGAACGACCCAGCTGGCAGCCGCACCGGTCGGCTCACCAGGCCCAGTCGGGCCTCCTTATCACTCCCTCCCCGTAACCCTAACTTCCCCACGACCCCCACTCCTCGTTCCCACTCCCCCTCCCTCACCCGATCCTGTCTGGATCTGGATCGGGCCAGTGGCTCCAACCCCGTCGAACACCGCCGTCCTCCTCGCCTCCCCCCTCTCCCGATCTGGGAGCTCCGAGGCCGCTGCCCCTGACGCCGCCCCAACGGCCGCGCCCCGCCACCCGGTGCTGCCCGACGCCGCTTGTCGTTTGCCCGCCGACGTCGTTGCTCGTCGCCTCCCCGACCCCGTCGCTGGTGCCGTCCTGGACCGCCGTCGTCGCTCGCCGGAACCACGCCGCCACGACTCCGTCGCCGCCCGTCGTCCCCGACTCCTCCTCGACCCCCACTGCCCCGGACCCTACTCCCCGCAGTGAGCACCGCACCTCCCTCCTCTCTGTCTCCCCCGCGCTACCCCGCGCGCGCCCCCGCGAGCATCTGGCCGGCGCCCTCCTCCGCCCCAACTGGCGCCAGGGACCAGTCGGGCTGCGCGCGCCCCGTCGCCACGGTGGCCTCGCCCCAGTGCACCGCTCGGAGACACACGTGCCCTGCCTAGTTCGCCGTGGCCATCGGCCTCCCCTGCTGCTTCCCCTCCCCTGAACCCACGACTGCCGCCCCGCGCCTTGTCCTCCTCGTTCCGTGCCACCCTGGGCCACCTACGCCCTGCTGTCGCTTGTGCGGTCGCCGGTGGCGCCTCGCCAGCCTCGTCCCGCTCTGCGCCTCGCCGGCGCCCCCCTCGGGCGCCCTGTTGGGGGCCGGCCACCACGCCCGCGCATGTTACCCGCAGCGCCCGTGCCCGCTAAGGGCCCCTGGGCCAATGATAGGAGGGCCCCGCCCCTAAACGTTTTATTAAAAAAAAGAATAAAAAGAATAATTAAGAAAACAATTAAGTAATTAATTAACTTAATTAATCTTGATTAGATTAACCTAATCACTTTAATTAAATTAACTAATCCTGTTTAGTTAACTAAGTCAATGACCAGTGGGACCCACACGTCAGTTGACCAGTCAACGCCTCTGTTGACTGCTGACGTCATGCTGATGTCATGCTGACGTCAGCATGCACTATTCTAGATAATGTTGAATTAAAATAATTAAATAAATGCTAAAAATGATTTAAATCTTTTAAAATTAATATAAAATAAACCGTAGCTCGGATGAAAATACTTTGTACATGAAAGTTGCTCAGAATGACGAGACGAATCCAGATACGCAGCCCGTTCATCCGCCACGCATTTCACCTCCGGTTCATCTGTCCGAAAACGCGAAACACCAGGGATACTTTCCCGGATGTTTCCCCCTTTCGCCGGTATCACCTACTACCACGTTAGGGCACACCTAACCCCGCTCATTGTCATGTAATGCGTCGTCATGCTTATGTTTGCATTGTATTTACTGTTTCTTCCCCCTCTTCTCTCTGATAGACTACGAGACCGACGCTGCTGCTGCCCAGTTCGACTACGGTGTTGACGACCCCTCCTTCTTGCCAGAGCAACCAGGCAAGCCCCCCCCCCTTGATCACCAGATATCGCCTACTCTTCTCTATACTGCTTGCATTAGACTAGTGTAGCATGTTACTGTTCGGTTACTCCTATTCTGTTGCATAGCCTGTCATTGTTGCTACAGTCATTGATACCTTACCCACAATCCTAAATGGTTAGTATAGGATGCTAGTTTATCATCATTGGACCTACATTCTCGTCAGTCTGCCTTGCTATACTATTGGGCCGTGATCACTCGGGAGGTGATCACGGGTATATATTATACATATATACATATTACAGATGGTGACTAAAGTCGGGTCGACTCGAGGAGTACCCGCGAGTGATTCACGGATTGGGGGCTGAAAGGACCTTTGTCCCGACGGCCCTCTGTGTGGATCTTTGTGGCGGAGAGACAGGGCGGGTTGAGACCACCTGGGAGACAGGTGGGCCTGGCCCTGGTCGGCGTTCGCGATTGCTTCATAATAACACGCTTAACGAGATCTTGGTATTTGATCTGAGTCTGGCCACTGGCCTATACGCACTAACCAACTACGCGGGAAAGATATGGGCACTCGACGTCGTGGTATCAGCCGAAGCCTTCTTGCCGTCAGCAACTGAGTGGCGCACGCCGGATTGGAACGTAAGCTTGCACTTGTATTAAGGGGGCTAGTTCTGCTTCCGGTCGCGTTCGCAACGTGCAGGTGTGCAAAGGGCGATGGGCCCAGACCCCTGCGCCATAGGAGTTAGACCGGCATGCTGACCTCTCTGTTGTGCCTAGGTGGGGCTGCGACATGTTGATCTTCCGAGGCCGGGCATGACCCAGGAAAGTGTGTCCGGCCAAATGGGATCGAGCGTGTTGGGTTATGTGGTGCACCCCTGCAGGGAAGTTAATCTATTCGAATAGCCGTGATCTTCGGTAACAGGACGACTTGGAGTTGTACCTTGACCTTATGACAACTAGAACCGGATACTTAATAAAACACACCCTTCAAAATTCCACAGACATCCCGGTGATCGCTTTTCCACAGTGCGACGAGGGGAGGATCGCCGGGGTAGGATTATGCTATGCGATGCTACTGGAGATGCTACTTGGAGATGCTACTTGGAGGACTTCAATCTACTCTTTTCTACATGCTGCAAGACGGAGGCTGCCAGAAGCGTAGTCTTCGATAGGACTAGCTATCCCCCTCTTATTCTGGCATTCTGTAGTTCAGTCCACTGATATAGCCTCCCTACACATATACCCATGCATATGTAGTGTAGTTCCTTGCTTGTGAGTACTTTGGATGAGTACTCACGGTTGCTTTCTCCGCCCCCTTTTCCCCCTTTCCTTTCTTTGTGGTTGTCGCAACCAGATGCTGGAGTCCAGGAGCTAGACGCCACCGTCGATGACGACTCCTACTACACCGGAGGTGCCTACTACTACGTGCAGCCCGCTGACGACGACCAGGAGTAGTTTAGGAGGATCCCAGGCAGGAGGCCTGCGCCTCTTTCGATCTGTATCCCAGTTTGTGCTAGCCATCTTATGGCAACTTGTTTAACTTATGTCTGCACTCAGATATTGTTGCTTCCGCTGACTCGTCTATGATCGAGCACTTGTATTCGAGCCCTCGAGGCCCCTGGCTTGTATTATGATGCTTGTATGACTTATTTATGTTTTAGAGTTGTGTTGTGATATCTTCCCGTGAGTCCCTGATCTTGATCGTACACATTTGCGTGCATGATTAGTGTACGATTGAATCGGGGGCGTCACAAGTTGGTATCAGAGCCGACTGCCTGTAGGAATCCCCCTTCCACACTCCTTGGCCGAAGTCGAGTCTAGACATTGCAAAACTTTTACTAACATGGTTGTGCGGCCCATGGGCCCACGTCGCCATTGGGTGGTATTAGGATCTTTTACTCCTCGATCTTTACTCCGGGATTCTGAACTCTCTTCTATTCGGGTTAAACGATTTTTACTAAAATCTAACTTTAGGTTCTTGAAAATACTTCTCCCGGAGAGCCCCTTCAGTCCAGATGATCGCCGGCTGCACCAGAAGATTTCGAAGATACTCTCCGCTTTTCTCTCGAGACCTTGTGCCCGTTGCTTTTGCAATTCCCTTCCACCGAAATATCCCTATGGATAAATACTTACACATGTCATGCTTACTTTTATTCCCAATCGATCTTGCTATTACAAGATACCTCGAAATTCTCTCTAATGTTCCGAGAATAATTTGTGCCTACTACCTTGTAGTTCATTGCTACACGAATACCACTACGGATAATTTCTCGCACTTACCGAGTATCCACTCATCCCCAGTTGATTCATTTATGTCACCAATCCTCGAAATATCATTCGATCTTCCCAAAATCTTGAGCATCCTATTGCTCTCGAAATTCTTGATTGCTTGCATTATGGTTAATCCCATAAGTCTAGTAATCTTGTTGACATCCATTGTCATTGTCATTTTGAGTCCGTTGATTCGATTTGTTGCGAATGCTCGCAATCCTCAATCAGATCCTAGAATTCATCCTTTCGGCTCAGACGTCGTTTTAATCATGAGCCGGTTCTCGCCAATTAAATTGTCGTCGATTGTGCCCCTAAGTCTATTGAACTTATCCATCCTTGATCAGAGCGTCTGCTTCTGATCCTTCGCTTTGTAAATCATAATTCCTTAGCAATTGAGCTCTAAGTTATTCAGTTGTTTCTATAATCCAATGTCTTTGCCTTGCTTCTTCCTCTGGTTGTGTGTCGATACTCACCCCAGATCCTTTGTTGGATTTTATCTGACAATGTCCTTCATTTGGATATATACCGCATTTGGTAAATTGTATCCTCTACTTTGTCAACCATGCTTTGCTATCGAGCTTGTGTCATTTACTCCTGAAGTTAGTGGTATATGTTCCTAAGAGGCCCTGATGGGTTGGACATCTGCCTTCTCTAAACTGTGTGAACCCGGAAACTACTATCGGTCATACTCTACTAGTGTTATGTTAGATAAAATTTCAACACACAATTTCGTTGAAGGCGAGAAGTGAATGAAAGGTTGTGCATTAAAGAAGTGGGAGTCGACCTTGAACTTTGTGTTCATGCCCATGGACCTGATGTGGAACTTATCATGGGAGCTTCTTGCAAAATATTTAATCCTTTGGGCAATTCTTCCGGTGTCATTAAATTGGATCCCTTGCAGCTATCGTTCCGACCATATTGTTCTTCTTTGATCACATTTATTGGGCAAGTTTAAGCACTTGTCTTCTGCAGAGTAATACCCCAGTCCAACCTCTACTTTGATTTGTTGTCGAGTATTACCCCCCTGGTGTCTCAAGATTATCACGGAACTGCATAACTTCTTACGAGTTCTTCATCAAGTGCTACATTCTCATTGATTCCAATTTTTCGCGGGCTCTGAGTTATTAAACCCTCAAGGACACTGATAACTGAATCGAGTCCACACCACGACTAAACAACTCTTAGTATTCTTCTTTGCTTACGAGTTTGTACTCGATCTGTCATTCCTAGCCTGCTCGGCTCTAGCAGTATCGTGCTGATCTTAACTGTGCTACCTGGTCCTTATTTCCGGAGCACCACTTTCGGCGATGAGCTAAGCTTACGTCGATCTCCCTTGTCTTATCATTTCACCTCGAACAGCAAGCTCGATCCCGAGCTGGAGACGTATCCGTGGTTCCAAAAATCTTTCGCTACAACACTCCTTTTGCTTGATGCAGTCGATGAGCGATTATATCCTCATGAAACCTCTCGACAATTTTGTCATGATCATCATCAATATTCTGAGCTCTCCCAGGATATCTATTGAATTCATGATGAGAAATACCATCCTTGCCCTCGATGCTTTGTGTTGTCGTCGACCACATTATTGCCTTCCCTCCAACACAAACTTGTTCGTGTTCTGTGTTATACATTGAGTTCCTTGCTATCCAGCATTTCTTCTTCTTTATCTTGGAGTATTACCATCTTTTATATCAAGAATGTCATGAGGATTACTCCACCTCTTAAAAAATTCTTGGTATAGTGACACCTCTCACCATCACCATTCTTTCTTGGTCCCCGTGTTGCTTCCAACAAGTGAACGGTGTAGTTTGAGTTCTGTACTTCTAGCAACCCTATTGCTTTGAAGTTAATGATCGATAGTTCGTTCTTAGACTGTTGGTTATTGAATCGTCATTCTAAAGTTGATCTTGCTGCCTAAGTCCATATTTCGGGCACACCTTTCAACTAATGATTGATGGTGTATGTTTTCCCTCGAGCATACAACATTAAATCATTTGAATTGACAAGTGTCATCTTGTTCACATTATTGTGGAAATCCATCCATTTGAAATTCTCGATGAATTGTCGCTGAGACTCATCAGCCACCCCCTCATCCCCTCCATGGTTTAATGATGAACTATTGTTTCAGGAACCCGCTCCCATAGTTCATTTTCCCGAGGATCTTGTAATGTCATTTCGTCGCTTTGTGTTGCACCTTTTCTTCTCGGACATCCTGATTCTGAGGTATCTTGGCACCAATCGGATCTGAATCTCGGTCAGATATGATGGTTGGGACAACTTTCCAGGAGTTATGATGTTGGTCCTTTGATGACCCGGTAATATGATGTCATGCCTAGCACCCCTGATTGGACGACCTATCATTATAATTTCTTTTGCAAGGATAACCATTCTTCCTAGAGGAAATTGTAAGACTTATTTTATAAGTTGCTCTTGATAGATCATTTGTGTATCAAGTCTGGCCCTTGATTGAAACACCATACCATTGCTACCTCGAAGCATGACTATGATACCCCGCTCTTCAACAAGAACATTGGAGGCGCGATGCTTAAGTTTCTTGGTCAGTTATTCAAACACTGTTGTATGGGTAACATCTTGATTAATCCTTGCCTCTTATCTGAATGGTTGGGTACTTGCTCTCCTACCCTGTATGCCATGTTATGCTTGTACATGGGAAGGATATACTCCTAATAATTGTGTGTAATCACAATTTTCCTTTCCATTGTTCCATTTAATCTGATAATCGTGTTTTCTTTCCATTCTTTTGTTTAATCTTTCCTGAATCTGACTTAACTAAGTAGTGATAATTCCCTGCTTAGGTAGGCACCTTGTTGTACCACTCTGTCTATAAGACCCTATTACTATTGTTGATGACATTACGGTAACGATCGATGGGTGATAACTTTGCCAATTGGTTCGCCTCGCTCAACAACCAGGAAAATTGCTCTCTTTGTTCCCCGTCCTTGGTATCGATATTGTTGCCGGCATAGCTGACAAGCTATTCACTGACATGCCTCCCTGTCGCGGTCGTGCAAGATGTCACCACCCTTCCTACTTTCAACCTACATGGTGGGCCCATAACCCACAGGTCCACTGGATCGAAACCTGACTCTCCTTTACAACCCAGATTCTAATGTATCCTTTGCACCTGGCTTCGTATGTGATTCACGAGCTAAATGCTATACCATTATTCATCCTGGAATCAAACACAATGTTATTCTCATTGTTCAAACCCCCATTCCAGCTTCTGTCTAGTCGTTGAATGATTGCCTACTCGTTTGAAACTTTGGTACCATCGTATATTGCACTGAACGAATTCACTGAAATACAACTCGTGGGGTACCTTGTGTATTTCCCATTGAGTTCACCGCCAGATGCCCAGCTTTGTGGATATGCGTTCTTCCAGAGTTTTTCCCCTTGGTCGCGTTCGTAGGATGATGGAGATCCTGTAGAAAGGATGACGACTTGATCATGGTGACTTGAAACTGAGAAATGAAGACATCAACAAAAGGGATCAACCTCTTCGAAAGGGCAAGCCAAGACCGAGAAGACTCGTTAGGTTTTTCGCTACCAGCACCTCCCCCCCCTTACTCCACCGCTTAAATCTCGGGACGAGATTTCTTGTAGTGGAGGAGAATTGTGACGCCCGGATAATCAAGCTACAGTAAACCTTTGGTAATGATGCCATGTCACCTCGATTACTGTTGCTAATCTCGTGTTAGTTCGAAACCGATTGTAATTCAAAATTCAAAATCAAGCAAACAATAAAAGTTTTCAAATATTAAAACTAAAATGTTCGGGGTCAGCCAAATAATACATAGGTAAGTATGGTGGAGAAACCACATTTTTAGAAAAGGTTTAATACTCTAAAAATATTTTAAACAATAGCAGAAACAATTAGTTAAATGCCTTTTTCAATTAATAAATTACTAAACTATTTTATTTTGTCACCAAACTTTTTGTGGCATTGGGGTATTTTGTAACACTAATTTAGGTACTACTTGTATATTTTATAAAACAAAAATATATAGAAAATAAAATAGAAAACTAATAAACAGAAAACAAATAAATACAAAAAAAGGGAAAAAGACCCCCCCCCCCACGCTGGACCGAACGACCCAGCTGGCAGCCGCACCGGCCGGCCCACCAAGCCCAGTCGGGCCTCCTTATCACTCCCTCCCTGTAACCCTAACTCCCCCACGACCCCCCACTCCTCGTTTCCCACTCCCCCTCCCTCACCTGATCCCGTCTGGATCTGGATCGGGCCAGTGGCTCCAGCCCCGTCAAACACCGCCGTCCTCCTCGCCTCCCCCCTCTCCTGATCTGGGAGCTCCGAGGCCGCTGCCCCTGACGCCGCCCCAACGGCCGCGCCCCGCCACCCGGTGCTGCCCGACGCCGCTCGCCGTTTGCCCGCCGACGTCGTTGCTCGTCGCCTCCCCGACCCCGTCGCTGGTGCCGTCCTGGACCGCCATCGTCGCTCGCCGGAACCACGCCGCCACGACTCCGTCGCCACCCGTCGTCCCCGACTCCTCCTCGACCCCACTGCCCCGGACCCTACTCCCTGCAGTGAGCACCGCACCTCCCTCCTCTCTGTATCCACCGCACTACCCCGCGCGCGCCCCCGCGAGCATCTGGCCGGCGCCCTCCTCCGCCCCAACTGGCGCCAGGGACTAGTCGGGCTGCGCGCACCCCGTCGCCACGGTGGCCTCGCCCCACTGCACCGCTCGGAGACACCCATGCCCTGCCTAGTTCGCCGTGGCCATCGGCCTCCCCTGCTGCTTCCCCTCCCCTGAACCCACGACTGCCGCCCTGCGCCTTGTCCTCCTCGTTCCGTACCACCCTGGGCCCCCTAGGCCTGCTGCCGCTTGTGCTGTCGCCGGTGGCGCCTCGCCAGCCTCGTCCCGCTCTGCGCCTCGCCGGCGCCCCCCTCGGGCGCCCTGTTGGGGGCCGGCCACCACGCCCGCGCCTGTTACCCGCGGCTCCCGTGCCCGCTAAGGGCCCGTGGGCCAATGACAGCAGGGCCCCGCCCCTAAACGTTTTATTAAAAAAAAGAATAAAAAGAATAATTAAGAAAACAATTAAGTAATTAATTAACTTAATTAATCTTGATTAGATTAACCTAATCACTTTAATTAAATTAACTAATCCTGTTTAGTTAACTAAGTCAATGACCAGTGGGACCCACACGTCAGTTGACCAGTCAACGCCTCTGTTGACTGCTGACCTCATGCTGATGTCATGCTGACGTCAGCATGCACTATTCTAGATAATGTTGAATTAAAATAATTAAATAAATGCTAAAAATGATTTAAATCTTTTAAAATTAATATAAAATAAACCGTAGCTCGGATGAAAATACTTTGTACATGAAAGTTGCTCAGAATGACGAGACGAATCCAGATACGCAGCCCGTTCGTCCACCACGCGTCCCTAGCATAGTGAACCTGCAACATTTCACCTCCGGTTCATTTGTCCGAAAACGCGAAACACCAGGGATACTTTCCCGGATGTTTCCCCCTTTCGCCGGTATCACCTACTACCGCGTTACGGCACACCTAACCCCGCTCATTGTCATGTAATGCATCGTCATGCTTATGTTTGCATTGTATTTACTGTTTCTTCCCCCTCTTCTCTCCGGTAGACTACGAGACCGACGCTGCTGCTGCCCAGTTCGACTACGGTGTTGACGACCCCTCCTTCTTGCCAGAGCAACCAGGCAAGCCCCCCCTTGATCACCAGATATCGCCTACTCTTCTCTATACTACTTGCATTAGAGTAGTGTAGCATGTTACTGTTCGGTTACTCCTATTCTGTTGCATAGCCTGTCATTGTTGCTACAGTCATTGATACCTTACCCACAATCCTAAATGCTTAGTATAGGATGCTAGTTTATCATCATTGGCCCTACATTCTTGTCAGTCTGCCTTGCTATACTATTGGGCCGTGATCACTCGGGAGGTGATCACGGGTATATATTATACATATATACATATTACAGATGGTGACTAAAGTTGGGTCGACTCGAGGAGTACCCGCGAGTGATTCACGGATTGGGTGCTAAAAGGACCTTTGTCCCGACGGCCCTCTGTGTGGATCTTTGTGGCGGAGAGACAGGGCGGGTTGAGACCACCTGGGAGACAGGTGGGCCTGGCCCTGGTCGGCGTTCACGATTGCTTCATAATAACACGCTTAACGAGATCTTGGTATTTGATCTAAGTCTGGCCACTGGCCTATACGCACTAACCAACTACGCGGGAAAGATATGGGCACTCGACGTCGTGGTATCAGCCGAAGCCTTCTTGACGTTAGCGACTGAGTGGCGCGCGCCGGATTGGAACCTAAGCTTGCACTTGTATTAAGGGGGCTAGTTCTGCTTCCGGCCGCGTTCGCAACGTGCAGGTGTGCAAAGGGCGATGGGCCCAGACCCCTGCGCCATAGGAGTTAGACCGGCGTGCTGACCTCTCTGTTGTGCCTAGGTGGGGCTGCGACGTGTTGATCTTCCGAGGCCGGGCATGACCCAGGAAAGTGTGTCCGGCCAAATGGGATCGAGCGTGTTGGGTTATGTGGTGCACCCCTGCAGGGAAGTTAATCTATTCGAATAGCCGTGATCTTCGGTAACAGGACGACTTGGAGTTGTACCTTGACCTTATGACAACTAGAACCGGATACTTAATAAAACACACCCTTCCGAGTTCCACAGACATCCCGGTGATCGCTTTTCCACAGGGCGACGAGGGGAGGATCGTCGGGTAGGATTATGCTATGCGATGCTACTGGAGATGCTACTTGGAGATGCTACTTGGAGGACTTCAATCTACTCTTTTCTACATGCTGCAAGACGGAGGCTGCCAGAAGGGTAGTCTTCGATAGGACTAGCTATCCCCCTCTTATTCTGGCATTCTGCAGTTCAGTCCACTGATATAGCCTCCTTACACATATACCCATGCATAAGTAGTGTAGTTCCTTGCTTGCGAGTACTTTGGATGAGTACTCACGGTTGCTTTCTCCCCCTTTTTCCCCCTTTCCTTTCTTTCTGGTTGTCGCAACCAGATGCTGGAGTCCAGGAGCTAGACGCCACCGTCGACGACGACTCCTACTACACCGGAGGTGCCTACTACTACGTGCAGCCCGCTGACGACGACCAGGAGTAGTTTAGGAGGATCCCAGGCCGGAGGCCTGCGCCTCTTTCGATCTGTATCCCAGTTTGTGCTAGCCATCTTATGGCAACTTGTTTAACGTATGTCTGTACTCAGATATTGTTGCTTCCGCTGACTCGTTTATGATCGAGCACTTGTATTCGAGCCCTCGAGGCCCCCTGGCTTGTATTATGATGCTTGTATGACTTATTTATGTTTTAGAGTTGTGTTGTGATATCTTCCCGTGAGTCCCTGATCTTGATCGTACACATTTGCGTGCATGATTAGTGTACGATTGAATCGGGGGCGTCACAATGTAGAAGACCTCCGTGGTCGATTCCCCCTCCGGCGGAGCGCCGGCGAAGGTTCCAAGATGGGATCTCGCGGATACAGAAGGTTACAGCGGTGGAAATTGTTTTTTGTTGGCTCCCTGAATGTTTTCGGGGTACGTGGGTTTATATAGGAGGAAGAGGTAGGTCGGTGGCTGCCCGAGGGGACCACGAGATAGGGGGCGCGCCCTGTAGGGGTGGGCGCGCCCTCCACCCTCGTGGCCGCCTCGGCTGCTCCTTGGCTTGCACTCCAAGTCCTCTGGATCATGCTGGTTCCAAAATTCACGCTCACGAAGGTATCATTCCGTTTGGACTCCATTTGATATTCCTTTTCTTCGAAATACTAAAATAGGCAAAAAAAATCAATACGGGCTGGGCCTCCGGTTAGTAGGTTAGTCCCAAAAATGATATAAATGTGTAAAGTAAAGCCCATAAACATCCAAAACGGGTAATATAATAGCATGGAACAATAAAAAATTATAGATACGTTGGAGACGTATCAAGCATCCCCAAGCTTAATTCCTGCTCGTCGTCGAGTAGGTAAATGATAAAAAAACAGAATTTTTGATGTGGAATGCTACCTAGCATAATTCTCAATGTAATTTTCTTTATTGTGGCATGAATGTTCAGATACAAATGATTCAAAATAAAAGTTCATATTGACATAAGAAATAGTAATACTTCAAGCATACTAATCAAAGCAATCATGTCTTCTCAAAATAACATGGCTAAAGAAAGTTCATCCCTACAAAATCATATAGTTAGGCTATGCTTCATTTTCGTCACACAAAAATGTTCCCAAATTCTACACCCCCGATGACAAGCCAAGCAATTGTTTCGTACTTAAATAATCTCAAACTTTTTCAACCTTCACGCAATACATGAGCGTGAGCCATGGATATAGCACTATGGGTGGAATAGAATATGATTATGGGGATTGTGTGGAGAAGACAAAAAAGGAGAAAGTCTCACATTGACGAGGATAATCAACGGGCTATGGAGATGCCCATCAATTGATGTCAATATGAGGAGTAGGGATTGCCATGCAACAGATGCACTAGAGCTATAAAGGTATGAAAGCTCAACAAAAGAAAACTAAGTGGGTGTGCATCCAACTTTCTTGCTCACGAAAAATTCCCACTAGTATATGAAAGTGACAACATATGAGACTCGCTATATGAAGAACATGGTGCTAATTTGAAGCACAAGTGTGGAAAAAGAGATAGTAACATTGCCCGCTTTTTTTATTTTCTTTTTTTTCTTTTTTTGGGCCTTTATTTTTTTTTCTTTTGGCCTTTCTTTTTTTCCTTTTTTTTCTTTGGCCTTTCCTTTTTTTCTTTTTGGGGACAAAGCTCTAATAATGATGATCATCACTCTTTTATTGATTTACAACTCATGAATTACAACTCGAAACAAGAACAAGACATGACTCTATATGAATGCCTCTGGCGGTGTACCGGGATGGGCAATGAATCACGAGTGACATGTATGAAAAATTATGCTTGGTGGATTTGCCACAATTACGATGTCAACTACATGATCATGCAATGGCAATATGACAATAGTGATGCGTGTCATGATGATAAACGGAACGGTGGAAAGTTGCATGGCAATATATCTCGGAATGGCTATGGAAATGCCCTAATAGGTAGGTATGGTGGCTGTTTTGAGGAAGATATAAGGAGGTTTTTGTGTGATAGAGCGTATCATATCACGGGGTTTGGATGCACCGGCGAAGTTTGCACCAACTCTCAAGGTGAGAAAGGGCAATGCAGGGTACCGAAGAGGCTAGCAATGATGGAAAGGTAAAAGTGCGTATAATCCATGGACTCAACATTAGTCAAAAGAACTCATATACTTATTGCAAAAATTTAGAAGTCATCAAATACCAAGCACTACGCGCATGCTCCTAGAGGGATAGATTGGTAGGAAAAGACCATCGCTCGTCCCCGACCGCCACTCATAAGGATGCACAATCCAAGGACACTTCATGTTTCAAATTTGTTACACAACTTCTACCATATGTGCATGCTACGGGACTTCCTAACTTCAACACAAGCATTCTTTAAATTCATAATAACCCAACTTGCATGACTTTAATATCACTACCTCCATATCTCAAAACAATTATCAAGTATCAAATTGATCATAGCATCCAATTCACTTCCTATGATAGTTTTTATTATACCCAACTTGGATGCCTACCATTCTAGGACCAATTTTATAACCATAGCAAATACCATGCTGGTCTAAAAGACTCTCAAAATAATATAAGTGAAGCATGAGAGACTAGCAATTTCAACAAAACTAAGCCACCTCCGTGCTCTAAAAGATATAAGTGAGGCACTACAGCAAAAACTATCTAGCTCAAAAGATATAAGTGAAGCACATAGAGTATTCTAATAAATTTCAATCAAGTGGGCTTCTCCCAAAAGGTGTGTACAGCAAGTATGATTGTGGTAAACTAAAAAGCAAATACTAATATCATACACGACGCTCCAAGCAAAACACATATCATGTGGCGAATAAAAATATAGCTCCAAGTAAAGTTACCTATGAACGAAGACGAAAGAGGGGATGCCTTCCGGGGGCATCCCCAAGCTTATGCTTTTGGCTACTCTTGAATATCTTGGGGTGCCATGGGCATCCTCAAGCTTAGGCTCTTGCCACTCCTTATTCCATAGTCCATCAAATCTTTACCCAAAACTTGAACACTTCACAACACAAAACTCAACAGGAAATCTCATAAGCTCCGTTAGTGAAAGAAAGCAAAACCACCACATAAGGTACTGCAATGAACTCATTCTTTATTTATATTGGTGTTAAACCTACTATATTTCAAGTCTCTATGGTTCATACCACTTAATACTAGCCATAGGTGCATCAAAATAAGCAAACAACACACGAAAAGCAGAATCTGTCAAAAACAGAACAGTCTGTAGCAATCTATAACTAACGCAAACTTCTGGAACTCTAAAAATCCTACCAAAAAGGAAGTCCTGGGCAATTTGTCTATTGATCTACATAAAAAATAATCAACACAAAAGCATGTTTCTGTGATTTAACAAAAGTAATTTCGTGCGCGCAAAGTTTCTGTTTTTCAGCAGAATCAAATTAACTATAACCATAGGTTATCCTATAGGTTCTACTTGGCACAAACACTAATTAAAACATAAAAACACATCTAAACAGAAGGTAGATGCAAAATTTATTACTAAACAGAAACAAAAACAAAAAACACAAACAAAATTGGGTTGCCTCCCAACTAGCGCTATCGTTTAACGCCCCTAGCTAGGCATAAAGGCGAAGATAGATCTAAGTAGTGCCATAATAATAAGATAAATCTTGAAAACTCATCTCATATTCTCTACGTTTAGCAGCAAGTTTTCTTTGAGGCAAGAAAAAGTAATCAAAAGGGCTAAATTTAGCGGGACAAAAGTCCCCAAGATCAATCACAGGAGGAACGGGTTCCTCCTTTGGCCCTTCATAATGCACAACTAATTCATCATTATAAGCATTCTTTTGGCAAAATTTCGTGAGCCTATACTCAAGAGAGTATCCTAGCTCATTATTTGGAAGAGCAAAATCATTATTAAGTTCGGAAATTCTATCAACTAGGACATTGGTAGGAACTTTTTTCTAAGGTTTTCATTGAAAGCAACATAGTCTAAAGATTGAAAACGCCTAATTTCCTCTTGATCGAAGAGGATCGCCTCTATGGGAGGACGACCGGCGTCCACCCTATAGTGCGCAAAGATTTCTTTGGCCTCTCTTATTATAAATCTAAACTCATGAGCCAAAAATATAGTAACAACGCGCTTAACAGAAGAATGCTCAATATTAGAAAATTCTAGGAAAATTCTTTGTATGCAAGGATGCATATGCATAAATTGTCTTTCAAGTTCAACTACAAGCATAGCGACATCATCCGCAAGACTACTAGTTCTATGAAGAATAGAACCACCCATAGAAGCTAAAGCACCGGCACAATTAAAGAAATATAGAATAGCACCTTTTCCAATAATGTTACCACTACCGATTCGAGACTTTTTAGTATGCAACATAGGGGGTTCTTCAGCAGGAGCATTAGACTTCTCCATGTTATCATTACAAAAGCGAGAAAGAAGAAAGCAAGGGAAAGAGAGAGAGGTTGGGACAGAGAGGGCAAATAAAACGACAAGGGTGAAGTGGGGGAGAGGAAAACGAGTGGCAAATGACAAATAATGTAAATGTGAGGGAGATGAGTTTGTGATGGGTACTTGGTATGTATTTACTTGAGCGAAGACCTCCCCGGCAACGGCGCCAGAAATCCTTCTTGCTACGTCTTGAGCTTGCGTTGGTTTTCCTTGAAGAGGAAAGGGAGATGCAGCAACAGTAGTGTAAGTATTTCCCTCAGTTTTTTAGAACCATGGTATCAATCCAGTAGGAGGCTCCTCAAAAGTCCCACGCACCTACACAAACAAACAAAGAACTCGCAACCAACGCAATAAAGGGGTTGTCAATCCCTTCATGGCCACTTGCGAAAGTGAGATCTGATAGAGATAGTGTGATAAGATAAATATATTTTTGGTATTTTATAATATAGATTGGAAAAGTAAAGATGCAAATAAAAGTAGATTGAAAGCTTATATGATAAAAGATAGACCCGGGGGCCATAGGTTTCACTAGTGGCTTCTCTGAAGATAGCATAAGTATTACGGTGGGTGAACAAATTACTATCGAGCAATTGATAGAAAAGCGAATAATTATGAGATTATCTAGTCATGATCATGTATATAGGCATCACGTCCGCGACAACTAGACCAACTCCTGCCTGCATCTACTACTATTACTCCACACATCGACCGCTATCCAGCATGCATCTAGAGTATTAAGTTCATAAGAACAGAGTAACGCACTAAGAAAGATGACATGATGTAGAGGGATAAACTCATGCAATATGATATAAACCCCATCTTTTTATCCTGGATGGCAACAATACAATACGTGCCTTGCTACCCTTATTGTCACTGGGTAAGGACACCGCAAGATTGAACCCAAAGCTAAGCACTTCTCCCATTGCAAGAAAGATCAATCTAGTAGGCCAAACCAAACTGATAATTCAAAGAGACTTGCAAAGATAACTCAATCATACATAATAGAATTCAGTGGAGATTCAAATATTTCTCATAGATAAACTTGATCATAAACCCGCAATTCATCGGATCTCGACAAACACACCGCAAAAGAGTTACATTAAATAGATCTCCAAGAAGATCGAGGATAACATGGTATTGAGATCCAAAAAGAGAGAATAAGCCATCTAGCTAATATCTATGGATCCGAAGGTCTGTGGTAAACTACTCACAACTCGTCGGAGGGGCTATGGTGTTGATGTAGAAGCCCTCCGTGGTCGATTCCCCCTCCGGCGGAGCGCCGGTGAAGGCTCCAAGATGGGATCTCGCGGATACAGAAGGTTACGGCGGTGGAAATTGTTTTTCGTTGGCTCCCTGGATGTTTTCGGGGTACCTGGGTTTATATAGGAGGAAGAGGTAGGTCGGTGGCTGCCCGAGGGGACCACGAGATAGGGGGCGCGCCCTCCACCCTCGTGGCCGCCTCGCTGCTTCTTGGCTTGCACTCCAAGTCTTCTGGATCACGCTGATTCCAAAAATCACACTCCCGAAGGTTTCATTCCGTTTGGACTCCGTTTGATATTCCTTTTCTTCGAAATACTAAAATAGGCAAAAAAAACCAATACGGGCTGGGCCTCCGGTTAGTAGGTTAGTCCCAAAAATGATATAAATGTGTAAAGTAAAGCCCATAAACATCCAAAACGGGTAATATAATAGCATGGAACAATAAAAAATTATAGATACGTTGGAGACGTATCAAGCATCCCCAAGCTTAATTCCTGCTCGTCGTCGAGTAGGTAAATGATAAAAAAACAGAATTTTTGATGTGGAATGCTACCTAGCATAATTCTCAATGTAATTTTCTTTATTGTGGCATGAATGTTCAGATACAAATGATTCAAAATAAAAGTTCATATTGACATAAGAAATAGTAATACTTCAAGCATACTAATCAAAGCAATCATGTCTTCTCAAAATAACATGGCTAAAGAAAGTTCATCCCTACAAAATCATATAGTTAGGCTATGCTTCATTTTTGTCACACAAAAATGTTCCCAAATTCTACACCCCCGATGACAAGCCAAGCAATTGTTTCGTACTTAAATAATCTCAAACTTTTTCAACCTTCACGCAATACATGAGCGTGAGCCATGGATATAGCACTATGGGTGGAATAGAATATGATGATGGGGATTGTGTGGAGAAGACAAAAAAGGAGAAAGTCTCACATTGACGAGGATAATCAACGGGCTATGGAGATGCCCATCAATTGATGTCAACATGAGGAGTAGGGATTGCCATGCAGCGGATGCACTAGAGCTATAAATGTATGAAAGCTCAACAAAAGAAAACTAAGTGGGTGTGCATCCAACTTTCTTGCTCACGAAGACCTAGGGCATTTTGAGGAAGCCCATCGTAGGAATATACAAGCAAAGTTCTATAATGAAAAATTCCCACTAGTATATGAAAGTGACAACATATGAGACTCGCTATATGAAGAACATGGTGCTAATTTGAAGCACAAGTGTGGAAAAAGAGATAGTAACATTGCCCGCTTTTTTATTTTCTTTTTTTCTTTTTTTGGGCCTTTCTTTTTTTATTTTGGCCTTTCTTTTTTTCCTTTTTTTTCTTTGGCCTTTCCTTTTTTTCTTTTGGCCTTTATTTTTTCTTTTTGGGGACAATGCTCTAATAATGATGATCATCACACTTTTATTGATTTACAACTCATGAATTACAACTCGAAACTAGAACAAGACATGACTCTATATGAATGCCTCCGGCGGTGTACCGGGATGGGCAATGAATCACGAGTGACATGTATGAAAAATTATGCATGGTGGATTTGCCACAAATACGATGTCAACTACATGATCATGCAATGGCAATATGACAATAGTGATGCGTGTCATGATGATAAATGGAACGGTGGAAAGTTGCATGGCAATATATCTCGGAATGGCTATGGAAATGCCATAATAGGTAGGTATGGTGGCTGTTTTGAGGAAGATATAAGGAGGTTTCTGTGTGATAGAGCGTATCATATCACGGGGTTTGGATGCACCGGCGAAGTTTGCACCAACTCTCAAGGTGAGAAAGGGCAATGCACGGTACCGAAGAGGCTAGCAATGATGGAAAGGTAAAAGTGCGTATAATCCATGGACTCAAAATTAGTCAAAAGAACTCATATACTTATTGCAAAAATTTAGAAGTCATCAAATACCAAGCACTACGCGCATGCTCCTAGAGGGATAGATTGGTAGGAAAAGACCATCGCTCGTCCCCGACCGCCACTCATAAGGATGCACAATCCAAGGACACTTCATGTTTCAAATTTGTTACACAACTTCTACCATATGTGCATGCTACGGGACTTGCTAACTTCAACACAAGCATTCTTTAAATTCATAATCACCCAACTTGCATGACTTTAATATCACTACCTCCATATCTCAAAACAATTATCAAGTATCAAATTGATCATAGCATCCAATTCACTTCCTATGATAGTTTTTATTATACCCAACTTGGATGCCTACCATTCTAGGACCAATTTTATAACCATAGCAAATACCATGCTAGTCTAAAAGACTCTCAAAATAATATAAGTGAAGCATGAGAGACTAGCAATTTCAAAAAAACTAAGCCACCTCCGTGCTCTAAAAGATATAAGTGAGGCACTACAGCAAAAACTATCTAGCTCAAAAGATATAAGTGAAGCACATAGAGTACTCTAATAAATTTCAATCAAGTGGGCTTCTCCCAAAAGGTGTGTACAGCAAGTATGATTGTGGTAAACTAAAAAGCAAATACTAATATCATACACGACGCTCCAAGCAAAACACATATCATGTGTCGAATAAAAATATAGCTCCAAGTAAAGTTACCTATGAACAAAGACGAAAGAGGGGATGCCTTCCGGGGGCATCCCCAAGCTTATGCTTTTGGCTACTCTTGAATATCTTGGGGTGCCATGGGCATCCTCAAGCTTAGGCTCTTGCCACTCCTTATTCCATAGTCCATCAAATCTTTACCCAAAACTTGAACACTTCACAACACAAAACTCAACAGGAAATCTCATAAGCTCCGTTAGTGAAAGAAAGCAAAACCACCACATAAGGTACTGCAATGAACTCATTCTTTATTTATATTAGTGTTAAACCTACTGTATTTCAAGTTCTCTATGGTTCATACCACTTAATACTAGCCATAGGTGCATCAAAATAAGCAAACAACACACGAAAAGCAGAATCTGTCAAAAACAATCAACGCAAAACTTCTGGAACTCTAAAAATCCTACCAAAAAGGAAGTCCTGGGCAATTTGTCTATTGATCTACATAAAAAATAATCAAAGCAAAAGCATGTTTCTGTGATTTAACAAAAGTAATTTCGTGCGTGCAAAGTTTCTGTTTTTCAGCAGAATCAAATTAACTATAACCATAGGTTATCCTATCGGTTCTACTTGGCACAAACACTAACTAAAACATAAAAACACATCTAAACAGAAGGTAGATGCAAAATTTATTACTAAACAGAAACAAAAACAAAAAACACAAACAAAATTGGGTTTCCTCCCAACTAGCGCTATCGTTTAACGCCCCTAGCTAGGCATAAAGGCGAAGATAGATCTAAGTAGTGCCATAATAATAAGATAAATCTTGAAAACTCATCTCATATTCTCTACGTTCAGCAGCAAGTTTTCTTTGAGGCAAGAAAAAGTAATCAAAAGGGCTAAATTTAGCGGGACAAAAGTCCCCAAGATCAATCACAGGAGGAACGGGTTCCTCCTTTGGCCCTTCATAATGCACAACTAATTCATCATTATAAGCATTCTTTTGGCAAAATTTCGTGAGCCTATACTCAAGAGAGTATCCTAGCTCATTATTTGGAAGAGCAAAATCATTATTAAGTTCGGAAATTCTATCAACTAGGACATTGGTAGGAACTTTTTTCTAAGGTTTTCATTGAAAGCAACATAGTCTAAAGATTGAAAACGCCTAATTTCCTCTTGACCGAAGAGGATCGCCTCTATGGGAGGACGACCGGCGTCCACCCTATAGTGCGCAAAGATTTCTTTGGCCTCTCTTATTATAAATCTAAACTCATGAGCCAAAAATATAGTAACAACGCGCTTAACAGAAGAATGCTCAATATTAGAAAATTCTAAGAAAATTCTTTGTATGCAAGGATGCATATGCATAAATTGTCTTTCAAGTTCAACTACAAGCATAGCGACATCATCCGCAAGACTACTAGTTCTATGAAGAATAGAACCACCCATAGAAGCTAAAGCACCGGCAACAGTAAAGAAATATTGAATAGCACCTTTTCTAATAATGTTACCACTACCGATTCGAAACTTTTTAGTATGCAAGATAGGGGGTTCTTCAGCAGGAGCATCAGACTTCTCCATGTTATCATTACAAAAGCGAGAAAGAAGAAAGCAAGCGAAAGAGAGAGAGGTTGGGACAAAGAGGGCAAATAAAACAACAAGGGTGAAGTGGGGGAGAGGAAAACGAGAGGCAAATGACAAATAATGTAAATGTGAGGGAGATGAGTTTGTGATGGGTACTTGGTATGTATTTACTTGAGCGAAGACCTCCCCGGCAATGGCGCCAGAAATCCTTCTTGCTACGTCTTGAGCTTGCATTGGTTTTCCTTGAAGAGGAAAGGGTGATGCAGCAATAGTAGCGTAAGTATTTCCCTCAGTTTTTGAGAACCAAGGTATCAATCCAGTAGGAGGCTCCTCAAAAGTCCCACGCACCTACACAAACAAACAAAGAACTCGCAACCAATGCAATAAAGGGGTTGCCAATCCCTTCATGGCCACTTGCCAAAGTGAGATCTGATAGAGATAGTATGATAAGATAAATATATTTTTGGTATTTTATAATATAGATTGGAAAAGTAAAGATGCAAATAAAAGTAGATTGAAAGCTTATATGATAAAAGATAGACCCGGGGGCCATAGGTTTCACTAGTGGCTTCTCTCAAGATAGCATAAGTATTACGGTGGGTGAACAAATTACTATCGAGCAATTGATAGAAAAGCGAATAATTATGAGATTATCTAGGCATGATCATGTCTATAGGCATCACGTCCGCGACAAGTAGACCGACTCCTGCCTGCATCTACTACTATTACTCCACACATCGACTGCTATGATTTAGAGGGATAAACTCATGCAATATGATATACACCCCATCTTTTTATCCTCGATGGCAACAATACAATACGTGCCTTGCTACCCTTATTGTCACTGGGTAAGGACACCGCAAGATTGAACCCAAACCTAATTACTTCTCCCATTGCAAGAAAGATCAATCTAGTAGGCCAAACCAAACTGATAATTTGAAGAGACTTGCAAAGATAACTCAATCATACATAAAAGAATTTAGAGGAGATTCAAATATTTCTCATAGATAAACTTGATCATAAACCCACAATTCATCAGATCTCGACAAACACACCGCAAAAAGAGTTACATCGAATAGATCTCCAAGAAGATCGAGGAGAACATGGTATTGAGATCGAAAAAGAGAGAAGAAGCCATCTAGCTAATAACTATGGACCTGAAGGTCTGTGGTAAACTACTCACAACTCATCGGAGGGGCTATGGTGTTGATGTAGAAGCCCTCCATGGTCGATTCCCCCTCCGGCGAGCGCGGGCGAAGGCTCCAAGATGGGATCTCGCGGATACAGAAGGTTACAGCGGTGGAAATTGTTTTTCGTTGGCTCCCTGGATGTTTTCGAGGTACGTGGGTAGATATAGGAGGAAGAAGTAGGTCAGTGGCCGCCTGAGGGGCCCACGAGATAGGGGGTGCGCCCTGTAGGGGTGGGCGCGCCCTCCACCCTCGTGGCCGCCTCGGCTGCTTTTTGGCTTGCACTCCAAGTCCTCTGGATCACGTTTGTTCCAAAAATCATGCTCTCGAAGGTTTCATTCGGATTGGACTCTGTTTGATATTCGTTTTCTTCGAAATACTGAAATAGGCAAAAAAAAACAGGAATACGGGCTGGGCCTCCAGTTAGTAGGTTAGTCCCAAAAATGATATAAATGTGTAAAGTAAAGCCCATAAACATCCAAAACGGGTAATATAATAGCATGGAACAATCAAAAATTATAGATACGTTGGAGACGTATCAGGGAACATAATTCCTATTTGCAACAATAAGAACATCATTTATCCTTCCCATAGGTTTCTTAATGGTGGAATCCGCAAGGTGCAATTTTAAAGAGCAATCATCAAAATCATGGAAACCTAGAATATCACATAAAGTTTTCAGAATTGTGGAAACGCTAGCACCCAAATCACACAAAGCATAACACTCATGATCTTTAATTTTAATCTTTATAGTAGGTTCCCACTCATCATAAAGTTTTCTAGGTATAGAAACTTCCAAATTAAGTTTTTACTCATAAGATTGCATCAAGGCATCAACAATATGTTTGGTAAAAGCTTTATTTTGACTATAAGCATGAGGAGAATTCAACACGGAATGCAACAAGGAAATACAATCTATTAAAGAACAATTATCATAATTAAATTCCTTGAAATCCAAGATAGTGGGTTCAATGGTATTCACTAGTAGAAAAGAGGGCTTTGGTCCAGGCCGGGTTAGCCCATTAGTCCCGGTTCAATCCAAAACTGGGACTAATGGGGGCATTAGTCCCGGTTCGTGAGCCCAGGGGCCACGTGAGCCATTTGTCCCGGTTCGTCTGGACCTTTTAGTCCCGGTTGGTGCCACGAACCGGGACTAAAGGGTGTGATTCCCATTAGTACCGGTTCGTGGCACCAACCGGGACTAAAGATTAGACCTTTAGTCCCGGTTGGTGCCACGAACCGGTACTAATGGAGTTTGAGGCATTAGTACCGGTTCATGGCACGAACCGGTACTAAAGGTCCCATTTTCAAACTCTACCCCCCCCCCCCCCCCGGTGGATCGCCTTTTCAGTTTTTAAAAAAATAAAAAAAATGACAAAAATGTCAAAAATATAAAATAAAATAAGTTTTCCATGTGCTATGTGGTCTAGTTGTTGGGAAAATTTGCAAATATGAATTTCGACTTATTTGCAAAATCTCTCGAGAATTTGTAAAAATGGGCATAACTTTTGCATACTAACTCGGATGAAAAGGTTTTTTATATGAAAAATCATCTACTCGAAAAGTTACATCCGAATTTAACGGGGGGGGGGGGGGGGGGGGGACCCCGTTAAACATTTTCAAAATCCTCAAAAACCTAACAGAAACAAAGATACGGGGCTTTTAAGATCTAGAGTGGAAAAAATCGAAAAAAATTCAAACTATGGTTAAACAATGGTCAAACTAATTATTCTAGAATATTAGTCTTACTAAATAATTATTTCAGTTATTTTAAAGTTTGGTCAAATCTGGTCAAACTATGGTCAAACTGTGGTCAAATAATGGTCAAACTAATTATTCAAGAAATATTAGTGTCACTAAATAATTATTGTTTTTTAAAACAATAGTTTCAAACTCAAACAGTGAAATGTGTCACTTAATGCTCAAGCAAAATTCCTGAGGGTTAATAGGATTGACATCTTACTATTGTTAGGAAAACAACAAGTGCAGACTTGGAAAGGAGGGAGAATAGAACCTGGAAGTTAAGCGTTCTCAGGCTGGGGGAGTGGGAGGATGGGTGACCGTTCGGGAAGTTAGATGATTTGGAATGATGAGGGGTGATTAGAGATTAGAGGATAAATTGAGCAGTGATGAGGGGTGGTGATTGGAGATTAGAGGTTAAAATAATTCAGAAATTTGAAAAGAAAAAAATTCAAAAAAAATTCAAAAAAATAATAAAATTTCCTTTAGTCCCGGTTGGTGTTACCAACCGGGACTAATAACACCAACCGGGACTAAAGGTGGAGCTCCACGTGGCCGCGGCCCGCGGCCTTTAGTCCCGGTTCGTGTAAGAACCGGGACTAAAGGGGAGAGGCATTAGTAACGACCCTTTAGTCCCGGTTTAACCGGGACTAAAGGGCCTTACCAACCGGGACAAAAGCCCCTTTATCTACTAGTGATTTAAAGTCTTGACCTCTCCAATCCCACTTTTACCAAATTTAGCATCAAGATCTAAAAACTCTGAATCATAGGGACGCCTTTTAACTAAAGTTGACTCATCTCCAGTCCTATCATTACTAAGATTCATATTGCAAAACAAAGATTTAATAGGGGACACATCAATAACTTTTAGATCTTCATCATTATTTTCATGGAAACTAGAAGAACACACTTTTACAAAGCAATCTTTCTTAGCACGCAATCTAGCGGTTCTTTGTTTGCACTCATCAATGGAAATTCTCATAGCTTTGAGAGACTCATTGATATCATGCTTAGGAGTAGATCTAAGTTTCAAAGAATCAACATCAAGCAAAAGTCTATCAACGTTCCTAGCCAAATCATCAACTTTAAGCAATTTTTCTTCAAGCAAGGCATTAAAATTCTTTTGAGAGACCATAAATTCTTTCACGCTGTTCTGAAAATCAGAGGGCATCTTATTAAAATTTCCATAAGAGTTGTTGTAGGAATTACCATATTTATTAGAGGAATTACTAGGGAACGGTCTAGGATTAAAGTTTCCTCTATAAGCATTGTTACCAAAATTATTCCTACCAAAAAATTCACATCCATAGATTCATTATTAATTATTCTCAATAAAAGTAGACAAAGGCATATCATTGGGATCAATAGGAGCACTCTTAGTAGCAAACAATTTCATAAGTTCATCCATCTTTCCACTCAAAACATTAATTTCTTCTATAGCATGCACTTTCTTACTAGTAGATCTTTCGGTGTGCCATTGAGAATAGTTAGCCATAATATTATCAAGGAGTTTAGTAGCTTCCCCTAAGGTGATTTCCATAAAAGTGCCTCCCGCGGCCGAATCTAAAAGATTTTTAGAAGCAAAATTCAATTCAGCATAAATTTTTTGTATAATCATCCATAAATTCAAACCATGAGTAGGGCAATAGTGAATCATCAATTTCATTCTTTCCCAAGATTGGGCAACATGCTCATGATCAAGTTGTTTAAAATTCATAATATCGTTCCTAAGAGAGATGATCTTAGCGGGAGGAGAATACTTAGAGATAAAAGCATCTTTGCACTTATTCCGTGAATCAATACTATTCTTAGGCAAAGACGAAAACAAAACTTTAGCACGATCTCTAAGTGAAAACGGAAATAACTTCAATTTAACAATATCATTATCCGTATCTTTCTTCTTTTGCATCTCACACAAATCAACAAAGTTGTTTAGATGGGTAGTGACATCTTCACTAGGAAGGCTGGAGAATTGATCTTTCATAACAAGATTCAACAAAGCAGCAGTGATTTCACAAGACTCAACATCATTAAAAGGAGCAATCAGAGTACTAAGGAAATCATTATTATTGGTATTGGAAAAATCACACAACTTGGTATTATCTTGCGCCATAGCGACAAGCAATCCAACACACAAGCAAACAAAAAAGGCAAGCAGAAAAGAGAGGAGATTGGGAAAGAGAGGGCGAATAAAACGGCAAGGGTGAAGTGGGGGAGAGGAAACGAGAGGCAAATGGCAAATAATGTAATGCGAGGGAGATGATTTTGTGATGGGTACTTGGTATGTCTTGACTTGAGCGAAGACCTCCCCGGCAACGGCGCCAGAAATCCTTCTTGCTACGTCTTGAGCTTACGTTGGTTTTCCTTGAAGAGGAAAGGGTGATGCAGCAAAGTAGCGTAAGTATTTCTCTCAATTTTTTAGAACCAAGGTATCAATCTAGTAGGAGGCTCCTCAAAAGTCCCACGCACCTAAACAAACAAACAAGAACCTCACAACCAACGCAATAAAGGGGTTGTCAATCCCTTCACGGCCACTTGCAAAAGTGTGATCTGATAGAGATAATATGATAAGATAAATATTTTTGGTATTTTTATTACATAGATAGGAAAAATAAAGATGCAAATAAAAGTAGATTGAAAGCTTTTATGATTAAAGGTAGACCCGGGGGCCATAGGTTTCACTAGTGGCTTCTCTCAAGATAGCATAAGTATTACGGTGGGTGAACAAATTACTGTCGAGCAATTGATAGAAAAGCGCATAATTATGAGATTATCTAGGCATGATCATGTATATAGGCATCACGTCCGTGACAAGTAGACCGACTCCTGCCTGCATCTACTACTATTACTCCACACATCAACCGCTATCCAGCATGCATCTAGAGTACTAAGTTCATAAGAACAGAGTAACGCATTAAGAAAGATGACATGATGTAGAGGGATAAACTCATGCAATATGATATAAACCCCATATTTTTATCCTCGATGGCAACAATACAATACGTGCCTTGCTGCCCCTGTTGTCACTGGGAAAGGACACCGCAAGATTGAACCTAAAGCTAAGCACATCTCCCATTGCAAGAAAGATCAATCTAGTAGGCCAAACCAAACTGATAATTCGAAGAGACTTGCAAAGATATCTTAATCACGCATAAAAGAATTTTGAGGAGATTGAAATATTTTTCATAGATAAACTTGATCATAAACCCATAATTCATCGGATCTCGACAAACACACCACAAAAAGAGTTACATCGAATAGATCTCCAAGAAGATCGAGGAGAACTTTGTATTGAGATTCAAAGAGAGAGAAGACGCCATCTAGCTAATAACTATCGACCCGAAGGTCTGTGGTAAATACTCACAACTCATCGGAAGGGCCTTGGAGATGATGTAGAGGCCCTCCATGGTCGATTGCCCCTCCGGCAGAGCGCCGGCGAAGGCTCCAAGATGGGATCTCGTGGATACATAAGGTTACGGTGGTGGAAATAGTTTTTCGTGGTGCTCCTCGATGGTTTCAGGGTACGTGGGTATATATAGGAGGAAGAAGTAGGTCGGTGGACGCTCGAGGGGCCCACGAGGGTGGGGGCGCGCCCACCTGTAGGGGTGCCTCCTCTGTTGCTTGGCATCCACTCCAAGTCCCCTGGATCACGTTTGTTCAAAAAAGATCGCTCCCGAAGGTTTCATTCCGTTTGGACTCCATTTGATATTCCTTTTCTTTAAAACACTGAAATAGCCAAAAAAAACAGCAATTCGGGCTGGGCCTCCGGTTAGTAGGTTAGTCCCAAAAATGATATAAAAGTGTAAAGTAAAGCCCATAAACATCCAAAACGGGTAATATAATAGCATGGAACAATCAAAAATTATAGATACATTGGAGACGTATCAATTGCGTGAAGATTGAAAAAGTTTGAGAACATCAAAAGTATGAAACAATTGCTTGGCTTGTCATCGGGGTTGGGCATGATTTAAATATTCTGCGTGATGAAGGTAGAGCATAGCTAGACTATATGATTTTGCGGGGATAACTTTCTTTGGCCATGTTATTTTGAGAAGACATGATTTCTTTGTTAGTATGCTTGAAGTATTATTGTTTTTATTTCAATATTACACTTTTGTTTTGAATCTTATGTATCTGAATATTCTTGCCACAATAAAGAAGATTCCATTGATAAATATGTTAGGTAGCATTCCACATAAAAAATTCTGTTTTTATCATTTACCTACTCGAGGACGAGCAGGAATTAAACTTGGGGATGCTTGATACGTCTCCAACGTATCTATAAATTTTGATGTATTCATGCCATGTTTACAATATTTTTAAATGATTTTGGTATGATTTGATTAGAACAAACCCAGATTGACGATGTTTTCAGCAGAACTACTGTTGTGTTGTTTTTGCGCAGAAATAAAAGTTCTCGTAATGCGCTGAAAATCAACAGAGATTTTTTCTGGAAAATATAAAAAATACTGGAACAAAGAGTTACCGGAGGGGAATCCCATGGGCCCCACGAGGGTGGAGGGCGCCCCCTGCCTCGTGGACTCTCCATGGGGCCCCCTGGCTTGTTCTCGACGCCAACCTCTCCTATAAATCCCCAAACCTCCAGAACATAACCTAGATCAGGAGTTCCACCGCCGCAAGCCTCTGTTCCGGCACCCTACCAGTAGCTATGCGTTTGATCTCTCTCTCTCTCTCTCTCTCTCTCTCTCTTGTGTTCTTGATTTGGCACAATCTTGATGTACCGCAAGCTTTGCTACTATAGTTGGATCTTATGATGTTTCTCCCCCACTACCTCTTGTAATGGATTGAGTTTTCCATCTGAAGTTATCTTATTGGATTGAGTCTTTAAGGATTTGAGAACACTTGATGTATGTCTTGTGTGGGATACCCGTGGTGACAATGGGGTATTCTATTGATTCACTTGATCTATGTTCTGGTGATCAATTTGCGGGTTTGGTGACCTTGGGAATCTATGCATAGGGGTTGGCACACGTTTTTGTCTTGACTCTCTGGTAGAAACTTTGGGGCACTCTGTGAAGTTCTTTGTGTTGGTTTGAATAGATGAATCTGAGATTGTCTGATGCATATCATATAATCAAACCCGCTGATACTTGTGGTGACATTGGACTATCTAGGTGACATTAGGGTTTTGGTTGATGTGTGTCTTAAGGTGTTATTTTACTACGAACTCTAGGGTTGTCTGTGACACCTATAGGAATAGCCCAATGGATTGATCGGAAAGAATAACTTTGAGGTGGTTTCGTACCCTACAATAATCTCTTCGTTTGTTCTCTGGTATTAGTTACTTTGGAGTGACTCTTTGTTGCACGTTGAGGGATTGTTATATGATCTAATTATGTTATCATTGTTGGGAGAACTTGCACTAGTGAAAGTATGAACCCTAGGCCTTGTTTATAAGCATTGCAATACCGTTTTCGCTCACTTTTGTTACTTGCTACTTTGCTGTTTTTATATTTTTCAGATTACAAAAACCTATATCTATCATCCATATTGCACTTGTATCGCCATCTCTTCGCTGAACTAGTGCACCTATACAATTTACCATTCTATTGGGTGTGTTGGGGACACAAGAGACTCTTTGTTATTTGGAAGGGTTGTTTGAGAGAGACCATCTTCATCCTACGCCTCCCATGGATTGATAAACCTTAGGTCATCCACTTGAGGGAAATTTGCTACTGTCCTACAAAACTCTGCACTTGGAGGCCCAACAACATCTACAAGAAGAAGGTTGCATAGTAGACATCAAGCTCTTTTCTGGCACCGTTGCTGGGGAGGTTAGTGCTTGAAGGTATATCTTTAGATCTTGCAATTGAAGCTTTTCGTTTCTTGTTTTTATCACTAGTTTCGTCTATAAAAGAAAGCTACAAAATACCTCATATACTTCATCTTTTTAATGTCTTTCGTGAAAATGATGGAAAGGACAATTGTGCTCAAGTGCTAGAAGAAGAAGTCTATAAAATGTTTGGCACTAAATATTTGAATGATGAGCATGATTGCAATGTTATTAGTGTGAATTCCTTGAATATCCATGATGCTAATGATAGGCAAAGCTACAAGCTTGGGGAAGCTATGTTTGATGAGTTTGATATTTTTAGTCCCCCGAGTTTTGATGAGAATATTTATTATGATGAAAGCATGCCTCCGATCTATGATGATTATATTGATGAAAGTGGTTTTGGAAGAGTGTCAGCTTTATGTAGTAGTGATCCCACTATTTTGGAGGGTGTTGAATCTTTTCACAACATTAATAAAAGTGGATTTGGAGAGGTCATGACATTATTTAGTGATGAATCCACTATTTCAGAAGAGGTTCCAATTGTTATGAGAACAAAGTTGCTATCTATGATGATTATTGTGATAACATGTATGCTATAAAGAATAATGATAACCATGAAACTTGTCATCATTATTTTAATTTTAAATTGGATTATGCCTCACATGATAGATATTTTGTTGAGTTTGCTCCCACTACTATACATGAGAAGAAATTTGCTTATGTGGAGAGTAATAGAAATTATATGCTTATGCATCATGAAAATAGTGCTTTATGTGATAGTTATATTGTTGAATTCATTCATGATGCTACTGAAATTTATTATGAAGGAGGAATGTATGCTTGTAGCAATTGCAATAATATCAAGTTTCCTCTCTATGTGTTGAAAATCTTGAAGTTATGCTTGTTTTGTTTTCCTATGCTAGTTGATTCTTGTTCCCATAAGTTGTTTGCTCACAAAATCCCTATGCATAGGAAGTGGGTTAGACTTAAATGTGCTAGTCATATTCTTCATGATGCTCTCTCTGTGTTTCAATTCTTATCTTTTATGTGAGCATCATTTTCATCACTATGCCTAGTTAAAAAGGCATTAAACAAAAGCGCTTGTTGGGAGATAACCCAATATTTACCACCCAGCCGGGCCTGCACGAGTGCGGCCCTCTTGGCCGGCGCGATGGTTCAATGCCTGCGCTATGAGTGTAACATCCCAAAATTCTAAATTTTGGAATGTTATATTAAATAGAAAGTTATGATTGATTGTTTGATTTCTTGTGTGAAATTGAGTGAAATTCGATACTTTTTGAAAGTTAAATGAGAGAGAATAAAAGGACTTTCCCAAACTCTCACCTTGCATTCGTGATCTCCGTGAATTCAAATTCTTTTCGCCACAAAACCCTGGAGAGAAGATGACATGACTTCTTCCATTTAAATAAATGAAAAGCGTTTCTGAAAATATTTGAATTTCACTTGGAAATATTTCAAATTCAGAAACTTCAAGCAACTCAATGATTTTCATAAGAGAAGATAAAATGACTTCTTCAAAACATATGAAATATGAGTTGGGAGTTTAAAATGATCAAATATAAAGTCCTTTTGGAAACTATTTTCAATTTGGAGTTATTTGGGTTTTATTCAAATTATTTTCCTCCAAAAATAAAATATACGGAAATTAGTGTAAAATGATTCCCTACATCAGAAAATTGGAGAGAAATAAATTTGAATTAATTTTGGTATTTTTAAATTGATTTTTATTGGATTTTATTAGAGCAGTAGCACTCTTTGTTTTATTTAAATTTTTGTGTATTTTATTTAATCTTACAAAAATGTCCATCTTGTAGGAAATCTTTTTCTGAAAATCTTGATATATTATATGCCTAGAGTATTTTTTTCTTATTTTTGTTGCGCTGTTTGAAAAAAAAAAACAAATTCCTCCCGCCGACTAGGCCGGCCCAAGGCCCGGCCGCAGCCACGGCCCAGCCCAGCACGCAGCAGTCCCTGACCCGGCGATAGACTCCCCCGCCCGCACGCCAGCGCCGCCGCCGTGCTCCGCGCGGCCTCTTCCCGCCGCCTTGCTCCTGCCCCCTCCTCCACGCACCCGAACCCCTCCTCTCTCCTATAAAGGGCGTCGCCCCGGATCCCTCTCCTCTTTCTCTCGCCTCGCATCTGGCGCCTCGCCGCCGCCGGCGAGATCCGCCGACCTCCGTCGCCCGAAGCCGCCACTCTCGTCGCCGACGACCATAGCCGTCGCCAGCATCGACTCCGCCGCACTGCGCCGCCTCTCCCCGAATCCTTTGTCGGCCTCGTCGACCACCGGAGTCGCCTCACCGTTCGGACCCGACGCTGCCGCCGCCGTTCTTCCTCGCCGCTGATGACCCGCCGCCGTGGTAAGCCACCGGCCGCCGTCATCCGTTCGATCTAGGATAGACGGCTAGGATTAGATCTAGTCGTTTTTTTATTTTCAAACCGGTACATGTTAAATAGCGAACGCTCGCTGTTTACCTCTTCGTAGCGAACAAATTCATTAGTTAGCGTTCGGTAACGAACATTCACTTTTGAGTTTTTTCTTTTTTTGTTATTTTCGGCCAGGGACCCATCCGTGAATATTATATTTACATATTAGTCCCTGTACTTCAATCGATCACAACTTTTCGCTCGTTGGTCCAAATCCACCGAAACCAACGCCCACTTCTTCGTTATGATACCATCTATCCATTAAACCAACTTAAACATGTTTTTTTAATTTTTAAAGTTTGAATTCAAACAATTTGGTATTTGAACTTTGTTTGATCGTAACTTGAGTTTTATAACTCCGTTTGAGTTGATTCTTTTTGCAAATTGAAGCTCTTGACATGAACTTTCTGATAAGGCCAAATCCACTTAATTTTGGTACTGTTAGAAATTGTTTTCTGTTACAAGAGTTAATTGCTTGTTTTCGAAGTTTTCCGAGATCTTTTCTTTGATTCTTTGGAGTGATTGCTTATGTGTGGTTACTATTGCTTGCTTACGATAGATTGACTGGAGTGTGACGAGTAGAACTATCAAGAGTTATGAGTGAGAATCATCTTCATCAACAGTACATGCAATTTCACACTTTCATCATATCCCTTTCATACCTAGTTTTTATGCATTAGTTTTACCCTCATACATTGCATGGTTAGGAATTGATAACATGTGGGTATTGGGGAGTAGTTGATGAGCTAGGAACCTATTGCCCTGTTACTATCAAACCCTTGGAAGTTACTTCTACGTTATGCTTATACTGCTAAGCTATGCTCGTAGACGTGGATTGGGTTTGAGTGTATCCATGACAGATGTGAGATTGTTAATTAATGGTTAACTTAAGGTGGCAACTTTAATACACATCTGGGTGGATTGAGGCACCTGCGGAATCCAGTGTTGCCTGTTTTTTTGGAAATCCCGGGGTTCCGTGTGATTTTCCTATGGACCGCCACCCAGGCTCAAAGGGATCATAAGATTTTTCGTGCTAGAAACTTTCGTGTGCAGCCACAAGCTATTATGGGCTCTAGCATAGTTGACTAAGTCGTGTGAACTCTTAAAGTGGTAGAGTAGCAGATCTAGGGGAAAGTAGGTGTAACTGTCTACCCATCGTAAGGTGCTAACCCTTCTGAAAGACTATGTCTCGGTCATCCATTTCTCAAACACCATGTAGTGCGAGAAATCCAATGGAGGAGATTTAGTCTTGTGGGAAAAAGTGCGCAAACCTCTGCAGAGTGTACAAACTAATCATGATTAGTTGTGTCCCCGGTTATGGACAATCTTGAGTATCTGGTTCTTGAATTATCATGTTGATCTCATCACATTACTTAATTAATTTGTTGGGTTGGTAACTTTTAATTGGGATTGAGTTGGGGTTTACCTTCTCAATATTTGTTTCAACAAACTTTGTAGTTAAATAAAATATATTCCTTTGTTGTAGGGAAAACCCGGCTTTATGCAAAAATAAACTTAGAGCTTTCCACCAGCCAAATATGCATGTAGTGATAGCTATTATTCATCATTTATCCTATGGTGTGAATTTGCCTATACATTCAATGTACTGACCCTCTATGGCTGCAACGTCTCATGTTGTAGGATTCCTACGACGAGTAAGGGATACGTTAGGGTTACGATTCCTACAGTCAACTTTGCCATTGGTGTTGATGGGAATCCACAACCTTGTTGTTTCTTCCGCTTTATGGATTGAGGTAATAGTATTTACATTACTTTATACATGTGATTTACCTCTGTTATAAATGCTCGAGTACTATGTGTGTTAGCATACCGATCCAGGGATGACATTTAAGCACAGAGATTTGATCCATTCGGGTCGGGTCGCTACAAGATGGTATTAGAGCACATGTTGACTGTAGGACGTGACCCTAGAGACTGGCAAGCCCATAGGAAAGATTTTCTCTACAACTTTCTTTTCAAAAAGATCTCTTACCTCTCTTTTCTCCTGAGCTTATTCAAATATTCTCTTTTAGTGAGACTATACCCTTTCCCCTTTTGACCACATGAAGATTCGGCTGATGAGACCACTCCAAGGAGTACAAGATATCGGACAACTAAGACTACTTTGGAATAGAGAGGATTTTTACCATGCATTTCAATGATGGAAACTACAATAGTGAAGACTCCGAAGACTAGGAGAATTTGAAGGCTTTGAAGAATTTCCAGATTTGTATGACCTAGGTAGGCACCCCTTATGGAACTTGGTAGACTAAGGAAGCTGTCAATACCCGAGATCAAGGTGTATCGAAGAAAGACCGGAACATGGAGCATTAGAACTCAAAGTTTTTTTCAAGAAAACCCTAGACAGGAGATATCAATTATGGAATGAAAGCTCATGGCAGTAACATGGGCATAGACCCGACTAACCATGGTGTTATTGCCCGCTTATGCTATTGTCACCATGCGGAGTTAAGCATGTAGATGCATGGAAGGATTTGATGGTAGAAGACTGATGGAGCATCTATCAGCAAAGATGCAGTTTTAGCCTTAGCTGGTGCATCACCAGGATCTAGAGTACTACATGAAGAAATTTTGAGGGACCTTTAGGAAGTCATATTTGACAAGGAGGCAATTCATGAAGCACTCAGGACCCAGAAGCTGAAAGTAGCCAAGCTGGAGGAGCAAAACCTCGAGATACCGGAGATTCGTTAGGAGCTGAAGGATAGAAGGACATGGTTCATGCCAAGGATGTTGAAACCCAGAAGTTTGGAACGCAACTCCAAAAATACTAGAGGACGTCACGAGAGACTTCGCGTCAATAGAGATGATCTGGTAAAAGAACTTGAGAAGAACAAGCACGATTAGAATAAAGCCATCGGAGACATGCACAAGACTTGAGATATTGAAGATTTATTGACCATTAGAAGACCAAACCCCATTATACCTACGTTAGATGCGATGTTTGTGAGCTGTCATTTGTTTGTTGTTTTTCTGACAGCCGCAATAAAATCTGTCTTTTCAAAACTATTATTTGTATTGTGTTTATCCCTCTATCTTTCTTATCTCACCCCCAAAACCCCTGGACCCAATAGAGGATGAATGGAGATGAGCTCATATTATATGGACCGATGAGTCAATTGGAGACAGACCGATGGATTCAGAACATGGAGGATCACATGAAGAAAAACACTATAGCCGGAAAGGATATGGCCCAACATGCTCTGTAGTGTTTTGAAAGAGGTGCTGCTACTTGGTGGAGGATGTACCAAAACATCAATTAATGGCAAGGAGTAACCACTTGGAAAGAATTTAAGTTGACTTTGCTAAAATCTCGTCTTGTGTCCCCGAATTTGAAGCTTTATGGAAATGATATGAAGAAACCTTGTGCCTGCAAGCTTTGCGGAGAAATGGGACACAACCATAAAGAACACAAGGATGAATGCCCTATTTGTGAAGGAAGTCACCCAGCTGAAGGATGCCCAACTAGGAAGATTACTTGTTTCTTGTGTGAAGGGACTACCCACTACCCTGCTCAGTGTCACATTTACCCCATGGTACAATGAACCATCAAGCAAAAGAAAGAAGCAATGAAAGGAGACCTCATGGAAATTTTAGAAGAACCAGTGATGAAGGAAGAGGTGGAGGACACACCCAAAGAAGAACTAATTAAACCATGCACCAAGTCATGCTATTCATGTGGAGAAGAAGGACACATCTCCCAGAATTGTCTGAAGGGGGATCTAGTAGAATTCCCTACAGAGGAAGTAGAGTATGACCCACAAGAAATAGAAGCCCTGATTGGAACGGAAAAGTCCAGGAAGAGAAATAGATTGGATACCAGGAAGGACCTGAGTCATATCACCTGTTTCAGGTGCAAGGAGTCAGGGCACTACTTCAGCAGTTGCCCAAAAAGGAAGATGAGGTCCCAAGGAGGCTATGTAATCATAAGGAAACCTCCAGACTTGTCAAAAGTAATATGTTTCCGCTATAATGAAGCAGGGCACTTTGCCAAAGGTTGTCCCAAGGAGAAAGAGCCCTGTGATAAATAGTTGAGACTGTGAGAAATATAGCTGTAGTGATAACATTTTCCTTTATGTTGAGGCGATGAGTTGAGGCATCTAATGGAAAAGCAAGTGATCGTAATAATTGGAGAATCAATAAAGTTAGCATCATTGGTAAAGATTTGAATTTTATGAGCAGTGACTGTATGAAGGAAGATTTTGACCATTTTCAAGGATATGAGAAATATGGTCTATGGAAGATTTGTTCATTTTAAGGGTGGTAGTACCCTGTGAGGACCCTTGACCTCTGGAGAGGATTATGATATTCCACGGAGTGGACTTCGGACAAAATAAGAAGGAGTTTTGTCTCGATATGTGGGATACCCCAAGAGTATGAAGGAATGAAGTACTATTTGGATATAAAGGAGGTATGATGTTCATAACATGGAGCAATAGTGACTCTCTGATGAGTCTGAGTAATCACGTTTTAGTTTGGTACCAACAGAAGGAAGGAAGACAATATAATTGGATGGGTTTAAGAAATGCTAGGAAGTTGGATGTTGGAATAATGATCAGTTGCCCCGATGATGAGTTCAAGGTTTACAAGTGATGAGATGGGCCATAACCCACAGGCCCCAGGACCTGCCAAGAAGCAAGAATACTCTTGCCGAAGGAAAAACCCTGGAAGAAGTTACAATTTTATCGACAGACGATCCTATAGGAGTTTACACAAAACCTGAGAGTTGTGAAGGAATGATAGATGTTTGTTTGGCTTGTAGAATCAATGGATTTATCCGAACTTGGTTCGTCGACAAGAGAAATTCTGCAATGCTTGTGAGGATGACCGAGTGTTAGAATGCGAGATTCGCTAAACCATATACAGGGTAATGATTTGGGTGCGGCATGGATTGATCACCATACCAACTTACTCTTATTATTCGCCTTGCTATGTGGGATGGTAAATCTGAGTGACTTGCCTATAGTAGAGAGACGACGATATTAAACCTTGTTTAAACCTTAGAATGGTATAGGTATTTTCCCTTGTACACGGCAGCTGTTGCCAATCGTAGGATATACGGTGAGGTCCAGCCCAGACCCATTTCCTGCAGGAGAAACCATAAATTGTGGACCACCATGAGATATCGATAATTGTTTAGTATTGGCGCCAGACCCGTCAGCTAAGAAGGCCCAGTCATGGAATAACCATACCAAGATGGAATGGACACAGGAATTGAGGAAAAGGTTATACCACCACCGGAAGAGCCCAGAGAAGGAATTATACTGAAGATCTGAGAAGATCGGCCCTGTCAAGAATAAGGATAGAGTATATGAGTATTGATGGGACCGTAACCATGTTTCCAAGGGTGGTAGCACCCCAGACCCCCTGTGATGATCGATGGATTTTGAGAAAACCCTGAACCTAACCTATTTCTTGCTAGCCTCTTCGAATCTCGAGGACGAGATTCATTTTAAGGGTGGTAGGTTTGTAACATCCCAAAATTCTAAATTTTGGAATGTTATATTAAATAGATAGTTATGATTGATTGTTTGATTTCTTGTGTGAAATTGAATGAAATTCGATACTTTTTGAAAGTTAAATGAGAGGGAATAAAAGGACTTTCCCAAACTCTCACCTTGCATTCGTGATCTCCGTGAATTCAAATTCTTTTCGCCATAAAACCCTGGAGAGAAGATGACATGACTTCTTCCATTTAAATAAATGAAAAGGGTTTTTGAAAATATTTGAATTTCACTTGGAAATATTTCTAATTCAGAAACTTCAAGTAACTCAATGATTTTCATGAGAGAAGATAAAATGACTTCTTCAAAACATATGAAATATGAGTTGGGAGTTTAAAAGGATCAAATTTAAAGTCCTTTTGGAAACTATTCTCAATTTGGAGTTATTTGGGTTTTATTCAAATTATTTTTCTCCAAAAATAAAATATATGGAAATTAGGGTAAAATGATTCCCTACATCAAAAAATTGGAGAGAAATAAATTTGAATTGATTTTGGTATTTCTAAAATGATTTTTATTGGATTTTATTAGAGCAGTAGCACTCTTTGGTTTATTTAAATTTTTGTGAATTTTGTTTGATCTTACAAAAATGTACATCTTGTAGAAAATCTTTTTCTGAAAATTTTGATATATTATATGCCTAGAGTATTTTTTTTCTTATTTTCGTTGCGCTGTTTAAAAAAATAAAAAAATTCCTCCCGCCGACTGGGCCGGCCCAAGGCCCGGCCGCAGCCACGACCCAGCCCAGCACGCAGCCATCCCCGACCCGGCGATAGACTCCGCCGCCCACACGCCAGCGCCGCCGCCGTGCTCCGCCCGGCCTCTCCCCGCCGCCTTGCTCCTGCCCCCTCCTCCACGCACCACGAACCCTTCCTCTCTCCTATAAAGGGCGTCGCCCCGGATCCCTCTCCTCTTTCTCTCGCCTCGCATCTCGCGCCTCGCCACCGCCAGCGAGATCCGCCAAGCTCCGCCGCCCGAAGCCGCCACTCTCGCCGCCGACGACCACCGCCATCGCCACCATCGACTCCGCCGCACTGCGCCGCCTCTCCCCGACCCCTTTGCCGGCCTCGTCGACAACCGGAGTCACCTCGCCATTCGGACCCGACGCCGCCACCGCCGTTCTTCCTCACCGCCGATGACCTGCCGCCGCGGTAAGCCACCGGCCGCCGTCGTCCGTTTGATCTAGGATAGACGGCTAGGATTAGATCTAGTCGTTTTTTTATTTCCGAACCGGTACATGTTAAATAGCGAACGCTCGCTGTTTACCTCTTCGCAGCGAACAAATTCGTTAGTTAGCGTTCGGTAACGAACGTTCACTTTTTAGTTTTTTTTCTTTTTCTGTTATTTTCGGCCAGGGACCCATCCATGAATATTATATTTACAGATTAGTCCCCGTACTTCAATCAATCTCAACTTTTCGCTCGTTGGTCCAAATCCACCGAAACCAATTCCCAATTCTTCGTTATGATCTCCTCTATCCATTAAAACCACTTAAACATGTTTTTGAAAGTTTTAAAATTTGAATTCAAACAATTTTGTATTTGAACTTCGTTTGATCGTAACTTGAGTTTTATAACTCCGTTTGTGTTGATTCTTTTTGCAAATTGAAGCTCTTGACATGAACTTTCTGATAAGTCCAAATCCACTTAATTTTGGTACTGCTAGAAAAAATTTTCTGTTACAAGAGTTAATTGCTTGTTTTCGAAGTTTTTCGAGATCTTTTCTTTGATTCTTTGGAGTGATTGGTTATGTGTGGTTACTATTGCTTGCTTACCATGGATTGAACGGAGTGTGACAAGTAGAACTATCAGGAGTTATGAGTGCGAATAACCTTCATCAACAGTACAGGCAAGTTCACACTTTGATCATATCCCTTTCATACCCAGTTTTTATGCATTAGTTATACCCTCATACATTGCATGGTTAGGAATTGATAACATGTGGGTATTGGGGAGTAGTTGATGAGGTAAGAACCTATTGCCCTGTTACTATCAAACCCTTGGGAGTTACTTCTACGTTATGCTTATACTGCTATGCTATGCTCATAGACGTGGACTGGGTTTGAGTGTATCCATGACAGATGTGAGATTGTTAATTAATGGTTAACTTAAGGTGGCAACTTTAATACACATCTGGGTGGATTGAGGCACCTGGGGAATCCAGTGTTGCCTGTTTTTTTGGAAATCCCGGGGTTCCGTGTGATTTTCCTATGGATTGCCACCCAGGCTCAAAGGGGTCATAAGATTTTTCATGCTAGAAACTTCCGTGTGCAGCCACAAGCTATTATGGGCTTAGCATAGTTGATTAAGTCGTGTGAACTCTTATAGTGGTAGACAAGCGGATGTAGGGGACAGTAGGTGTAACTGTCTACCCATCGTAAGGTGCCAACGCTTCTGAAAGACTGTGTCTCGGTCATTCATTTCTCAAACACCATGTACTGAAAGAAATCCAATGGAGGAGATCGAGTCTTGTGGGGAAAAGTGCGCAAACCTCTGCAGAGTGTACAAACTAATCATGATTAGTCGTGTCCCCGGTTATGGACAATCTTGAGTACCTGGTTCTTGAATTATCATGTTGATCTCATCATGTTACTTAATTAATTTGTTGGGTTGGTAACTTTTAATTGGGATTGAGTTGGGGTTTACCTTTTCAATATGTTTTCAACAAACTTTGTAGTTAAATAAAATATATTCCTTTGTTGTAGGGAAAAACTAGCTTTATGCAAAAATAAACTTAGAGCTTTCCACAACCCAAATATGCATGTAGTGATAGCTATTATTCATCATTTATCCTATGGTGTGAATTTGCCAGTACATTCAATGTACTGACCCTCTGTGGCTGCAACGTCCCATGTTGCACGATTCCTATGACGAGTAAGTGATACGTTAGGGTTAGGATTCCTACACTCAACTTTGTCGTTGGTGTTGATGGGAATCCACAACCTTGTTGTTTCTTCCGCTTTATGGATTGAGGTAATAGTATTTATGTTACCTTATACATGTGATTTACCTCTGTTATAAATCCTCGAGTATTGTGTGTGTTAGCATACCGATCCAGGGATGACATTTAAGCACAGAGACTTGATCCATTCGGGTAGGGTCGCTACAATGAGAGGTCGCGTGTGTGTCAGAGCAATCACTCCCTCCGGTCCTTTTTTGTTTGGGTATAACAAGATCTCATTTTCCATTCACATTTTACAAGTAAAATTCATGGACAAACTTTGACCCAAAGTACGATGGGGACTAGTAAACCAGAATGGAGGTAGTAGTTTTTTTAAAATCAAAGAAGGGTTTCCCCTTCCGATTTTCATTACTGAAAACCAGCATCTAAATCTAAACCATAGTATTTGCCCTAGAACTACCAGGTTCAACATCTCGCAACATAAACCCATACAACCATACGCCAAGGAGGTACGTAGTACTATGAATTCGATTTTCGCTCCAGACCAATCGTTCTAAAAACTACTTACTACTTATAACGCGCCATTGAAAATCGAAACTCTTAACCCCCGCTAAAAAGCGATATTTTAAACGTGCCAACTTGATCTATGGCAACTGGCGAGCCACCGCGCTCCAAGTCGTTCACCTGTGGTCCCGACCATCAACTCCTACGGATAAAATTATCACGCGAGCTGACTATTCCTACAAAGGTGCTCCACTACATACCCGGTACTCGCAAATGCAGCAATCGTGCACCTAGGGTTTTAGGGTTTATTTGTTAACGTCGCCTTTATGTAACACTCATGTGTGCGAGACAGCGAGAGGCCGACTACGTGCGTGCACCTCTTCTCTTCGTATATGTACTCCACCGTTTGTCTGGTGTCCAAAAAATTGTAATAACTACTAGCAATGTGCCAATGTGTTGCCACACGATCAAAGTAGATTAATACATATTCACCGATTTGATAGAAAAAAAGTCTAGTTTTGAAATATGTATATAACTAAAAATATGTTATGTTTCACTCAAAATATATTCCTTTGGCGGTTTTGATGAGATAAGGGAGGAATGTTGTTGGTTTCAAGATTCAAGAAGTGGTATATGTCTAATTTCTACTCTTACTAGCAAGATGCCCGTGCATTGCACGGAACATCAAGATCTTGTGGGAGAAAAGGATGAACGAGGGAAGGCCTTATCTGAAAATGTGGTGAAGAGTGTAGGTAGATTGCCATATTTTCCTTCCTATCCGTCAGATATAAATCGGACGACCTACATTGCAGGATGGAAGGCCCACCATCATCACCAACTCTATTTTTTATCCCTACTCTTGTAAAAAGCATTGTCAGTGATGATCGTGTGCCTGCCATCCTGCAATATAGGCCGTCCGATCTATATCTGACGGATAGGAAGGAAACTATGGCAATTTTGCAAAAAGATACCCACACCCCTCTCCACATTTGCAAATAAGGCCTTCCCTCGTTCATCCTTTTCCCCCACAAGATAAACTACTCATACAAATGCATCTTGATGTTCCGTGCAACGCATGGGCATCTTGCTAGTTGTTGCAAAAAGCCCATGTGTGTGTGAGAGAGATGGAGAGTGGAGGAGGACGGAGTGCATGTGTGACAAAGACACAAGGAGTGTGTGTGCGATAGGTATCAGCTTAAAATGAGGCGATAGTGTGTGTGTGTGCACAACCGAGAGGGCGTGTCTCAAGAAGGGAAGAAAAATCTACATAGATACAAGGAGAGGGAGAGAGACATGTATGCGATAGTGGAAGCACGAGTGTGCGGGTGTATAAACCTATCTAGAGGTTAGCTAGTCGATAAATGTTAGTGAGAGAAATATGAGTCGGGGGTGCGAAAGTGAGAGTTTTGTGTGTGTGAGAGAGATACGGTAGTCGGGAAGGGGAGTGGAAGCAGGAGTTGTGTGTGTGTGTGTGTGAGAGAGAGAGAGAGAGAGAGCAGACGGTAGTCGGGGTTGTCTGATCGGTAAACAAATGAATAGTGTCAGTTTGGGATGGAGACGAAAAGGAGACCGCAACAAATGTTGTGCCTACAGGAGAGAGGGAGAGAGTAAATTTAGTGGTATGAGTCATATGTAGAGACATATAGGTTGTGTGAGAGAATACCATAGACAGAAAGACAAAGTGAAAGACGAGTGGAGGCTGTGTGCGTGGCGGTGAAAAAGAAAGCTTCTGTACCAAGTGATACCAGAGAACAGTAGAGACATGAGAGATAATGAAAACCGTGTAATGTATAATGATAGGGAGAGTGTGACACTTCTCAAGGGAGACGTCGAGAGACCATGTTTGCGAGGATATGAGAAACATGAAGTGAGCGTGCGGGTGAGCTGGAGAAAAGAGAGTGATAGCTACCTGAAGGAGCATGCATGCGAGAGAGATGGGCATGAAAGGAGTGAACAAAAAAGGGATTCAAATATTTGAATTCGAGATGATGATACATGTAATCCATACTCGAACCAAACTTGATCTATCAAACATGCATACTCATATGAATTCACGCACATCTATGTTATTTAATATGTAGATATTACTGATCCATACATTTAGTAGAAAATAAGTTGGTTAAATTTTTTCGAATTCAACCTTAAGATTTTGAGATCGTTGTATTTGTAAATCATATTATATATAAAGGAGCATAATTCTTTGTTGTGATTTTGAAAGTATATATATAAAAACATGACGTATATAGAATGTAATTCCAATTGAAAATTGATCCCGCCCGAAAAAAATAGAATACAAACGGGATTTTGAATTGAGTTGGCACGGTAAACGTGCACTCTGTAAATTTGAACGAAGCGGGGAAAGTCGCAGTAACCGCCAGAAACCAAAATCTGCGAGATGGAAATTACTACTGCCTATCCCTGCCATGCAAAGCCTATCTGCTGGATTTCTATAGGTTTCGATAGGGGTAGGTTTGTAATTTCACCCAAACGTGACGTAACCGCCTCTCATCCGGATTCATACACGGTGGGCGCCAAAACACAGTGTGTCCTCGGCCGAAATCGACTCCCTCCCCGATTCATATTCATACATGGTGGGCGCCAAAAACAAACTCTCTTCGCAAATATTCGGTGTATGCAAGATTACAGTCCTAGCCCCAACCGACTAATATTGCTGTGATGTAGTAGAAATTTGAAACGGGGGCTAAGTTTGTAAATTTCCTCGCATTTGAGACAAGCGCGCCCTGAATACATGGTTCCTCCCTTCCTCTCTACCTCCTTTTTCCCCATTCGTACTCCGTGGGCGCCAAAACACCCTCTCCACCCCACCCTCCTCCGTCCGCCGCCGTCCGCCACCCCATCCACAGCCGTCCTCCTCCACCATGCCAGAGCTGATACCCCGACGCTGCCTTCCATTACAAGAGATCAACCTCTCTCATCCATGGCTTCGGACTGGGATCCTTCCATCTCGTCCTCTCGCTTCATCCCTGCCGTCGTCCACCTTGCCGGCGCCGCTCCTACAACCGCCTCGTCCACCACGCCCCGCCGCCACCGTCTACCCTCCTAGATCTACTTCCACGCCGCCGACAGCCATCGCTACCGCAGCACCGTCAAATTCTCAGCAGATGCGTACACGGCGCCGCACCAGAGGCGGTACTCTTTTGTATGTGCTCAACTTATTAATCGCAGCAAGAAAATAGATCACCACTGCTTTACTCTGATTTCTTGTCTCGGTTGCGAAGTTGCCTTTGTCCGGTTTGCACCTTCAGATCCGCCATGGCACGCTCAACACTATACTCCCAATGCTTATGGTTTTCCCCTTTTATATTCCACACTAGTTAAATCATAGTAGACTAAATTTCAGAATTGGGTCAGTCAATTTTTCAAAGCTCGCGGGAGTTCGCCAGTGCGAACGAAGGGGCTCGGGTGGTTGTGGGGCCTCGCCGAACAAAGAAAACTCGACGCGGGTGGGGGTTGGGGCGTGGGTGGGGGTGGGGGTGGCGGAGGAACACAGGCGATGGGGGCCAGTGGTCCGGCCGGCTTCCCGTGCGGTGTTTTGTATGGGAAGAATCAGATATGAGGAAGAAGATGGATTAGGAGACGTAGGATCTTCATACAACCACCTGAAATGGTCGAGAGACAGCTGGTAGTTGCATTCTTAATGCGCTCTGGTTCATCATGTGTGGGCACTGCGCAACCAACATTTTATTATCCAAAATCTGCTTGCTCTTCTTTACCATGTTCCTCTTCCGTTCTTCTTTAATATGTACTCTCTCCATTCCTAAATACAAGTCTTTGTATAGATTCCACCATGGACTACATATGGAGCAAAATGAGTGAATCTACACTCTATAATGTATCTGGATACATCCGTATGTGATCCATAGTGGAAATCTCTACCAAGACTTATATTTTGGAACGGGGGGACTATGATAGTAGTACAATATGTTCCTTGTACTAAAGATGAGCAGGGACATTTGTAGTGTAGAGGTCTATATGGTCGGTTGTGATGGACACTTTGAGCCTCCTTGATTCGTAGGATTTTGTAAACATAGGAATAGGATTTGTAGTGACCTACCCACTTGAATCCTATAAGAACAGCAAGGAAATGCGGGGAGCTGTGTCGCCTTTGAGAGTTACACTGATATTAACAGTACCGCACCTTCAGTTGAAGAGAACTTGTATCTGAAGCCTTTCTAGCCGTACCGGCAGTACTAGCACATATATTCCAGCAAGTTCCACTTGGCTGATTTTACTCTGATGCTTACGGTTTTCCCTGTTATATCTACACTATGATCTGTGTAGCTGCTTTGTGTCGCACTAGCAGCAGTGCACTCTTGAAGCTAAACACTACAATGACTTACAAAATTAGCACGAAGGCATTGAGTGCCATTCTGGATGCAATGAAACTCATACGCTCCCCACCTGTTGATTCTTGTTCAGAATATGATCCTAATGACTATTCTAACCTCGAGGAGTCAAAGGCAAATGGTCTGTCCTATTCACCCATCAAGGTGCATGTTCTAATTTGGCAAGGTATTATTGATTGCGGGTATCTTGCATATGTTGTCTTGCATTTCTTCTACTTTGTTGCACTGCCATCTGCTTAGTTTACTCATCATATATGTCGAGATGGCATGCCCATCCATTATCAATACATATTCCATCTATCATCATACCATGTTTTTCCACTCAAATGTTGTTCTTGTGCATCAGACATCAAAAAGGAAGAGGGTGATTGTCGAACCTGAAGGAGCACCAGCAAAGTCCTTGAAAAACGTGGAGGTGCCGGAGAAATCAGACAGCACCCCACTTATATTGGTTGTACAGCCAGTGACACAAAACGTAGGACCAACTCCAGCAGACTGTACCCATACTTCACTGGCCACACCACTAGCCCCACCACACAGGACCTGCACTCCAGCAAAAGGTATACCGATTTCATTTGCCATAGCACCAGCTGTACCACAGAAAAATCCCACTCCAGCAAAAAGTACAGCAAGTCCACCGGCCGAAGACCTATCCCAACTGCAGAGATGGCCAATTCCTGCAGATTGGAACCCCATTCCATTTATTCCCAGTTTAAAAGACAATGCTTTCAATGTTGTTAGGGACTACGTGCATATATTCCATCATGGGAAGATTATAGTGAAGACAAACACCATTTTCACATCTTCCTGTCCAACTTACGTGTAAGTGCTATTATTCATGGTTATTATTTTCCTGTTTTCTGCTGATTGAACACATCAATGATTTACATTACATTGTTGTAACTAGGCGAGGGTCAATCTGGATAGTCATGACGAGCAAAGCTTGCTTGTGCTTTTCAAGGAAGCATTGCAGCAGTATCGGTGTTACCTAAGGAAATCACATTTTGATGGCAAGTCTATAAATGAATTTCCGGTGAAGTCTCCTGTGCTAAATTTAGAAGACATTGAATGGAAAAACCTTGTTATGCACTGGTCTCGTTCCCAGGATGAGGTACTGTCTATGAAATCACATGACAATTTGAACTTCTACTTTTTCGCATGTGCCTTACGGATCTTTTTTGCAGGAAATCTGCTCAAAGAAGAATTCCGGTTTCAAAAGAACGATAGGATATCGCAAATATGCTTCCTGCTACTTTGCTCTTGTTAGTACCTATTGTCCTGTATTACTGTACTTGCATACATACCTGGTTCATTATGTGACAGCAGTATGCATGATAGCTTGCTCATCAATTGTTCGCTCCAAATTATCTGATCTTTATGAATGGTTACATTAGTGTAGAATATATCCAATGCCAATGTTTTTTAGCTCTACATTGTTCTTGTAAGTACATGTTGTCCTTTATCAGTGTACTTATAATGACAGGTAGTTGTTCATGTACCATTGTCGGTGTCAAAACCGACGGATCTCGGGTAGGGGGTCCCGATCTGTGCGTCAAGGCTGATGGTAACAGGAAGCAAGGGACACAGATGTTTGCCCAGGTTCGGGCCCTCTCGATGGAGGTAAAACCCTACTTCCTGCTTGATTAATATTGAAGATATGGGTAGTACAAGAGTAGATCTACCACGAGATCGTAGAGGCTAAACCCTAGGAGCTAGCCTATGATGGTATGATTGTAATTGTGATCGGCCTTCTAAGGACCAACCTCTCCGGTTTATATAGACACCGGAGAGGGCTAGGGTTTACATGGAGTCGGTTACAAGGAAGAAAATATAATATCCAGATCGCCAAGCTTGTCTTCCACGCAAAGGAGAGTCCCATCCGGACATGGGCTGAAGTCTTGAGTCTTGTATCTCCATGCTTCAATAGTCCGGACGATGTATACAGTCTGGCTGTCCGGATACCCCCTAATCCAGGATTCCCTCAGTAGCCCCTGAACCGGGCTTCAATGACGATGAGTCTGGCGCGCAGTTTTGTCTTCGGCATTGCAAGGCGGGTTCCTTCTCCGAATACTCCAAAGTGGTTATCGAACACGTAGACCGTGTCCGGATCTGCAAGATGATCTTCACATAGCATAAATCTGATCCGCTGGCAATCTTCATGTGTCGTGCCCTTGCATCGTGGCCTAGTCCAACGCGAACCGGTGTTTCTTACCCCACCTCGACTCGTGTTACGAGGCGGTTTTATTGGAACGTCCCGTCGAGGCAGAGATCGTGTTCCTCTTATTACAGGATTTTCCATTAATACGGGCGTGCGTGACCCCAGGACGGCCGTTGGTATAACTCCAAGTGCTTTTAGATAAGCCTCAAACGGTCACACCGAGGACTCTTGATATTCATCCCCTTTATAAAGGGGTCGAGGCCTATGCCTCTTTTCCACCTTCCTCGCGCCTTCTCGCACCTCGAGTTCTAACACCCGAAACCTAAGCTCCAACACCCGAGATCCTCCAATATGTCCGGATCCGACCCTCAAGGCCGGTGGGTGGCCTCCTCGATTCAAAAGGAAGACATTGCGAATCTTAGGGAGGTCGGATACCTGACCGCCGATATCCAGCACAGGCTTCCTGCTCCAGGGCAGGTCATCCCCACACCGGAGCCCAATCAGTGCGTTGTTTTTGTCCCACACTTCCTCCGCGGCTTGGGCTTCACCCTCGACCCCTTTGTGAGGGGGCTCATGTTCTACTATGGGTTGGATTTTTATGACCTGGCTCCGGACGCTATCCTCCACATCTCGTCATTCATTATCGTGTGCGAGGCTTTTCTTCACGTCACCCCACACTTCGGCTTATGGCTCAAGAACTTCAATGTGAAGCCGAAGATGATCGAGGGGTGACATGTGGAGTGCAGAGGTGCCATAATAAGCAGGAACGCTGACGCCCCATGGCCAGAGGGTTCTTTCCCGGAAGTATCTGATGTATGGCACCGGAGGTTGTTTTATGTTACGGCCCCCAGGGGAACAAAGTGGGTAGCCGCCCCCGAGTTTCGCTCGGGCCCTCCGTCACCGTTGGCGTCTTGGACAGACGTAGGATGGAATTGGGGGCCCGTTGGTGATGTACTAGTACTGCAGAATCGCATCCGGGAGCTTCTTGAGAGGGACATTAACCTCGTCAGCATAATGCAAGTGATGTTAATCCGACGGATGTTGCCGTGCCAACGCCGGCCTCTCCGGATGTGGGAGTTCAATCCGGAGGGTCCACGGACTGTCAGGCACTTCTTCGTCTTGAAGCTCGAAGGGATCTGCAAATTATTCTTCGGACAGAAAGTAGAGTGTCCGGACACCACCGAGGATGCGGGCCTAAAATGCAATCGCCTAGATACCCAAGTAAGTAGCCTTGATACCGGACACCTTGTTTTGAATTTGTCATAATTGTTTATTCTGAAACTCATCCGTGGCCAGGAATGGCTCAGCAAGGCGGAGACAATCAAGTGTCCGGCGCCACTTCCCAAAGGCTCGCCTGGTCCCACCATGGCCAAGATGCTTGACCGGGTACTCAGCAGAATACCCTCAGGGAAAGACAAGGGGAAGAGCGAAGAAACTGAACTCCACATGCTACGCATCCAAACCGGGGCAATTGTTGCCTCCCCTAAGGAGGATAGTCGGAGAGGGGAGGCTAAGGCCTCCTCCCCACGCAGGAAGAAGAGGGATGCCTTCGAAGACTTGGAGGCGGAGATGCCCAAACCAGGGAAAAAGGTATCCCCAAGGGTACTTGCCCCGACGGGCACCCTCACCGCGCCGTGCCCACCAACGGGCCATCCCTCCACCGAGCTGTAAGTCAATCGTTAATTTGAAGGTACTATGTTTCTCCTAGATCAATAACTGGGACTCGTCTTTTGCAATCCGGCTAGCAGCTCTTCTCAACAGAGTTCGTCTTCGGGGGATCTTCCTCCGGAGATGATGGAGAGCGAGACCCCATCTGCCTCTCCGACTCATGAAGCGGACGACACCGAGGTGTCGTCACGGTGGAGTCCGGATGTGCCGAAGCCGGAAGCCAATGCGCTTGGCTCCCACGGGGGGCGATGAGAAGGGTCCGGCACAGATCGATGTCCGGCCGGACGTACTGACAGGCCTACTGGAGCAAGCCACGCTCTCAGAGGAGCATCGTTCATTAATGAGTGTGGTGCTCAAGAAGATTTCATCCACTACAAGCGGCTTGAATGAAGCATTTACAAGCCTGCTCAGAGGCTTTGAGGTATGTAGTGAAGAATACACTATTTTTTGGCAGTGAGGCACGCGCTAGGTGTGCTCCATATAGATAGTAGCCCCTGAGACTCTGGTTGCCTGCCCTAGGTGGCAAACAGGGGATCATAAACCAATGATTGGGCCGCAAATATGTGCAGGTACCTGTGGGTCCGGCCGCTGGCCAGTCCGTTGAAGTTGTCGAACTAGCAAGGCAGATTGGATCGATGATGCCAATATCACACTGGTGAACGAGCGGCTGGACAATTCACAAGGTATGTGCTCTGCCTTCCTTTGTATAGGAAAATATGAAGGCGGCAAGATATTAATGTAGTATGTTTGGACTGCAGATGGTGCTGCTGCCGTGGAGGCCCTGAGGGCGGAACTTGCTCAAGCCAAGGAACAAGCTTGGGTGAGCAATGCAGCTGCCCTAAAGGCGGCCAAGGAATTGAAAGCCGAACAGGCTACTCATCGCCGAAGCGAGGAAAAGATAGCCGAAATGGCTGTTGAGTTAAAAAATGCCGCTGACCGGTATGAGCTCCTTAATAAGGAGCATGAGGATAATTCGGCCGACCTGAACAAGGCACTTAATGCCATCAAGGAAATACAGACCAAGCTCAGGGGTGCGCGGGAGGAGCTTTAATAGGTCGGTAAAATCGCGGCTGGGGGCTCCTATCTGCTGCGGACGAAGTTTTTCTATCCGAAGTACGCTCCCCTGGATGGACGCTGGAGTCCTGCGGACGCATATGCAGATTTGGCGAAGAGTACGGCTGATGCTGCCGAGTTCTTCAAAGATCAGGGTGATAAGGAAGTGGAGAAGCTTTTCTGGTCGCAATTCAATTCTCCCACTCACCCGCTGCTGTTAAGTGACAAGATGGCTGCTGTAGCGGAGCTTCACAGGCTGTCCGGGCTTGCAATGCGGTCTGTAATAGACCATCTTTAGCCGAAGGGGCCTAAGTCGGACAGTTACTTTGTCTTGGTGCAACAATTCCTTGGGGTCGTGCCTCGGATCGACGCCATGAGAAGGTAGGCGTGCATAGAGGGTGCGCGGATGGCTCTTGCCCATGTTAAAGCCTATTGGAAGGATATGGAGGCCACCATTATAGCGACCCAGGATCTGGCGGGGGGCCAATATCCGGCCGAGCACTACTTGGCGCAGGTCATAAAAGGTGCCCGCCTAATAGAGGCGCAGTGCTCGAAGAATTCTTGTTCGAATGATGAATCGAATCATTGTAAAAACAATGTTTATTTTGATTATGAGGCTATATTTATACTATTCGCCTGAAAATATGATTGTGTCCCCTGTGCGGCCGTTTATATATATATATATATATATATATATATATATATATATATATATATATATATATATATATATATATATATATATATATAGGACAATTTTTTCCTACTACCGGGTGTAGTTACTCCCACTTTTGTTTCATACGTTATAGGTAGTATCTATCATATGGGAGAGTATGTACGCATAGTATGTAGTATGTAATAATGTTTAGGTAGTATATATACTATTTTTTAGGTAGTATGTAGTATATTTTGAGCATACTCCTTTGTACGTACAAATATGTACGTATTTCACAAATATTATAAAAACATGGGCTCACATGCAATTTTTTCACATAACTCGCTTTGGAGTATCTTAGATATAATATGTGAACATACTAAAAACAATAAAGTAGAGTATATACTATCACATGGTAGTATATGAGAAATGGGTGTAACTACACCCGGTAGTAGGATGCATTTTCCCTATATATATATATATATATGTATATATAAATATGTAATCCGAAAGTTAGCAGTCGTGGGCTTCAGCCCCCACGCATACAATGCGGGGGTGTTCACGAAAAATATGCTTAATCACACTTGATCCAACGTCTTGGTTCATTAAGGAGGTGATCGCACATCGAACTAGGCAACCGGACTATATAGCTGTAACACTTTCGCTTAGCTATGGGAGTCTAAAGTTGGGGCTACTATGTAGCCCCTGGTACCTTCACATGCATCCGAATACGGGCGCGTATGTACATGCCCGGGAAATGGTCCTTCGTTAATGCGGAGGAATCCTAAAGATTCTAGTGAGTCTTCGAGTGGTTGATCAGTCTCTCGCTATATCATTACAGTCAGTTTTTGGCTTTCTCTACTGAGGTGCTCATCCGGAATAACCAGGGCACAATCGCAGTAGTTCTCCTTTGGCCACCTTAGCCGATAATAACGGAACGTAAGGCGGCAAACCTAGGAGCCGGGCAAACCCAACATTTGACCAAAGACATGATTCGGAGCTGATGCATATAAGGCCAAACTCGTGACGCCGAACACTCCCGAAGGTATTCGGACTTTATGACGGATGATGGGCTCAAGAATGCCCATTCATTATAAACCCTGTGTTTCCAGGTACGTGTGTTTGATCTGTCGTGGCGCAATGCCAATAACGGCATTATCCTCTGTTGGTATGTAGCCCATGGGATGGTTTAAACAACAAGAGGCAATAGAAAAGGTTTACACAGGGGCTTAATCTAAAAAGAAACCTGTTGAACGGGGCCCTGCTGCACGTATGTGCCTTTGTCTCTGTTGTGCCGTATCCTGGAGGGGTATCGCGTGAACGTTGTCTGTGGAAAAGAAAACTCGTAGGAGAGTACAATGTAAGTATGCGATGGATAGTAAAAGTGTAAGATGTTGGCCTGCTGATAAGGTTGAGCCAAGTGTGGGGCTTTATTAAATATTTATAGCCCCTGGTGTCCTCTGTGGAATTACATATACGGTGCCCTGGTTCAGTTTTGTCCAAGCTACCGGACTCGTCTAACCGTGTCTGTGGTCTTAACGACCAGTCATGTTTTCTGATATTGGAGGCCGCTTATAGTCCGGCCGCCAGGGCTGTTGCGTGTTCCTCTGCGCGTGAGGAGCGCTCTGTGATTCCGCTAATGGTGATGACGCCACGTGGACCGGGCATCTTGAGTGTAAGGTAACCATAGTGCGGCAATGCGTTGAAGCAGGCGAAGGCCATTCTTCCAAGCAATGCATGATAGTCGCTTTGGAAGGGTGCGATGATGAAGAGTAGTTCTTCGCTTCTGGAGTTACCTGGAGAGCCAAATGTTACCTCCAGTACAATGGAGCCCCTGCTATAGGCTTCAATGCCTGTTGTCACCCCTTCAAAGGCGGTGTTAATTTGACTAATTCTAGATGGGTCTATCCCCATCCTGCGGACAGTGTCCTCATATATTAGATTGAGACTGCTGCCGCCGTCCACGAGGACGTGGGTGAGACGGTATCCAACGATTATTGGGTCAAGCACCAAGGCCTCTGATCCTTCGCGCCAAATACTAGTTCTTCCATCCAAGTGATCGAAGGTGATCGGATAAGACATCCAGTAGTTAGGTGTGGGTACGATGGGCTCTATATCGCGCGCATCTCTATGCGCGTGTTCGTGCCTTCTCATGGATGTATGAGTCGCATGGATCATGTTCACTGTTTTAACCTCTGGCGGGAATTTTTTCTGTCCCCCAGTGTTCGGCTGGCGAGGTTCATCCTCGTCTTCACTTGGTGTTTCCCTTCCCTTGTGTTTGGCATTTAATTTGCCGGCCTGCTTGAAGACCCAGCACTCTCTGTGCGTGTGGTTCGCAGGTTTGTCAGGGGTGCCATGAATTTGGCTTAGTCTGTCCAGGACTCTGTTCAGACCGGACGGTCCCTCTTTACTGCCTTTAGATGGCTTATTTTGCTGATTAGGTCGATAGCCCCTGAATCCGGCATTAACCGTTGTGTTATCCGGGCTCTCTTCCTTGTTTTGGCGTTTGCTTTTATTACGCTGTGGCTTCCCGTTGCCATCCCTTATTTCGGAGGTGCAGGGGTCGCTGGTGCCTTTGCGGGCTAGCCAGCTATCTTCGCCCGCGCAAAAATGGGTCATAAGGCTTGTTAGGGCTGCCATTGTCCTTGGCTTTTCTTGGCCGAGGTGTCTGGCGAGCCACTCATCGCGGATGCTGTGTTTAAATGCCGATAAGGCTTCGGCATCCGGACAATCGACAATTTGATTCTTCTTAGTGAGAAATCTGTTCCAAAGCTTGCGGGCGGACTCTTCGGGTTGTTGGATTATGTGACTTAAATCATCAGCATCCGGAGGCCGGACATAAGTCCCTTGAAAGTTGGCCCTGAAAGCGTCCTCGAGTTCCTCCCAACTCCCAATTGAATTTTCGGGGAGGCTTTTCAACCAGTGTCGAGCTGGTTCCTTCAGTTTGAGGGGAAGGTATTTGATGGCGTGGAGGTCATCCCCACGAGCCATGTGTATATGCAGGATAAAGTCCTCGATCCGGACCCCTGGGTCTGTCATTTCGTCGTATGCCTCTATGTTCACAGGTTTAAATCCCTGTGGGAATTCATGGTCCAGTACCTCTTCGGTAAAGCACAGGGGGTGAGCAGCCCCTCTCTATCTGGACGTGTTGTGGCATGTCGTCGGCTGTTGTTGTGTCCGGTGTTTATTCCGAACTGGTATTTGATTGGCATAATCATTTTGATGACCATAGTCCCTCGCTGGGGTGTGTCCTTTAGACCCGTAGATGGACCTAGCTGCGCCAGCTTTCTTATCCATGTGCTCATTTAGATCGTGTGCGGCGTCGGTAGCCGCTTTGTCGCGGTTGTGGAGCGGTAAGTTGGGCCTCCTGGTCGTATTGGTCTTTGGTGGAACGGCCTCGTCATCGAATTCTGGCAGTAGCTTGCATTTTGGATAGCCCTTTGTATGGCGATCGTCGCCATATCTTTCCTCAGTATCTAGCACTTTATTCCATCTGTGGTTGAGCGTTTCCTGTGCGGCTTTGAGCCGTTGTTTCTGCTTCTTCAGACTTCTCGCTGTGGCCATGAGCTTTCTGTGGAGGTTATCTTGTTCCACGCGTTCTTCCGGAATGATGAATGCATCATTGTCCGGACTGTCTTCTTGTCCTGGGCCGGTTTGATGAACTCGTCCCTCTGGATCATTGTTCTCGGGCGTCTGCTCCGAGCTGTGTTCGGCATGACCTGGTTCGTCCTGCTCCATCGCTGGTTCCGTATGGTCGATGTTTCCTTCAGGGTTGACCGGAATATCGATCCCTCTAGCGCTCTTGCTGATATTTTTACTGTTGCTGGACTTGGAACGGCGTCTGCGCCGTCGCTTTGGCTTTTGCCTAGGGGTTTTATCTTCCGGATTGTCACCGTCGTCCTCCTTGGGCATATCCACCATGTATATGTCATGTGACGAGGCGGAAGTCCGGCACCCCATAGATTCTGATTCTTCTCCTGCATCGTCGTCCATACCGTCGATGCCTTCGGAGTCGAAGTCTAGCATGTCGGTTAAATCATCAACCGTGGCTATGAAGTGGGTGGTGGGTGGGTAACGAATTTCTTTGTCGCCTGCTTCCCACTCGAGTCGGACATAGTTCGGCCTGGAATTTTCTGTCAAAGAGAGAGTTTTTAACGAATTCAGCATGTCACCAAAGGGCGAGTGCTGGAAGATATCCGCAGCGGTGAATTCCATAACCGGAGCCCAACCAGGCTCGGCGGGCTTGGGAGCGCGCGGACAGGAACCAACATCCGGATGCGAATCCGGGGGTCCGAAGTCACAGGCCACCATAGAGGTGAGGCCCGTGTTCGGTTCCATCGCCGATCAGTGTCCGCGGCCTGCAGGGCGAGGTCCACCCCTCCGTCCTTAGGCAACGCAACTTGCTCCGGGTTTAGATCCCGAGCTTTGTCCGACAGCAGGTTTAAGCCATGCTCGTCGTGACTGTTTGGTGCTCCTGGCGTAGGCCCAAATCCGCCGAAGATCAAGTCTCTGCGAATATCAGCTGTGTAGTTCAAGTTTCCGAACCTAACCTGGTGGCCGGGGGCGTAGCCATCGATCTGCTCTAGATGGCCAAGTGAATTGGCCCGTAGTGCGAGGCCGCCGAACACGAAGATCTGTCCGGGGAGAAGAGTCTCCCCCTGGACCGTGTTGTTGATGATTGAAGGCGCCATCGAGCCCTGTAGCGACCACACAGAGGAACTCTCAATGAAAGCACCAATGTCGGTGTCAAAACCGGCGGATCTCGGGTAGGGGGTCCCGATCTGTGTGTCAAGGCTGATGGTAACAGGAAGCAAGGGACACAGATGTTTACCCAGGTTCGGGCCCTCTCGATGGAGGTAAAACCCTACTTCCTGCTTGATTAATATTGAAGATATGGGTAGTACAAGAGTAGATCTACCACGAGATCGTAGAGGCTAAACCCTAGGAGCTAGCCTACGATGGTATGATTGTAATTGTGATCGGCCTTCTAAGGACCAACCTCTCCAGTTTATATAGACATCGGAGAGGGCTCGGGTTTACATGGAGTCAGTTACAAGGAAGGAAATATAATATCCGGATCGCCAAGCTTGTCTTCCACGCAAAGGAGAGTCCCATCCAGACACGGGCCGAAGTCCTAAGTCTTGTATCTCCACGCTTCAATAGTCGGGACGATGTATATAGTCTGGCTGTCCGGATACCCCCTAATCCAGGATTCCCTCAACCATCACTCTGCAGCTTATTTTCCTTTGAGCTCCATTTTCTACACATCAGATCTATATTTACTCTTACCATAAGGTTGGTACTGAAGAAGTTTAGTTGTGCATTGCTCTTGGCCGTACCTTTTGCCTGTATCGCTGCACTTACATTTATAGCTACTTGGTTATGTAGCATCACTCTTCATCTTATCTTAAATATTCTCCATTTTTTCGTATATTATCACATCTAGATTTACTCTTAACAAAATGTAGAATAAAGGTAATGCTTCTGAAGATGTGGTAAACTTCTTGAATTGCCCCCCATCAGCATGGACAAGGCCTTTATAGAGCCTGTCTTCACCAATAATGTAAGTTTGTCCTTCTCAAGCCTTCAAACTTTGTTGTATATATTTGGTTAGGCATGACTGCAACAGATGTTTATTTTTGGTGTTTGCATCAAATTGCATGTTTAAAGTTTATTATGTAGTTCATAAACAAAAGTTTGACCTTCTCAATTTAAGTTTTCAGTTTTACAACCAAGTTCCTTCTTCATACCATGTAAATTAAACTATACAGATCAAGTGATCTTCTTTTGCACTGCATGTATGCTTCTGTTCTTCATCCGTAATCCAGTGGTGTGGTGAACCTACCCACTACAGCATAATTTCATATTCTGCAATGTCTTAACTATGAACAATGTCATATCATTCTACTATTATTTAAACCGTCTCTTTATTTGCCAATCTGAAATGGGATAAATTGACAGCACACTAACCATTGGTACTTATGAGTTCTTGATCTGTAATCCAGTGGTGTCGTGAAGCTGCCAACTCCTTCACAATATCATTTCCTGCCATGTCTTGACCTGAACAATACCATATTGTGTTAATGCAATTTTACACTGTGTCACTTTATTCGTCAGTAAGAAATGTGATGAATTGTCAGCACTGGTACTTTTATGCAAAAAACATGTCATCTGTCTGCTTGTTTATCTTTCAGAGTGAGGAAAATATAAGTGTTGAACAAGCGCAGTCTCATCATCTTATTCAGCTGCTTGCACTGCAGCTCCCCAGCAGGGCTAACCTTTCTTGAACTCTATTGAAGTGCTGTCGATTTTGTATATTATTTTGTCGGCGTGTTTATTTGCACTCGTGGCGATCTTTGATGCCCAGTGTATGTAATCTGCTGTCTGCTTGTGCTTTATTATCATAGTGGCGAACTTTGATGCCCAGTGGACGTAATAGGCCGTAATTTCTTTATTGTATAGTCTAGGTTTTTTCTTATTCACGATGCTGCAGTTATTTTATTGTATATATATCCTGTCTTCGCAGTAAACTGGCCAAACCATAAAATTACGGTACATAATCGGGCCGTCATGCAATCACGATGTAGGTTGGGCCTGAAACATGCCGAACAGCTCACGGGCCGGCAGCAGCCCGAAATGGACCCTGGCCCATGATTGTGCAAATCAAATCACGAGCTTTGAACAGGCCAAAATTGTCTCGGTCCTTGTTTGGCCCAATCAGATATCGGCTGCGAGCAGGCCGGATGCAAACCGGGCCGTAGTTAGGCCCAACTATATGATGAGCTTTTAACATGCCGAAATTAATATAGGGCCGAAATTAATATAGGGCCAAAATGTTAAATAGGCCCTTAACAGGCCGAAACTAATATCAAGCCGAATTAATAAGTGGGCCTTTGGAAAGTGGGCCCAAAAGCACAGCGTCCAGTTGACGGGCCGAATCTGATATGGGCCATAATTGAGCCCAAAGCCTCTTAAAGGGTCGGACCTGATCTGGGCCGTAATTTGTCCCAGAACATGGTAGGCTTTTAATGGGTCGGATCTCATATGGTCCATTATTAGGCCCGGAACGTGGCAGGCCATTAATGGACCGGATCAAATATGGGCCGACATTTGGCCCAAAACATGGCAGCCAGTTAATGGGCCGGCCTACTAGGGTCCTCAAAATCTTGTGGGCCTACAGCTGGGCCGGCCCATTAATTTCGACGAAATCTCGTGGGCCTTTAGCTGGGCCGGCCCATTATGATCTGCAAGAATCTTGTGGGCCTTTACCTAGCCGGACCCATTATGGCACACAAAAATCTTGTGGACTTTACCTGGGCCGACCCATTATGGCCCGCAAAATCTTGTGGGCCTTTAGCTGGGCCAGCCCATTATGGTCCGCAAAATCTCGTGGGCCTTTAGCTGGGCTGGCCCATTATGGTCTGTAAAATCTTGTGGGCCTTTAGTTGGGCCGGCCCATTTAAACTTGATGGGCCGGTCCACGTGTCAACATATCATAGGCACGTCTCTCCCATTGGATGAGTGACACCTGTGCCAACGCGGACCTAACATGTGTCTCCTCCAGCCAATGATGATTTTACACGTGGAAAATCCCATTGGTCGGGGCTGTTAACGGGTTATTGGATCAAAAACCCGACCCGATAGCTTAACGGCATTCCGTTACGGTGGATGCCACGTGTCGGTCACCCTTGACGAAAGCACTTCTGTGACGCACGATTTATCGTCATGGAAGTGGACACTTCCATGATGATAATTTTGGTAATGTCATGGAACATTTCTACAACAGCACAGGTATGACTATCTTGATTCTGTCATAAATTTGTCATGGATGTACATGCATGACAAAAAACGCGACCTACTGTGACAAACACGTATCATCACAGAAGTGATTTTTTTTGTAGTGACGATAAGTTTCATGAACTTCAAATAAGTTTTGGATGTACTAGAATTTAAAAATCAAGATTCTCATTGTTTGAAATTTGTTGCACAGGGAGTAAACATGCACCCAGTGAGACACATGTGTTTTTGCAATCCATTTAGGTGCACTGTCATGTGTGCATGTAGCTCGAATTTTATTTTTGCACATTATACCCCTAGAAAATTAATAAATTAATGTACTAAAACGTCTTAATGGTCTTTGATTTTTTTCGAAATTAAAACGTCCCTCCTTTGGTAACATACATATGTTCACCGTGGGATAATTAATTTAACAAGCATCGTAGTTGCGGTAGACTCGTGGTGTGTGTGTGTGTGGGTGTGTGCGTCTGGAGGTGGTGAGTGGCTCACAATACACTACGAGTTGTGGGCCACCGTGTGGGTTGGCCGTTTTGTTAGGCAGGCCGGTGCCACATCAGAGTCGTGGATTCGTAATTTAAAATATTACACAACCCTTTCATACATACATGTTTTGACCACATTCAGTCGATGGTTGTCCTACACGACACTCGATACTCGCGTATGATGCTTTCTGTGGGCCCTCGAGGTCGTCCACCATCACTTCGACGAACAGCCGGTAGTGAGGTTAATTTGACCAGCAAGGTAGAATCTTTTTTGTTTGTGTTATGGTGGTATATAGTACGCGTCGAAGAGGTGGGAGGGGACTAGCATATATATATATATATATATATATATATATATATATATATATATATATATATATATATATATATATATATATGTATGTATGTATGTATGTACGCGTTCGTGAACAAGTGCACCTCACTCAGTGTTGGGACTTTTCGGTTTCTGGGGCACGTGCCACATCAAAATTGTGAAAATGGCTATTCAAACATCACACAACACTTCTTTGCGCCACATGCATGCAGCCCGTGGTTATCCTAGCTAGGACACTCACGGGTGACGCTTCCATCTATGGGCCCACGAGGCCATCGTCGATGCATGTGCATCACTTTACCTACATCGATAGAGGTTACTTAATTAATTTCACCATCGATGAGGATTCTTTTTATGTTGTATTACGGTAGGAGCATATAGTATGCGTAGAAGAGGGGGAAGGGGACGATCGTATATGTAGTATGCTTCATGAACCTCGATCTGTGTGGGTGCATGGTTTGCGGTTTTTGAGGCATGTGTGGCACATCAAAGTTGTGCATTTTAGGTATTATATTCAACATATGTTTGGCCCAATTGCAAAGCGATGGTGGTTGTCCTCTCGCACGCACTTAAGCGGTTATCAGCGATATCGATGCTTTCCATGTGTGGGCCCGCTTGGTCCATCACTACTTTTTGCCTAACAACAAGAGTGGTTAATTTGACTTAGGAGGGGGGGTTATTTTTTTGCGTGTGTGTGTGTGTGTGTGTGTGTGTGTGTGTGTGTGTGTGTGTGTGTGTGTGTGTGTATATATGAGCACACACGCATGCATGTGTACGCATGAATCCCTCCCATCGAGTCGAAGTGGCTAGTACAATGACACGTCATGAACCGATCTCGCTCTGTGTGGGGAGAGTGTATTATTTTCGATGCACGCGCCACATCATTATTCAAACATGCATGCACGCATCACCTCCATACATATGCATGTAGTGGTTGTCTTCAAGCCATACACTCCCTCGCGTGGTTATCGGCGACAAGCCTATATATTAGTGGGCCCGCGTGGACATCCATGATCACCTTGACTGACAACAAGATAGGTTACCATGGCGGATTCTTCATTTGGTTCATGTTATCGTAGTATAGGTCATGGTGAGATTCAGACCTAATTAAAGTTTGAGCGCATATACTATGCACGCATGCATGCATGAATCCCCATCGTCGGCTTGAAGTGTGGTGTAACATACATATGCATCATCAACCTAACCCTCACTCAGTGTGGGCATTTCTAGTTCGAAATCACGGTGCGACATCGAAGTTGTTCCATTGTGTACTAAAAAACACACCTGATCCATACATATGTTTGGGTCACACGCATGCAGTGGTTGTCTTCGGGGACTAGCTACTTGCGTGATTATTGGCGAGCTAGCCTATCTAGGATCGCATGGACGACCATCACTTTGACAAGCAAAAAGAGAGAGGTTGTATGACCGAGGTGGATTATTCTTGGTCCGTTTTACGATCAATCTTGGTGAGATGCCTCTCTGGCCCGCCGACTAAAAGTGTGTGTGGGGGGGTGGGGGCTACTACTTTGCACTTTGCTAGGTGAACCTCGGTTGGGGGGGGCATTCATAGCTTAGGATTCCCTTTGTGCCGACACGAGGGGGGGCTGCTAGCTACTTCGCACTTTGCTAGGTGAACCGCGATTGGGGGAGGCATCCATTCATAGCTTAGGATTCCCTTCCTGCCGACATGAGGGTGGGGGGCTGCTAGCTTCTTCGCAATTTGCTAGGTGAGCCTCGGTTGTGGGGGGCATGCATTCATAGTTTAGGATTCCCTTCATGCCGACACGAGGGGGGGCTGCTAGCTACTTCGTAGTTTGCTAGGTGAACCACGGTCATCCATTCGTAGCTTAGGATTCCCTTCGTGACGACACGAGTGAGGGGGCTGCTAGCTACTTCGCACTTTGCTAGGTGAGCCTCGGTTGGGGGGGGAGGGGTGGGGCATGCATTCATAGCTTAGGATTCCCTTCGTGCCGACACGAGGGGGGCAAGCAATATCGTGCGCTTTGCAAGATAGGTGCGACATTGAAGTTGCATTTGGTATTTGAAAATCAAACCACCCTTTTCATACATATAAATTTGGTCCACATGCAAGTGTGTTCGTGTTCTGACCCTCTCCGCGTCATTTTTCGCCAAATTTATGAACATTAGACAAGTCGGATGGCCCAACAGACATGGTTCACTCAAACTAACCGTGTGCCACATTGGTGCCCCTGTCACGCACACATTCGCACAGTACATTGGGCTCCATGAGGCTCCCCTCTCAAAAATATCTGCCCGCCTCGAGGGGCTTTCAGTTTCATAACACACGATTGTTATCTCCAGACCGTGTGCGATGTTTCTTCTTCCCAATCCCACCTGCATCCCTTGAAACTATCTGCCCGCCTCGAGGAGGGTTTTTCTATTTCATAACACACGGTTGTTATCTCCGGACCGTGTGCGATGTTTCTTGTTCCCAATCCCGCCTTGCCCTAGAAAATATCTGCCCGCCTCGAGGGTTTTTTTCTATTTCATAACACACGGTTGTTATCTCCAGCCGTGTGCGATGCACCATCATCAAAATTTTCATTAGCCCCGGCATTTCACTCCCGCGTTTGACTCCCGCATTCTAAACTTTTCAGTACCCGCATCATTTCCTCAAACACACCCTCGCCCCCTCCACACACACACACACAAACACCAAAACCTCATCGGGCACGCGCACACACACACACCCTCCCTCGCTCGAAACCCTAGCAAGGTCCCTGCCGCCGCCACCGCCGTGAGACCTCCATTGTCAACATCTGCCGGTTTGCCAGTGCAGCTTACCCACCGATCTCCATACCAAGGCCGCCTAAGTTTCTTAGATGACGCCTGTGAAATGCCCCTTTTCCCCCAGATCCCCATCCCCATCCCCCACTCCAGAGCGCCGCAGCCTAAGCCCGGGTACGCTTCCTGTGGAGCTCGAGCCGCGACTGGCCCAAAAGAGGTGTATCGCGGTCTCTTCGCCCGACATCGTCAAGGAAGCTAACGACCATTACTACGGCAGGAACTCATGCAGTGGGCTAGAGTATGCGGGCATGTCTCTTTCGTCGGCTACGACATCGAGGTCATCGACGGCGACGGCCTGATGCGGGCTATGTCACAGGTTAAGTGGCCCACCGCCAACCCCTCGGGTTCAACCGTCGTCGATCTCATGCATGGCCCCGCCACTCATCTCCTCTAGCTCGCTGTCAACAACTTGCCATCCTACATCGCCATCGAGCCCCTTTTGTCATTTCTGAAGGACACGTTCTGCGACGCTAACTTGGGATCCCCAGCTTCCAAGTCAGACCTCATCGACGGAGACCACGAGGAGGGCACCCTCTCCGGCTCTTCCAAGGGGAAAGAGCCCATCTGCTCTTCCAAGGGGAGATAGCCTGTCTGTGACATCAGGGAGGGCACCCTACAGCCGTTCTCTTCCAAGGGGAAGGAGCCCATCTGCGACAACATGGAGCGCATCCAGGGTCCGTGCTCTTCCCATGGGAACGAGCCCAACTGTGACAAGTGAGGAAACCCATGATTTGTTTTGCCGTGCCTCTTCATAGGGGGAAACCCATGATTTGTTTTGTTGAGTCCCTTTTGTAGTGTAGTGAGAATATGTCCATTTTTAATTGCTATATCGGGTTGTTTGTAGTATGCCTTGTTTATTTCAATTGTTCACAATGCGATGCTCTGTATGTGCACTTATTTACTGTGCAGTACATTTCATCAATCCAGTTTTAAACATACCTATAGGAATGCATATATTTGCTTGTTGTTAAGCCTGTTATAGCTAGCATATGCCTCTTTTAAAGTTTTTTTATTGATTTGTTGTTTGTAGTTAGCATATGTCCAGTTAGAAATGCTATCTTCACTAAAAAAAATACACTTCCGTGATGATACGTGTTTGTCACAGTAGGTCACGTTTTCTGTCATGCATGTACATCCATGACGATTTTATGACAGAATCAAGATAGTCATACATGTGCTGTCATAGAAGTGTTCCATGACATTACCAAAATTATCATCACGGAAGTGTCCATTTCCATGACGATAAATCGCGCATCATAGAAGTGCTTTCGTCAAGGGTGACCGACATGTGGCATCCACCGTAACGGAACGCCGTTAAGCTATCGGGTCCGGTTTTGGATCCGATAACCCGTTAACAGCCCCGACCAATGGGGATTTTCCACGTGTAAAAATCATCATTGGCTGGAGGAAACACGTGTCGGCTCACCATTGGGACAGATGTCATCCACTCATTGGACCGAAGGCGCCTATGATACATCGACACGTGGCACGACCCAACATAGGCCCATTCCTGTGAAAAGGCCAGTCAGTTTGACTTGGTCAAAAGGTGGCGGGCTGGCCCACGGAAAGCTTATTCACGGCCTGTTCGCATATAGCCCATTTACAGCCAGCTAACCCAGGGCCCGTTACGACCTATCCGAATTAGGCCCAGTAGCGTTATCTGGGCCATCCAATATGATTCTAGCCCATTTTAAGTTCTAGCCCATGTATGGCCCATGACGTCTTTCGGCCCATATGAGGCCCTTTGTAACTCTTGGCCCATTAATGGCCCGTGGTGAAACTGGCCCGTAATGAATAGTGTATCACTTTATACCCATTAACGGCCCATTAATCCATTGGGCTGTTTGCAATCCATGTCATCTTTCGGCCTTCTCAGGGCCCATTTATTCTTGGGCTCATTTCCAGCATTCGGTTACTTACGGCCCGTTACTGTCATTTTCTACTTGTGGGCCAAATTCAGCCTATGGTTACAGTTGGCCCATTTGTGGTCCATTAATACGTTGGGCCATTTTCATAGCGTCATTAAATACGACCTATTAACAACAGCCCGTTATGGTCGTCCCATGAACGGACGATTCCAACTCTAGCTCGTTTACGACCATAATGCGGTCTGTTATTGGCCCATGTTTGGCCAATAGATCATACGGCCCATATAAGGCCCATTGATGATACGACCCGTAGAAGGCCCATTGTTTCTATGGTCCGTAGAAGGCCCATTGTTTCTACGGCCCATAGGAGGCCCAGTGTCACTATAGTAAATATGTAGCCCATGGTTATTGTGGCTTAGTTTTAAAAAATAGTTTATTGCGGCCACTAGCAAACCACAGAAAAAGAACTGCACTAACTACAAGCAAACAAATAAACAAGGCAACAAGGAAATAAATAAGCAAGCAACTTAGGCTAGGATATCACGACTATTACACATATTACATCCACTGGGCATCAAAGTTCGCCACCAGTGCAAATAAACGCGCCGACAAAAGAATATACAAAACTGAGAGCACTTCAGAAGGCACTAGGCCTGGCCAGGACGGGCCCCACAAACAACTAAAGAAGCTGATTAGACCACAGTTGTGTCAACAATAGATGCTTCATCCCTACCTGTATGGCACGATAGTGCGCAAGGCAGTCCTCTGACATCTTCATTAAATCTTTGACTTCAAGTCGGAGCTGAGCTGAAGCAAGCCTTCCCGATTTAAGTTGAGACTGAAGAAGTCGAACTGATTGAGGCAGCGACTACACAGAGGTTCTCTCACGCCTATTGGTGAGTAGCTTCAACTCACTGTCTTCATCAAGGAAGGACCTTGGGGTCATGTCGCTATCCTCAAGATGTTTTGGCTCACTATCTTCCCTAAAGTTCTACCTGGCATAAGAGATATGACTCTAAAAGAGAAACAAGGAGACACGTAACAGGTTTCACAATTATATAAGCAAATAAATGGATCTGTTCTGCATCAGGAACATGTTTTTACAACTATAATTTAAAACTGATAGTTGTTGCAAACTTCCAATCAGATGTAAACAGCAAAGTAAATAGCAGTGGAGGAAATGATGCCTATCAAATCTATACTGGAACAAAGTTTGAAGGCTTGAGAAGGATGAACTTACATTACATGTTAACATGGGCTGGACAAAGCCCTTCTCCATGTTGATGGAAGGATAACTCAATAAGTTCCCCAAAGAAAATTCTTTATAAGCGTTGCCATTATTCTACATTTTGCAAAGAGTAAATATAGATCAAATAATATTGGAAGAAACAAAGAATGATGAAGCTTAGGTGCAGACTGATGATACATAATCAAATAGAAATTAATTAAGTACATCGTTACAAGGCAAAAGGGAGAGAGGTACTGACAAGAGAAATGCAGAGCCCAGTATTGTTGTGAGATCGTATGATCCTTTGAGCAAGGAGATTCATCTGAAATTAGTTTTCATACAAGAGAGAAGGTAAGGCACATGCAGAAATTTAGGAGTTCAAATTTTGAATTGATATCATAGACAATACCTGACGCTAGGCTCTCAGCAGTTCTAATAGGGGTTTGGCCACTCGAGTAGGGGTAAAGTGTGGTACAGTTGGGCCTGTGTTTTCTGTGTCTGCTGATCTATCTTATTTAACAGGTATCACTACCTTTTCCAAATACCTAGTTTGTACTCCTTGAGGATCTGCATTCACCCTCTTCCTTTTGGACATCTATTATGAAAGAACAACATTTGACTGGAAAAACATAGTATGACGACACATGTAATAGGTACAGAAAATGGATAGGTATGGCATATACTCATATATGATGAATACCTGTCCAGATATACTACTTCCTTATAACTTCGGGTGAGTCACACTGTCTTGTACTACAAATTATGTTTTTGCTTACTAACTAGATGTTAATAAGTGTATAGGGTTTAGGGTAGTTGATGAGTTATGCACATGCCCGCTTAATTTATACATGCAAACGTGTGCGCATGCAACTTCCACTGGATCTTGTTAATCATTCAAGTTGATGAGGGAAAAGTTGAAGTATTGGAATCACTACTTAAATAAGTTACTGACTACGAAATCCTGAAGGGGATGGTCGACAGATAATTTCAATCATTATCGAACTATATGCCGGCCTCTTTAGTTCATGATTTCCTGATATCAACTAATTAATAACTCCTTTATTCATTTTCTTTGCCGGCGGATAGGCCTTGGGAAAAGTTCATCAAACAGGTTAATGGCCCATGGAAACAAAAGCTTATATGGCGTCGACCTAAGGTAATTAATTAAGTAGTGCTACCTAGCTAGCTAACATCTCTTTAATTCTAGTTTCAATACCATTATCATGCTTGATTAATTATCATCTGATTGAATTTTATTCAATTAAAGGCCCTGAAGCAGGTGTCGGGGACTGATTTATATGCATACTACGTTTGCAAGAACATTCGCATGATGACGTCCGAAAAGAGCAGAACTAACAGAGAGCAATGAGTTCGTTTGCCAGAACACTATTCACAATTTTGACATCATTATCTAATATACACACACACAATAATACATGCATATTGATCTCCTTCTTTAAAGATGAAGGAGGTGCGGGATAAGCTCCTACCAATGAATCACGTACGAGCAATTCAAGAGGAAATAGCGGGATTTTTGCTCGACCAGGTCATAGATCCCAAAGGAGAATTCCATTACCCGCTACCGCAGTAATGCCTCCATGTAATGATCTACAAATTATAGGAGAAATTGTATATACCAACTTGTGTATATGTGTGTGTGTGTGTGTGTGTGTGTGTGTGTGTGTGTGATCGGTTCTACGAGAATTCTATTTATATATATGCATAACATGTACAATATGTGGTACGTAAAATATGTTTGAAATGAAAAAGAATTAAATGGAAAACACAAAACTAAAATGAAAAATAAATCATAAACCCATAAACCCATAAACCTTTTAGTCCCGGTTGGTGTTACCAACCGGGACTAAAGGTCTCCCGGTCCCGGCCCCCGGCGCGGGCTCGTGTCACGTGGTGGGCCTTTGGTCCCGGTTCGTGTTGAACCGGGACTAGGGGGGACCTTTAGTCCCCACCCTTTAGTGCCCGTTCCAAAACCGGCACTAAAGGGTCTTACGAATCGGGACTATAGCCCGTTTCTACACTAGTGTATGTAGTCACTTGTTGAAATCTCTAAAAAGACAAATATTTAGGAACGAATGGAGTATTAAATAAAACTAGATAATGGCCTAGGGCCCGCCTGTCAGTGGCATGCGTGACAGCCTCCGGCGTGGGCGGCGTGAGGTAGTGTGGTGGCCGCTGGTGAGCGTGGTGTGGTGATGTGGGGCGGCGCGGCATGCGTCTGGCGGCAGCATGGGCGGCGGTGGGGCCACGACGCGTGGGCCGGGTGGGGCGGGGGGCGGCTGCATTTCGACGAGACGGCAGTGGGGAGGGGGGAGGGGGCTGTGTTCCGGCGGGGCGGCGGCGGCTCGACGGAAACCTTCAGGTGGTTTCTAGCCCGCCAAAAATTTAAGGGAAGAAACACTTCCATAAATCCGAGGGAAGTTGGGGCCAAGTTAGCAGGATCCTGTAAATTTATTCCACGTCTACTCGAATTCAGTTAGCATGTACTCCCTCTGTAAAGAAATGTAGCGTTTATAGATCACTAAGCGAAATACTACTGCACTCGATCCAACGAATCGGCCACGTAAAAAGGGAGAACATGAACGAACGGCAAAGTAGACAACACGGCGGCCAGACAAAATTCAGGTGTCATCTCTGGCCTCCCTCATTCAGAATTCAGGTGCTCGGCATCACAACAAAACACGAGACACTAAAAACAGCTCAACTGAAAACACGATCACCAGCTCACAGGAAGAACCACTACATTTTTCATTTATACCGAATGCGTAGCCTAAAAGAAACTGAAAAAGTATAGCTAGAAACTGAAAAACGAGATGAAACTGGGCGCAACGAAAAACCAACTGCATTTTTTGTATAACCAAAACGCATCATCTAAAAGAAACACAAGATCATTGTCACACTGCAAGAACCACTGCATTTTCCATTTATGCAAAATGCGTCCATCATCCAAAAGGAACGCGGCGCCAAAACAGACAGACAGACAAGGGTTCCCCCTGTCCTGTCAGGAGATCGGAGCAAGTTTAGCTAGCAGAAGAAGCACGAGGGCTGCTGAGTTTTCTGAACCCATATCTATATACATGCAAAAGTAGGCGTCCAGTTCTGCTGTCATTGTATCCGAGGTGGCGAAACTTCAGAAGAGGTGAACTGACAGGACTCCTGCTCTGATCTTGCTCTACTCTGCGTCAACATTCGGGTGTCGCAGCGCATTGTAGGCTGAATTAGCAGAAATAAATGAGTAAGTTAGGCGGAAGACCAAAAACAAATAATAATATAAGGGATGATAAGATCAAGACAACAAAACTGAAAACCTATAACAAGGTCAAAAAGACAAAACCTGAAACTATATAATGTGCAAGGAACTACACAGCAAATGTTACAAAATGACAAGCCTTTTAGGTTCCATAATTTCTACTAGCAGCAAATGTTACAAAATGGACGAACTGAATTATCTGAATCAAGAACAGAAATGTGGAACCAGTAGTTTTTACTAGCTTCAGACCATCTTTTGCCATGTGTCCACGCACTGATAAGTCCACATGGCATTTACTACTTACATTCAACTACTTCTAATTTTCAGACGAGTTCCAAAATCCTAACAAAACCTATCATAAAATCCTTTTTCCAAGCATGATCAGATTAGCTCTCCACTAAAGTAAGACTCTAGATATCATGTTCATGCAGCAAATAGTCTCTACACCAACATCTGTGCATTTTGCATCAACAGATTTAAAGACCACCAGCACGTTTGTTGCCAAAGGATATCATCAGTAGGAAGCAGATCAACAAATCCAAATCTCAGAGTTTTATAAAACAATATGGAGTAAGAAAAATAACAAGACCGAGAATACATCTCATGTGCAAAACCAGAAAATAATATGGTGTGCAGAAACTAGATTTAATTTAGTATTGTATAGGAACTTGAAATTTGTTCACAGGTTAATCCAACCCAAGTCAAAATGGTCTAAATGGAACGGATAACTCCATCAAGCTTTACATAATTTTAAGTTCCATAATTCGGCCTGTTAAGGCTGAAAAGAGATTAATCAACTGATTTGGCCTTTTAAGTTCCATAATTTTTACAAGCTTTACACACAATTGTTCTTACTGGTGGCAAATAGTACCAAACGGAAGTACTGAAATTGATCTGTTGATTGTGAGTAGTATGAAACCAACACTTTCCATATCTAGGTTGTGTGTAAACATGTTATCAAATGATCTATTCCCCAAATAATCATCTAGCTACAGACTACAGCAGTTATCTACAAGGCTACAACAGTTTCAGATATTTATGTCCTAACAGTTTCAGTTAACTATTTTGCAGACTACAGCAATTTCAGTAAACTGTTTCTCTGACTATAACAGTTTCAGCAAACTGGTTCAGGCACAAGCAGATTAGCACCCCCAATAAAATACAAACTCAAAGATCATTAGGAGATCATTAAGAATTTGGGACATGGAGAGTGGCTCTCACCTGGGGTCCCGGACAAGAACACGACAATCCAGAAGGTCCGTAAGAGGTCGCCGCGGGGCAGGTCGACGAAGAGCGGGGTCAGACGCCCGTGGCGGCCGGCTTGGACGCACATTACGAGGTCGAAGGGTTGACGGCCTTCCAGGACGAAGCGGGTGTGCCTGGCCAGCTGGTTCCTCAGGTGGAACACGGACCTCCCCCTGAACTGGAACGTGGACCAGCAGTACTGGGTGTAGATGGGGCCGTCGGGCTCCGACACCATGTACCGGATCTGCCGCCACATCACCGGCTCGCGCCAGAAAATCGTCGGAGGGGGGCTCTGCAGTTTGGTAGCAAAGAACCATTGTTATGCTCACAGCTCACTAGTACTCTGAATTTCCTGATGGAAAACACAAACGCAACCAACGGCAAGAACTGCACCCAAATTTGGAAGAATGGGATTAACACAACTCGCAATCCCTGCAGTTGAACTGCGACACCCAAGAACCCAATTCGCTCATTCGATAGGCGCCGCTGGAAGCAATTCGAGAGTTGTCAAGAAGAGGGTCATGGCGAGGGCGAGCTCACCTGAATCGGGCCTGGAAGGCCAGGCGTGCCGTCTCTGGCGGGGATGGGCTCGACGGTCCAGTACATCATGGCGCTTACGTTGTCGCTGGCTTCGACGGTGACGCCGGTGTTCCAGGGGCGGTACTTGCCGTTGGCGCGGAGGTAGCGGCCGCCGGCGTCGCGGAGCAGGACGTCGTCCCCGAAGCCTGACCTGACGGCCCGCCACATGATGGCCTGCACCTCCGTCTGGTCGTAGTCGCGCTGCCCGGCGCGGAAGCCGCGGTGGCCGCGCGGCGCCCGCGTGGCCGTGGTGGCGAGGTAGCGGCCGTAGGTGGCGCTGTAGAGGAGCAGGTACACGCCGTTGCCGTTGTAGATGTGCACCGTCCACGCCTGGTTCAGCGAGGCGCGGCGCGCGCGGAGGGAGACGCCCTGGACGTCGTCGTCGGCGTGGAGGTACTTGCCGATCACGCGACTCCGCAGCCGCACGTGCTGCCCGTCGTGGAACCGGTCCATCGGTCGCCGCCTGCGCCGGACCGCCGGAGGGCAGAGGCGGTGGGCGCTGCGCGGTGGAGAGAGAGGCGGGGGGCGAGACGGAGGTGGGTTCTTGGTTTCTTGGGCTCCGGCGAGGAGGAGGAAAGGGGAGGGAAAAGCCGTTGGGCGCCAAGGCGGGGTATTTCAAGGTGCCTGAAACCGTCGCAGTACCGGGCCTTGGGCGCAAGGTGAGCTTGTGGGCCGACCTCTCGGCCCAGGCCATAACCCCGCGCGGGCCCGCAGGACCTGCATCCTCTTCTCCCCGACCAGACGCGTGGCGCTGGCGGCGGAGGCGGCCGTTGTCGGCAGCGCCGCTCCTTCCCTTCCCCGGCAAGCCGCTCCCTCCCAGCACGCCGCCCCGGATGGACGGAACGGCGGCCGGCATTGCTCTGCCCTGGCCTGCCTCAAGCCCTAAGCCGCCACGCCCGCCCGGCACCGCCGAAGCGAGGCAGAGGCGAGGACGAGGACCTCCGTCAGATCCGGCGAGGCGCGTCTGATTCGGCGTGATATCCAGCTTGCTCCTCGACTCGCTGGTGGATTCGCGGTTCGCGGCTTGCTTCTAGAGGGTGCTTCGTGTGTGGTGGGCTCTCTTACTGCCGCTCTGCCTGAATGCCTGTCTGAATGTGCGTTGCCTGCTGGTGTTTGTTAAGCTTGATCTAATATATCAATACTCAAAAAAAAAATGCAACTTCCTCGTTTGTAATTGAAGTTTTGCTAAATCTCACTCGACTGAGACTTCGTTAGAGCAACTCCAATGGGCCGACCCAAACGGACGATGCTTTTGTTCGCCTTTTCCGTTTGGGTCGGCCGCCCGCCCGAGGTCCGCCCGCTTTTAGATTTGGGTCGGCAGCGCGCCCAACGCGCTGACCCATTTCATGACCGCGCGCGCTTTTTGATCATGCCAGCGGCCATGCCAGCGCGGGGAGGGGGGGGGGGGGGGGTCGGCCTAGCGCGCGCTGGCTTTGACGCTCCAGAGCGCGGGAAATTTTTGTGCGCGCATTTTGGCGCGCCGCGGCCGGCGCTCGTTATAAGATGGCGCTCCCTCCACACTCAGTCCGCCGCCGCCCACTCGTCTCTCCCCCTCTCACTAGCCTCGCCGCCTGTGCGCCACCATGTCGATGCGCATCCTCGGCGCTTCGGATTTTCGCGGAGTCCACGAGCGCCCTCCGTCGCCTTCTCCGCCGAGATCTTGTTTGGCGAGAAACGGCTCATCCTCGGCACCTTCGACAACGCTGAGCAGGCGGCCCGCGCGTACGACGCGGCGGCGTGGCGCCTCCCGCGGCCGAGTCGGGAGATGAATTTTCCTGATGTGTCAAGCCAGCGGGCGCAGGATCTGGCGCCTCTCCCGCGTCTTTTCACTGACGAGGATCGTCGCGTCCATCGGAGGCGGCTGCGTCGCCTCGCCATCGCCGAGATGGACGTGCAAGCCTTGGCGGTGTGGCGCGAACGCTTCCCGCGGGACATCGTCGACGAACGTCAGTTCTATGAGCAGAGGAGGGAGGAGAGGAAGGCCAGGAGGACGGAGCGAGCCGCCTATCGGGAGGGCAAGCGTGCGCGGAAGCTGACCGCTCAAATGAGACTGAGGCTGCGAGAAACATCGAGGTGGGACTTCGTGGACGAGCATGCTGCTGACGCCTATATTCAGACGTCGGAGGAGGACATTACCGAGTCAGAGTCGGAAACCGACGAGTAGTTGATCTTTTCTTTTATCTATGTACGCAAGAACTATCTATGTATCCTTTTTCATCGGAAAAAATGGCCGGCGGCGTCGGCCACGAAGCAGGCGGTAAAGGTTATGCACGCACGGGGAGGAGAGAGGGCACGCACGCGTCCGTTTTGTGTCCGCGCTGACGCAAATCCGGCTCAAAAATGGGTTGGAAAATGGGTCGGCAGGCGGACGAAAGCAGACGCGCCTCCGGCTAGGTCTCAGTCGAGTGATATACTATATAAGAAGAAAAAAAATAATTTTTTTGTACGAATCTTCATGCAAAATGAAAGGAAGATAGCATCGATTGAAACATAAGAGCAACTCCAATGGGGCGACCCATTTCGTCCGCCACCCTCCGTTTGGGTCGCGCGCCATCTTTTTTGTCCGCGCGACCCAAACAGAGGGTGGCGGACGAAATGGGTCGCCCCATTGGAGTTGCTCTTATGTTTCAATCGATGCTATCTTCCTTTCATTTTGCATGAAGATTCGTACAAAAAATTTATTTTTACTTTTTTTTTCTTTTTATATAGTATATCACTCGACTGAGACCTAGCCACACCCTTGTAATTGTGTTATGCAGAGTTATTGAGTTTTTTTAATGTGTGATGCGGAGTTACCACTTTCCTCGCATGACCAACGTTGTCGACACCTCGGACCAGTCGCACCTGGCGATGATTATTAGCCGATTCCGTGCCTGAAAATTGTCAGTATAGAAAAAAGAAATTGTCTCGCAGGTTTTCGATGGCATACATTATCCCTATACTTTTAAGGTCCCTAAATTTTTCGAGTTGTGATGGGACGGAAGTTTATGTGCTCCCTCTTTCTGTGCTATACTTGTGCCGTCAGACACCCACCATCATCTCTTGCCACTGCATGCCTACTCGAGCCATGCAACCTTCCTCTCTTGCTCCTATCGGCACCTCAACCCCTTCCCGTGCCGGCAACCTCCATATGTTGCTCCTCTCGGCACCTCAACCCCTGCACACGTCGGTAATCTCCCTCTGACGCCCTTCGCCATGGCCACCACCCCACCGTCATCTCTTGCCACTACATGCCTACTTGGGCCGTGCAACCTTCCTCTGCTGCTCCTCTCGGCACCTTAACCCCTCCCCGTGTCGGCAACCTCCATCTATTGCTCCTCTTGGCACCTCAACCCCTGCACACGCCGGTAATCTCCCTCTGACGCCCTTCGCCATGGCCACCCCCGGGTAGTTTGTTGTCACCCGCCTTCCCTTGTCTGGTGCTCCTGAGCTATCCTTGTGCCTTCAAAAATTCTTCACTGGTCTTTGCGAGCCACCTCTGCACCTCCCTCCTTCCCACACCACGTGGAAAACATGCGAACAATGGTCGACATCGTGAGATTCGATGTTGTCTATTAGACGTCCAGGAGAGCCAACACATGATTCTTCGCTGCTTAGAATCTCTTCACTTTGGCTACCTCCTTATTGTGTTAGGCCGGCAGCACCATTGAACCTGCATGGTGTTTGACAATTTGTGTGCATTGTATTTTATTTTACTTTCTTTTCATGCAAATTGATGATGTTTGATGACATTGCTAGTTGATAGAAATGAGATGTTCAGCGACATTTTTGCTTGATCAAAATCACGATGTTTACATGATCAAAATGGGACAGAAGCTTCATACAGCTTCCCCTTTTTTTGTTGTCCTTGCATCCTCAGCCACCGCATGTCATCCTGCCATCGCATACCTCCCTGGGTCATGCAACCTCCCTTTGCAGCTCCTCTTTGTACCTCAGACCGTCCCTGCGTGTTAGCAACCTTCCTATGGCGCCCTGCTCCATAGCCATCACCTCGAGTAGCTTGGTGCCAGTCGCCTTCGCCTGTTTGGCATTGCTGGGCTATCCACTATTGGTTGTTGTGAACAACCTCTGCACCTCTCTGCTCCCCCTCCCCGCACCATGTCGAAGCCATGCGGACCGGTGCGGTTGGCTTGATGCCTAGCGCGGACCGCACGAGGTCTGATAATGTTCATTCTCCCCACATCGGCTACCTCCTCTCGGTGGTTCTCCAACCGGCGGCGCCAATGAAACCTGCATGATGTTTGAAAAATTGTTTGCAATGCACTTTTGTTGTGTTTCTTTTCATGCAATTTGATGATGTTCAATTACATTGCTACTTGATCAAAATCATGATGATGTTCAATGACACTAGCACTTCATTTTTTTCTAGACGAACTCACCTCAAAGAATATTTTGAAGATTCATTGCCATGGAGGACCATGAATTTCTTTAGGGTGACGGTGATTTCTTGAGGATTAAATCATTCAGCATATGTGACAGATACATGGGCAGTAGTTTCGCTATGTTCCATCCATCATGTTCAATTTGGATTATTTAGTCATTTGAAACATGTGTTGTGTTTGAATTCAAATTTGAAATTTTCAAATTTATGGATTTGTAGTAATGATGAATTATGTGTGGTACACCTATAAATTTTTGAATTATTATGACGTGAAAATGAAGTTAGAATGGAGGTCATACACACCAAGGGATGAGAAAAATGGGAGAAAATGGTATATAAGGGCAATATTCTAGGGAAACTAGAAATTGCCCCGCGCGTTGCTACGGTAAAGAAAATCTAAAACCACTTTTGGCTTCGTTGAAAAAATGCTAAGAGATAACTTGCTAGGTCGAACCATACTTTTTTTGTAATTGTGAGTTATTAAAATATATACTCCCTCCGTTCACTTTTGTAAGTCATTTCAGACAACTTAAAATAGATTGTTTTGCACATTGTCTGAAATATCTTCAAGCCTTGAAGATATTGATGGGAAATATTGATGGGACTACCCATGGGCATCCCACTTAAATCCACCTGATCCCACTACGAATTGATGGGACATATTGGGTAGCCCGCATGGATTAGGCGGGTTGAAGTGGGATCCACTACAAACGCAAGACATAGTATTCAGAACAACAAATACAAGGCGTCTCAGCCTCCTCCCTGACACCAGCGCCAGCGCGGCCTGTGTCCGCCTCCTATCCCGCGGCCGTGGCGCTGAACCGCGTGGACGTCCTGTCCGAGGCGCTCCCCTTCATCCAGTGGTTCAAGGGCAAGACGATGGTGGTGAAGTACGGCGGCGCGACCATGAAGTCGCCGGAGCTGCAGGCATTCGTGATCCGCGCCCTGGTCCTCCTCTCCTGCGTCGGCCTGCGCCCCATGCTCGTTTCGAAGATCAACTCCTGGCTGCAATGCATCTGCGTTGAGCTGCAGTTTCGCAACGGCCTCCGCATCACTGACGCTCTCAACATGGAGATCGTGGTGATGGTGCTGATCGGAAAGGTCAACATCAACAAGCACCTCGTTTCCCTCATCAGCCTCACCGGCGCCACCGCCATCGCCTCTGCGGCAAGGACGCGCCCATTCCTTGACGCTGCATCCCTCGTGTTCGTCAGCGAGGTGACACGCGTAGACCCCTCCGTGCTCCACCCGATCATCGCGTCCAGCTCCGGCCACATCCCAGTCATTCCCACCGTGGCCGCCGACGAGACCAGGCAGGCCTACAACATCAAGGCCGACACTGCAGCGGGGGAGATCGCGGCTGCCATCGGCGTTGAAGCTGTTGCTGAATACTGCCATTGGCGATGGCATTAAGTGGGATCCCAATGGGCTAATAGGGCTAGCACTTCTTGTCCAATGGGAGCCCATTAGAATAGTTTAAGTGGGATGAGATGGGTAATCCCACTTTAGTCCCGCTCCCACCTGCAGCGATACTTCAAGGTCTTATAAAAATGAACAGAGGGAGTAATATAAACATATGTTAGGTAGGAAATAGCAAAAACAATATTGGACACCCGAATTACCCAAAAAATGTTAGAGAGTTTAAGGGCATCTTCAACGCTGACCCACAAACCGGACACCGCATCAGTCCGCAGACAGGGACCAGTCCACGGACACGGATGCGGGAGCTGGCCATCCAAAGCTAGCCGCATAGGTCCAGCAATCCAAACAAGTTTGAGAAAAAAATAGTTTACGTGCCCAGCGGAGCCGAAGCATCCATTGAACATCTCTATTCTCTACGGAAGAAAGGTACTCCAGCTCGGAGCGTATACCTGGCCATGGGAAGCCCGGCCCGGCCCGACCCAGCCCGAAAAAGCCCGACCCGGCTCGGCCCGACGCTGCCCCTGGGCCGGGCTCGGGCCTAGATTTTGAGCCCGAAGGTCGGGCCGGGCCGGGCCCGGGCCCGTCATTTTTGCGCTTTCCTGAAGGTCGGGCCGGGCCGGCCCGAAGCCCGACGGGCTTTTAGGTGTTCGGGCCGGGCTCGGGCCCAAAAAACAGGCCCGTTGGTCGGGCCGGGCCGGGCCTGGGCCTGGGTTTTTTGCGTCGGGCTTGGCTAGGCCCGGCCCGAAGCCCGGCCCGGCCCGAGGTATGGCCAGGTATATCGGAGCGCTCTCTTCAACTTCGAGTAGGCTGAGACGTTGGATTTCAGATGCACGGTGGATGAGTCTTGGCGCCGAAACGGCCACTTCATTTCAATTAAACTGAACCTGTACAAGTGCCGAATTCTTCAGAGAACGGATTCAGGTCAAGGACACCCTTCTCCGACCTATACCTGGCCATACCTCGGGCCGGGCCGGGCTTCGGGCCGGGCCTAGCCAAGCCCGACGCAAAAAACCCAGGCCCAGGCCCGGCCCAGCCCGACCAACGGGCCTATTTTTTGGGTCCAAGCCCGGCCCGAACACCTAAAAGCCCGTCGGGCTTCGGGTTGGCCCGGCCCGACCTTCAGGAAAGCGCAAAAATGACGGGCCCGGGCCCGGCCCGGCCCGACCTTCGGGCTCAAAATCTAGGCCCGAGCCCGGCCCGAGGGCAGCGTCGGGCCGGGCCGGGCCGGGCTTTTTCGGGCCGGGCCGGCCGGGCTGGGCTTCCCATGGCCAGGTATACTCCGACCACTCCGACAGCGTCGAGTGCACCATCCACCTCAAGATGAGGGTCGCCGAGGCCGTCTGCCAGGGGGCCCACTACACCAGGGCGCACGCCCTCACCGAGCCTGTCGACGTCTACGGCAAGAGTGGGTCGACCGAGTGCGGCAAGGCCAACCAAGGCATCGTTGACATCCGTGCCTGCTTGTATACCATACCACTAGATCGGCACCGCGCCTTGGCGCGAGGGTGCCGGTCCTAGCGTTTTGATCAAGCAGATAATGTGAAGTCAGTAGTAATCCAGGTTTAGCAAGAAACATTCAATTGTGATAGTAGCGAGACATAGTGATACTCGGTATCGGCATCAGAAGGTAGAATCAATTTCAATGCGTTCATAAGACAACAAAAAATAGGCACTCGGCAGGAAGATTGAAACCAAAAGCGCAGCCACTCGACATAAACTTCGATAGCAAAAGAGCTATAATAGGAGAGAGGGAGTAATAAGAGCAGGATCATAATAGTAGGAGAGCCAACTACCGAGTCATAGCTACTAAGCATACTAATAGGTGTTTTATTCAACTGCCTTTAATGACATGTTTCCAGCGATCAAAAGGAAGCTTTGTACAAACTAAATGTGATCAAAGTAATACAACCTCCTACGCTAGGGGAAGCGCGAAAGAAAAAACAGTTAGAAGCAAGATCTGATACGATGATTCTCAATGGAAGATCGGGGCGTTTTTTACCAATTCTTTTGCAAATAAAAGAAATCCATTCAAGAAAGAATATCAAATTTGGGTTGAACCAACAACCTAATTGTATGGTTATTCTGAATGCAGATAGAAAGTCTTCGGTCATTAGACTCACCTCAAGTACCCTACCTTTCTTTCCGGACTTTAGGTACACAAAAAACCTCACCGTAAGAGTTAAACCCTATTGCCGCATCATGGTAAATTTCCATATTGCAACAACAAACATGCAGTTTCATAGCCTACAAGATTGACACTGCTGCTATGCATTCTTGCTTTTGCTAATTTTGAATGTACTATACTCATGATCAAAGCATGAATTGAATATTCACATAGAGTGCACCTCCCCTCCACAAATCACACACTCGAGTGCAAACATGTGTATTAATGACCATTATCTGAAACAGAGAAATAGAAAAGCACCATCGGCCACCCATCAGCAATGAAGGAGCTAGTAAACTTAACAAATCCTAACCACACTATGAATCACAGCTGCCAAGGTATCATGCGACATGAACTCGGCAACAAGCGGCCGCTCGCCACCCTCGCAGCAGCATCCGATGAGGTTGGACAAACGACGGCTCTGCAGCACCCCCAACTGCCCTAGCCTCCTCCTGTGCATCCACTAAAACAACAGCCAAATTTAGTTCGGACGCCGTAGCAGAGGCCAGTCGAACACTGGTGCATACAAGGTGACGATCCACCAATCAGCAAAATAAGCCCGATGCAAGGTAAGCAAGGCGTGGTCAATCCATAGGATAATCGATTTCCATGGTCACGACAAAAGCAGGAAGAGAATCGGTATTGAGCTGGACTAAAAAAACTGAACATTTTTATGATATTCTAAAAGCTTTCATGCGCATTTCACAAGGGACTGAAACATACCAGCACATGGGTGTTGCATGATTAAACTGAAAAAACCTCGAAAGGTCCACTTAAATTGGTTTCAAACATGGGTACAGAAATGATAGATATGATAAAATATAGATTGCAGTCACATATGCACAACAGCAATGTTCTAATGCATTGCCCTATAAAGTTAGAAATCCTACAATGCATCATTTTGTTTGGACCTCAACCTTGACTCTATTCAAATACGACTGGCAAGATTAAGGTAAACAAAAACTGTATCAAAGACATTAGATACCTCACTTCACAATAAAAACAACTGCATATCTAGTGCATTATCAACGAGATCCAAATCCAATATAATGCTTCCAAGCTCCATATCTCTACTCTGCAGATATCAAGTGGAAAAAATAAATAACAAATGTATTGGAACAACTGAAATCTACAGGCCATAGTAAAAGATTTTAACCGGAAGCTAATAGACAGCCTCTTAGCCTTGCAGGTAGCCTACCAATTTTTTGAAATGAATGCAAACTTACCCCACTCACAAAAAATGGGCACATAAGTTTGGTAGCTCTGATGCATGCATACTCATTCCATCACACAGTAAACCTTGAGGTAAACTTTGAGAAAACAGACACATGCATTAGTTAGTACTTTAGTGCAGCAATTAACTATGAAAACAGAGGCATGCTAGGCTAATTGGTGGTGGCTCAAAACATGTTTTTTCCAATGGCTCAAACAATTCATCTATTATCCGGACATAGATACGTTAGAATTCAACATAGCACAAATACATGACAAAAGTTGTTCCAAAAAGGCAGAGTGTAAGATAGGACAAATTGTTTGCACCGAGTTCAGTAGAAAGAAAATGATTCAAGATACCAACAGCCCGAATGTTAATCTTCGACTTCCAGAACCATACATCATCAACAACATAATATAATTAAAATAGGAGAACTTAACATATAGGCCATTTCATTATTTATAAGACATAAACAGAACAAGTAGTCCCATATCAGAACTATCAGCGGCATGACAAAATAGAAGGAGATTCACGTACACATGAGAACTAACACTCCAAATGCAATGTCTCAATCATGAAATATATTCTTTATCAGATTTAAAGTACCACAATAGGCTAATAGTCACTGTCAATTTTAGGTAGGTACAACATGCCTTTCTTTTCTTGGTCCTCTCACAAAGGCATGGTTCACTTCAGAGTCTTAACCACTGGGTGTTTACCTGAATAGCCAAACCAATCAGCGTGTCAATTACAACTACAGTAGAACCAAGAGGATCCCCAGTAAATGTCAAATTTAAACCAAGAGGATTGTTGTTAGTATGTATCTAGTGAGATATGTCACAGTATAAACACCAAGCAACCACATTGGTAACCTAAAGTGCAGGGTACAGTGGAACCAAACCTATACATTTTCACCGTATCTTAATTTACTCGTACGACTGGTACATCCTTTGTACTCAAATGTGTATCAATTAGCAGGAAATTAAAATTGGCAAACCAGTTCTCTTCCAATTTAAGCGCAAAATATAGTAAATTGTATTTGGACTGGTTCCCATCTACTGCTTGCACATCTCAGAGTCAACTATCCATGGTCGATCAAATAGAAATTCAGGAAGGAAAACGAAGTGAAAGATAGATGGAGAGATAAAGGAAGAGTGGGAAAGGGAGGATATAGGCTCAAAAAACATATCAGAATAGACGGTGACCGCATCTACGGGCGACACTGGGTTCTTTTCCATGGTTCTTTCCTATTTTAGAAACATTGGGTAAGAGAAAGTAGGGAAAAGCGCGTGAGCGAGCAGGAGAAACAGGGAGAGACATGAGGGGCATGAGTCTACCAAGATTCGTTGACCGAGATCCATCGAGAGGGGTAGGGTTTGTACCTTGACTATGTTGAGGTCCCTGTAGCCGCACTTCCGGATCCAGGCAAGCTACCGTGAAATTTAGACATGTAGAGAAGGGTGTCTTCTTGACTTCTTGTATTCCTCTCATTTGCTACTATTTAGTAATTGGGCTGAGCCCAATCCAGCAGGAGTGGGCCTAATAGATTTTGTTATCTGTAGAAAGAAACAACAATGAAAATAAATTAATTGGTTTAGAGGAATACGAATAGCTGACATATGTGATCATTTTTCCTCACTTAAAACACCAGGATCCTAATGCCTTTAAAACATAAGCATCCGGATGAAAAGCACCAGGGATATAAAAAACGATATAGACATACAACAATTCATTTTTGTAAGGATCTAAATGCAATTACCATTTTACCATAACAATGACATATGTATATAGCAAGGTAGATTATATATTTATGTAAATACCCACCGGCGCAAAGGGAAATCAGAGTGATTGCTGAAAATGACCAGCCTAATATAGCAAGCTTACATCAGGAGGATGGCATAGATATAAATATGTTCAGTACATAGCAGTTCGTCAAAGCAATAACAAAACGCAGTGGAATCAGTTGTGCCAAAAGCAATGCAATTTGGACTAAAATTGTTGCCTGGAGTCCTTGAATAGGTCCATGACTCCAGGGTGCTAAGCAGCAAATTCACCTGCTACTACATTCTAGGATTATGTATGTAGTTTAGTTAGTACCTTCCTTTTCGATGTAGGTCGTGGTCGCTGCAGCAAGCATCGCGGCTGTCTCAACCTCGTCTTCCATCTCTACGGCCCACGCTCCTCCTTCCAAGTCCTGAGGAACCGCAACAGTGTAAACCCCTGAAATTTAAAAAGAAGAGGACCCACAATGTTTCATCAGCCTGTTTGGTCATGGAAGGAAGCATCACATTTTTATACATGGGAGGGGCAACCTAATTTGAGAAAACATGCATATATTGAACTCTTCATCAAAATAATATATGGAGTTAATTACACATGCATCGATTTAAGCTATCTCTTTTCATACTGTTCAAGATATTTTAACTGCTTAGCACCCTGAAAAATCACAGAAACATGATCGTTCAGAAATGAATTAAGCAGTCAGTTGCAGCATGGTGTGCTCAACTTATCGCTTCTAGCATACCTTCTCCGACCAGTTATATTTATCAGTTTTCTTCATTTATCAATACCCATAGTGACACAACTACATCTTGAATATGTTACAGCTATCACAGTGGTTTACAAATTACAAATTCGTATTCAAACAATGGGTACAATCTGTATTTTGTTGTCGCTTCAAGTAGTTTACATTTAAAAGCCTGGTCCAGAACTACAAGTAAACTGGAGCGAGCTGTAGATTTCTTAGTCTGGTAATCTGATTTGATAGTGCATATATATCAAAAAAAATGTTTATCGGCAGAGAAACCATATGGTACGTGGTGGTGGCGGCTTGCGATCTTCCTAGCCATTACCTCCGTAGGTAACGCAAGTTATGACCTTGTTCGGCTCCAGCGGCGAAAGCTGCATTAGTAACAACGTTAGGTAAGATTGGCATGGACAAACCATTAGATAAGATGGAACACTATATCAATGATCCTTCAGAGAAGTCGGAACTTACCCAGCTTTATGATGGCAATGGCTATTGGTCTTGACAAAAGATGATACATGTGATTCACCATCAAGGCTCTAGGTGCAAAGGCTCAAGTGAGACCCAAGTTTTTCCAACATTTACTTTAGCGCGTAAAGGTATTGAGCAAAGAAACAAACATCCATTCAGTTTATAGCTTTGAAATGAAAATGGACTGATACCATTGAGTTCAGCATAAAAATGATACCCAAGAGTGAAGCTCTAGCTTCCATGCTTATCTCTAGCAGCCTTACATCCTCTGCTACCATAGACGGGTCAACTTCAAGCAAAAATCCATCATGCACCTACAAAATGTAAAATCATAACTTTAACCTGTCTATATTTAAAAAATAAATAGCCACATAAATCCAGAAAAATGAGTGATGACCACGTCGTAAAATACCTATAAAAGAAGGTGAAAGCGCCCTCTGACTTGCGATTTCTTTGAGTAAGCCCATCCATGGAATCAACTGTGTTATTCCCATTGGTATTTACAGGATGACTGTTAAGCATAGCCACCTTGACTATATCAGCAGCAGAACCCTGCATATAATAATGTGTTAATACACTGAAGCTAGCAACTAAAGCAAGGAAAATGTTTGCTAACCTGGCAAATAAAATTAACTGCTTGTTTCTGTGCTTCAGCTTTCTCTCTGCTATTTCCAACAGTAATTTTTAAAAGGAAACATCTCCATCCCATCAAGGTCACAACACATCTGTAAGTACTACAATTCTTAAGTTGCCTTCATACGCTTTGATGCGCAGGTCAGAAAATAATATTCCATAATAAGCTAACGAATGTGAATGCAGAAATATGTTGGAAGGCTCATTTGTCATTGATATTGGATAGAACCAGGGGTTCAAATACCAGCATCCAACACCGCTAATTTTCTCTTAAACCAACCTTCCCTTCTTTCAAAATGTTTAAAAATATCATAATTCGTGCTTTTGTCTTACAGTAATCTCCAGTACAGCATATTAACTTGAAAAAGAGGCGAACTAAATCAAGCTAGGCAATAGAAGAGCAAGAGGAGCTTATCCATCTTCTTCTTCCCGCGCTTCTCCAGATGAACGCCGGCGGCTCGGCTCGGGGCAACCACAACTGGGATGATCGGGAAACCTTCTAACCTCTCACGGTAGCAGAAAATGGTAGGCCAATCGAATCCAGCACGGACAACACCAACTACGACAGCTCGAGGCGGTGGAGTTCAGGAGAAATCCCCGCATCTGATCCAAAACTCGATAAATAATGTTCCTGCAAATACACAGACTGCACAGCATTGGTTTCTTATGCATTGACAAATTAAGCATATAATTAAATATACAATGATTTGTACTTTGAAAACAGTAATAACAACAAAGGAAAGGAATTCACAACATTTTGGGCAAGTGTAAAAAGGCTTGCATAAACTTCTCAAATTAACAGTAATAACAACAAAGGAAAGGAATTCACAAATAGCATTGACTTGTGAACATGAATGTCTAACAGAACAATCATAACCAAAATCTGTGCATTTATTCCCAGTAAGAAGATATACTATAGAATCTAAGAACCAAAAATGCAGTGTATCCGCCCATGTGGTGGACTGGACATGTCTGTCTAATCACCATGGATGATTCCGAACAATGAAAGCACCCTGCATACTTCGTTCAATAAAGCTGGTTCACTTTGAACCACAATCGTATATTCCCAATCTCGCACATGACCGCATACGCGCACGCACAGAAACACAAAGAAAAAATCCCAACTGTTCGACTGAGAAACATTGAGACAGTCAAATCTCCGAGCATGAACAAATTGAATCACGATGAATCCAAACCTAGGCGCATCCACAGCCGCTAGACCAGACCATAATCATTTCAGATAGCTTTACATGTGCCTAGTAAATTTGTGACGGAAAAAAGAGCAGGACGGTGGGGGGATTAGGCTACCTCAGCTATGATGGAGAGGACGATGATGTTGCGGAAGGTGCGGCAGGAGAACTGGGCCCGGCGGCGCATCTGCGCGTGCACGACGACCTCCTCCTTGGACAGGCACTGGAGGCGCTTGTCGAGCCCGCTTCACATCCTCCCCAGCATCACTCCTCCCTCCTTCTTCTTCTCCCCTCCTCCTTCCCCTTGCCCTTGGCCTCCATCGATCTGGAGAGGCGACCTCCGACAAGGCTTGTGGCGCCCCCATCCTCCTCGGCGCGGTTGACCCGCGGCGCCCACGCCTCCGGCAACCGCGGCGCGAACCCGCGGAGGCACGCGCACACCCGGCGACGCCCTCCCTCTCTGGCCGCTTCCCTCACAGCGGGAGGATGGCCTGGCCGAGCGGCAGCGTTGACGGCGAGGATGAGGAAGGTGACGAGCGGCTCGACGAAGGCCGAGGGCCGCGACCGATGGAGATGGCGCGCTCCGCCTGGATCTCCTCCTCCGCTCCGGCCAAGGACGCGCCCTCTGCGGGGTCGCAGCAGGAGGGCTCGGGAGCCGACGAGGCGCCCTGAGACGCGACCGGCAACGACGTCGGCGGCGCGATGGCAGGGGGTGTGCGGGCAGCTTGGAGAGGAGCACGGCGGCGAGCGCCCCGAGCGCCAGAGCGGTCTGGTCGGTGGGGATCTGCAGCGCCTCCGCGAGCACCGCGGCACCCGCGCGCCCGGGCCCCGGCGCCACGAGCTTCGCCTTGAGCTGCGCTAGGGTTTGCGTGGAGGTCGGCCTCCGACGCGCCGTCTGCTGCGGGGGCGTCGTCGTCGTCGGGGAGCACGGCCGTGAGCGCCCCAATCGCCAGCGCGGCCTGGTGGGTGGGAGACGGGAGGGGAGGAGGCAAAGAGGCGGCGGCATCGTCGTCGCCGGGGAACACGGCGGCGAGCGCCCCGAGCGCCAGCGCGACCTGGTGGGTGGGAGACGGGAGGGGAGGAGGCAAAGAGGCGGCGGCGCGAGGGGCGGGCAGGAGCTAGCTAGGGCTAGGGGAGAGAAGGAGACGAGGGCGACGAATGAGAGGACGATGAACGGGCCGCCGCCCTCCCCCACCCCATAGCCGCACGACACGCAAGCCCCCGATAGCGAACTGACCAAATTACCCTCGGTGGGGGCAGGATTCTACGTGCGGTGGCACGGGATCTTTCCCCGCCGACGCGCGCGACGGGGCGACCGGGCTGGAACCAAGCCGCAGTCGCTGACAGTAGGGCCCCACCAGCGGACGGACCCACACGGCAGCGACTCTAGAATGGATAGAACGCAGTAAAAACGAGCGTGGGGAGGCGCCAGCAGCTTTTTTTTTTCCGATCCGATTTGATCCGACGGCGCAGGTTCCTCCACCTATCGATCCAACGGCCGAAAACACATCAAGGGAGAGATCCAACGGCCGAGAATCGCTAATCGCTGAGAGAGCTCCTGCATCCCTCCGGTTCATATCTCTTGATACGTGTGGAAGCTAGCTGCATTGCTGCAAGGACGGTATGCCCTGATTGTGAGGTGCCTCCGCGTTGCGAATTCAGAACAAGGATTCGCAGCAATATAACTAGCAGACTTCGCTGCATGTCCTTGATCTCAGAAACGGCGGTGATCAGTGTAGTGAAACTAGAGCGGAAAGGGGCCCACAAAGACAATTAATCTTCAGGGCAGCATTATTATCGGGGTTTCATGCAGCCCTTGCAAGGGTCTCACGGATTCAACAGAGGTGGGTAGGTCCAGAATTTGGGATGAGCGAGAGAGAGAGAGATGCGCAGAACTAGGAGGGTTTCAGACTTTTTTCAGACAGTTTAGAATGCCCTGTTCGTTCAGTACAGAGGAGAACAAATAGCTCACGCGCGCGCACGCGCGCACACGCACAGCTACACGGACTCACACAGGTCGATCGGCACCCCTGGCAATCCCCATTACCCTGGCAAGTGGGTCCACAGTCGAAAGGCTTGTCGTCCGTCCGTCACACCTCAAGTCGTGGACGTGCCATTTCAGATAATCTTTTCCACTTTCAGAATCTTTTACACCCTGCGATTTCCGTCATAAATCGTTGGCATGCTGAATGCCATCTATGGGAAACGATGCTTATCAACCGACTGATTCCGGCCCAGTGACCTGCGATGTTCTACGTCGACTGCCTTACCTATCATCAGAATCATTACTGACCAGTGCTAGCCATTCCGTAATTAGCAGCAAAGACGGAGTTAAGCAGCTTCGTTTTGGGCTTTTGGCGAATCTTAGGTGAGCTAAGCAGTCATGCCTCATGTCACATGTACTGCAACCATCACGTTTCCAGCACATCACTAATCTCAAAATTGTTAAAACAAGACAGCAAAGGAAAAACAAGGCAACATACAAAATCTGAAAACAATGTTGTTGGATAAAATCTGAATTTTGTTCACGCATTAAAAATTCCTTCCCTGCTCCTTGACCAACACCCAAAACAGCAACAACCGCAAACAAAACCACCAGCCCACAGGAAAAACCAACTGCATTTTCCAGTTATGCTGAATGTATCATCTCATTGCAAGAACACTACAGTGTTCTCTCTAACAAAAAAGAACATCTACAGTGTAATGCATCATTTCAAAGGGATACATGATCATCACGTCACTAGGTCACTGCAAGAACCACTACATTCTCAATGTATGCAAAAGTAAATGCATCCAGCAAAAAGCGATGCAGCATTATCAACTCGCTGCAAGAACATCTACAATGTAATGCTTCATCCAGGAAACAGTAGCAATGACATAGCAGAGATGAATGTTAGAAGAGCGACACTGCAACAACTACTACCACCAGCACCGCTACAAAACTGCTCAACCAAAAGAGATCGAAGCAAGTATAGCTGCTGGTTTTTCTGGACAGCACAGCTGTTGATTTTTCTGAACCTAAACCTATCTATCTGAAGGCCAAAAGCAAGCATCCAGTTCTGAGGTCGAAGAAAGGCCAAAAGCAGGCAACCAGCTCTGCTGTCATCGTGTCCGAGGGGGGCAAAACTTCTGAAGAGGTGAACTGTTGGGACTCCGATCTGATCTTGCTCTACTATGCCAAGAAAGCCGGGTGTGAGGTCCTAGACATGATAATGGCCCCCTCACGGTTTTTGCAGGAGTCACGCGATGGTGATTGCAGGAAGTTTGTACCCTGAGCAGTAGAATTCGACCACTACCCCCTGCATTCCACCATTTGATTTTCTCGAAGAAAAATATCAGAAGGTTTTGTTCTGAAAATATGTTTCGGTGGTAGCTGCATTCCAAGTCTCCATTGTGTTCTTTTACAGCCCAACTAAATTGAAGCCCAGCTACTAAAACTGTGCATCAGACAGAGGAACTAGACATCGATGAGTTTGCTCTCACTCCAACCAACCATATGCAAGCTAGCTAGTTGCAAGGATAATATATGTGCCCACACCCAAACAATGGGGTGCCTCCTGGTTACGAATTCAGAGAATACATTCACAGCAATCTAACTAACAGAGTTCGCTGCAGCATGTCCTTAGTTCCAGGAACTGCACTGACCAGTGTTCTTTCATTGCAGTGCTATTATCAGGATCTCAGAGAATCTGCCCCGCTTTCAGAATTTTACACCCCAAGGAGCAAGAACCAAAAAATGCCTGCAATTTCCGTCAGATCAAAACGAATTGCAATAACAACATTTGTGCTGAGTGCTGACTGAGCAACGCAAAGCTATTGAGTACTGACTGAGTTCCAGGGCCCAAGTGTGTCATCTTCCTATCATCAGATATTTCGAAGATAAAAACGTTACTGACAAGACAGCTCTACTGACAAATGCTATCCATTTGGTATTTTAAGAGCAAAGGTTACAGCTTCATTTTGGTGAATCTTGTTAAAACCCTGTGCACTTTTATTTTTCACAATAAACCTCTCTGAACTACGATGGATCTTCTTATATAAGAGTAAATTGCTAAACAGAATACCACAAAATGACCTGCTGCTGCACATAACCAACAAACAGGATTAGAAAGGGGGACACCAAGTGCTCAACTCTCACAGCAGGAGCCACCAAATCAGTGTTCATGTCAGATGCTTCATCTAAGAGAAATGCAGCTGGAAACGCTTAAGTGAACTAGTGTCTGCTCAAACAAGACAGCGAAAGAAAAAGAAGGAGAATTATGTTCAAAACCTGAAAACAATGTAATGTGCAGAAGCTAGTTTTCTTCTTGCAATGATGTTGGATAAAATCTGAATTTTGTTCATACGTTACAAATTCTTTTTCCAACTCCTTTGCCAACACTCAAAACAGCAGAACTAGAAGCACGACCAGCAGCTCACAGAAATAACCGCTACATTTTGCATTTGTAGTAAGTTCATAGCCTAACAGAAACACAAGATCATCAACTCATTACTGGCAAGAACCACTGCCCTTTCATTTATACGAAGTGCATCATCATCCAAAAAAGAAATGAAAGACCATCAACCCATCACAAGAATCCCTACAGGTAAATGCTTCATCCAGGAAGCACCACAGAGATGAATGCAAGAAGATTTCAGAAGTTCTGAATCATAGAACCGCGAGGCCAGAACAGACAGGTTCTCCCTGCCTCTTCGACAAAACGGAGCAAGTTTTAGCTAGCAGAAGAAACACAAGAGCTGATAAGTTTTCTCGACCTATATCTATCTATATGTAAAAGTAGGCATCTAGCTCTCCTGTCATTGTGACGAGGCGGCCAAAATTCTGAGGAGGTGAACTCTCAGGACTCCTGCTCCGACCTTTCTCTACTCTGCGTGGACATCCGGGTATCGCAGCCTACCATAGACTGAATAAGCAGAAATAATGAGTCAGTTAGGAATCAGACCATTAATCAGCAACAATATAAATGACAAGATCAAGAAGTCAAAACCTGAAACAATATAATTTGCAAGGGAACTAAGCTTTTATGCACTATCTATTGTAGGATACTATTTGAATTTTGTTAACAGGTTAGAAACTTCGTATCTTCTCTGCAAAGATGAAACGAGATGACTGAACTTGATTTGGCCTTTTTGGGTTCCATAATTTCTAATAGCGGCAAGATGTTATGAAAAGGACGAACTGAATTATCTGAATCAAGAAAAGCAATGTGGAACCAGTAGTTTCGACTAGCTTCAGAGTTCAGACCATCTTTTACCATGTGTACACAGACGGATAAACCCACATGGCATTGGCACCTACTATTCCCATTCAACTACTTTTACCTTTCTACAAGACTACATCAGTTTTAGAAAAGTGCTATGTCCTAACAAAACCTATCATAAGACTAGCACTCACTAAAGCAAGACTCTAAATACTTCTTTTGCATTTTAAGACTCTAAATATCATGTTCATGCAGTAAGCAATATCTAATCTAACATCTGCACAAAAGAGATTGAAGACCACCAGTACATTCCTCGGCAAAGAAGATCACTAGGAAGCAGACTAACAATCTAAATCTCAAAAGTAGTGTAGGAACTAAAATTTGTTCACAGGTTATTCAACACAAGGAAAATGGGCTAAATCTTTTTTGTTAAGGCTGAAATAAGAGATGAATCAACTGATTTGACATTTTAAGTTCCGTAATTGTACTAGCTTTACAAAAAAAAGCATTACTGGCGGCGAATAGGACCAAATAGAGGAACTGAGTTGTCTGAATCAAGTTTGACTGTAACCAACACTTTCCATATCTGAATCAAGTATGAAAAACACTTTTCACATCAAGGTTGAGTGGAAGCATGTTACTTGTGAAATGATTTGTTCCCCACAATAACAAGCTAGCCATATATAGAGCCTCTTTACTTGTATAGTACTACGTACACAAGACTGACAGTTGCCAACTCCTAACAGTTTCAGACGCCCCCCAAAAAACAGTTTCAGACCGCAGCAGATTCAGTTAACAATTTCAGTAAACAGTTTCTCAGACTTTAGCAGTTTCAGTAAACTGTTTCTCAAGCACAAGCCGATCCTGGACATTCTGGAGATGATTAGGAACGACTTAGGACATGGAGAGGGAGGCTCTCACCAGGAGTCCCGAACTGGACGACGACAATCTCGAGGGTTTCCCCGGCGCGGCCATGGGGCAGGTTGACGACGAGCGGCGTCGGCCTCCCGTAGCGGCCCGCTCGGACGCATGCGACGAGGTCGAAGATGTGCAGGTTGACGCGGGTGGACAGCTCGTCCCTCAAATGGTGCACGGACCTCCCCCTGAAAGGGAAGGCATTCCAGCCTTCCTCCTCGGCGTAGAACCCCTCTCCGTTCGCCTGCACGAACCGGATTGTCCGCCACACCCCCGGCCTGAGCCCGAACCAGTCGCCGGGGGGCTGCAGGAGGAGCCGCAAACAACCATGGTTATGTTCAGGAGCAGAAGTCAAGAAACTGAGCAACGGCAAGAACAGAACTAGAACTTGAAAGGGTCGTCATGGCGAACTCACGCGAACAGGATAATGAGGGATAGGCACATCCATTCTGGAGGGGACGGTCTGGAGGGTCCAGCACATCATGGTGCTGGTGTTGCCAGCGTCGTCCACGCTGACGCGGGTGTTCCAGGGGAGGTGCCTGCCGTTGGCGCGGAGGTAGCGGCCGCCGGCGTTGCGGAGCATGACGTCCCCGCCGGAACCCGCCTCAACGGCCCGCCACATGATGGCCTCCACCTCCGGCTGGTCGTAGTCGCGCAGCTCGGCGCGGAAGCCGAGGTGGCCGAGCGCGAGCGGCGCCCGCGTGGCCGTGGCGGCGAGGTACCGGCCGTAGGCGGCGCTGTGGAGGAGCAGGTACATTCCGCCGTTGCCTTGGTAGATGTGCACCGTCCACGCCGTCTCCATCGTCGCGCGGCGCCTGCGGAGGGAGACGCTCTGCCCGTCGTCGTTGGCGTGGAGGTACGTGCCGTGCACGCGGCTCCGCAGCCGCACGTGCTGCCTGTCGTGGAACCTGTCCATCGCTCGCCGGCGGTGGGCGCTGCTGCGCGGTGGCGAGAGGAGGGGTTTCTTGGGGCTCCGGCGAGCTCTGGCTGTTGGCTGTTGGTTGAGGCGGTTACGCCGGGCGCCAACGCCAAGGCGGGGTATTTGAAGGTGCCTGACACCATCGCCGTCCAGGGCTTTGGGTTTCGGGCCGTTTACTCGGCCCGGCCCACACTCCCGAGCGCAGCCTCGCTTGCGATTCCCGAACACGCGCGTGGCGGCGGCGGCCGGCAGCGCCCCTCCTCCCCTTCCTTCCCGGGGACTCTCTCCCTTCACGTTGCCGCCCCAGCGGCCAGCGCGCCGGCTCGGCGAAGGATCGGCCGCTGGCATCTCCTTGCTCTGCCCCGTCGCGCCCGCCCAGCACAACGGCGAGGAGGCAAACCACCATCAGATCCGGCGAGAATGCTAGGGCGTGCCGTGCTGATGCTGGCTGTCTTCCTCTGCCCTGTGCTAGCTTGTGCTGCGTGTGCTTGCGGTGTGCTGGTATTTGTCCCTGATCTGATCTCAGTTACTCATTAGAGCATCTCCAGCCACTGGAGCCCCCGACAATCGCCGGACCAAAAATAGCACGTTTTGTAGATTCAAAGATAATATAATAGAAAGAATCTAAAGTGTCGTAGAAAAAACTTTTCTACCACACTTTAAGATTCCAACCAGATCCTTTCATTTAAGACTTGGATTTTTTTATTTAATCCCTTTTTAATTTCTTCAATGATTAATTGGAATTTCAATTAATTATTTAGGCTGACTGTTTTTACATAAATAATAAGTAAAAAAGAAGTAGGAACTAGAATGAACAGTGCAGTAGCAATAAATGCGAGAATATTGACTTCCATAGCCTCTTTATTTTTTATTTTCACGGCAAAACGATTTCACCGGATGAAACGTGAGTACGTTTTTTCAGTCGTTTGTGCCCCCAGGACAATTGCCGGGCAAAAAGTGATTGGATGGGCCAAGAAAAAGGACGCGTGGGGAATATGATTGGATGTTGCTTCCGCTGGCGCCCCCAAAAGCCCCCTAGCGCGCTAGGTTTGACCTGGGTTTGCCGGCGCTAGTTTAAGGTCTTTGGGGGGGAGGGGGCTTGGGGGGCACGGCTGGGCCGTTTTTGCCCTTTTTACATTGTCGGCGCAAAAAAAGGTGGTCCTGGGGGCCACCTGGGGGGACGGCTGGAGATGCTCTTATTTTGAGTTAATTGCATGAAACTACCACACTTTAGCAGGTTGTAACGGCTGAGTACCACTAGTCGCTTCTGTTGCAAATCGGTACCATCTCAGAGCCTAGTTGTTGCAAAATAGCCTGACCACCATATAAGCATGTATTGACGATGTACCTGACCGCCCGGGCCCACCTATCAGGTGACACGCTGGCCAACCGGCGCGTGTCGCTCTGCTAACTAGGACGAGGCCGGCGCGGTTGGTCTAAGTGGGCTCGGTCGGTTCGAGCCAACCTGCCCGACCTCACTCTCGCTCTCCTCGAGCTCTCTCCCTCCTCTCCCCAATTCGGCGCCGACCGCCGCCGCCACTGCCATCGGCCCGCCGTCGCGCCATGGTGTACGAGGACGGAGCAGCAACGGCTACTCCAGCCTACAGTACATGAAATCCTCCAATGACGGCATGCAGTACCAGGTGAGTTATAAAGCTAGGGTCAGGGTTAGGTTTTCTGCTCTTTGGGGGATTCGATTTGATTTGGGGATGGTTCCCTTTGCTCCTATAGAGCCTTGCTAGCATTGAAGACCAAGACTACATGGGCATTGAGACATCACCCGTTGTTCCTTGCGAGCACCATGGTCTGGCAGCTGAGAGGCGTGTAGCACTTGAAGGATTTCACACGGTCAGGAGGTTCTTAGTATGTGCTCACAAAGTAAGATTCGGCACAAATCTTTGTTAATTGTATTAAAATTGATAGTGGCACATGGTCTAGTGCGTAGAATTCATGTTCTTTAGTTTAGCCATGTGCTGATGCACATTGTTTAATTGGGCAGGTCTAATGGTCATTTTTTAGCCATTTAGTAGTACTGATGGTCATTTTTTAGCCATTTAGTAGTACTGATGGTCATTTTTTAGCCATTTAGTAGTACCGATGCTCATCATTGGATTCGCATTGTGCTGATGCTTTCCATCTATATTTAATTTGGCGAGAAGGTGTTAATTTTATAATAGGTCAACAACTTAGTTTGCAGTGCAGATGATCATTGTTTAATGGACCAAAGTACTCATTTGGCCAACTAATTGATTGTTTACTGTCAGATGCTCAAAATTCAGTGAGTGTTCAGTGTCAGATGTTCATTCTTTAATTGGGCAGCTTAGTGATTTTGTCAAATGCTTAAAGTTGAGTTGTTTTTTATTGTCAGTTGCTCAAAGTTCTTTCCTTTTTGTGTCAGATGCTCAAAGTTCAGTTATTGTTTAAAGTTAGTTGGTCAAAGTTCTGTGCTTAAATAATTTGCCTAGGAGATTGGTTTGCACATGCTATGGTTAGTGCAATTGGAAATTGAGAACTATTGTTGAATTGGTTCAGTGCTTGTTTATATTGCATGAACTTGAGAACTGTGGTTTTGTTGAATGAGTTGACCCAGAATGGCCTCCTACAATGCATAATGCATTATTGAAGTTATAGGAGATGTATGAAGACAACATGAGTGATAGGAGGAAGGATAACCTTGAGAATTCACTTACTATTCACCATTTGATAGAGGAGAAAAAACAACTGGAGGCCAACTATGACAAATTGGTTGAAGATGTGCATCAACTTTTCAATGCCCAAGAGGATAGGATGCTGGATTTCAGCTATTTGCAATCTAAGATGAAGAGTGCAGAGGAGAGGAGAGCTAAGGTTACCAACTCAGTTGTCTCTGATATGAAGACAAAGATGGAGAAGAAAGATGCAGAGATCTTCAAGCTGCAGGAGAAGTATAAAGACCTTATGAACCTGAAAAAAGATCAAGGCGCTGTCACTCAGAACCTGAAGCTCAACCATTTGAAAGAGAAGGAATAGCTTAGTGAAGCTAGTAGGAATTTGCAGTTGCAGGTTGAGGAGCTCAATAAGTGTCAGGAAAAGCTCACCCAGGAGAACTCGAAGCTGATCCTTCACATGGGTGATGTCAAGAAGGTACATGCGAAGCTCACTGCAGGCAGGGATCAGCTGAAGCTTCACATTGCTGATTTGTTGAAGTCAGAGGAGAAGAACAAGCAGAAGTTGAAGGGGATCCAGGACATCTTGGCAGAATGAAGAAGATGTAGATGAAGAGAAAGAGCAAGATCCAGACCAACATGAAGAAGAAGCATGCTTGCTTAGATGACCTTTTTTGAAGTATGGTGTTGTTATGAACTAGTACTTGTGAACTATGGATGTGTAGTTGTGACCTAAGTTGGAACTATAGTGTTGCTTTAAGTTGTGACCTAAGTTGAACTCTACTATGTTGTGTAAGAATCTATTAATTATATTGCTTAAAGCTATCTATGATGATTTATGTTGCTGTCATAGTTGGTTGATAGAATGGTGAAGTTATATAATTTCTCATAGATGTTATATGCTGATAGAATGATGATCTTGGGCTAGGTCATTTATGTTATGTGTTATATGATTTATGTTGATAGAATGATGAACACCTAAACCCTACTAGTTAGGTCATTTAGAGCAACTCTAGAAGACCCCGCAAAACTCGCAGACCCGCAAAATTCCGTCGAGTATGCGGGCTCGGCCCAATTTTCTGGCCAGAACAGAGCCCACATACTCGCCTGGCCCGCAAAAAATTTGCCGCGGCCCACAAACCGCACGCCTCGATCGCTATATCTACGGCTCCACGGCTCGTTTGCGGGTCGAAACCCTATCCCCCGCCGCCACCGAGCCACGTGATTCCCCACCCCATTCTCCACATTTCTCGCCGCCGGCGACCACCTCCCCCGCCTCGAGCCGCCATGTGGGGGCGCATGTGGAGCTCCGGACACGGCTCCGGCAGCAGATCCGACCGCGGAAGCGACCCGGAGCGCGAGCGGCGCGTCCGCTCGGGCGGCGTGAGGAAGCGCGGGGCTCGGAGGTGGACCAACAGCGGCATATCACCGCCGGCGAGCTTACGGCGGAGCGAGACGGAGGAGTACAACCGCCGGCGCGTGTCCTTCTCCTCTGCAAGTTTTTCGTACGCCGGGAGCTCCTCCTCCTCCGGCGCGGGCCTTCTCCCCGTGAAGAGGAAGTGGTCGGAGGACGAAGAGGAGCCGGACGAGGAGGAGCCGGACTTCGTCCCCGTCAAGGAGGAGCCCGAGGAGCCCGCTCTGCTCGGCCGCCGCGGAGTCGTCGGGCCAGAAGACTACGTCGCCGACGTCGATGCCGTTGAGGCTGCCATCACAGAGCGGAGCGTGCGCGAGGAGGAGGAGCGCTGGCGCCACGCCGAGCAGCTCGAAGACCTCGAGTGGCGGCAGGTGGTCGCCGCCAACCTCACCGCCAAAGAGAAGTAGGAGGAGTGGCGCCGCATCTGCGAGGAGCAAAGCGCGAAGTACATCGACCTCGGCAGCTCCTACGAGGAGGATTGAGCGTTCTTCTCCTCCACGGCGTCGTCCATTTTGCCACGACCTCGCCGCCGTCAAATCTGACCCCCTCTAGTACTAGTTTAACGTAGTATGTAGTATGAACTAAGTTTGTAGTGTGTTGATCATGTAAAATCTATGTAGTATGTGATGAACTACTCGCGGCAACCAAGTGCAATTTCTCCCGCGAAGTGTTTTTTCAAATTATGCAGTTTTAGATATGGTTTCTGTTCGGCTGCGCTAGTTTTCGACCCGCAAACACGATCTTCGTCAAAGCGCAAACACGTTTTGCGGGTCAAGATTTTGCGGGGTCTGCTAGAGTTGCTCTTAGGGCCAGTCGATGCAGAGAACCCCTAAACCCTAGTAGTTAGGACATTTAGGGCCAGTCGACCCTGAGAACCCCTAAACCATACTAGTGTTGGAAATATGCCCTAGAGGCAATAATAAAAGTATTATTATTATATTTCCTTGTTCATGACAATTGTCTTTTATTCATGCTATAACTGTATTATCCGGAAATCGTAATACACGTGTGAATACATAGACCACAATATGTCCCTAGTGAGCCTCTAGTTGACTAGCTCGTTGTGATCAACAGATAGTCATGGTTTCCTGGCTATGGACATTGGATGTCGTTGATAACGGGATCACATCATTAGGAGAATGATGTGATGGACAAGACCCAATCCTAAGCATAGCACAAAGATCGTGTAGTTCGTTTGCTAGAGCTTTTCTAATGTCAAGTATCTTTTCCTTAGACCATGAGATTGTGCAACTCCCGGATACCGTAGGAATGCTTTGGGTGTACCAAACGTCACAACGTAACTGGGTGGCTATAAAGGTGCATTACAGGTATCTCCGAAAGTATCTGTTGGGTTGGCACGAATCGAGACTGGGATTTGTCACTCCGTGTAAACGGAGAGGTATCTCTGGGCCCACTCGGTAGGACATCATCATATGCGCAATGTGACCAAGGAGTTGATCACGGGATGATGTGTTACGGAACGAGTAAAGAGACTTGCCGGTAACGAGATTGAACAAGGTATAAGGATACCGACGATCGAATCTCGGGCAAGTACAATACCGCTAGACAAAGGGAATTGTATACGGGATTGATTAAGTCCTTGACATCGTGGTTCATCCGATGAGATCATCGTGGAACATGTGGGAGCCATCATGGGTATCCAGATCCCGCTGTTGGTTATTGACCGGAGAACGTCTCGGTCATGTCTACATGTCTCCCGAACCCGTAGGGTCTACACACTTAAGGTTCGATGACGCTAGGGTTATAAAGGAAGTTTGCATGTGGTTACCGAATGTTGTTTGGAGTCCCGGATGAGATCCCGGACGTCACGAGGAGTTCCGGAATGGTCCGGAGGTAAATATTTATATATGGGAAGTCCTATTTTGGCCACCGGAAAATGTTCGGGATTTTTCGGTATTGTACCGGGAAGGTTCTAGAAGGTTCCGGAGTGGGGCCCACCTGCATGGGGGGACCCACATGAACGTGGGTAGTGGGGGAAAGGCCCCACACCCCTGGTCAAGGCGCACCAAGATCCCCCCTTAGAAGGAATAAGATCATATCCCAAAGGGATAAGATCAAGATCCCTAAAAAGGGGGGATAGCAATCGGTGGGGAAGGAAATGATGGGATTTCTTTCCTCCCACCTTTGCCAACGCCCCAATGGACTTGGAGGGCAAGAAACCAGTCCCCTCCACCCCTATATATAGTGGGGAGGTGCATGGGAGCTTCACCCTTGCCCCTGGCGCAGCCCTCCCTCTCCCAAGTGCTCCTCCTCTCTCGCGGTGCTTGGCGAAGCCCTGCAGGATTGCCACGCTCCTCCACCACCACCACGCCGTTGTGCTGCTGCTGGATGGAGTCTTCCTCAACCTCTCCCTCTCTCCTTGCTGGATCAAGGCGTGGGAGACGTCACCGGGCTGTACGTGTGTTGAACGCGGAGGTGCCGTCCGTTCGGCACTTGATCATCGGTGATTTGAATCACGACGAGTACGACTCCATCAACCCCGTTCACTTGAACGCTTCCGCTTAGCGATCTACAAGGGTATGTAGATGCACTCTCTTTCTACTCGTTGCTGGTCTCTCCATAGATAGATCTTGGTGATACGTAGGAAAATTTTTGAATTTCTGCTACGTTCCCCAACAGTGGCATCATGAGCTAGGTCTATTGCGTAGATTCTTTGCACGAGTAGAACACAAAGTAGTTGTGGGCGTTGATGATGTTCAATATGCTTACCGTTACTAGTCCAATCTTGTTTCGACGGTATTGTGGGATGAAGCGGCCCGGACCGACCTTACACGTACTCTTACGTGAGACAGGTTCTACCGATTGACATGCACTTGGTGCATAAGGTGGCTAGCGGGTGCCAGTCTCTCCCACTTTAGTCGGAACGGATTCGAAGAAAAGGGTCCTTATGAAGGGTAAATAGCAATTGGCATATCACGTTGTGGTTTTGCGTAGGTAAGAAACGTTCTTGCTAGAAACCCATAGCAGCCACGTAAAACATGCAAACAACAATTAGAGGACGTCTAACTTGTTTTTGCAGGGTATGCTATGTGATGTGATATGGCCAACAAGAATGTGATGAATGATATGTGATGTACGAGATTGATCATGTTCTTGTAATAGGATTCACGACTTGCATGTCGATGAGTATGACAACCGGCAGGAGCCATAGGAGTTGTCTTAATTTATTGTATGACCTGCGTGTCATTGAACAACGCCATGTAATTACTTTACTTTATTGCTAACCGGTAGCCATAGTAGTAGAAGTAATAAGTTGGCGAGACGACTTCATGGAGACACGATGATGGAGATCATGATGATGGAGATCATGGTGTCATGCCGGTGACGATGTTGATCATGGAGCCCCGAAGATGGAGATCAAAAGGAGCAAAATGATATTGGCCATATCATGTCACTATTTGATTGCATGTGATGTTTATCATGTTTATGCATCTTGTTTACTTAGGACGACGGTAGTAAATAATATGATCCCTTACAAAATTTCAAGAAGTGTTCTCCCCTAACTGTGCACCGTTGCTACAGTTCGTCGCTTCTAAGCACCACGTGATGATCGGGTGTGATGGATTCTTACGTTCACATACAACGGGTGTAAGACAGATTTACACAGCGAAAACACTTAGGGTTAACTTGACGAGCCTAGCATGTACAGACATGGCCTCAGAACACGGAGACCGAAAGGTCGAGCATGAGTCGTATAGTAGGTATGATCAACATGAAGATGTTCACCGATGATGACTAGACCGTCTCACGTGATGATCGGACACGGCCTAGTTTGACTCGGATCATGTGATCACTTAGATGACCAGAGGGATGTCTATCTGAGTGGGAGTTCATAAGATGAACTTAATTATCCTGAACATAGTCAAAAGGATTTTGCAAATTATGTCGTAGCTCGCGCTTTAGTTCTACTATTTAGTTATGTTCCTAGAGAAAATATAGTTGAAAGTTGACAGTAGCGATTATGCAATCAGTAGAAAGCTTATGTCCTTAATGCACCGCTCAGTGTGCTGAACCCCAAACGTCGTTTGTGGATGTTACGAACATCAGACATACACGTTTTGATAACTACGTGATAGTTCAGTGAAACGGTTTAGAGTTGAGGCACCAAAGACGTTTTTCGAAAAGTCGCGGAACATATGAGATGTTTTGAGGGCTGAAATTGAGATTTCAGGCTCGTGCCCACGTCAAGAGGTATAAGACCTCCGACGATTTTCTTAACCTGCAAACTAATGGAGAAAAGCTCAATTGTTGTGCTTGTGCTCAGATTGTCTGAGTACAACAATCACTTGAATCGAGTGGGAGTTGATCTTCCAGATGAGATAATGATGTTTCTCCAAAAGTCATTGCCACCAAGCTGCTAGAGCTTTGTGATGAACTATAACATATCAGGGATAGATATGATGATCCTTGAGGTATTCACGATGTTTGACACCGCGAAAGTAGAAATCAAGAAGGAGCATCAATTGTTGATGAAACCACTAGTTTCAAGAAGGGCAAGGGCAAGAAAGGATACTTCATGAAACGGCAAATCAGTTGCTGCTCTAGTGAAGAAACCCAAGGTTGAACCCAAACCCGAGACTAAGTGCTTCTGTAATAAGGGGGACAACCACTGGAGCAGAATTACCCTAGATACTTGGTAGATGAGAAGGCTGGCAAAGTCGATAGAAGTATTGGATATACATTATGTTAATGTGTACTTTACTAGTACTCCTAGTAGCACTAGGGTATAAGATACCGGTTCGGTTGCTAAGTGTTAGTAACTCGAAATAATAGCTACGGAAAAAAAAACGGAGACTAGCTAAAGGTGAGCTAACGATATATTTTGGAATTGTTTCCAAGTTTGATGTGATCAAACATCGCACGCTCCCTCTACCATCAAGATTAGTATTAAACCTGAATGGTTTATTGAATCTCGATCGTAGTGATACACATTTTCATGCCAAAAGATATAAGATAGTAATGATAGTACCACTTACTTGTGGCACTGCCATGTAAGTCATATTGGTGTAAAACGCATGAAGAAGCTCCATGTTGATGGATCTATGGGCTCACTCATTTTTGAAAAGTTTGAGACATGCGAACCATGTCTATTGGTGTATATGCATGAAGAAACTCCATGCAAATGGACCGTTGGAACTCACTTGATTTTGAATCACTTGAGACATGCAAATCATACCACATGGGCAAGATGACTGAAAAGCCTCGGTTTCAGTAAAATGGAACAAGATAGCAACTTGTTGGAAGCAACACATTTTTGATGTGTGCAGTCCAGTGAGTGCTAAGGCATGCAGTGAATATCATTATGTTCTTACTTCACTGATGATTTGAGTAGATACTGAGTATATTTACTTGATGAAACACAATTCTGAATTATTGAATGGCTCAAGTAATTTCAGAGTGAAGATCATCGTGACAAGATGATAAAATGTCTATGATATGATCATAGAGATGAGTATCTGAGTTACGAGATTTGGCACGCAACAAAGACATTGTGGAAATTGTTTCACAATTAATACCGCCTGGAACACCATAGTGTGATGGTGTGTCCGAACATCATAGTTGCACCCTATTGGATATGGTGCGTACCATGATGTCTATTATCGAATTACCACTATCGTTCATGGGTCAGGCATTAGAGACAACCACATTCACTTTAAATAGGGCACCACGTAATTCCGTTGAGATGACACCGTATGAATTATGGTTTAGAGAAACCTAAGTTGTCGTTTCTTAAAGGTTTGGGGCTGCGACGCTTATGTGAAAAAGTTTCAGAATTGACAAGCTCGAACCCAAAGCGGATAAAATGCATCTTCATAGGACACCCAAAACAGTTGGGTATACCTCCTAATTCAGATCCGAAAGCAATATGGATTGTTTCTTGAATAGGGTCCTTTCTCGAGGAAAGGTTTCTCTCGAAAGAGTTGAGTGGGAGGATGGTGGAGACTTGATGAGGTTATTGAACCATCACTTCAACCAGTGTGTATCAGGGCACAGGAAGTTGTTCCTGTGGCACCTACACCAATTGAAGTGGAAGCTTATGATAGTGATCATGAAGTTTCAGATCAAGTCACTACCGTACCTCGTAGGATGACAAGGATGCGTACTACTTCAGAGTGGTACGTAATCCTGTCTTGAAGGTCATGTTGCTAGACAACAATGAAGCTACGAGCTATGGAGAAGCAATGGTGGGCCCAAATTCCGACAAATGGTTAGAAGCCATGAAATCCGAGATAGGATCCATGTATCAGAATAAAGCATGGACTTTGGTGGACTTGCCCGATGATCGGCAAGCCATTGAGATAAATGGATCTTTAAGAAGAAGACGGACGTGGATGGTAATGTCACCATCTATGAAGCTCGACTTGTGGCGAAGAGTTTTTCACAAGTTCAAGGAGTTGACTACGATGAGATTTTCTCATCCGTAGCGACGCTTAAAGTCCGTCGGAATCACGTTAGCACAAGCTGCATTTATGAAATCTGGCAGATGGATGTCAAAACGAGTTTCCTTGCCAGTCGTAAGGAAAGGTTGTATGCGATACAATCAGAAAGTTTTTGTCGATCCTAAGGATGCTAAAAGGTATGCTAGCTCCAGCAATCCTTCTAAGGACTGGAGTAAGCGTCTCGGAGTTGGAATGTACACTTTGATGAGATGATCAAAGATTTTGGGTTTGTACAAAGTTTATGAGAAACTTGTATTTCCAAAGAAGTGAGTGGGAGCACTATAGAATTTCTGATGAGTATATGTTCTTGACATATACTCAATCAGAAATGATGTAGAATTTCTAGAAAGCATATAGGGTTATTTGAAAGGTGTTTTCAATAGAAAACCTGGATCAAGCTACTTGAACATTGAGCATCAAGATCTATAAGGATAGATCAAAACACTTAATGGTACTTTCAAATGAGCACGTACCTTGACATGATCTTGAAGGTGTTCAAGATGAATCAGTCAAAGAAGGAATTCTTGCCTGAGATGTAAGGTATGAAGTTAAGACTTAAAATCTCGACCACGGCAGAATAGAGAGAAAGGACAAAGGTCGTCCCCTATGCTTTTATCATAGGCTCTCTACAGTATGCTATGCTGCGTACCGCACCTGTAGTGTGCCTTGCCATGAGTCAGTCAAGGGGTACAAGAGTGATCCAAGAATGGATCACAGGACAGCGGTCAAAGTTATCCTTAGTAACTAGTGGACTAAGGAATTTTCTCGATTATGGAGGTGATAAAGAGTTCGACGTAAAGAGTTATGTCAATGCAAGCTTAACACCTATCCGGATAGCTCTGAGTAGAAATACCGGATACGTATAATGGAGCAACTTTTAGTATAGCTCCAAGTAGAACAGTTATTTGGAATAGCTCCAAATAGAGTGTGGTAGCTACATCTAGGAGATGACATAGAGATTTGTAAAGCACACACGGATCTAAAAGGTTCAGACCCGTTGACTATAACCTCTCTCACAAGCATAACATGATCAAACCCATAACTCATCGAGTGTTAATCACATGGTAAATGTGAACTAGATTATTGACTCTAGTAAACTCTTTGGGTGTAAGTCACATGGGGATGTGACCTTGAGTGTTAATCACATATCGATGTGAACTAGATTATTGACTCTAGTGCAAGTGGGAGACTGTTGGAAATATGCCCTAGAGGCAATAATAAAAGTATTATTATTATATTTCCTTGTTCATGACAATTGTCTTTTATTCATGCTATAACTGTATTATCCGGAAATCGTAATACACGTGTGAATACATAGACCACAATATGTCCCTAGTGAGCCTCTAGTTGACTAGCTCGTTGTGATCAACAGATAGTCATGGTTTCCTGGCTATGGACATTGGATGTCGTTGATAACGGGATCACATCATTAGGAGAATGATGTGATGGACAAGACCCAATCCTAAGCATAGCACAAAGATCGTGTAGTTCGTTTGCTAGAGCTTTTCTAATGTCAAGTATCTTTTCCTTAGACCATGAGATTGTGCAACTCCCGGATACCGTAGGAATGCTTTGGGTGTACCAAACGTCACAACGTAACTGGGTGGCTATAAAGGTGCATTATAGGTATCTCCGAAAGTATCTGTTGGGTTGGCACGAATCGAGACTGGGATTTGTCACTCCGTGTAAACGGAGAGGTATCTCTGGGCCCACTCGGTAGGACATCATCATATGCGCAATGTGACCAAGGAGTTGATCACGGGATGATGTGTTACGGAACGAGTAAAGAGACTTGCCGGTAACGAGATTGAACAAGGTATAAGGATACCGACGATCGAATCTCGGGCAAGTACAATACCGCTAGACAAAGGGAATTGTATATGGGATTGATTAAGTCCTTGACATCGTGGTTCATCCGATGAGATCATCGTGGAACATGTGGGAGCCATCATGGGTATCCAGATCCCGCTGTTGGTTATTGACCGGAGAACGTCTCGGTCATGTCTACATGTCTCCCGAACCCGTAGGGTCTACACACTTAAGGTTCGATGACGCTAGGGTTATAAAGGAAGTTTGCATGTGGTTACCGAATGTTGTTCGGAGTCCCGGATGAGATCCCAGACGTCACGAGGAGTTCCGGAATGGTCCGGAGGTAAAGATTTATATATGGGAAGTCCTATTTTGGCCACCGAAAAATGTTCGGGATTTTTCGGTATTGTACCAGGAAGGTTCTAGAAGGTTCCGGAGTGGGGCCCACCTGCATGGGGGGACCCACATGAACGTGGGTAGTGGGGGAAAGGCCCCACACCCCTGGTCAAGGCGCACCAAGATCCCCCCTTAGAAGGAATAAGATCATATCCCAAAGGGATAAGATCAAGATCCCTAAAAAGGGGGGATAGCAATCGGTGGGGAAGGAAATGATGGGATTTCTTTCCTCCCACCTTTGCCAACGCCCCAATGGACTTGGAGGGCAAGAAACCAGTCCCCTCCACCCCTATATATAGTGGGGAGGCGCATGGGAGCTTCACCCTTGCCCCTGGCGCAGCCCTCCCTCTCCCAAGTGCTCCTCCTCTCTCGCGGTGCTTGGCGAAGCCCTGCAGGATTGCCACGCTCCTCCACCACCACCACGCCGTTGTGCTGCTGCTGGATGGAGTCTTCCTCAACCTCTCCCTCTCTCCTTGCTGGATCAAGGCGTGGGAGACGTCACCGGGCTGTACGTGTGTTGAACGCGGAGGTGCCGTCCGTTCGGCACTTGATCATCGGTGATTTGAATCACGACGAGTACGACTCCATCAACCCCGTTCACTTGAACGCTTCCGCTTAGCGATCTACAAGGGTATGTAGATGCACTCTCTTTCTACTCGTTGCTGGTCTCTCCATAGATAGATCTTGGTGATACGTAGGAAATTTTTTGAATTTCTGCTACGTTCCCCAACAACTAGTTAGGTCATTTAGGGCCAGTCAACGCCGGGAACACCTAAACCTTACTAGTTGGGTCATTTAGGGTCAGTCGACGCCGCGAACACCTAAACCCTACTAGTCAGGTCATTTAGGGTCAGTCGATGCCGAGAACCCCTAAACCATACTAGTTGGGTCATTTAGGGCCAGTCGACGCTAGTTGGGTCATTTAGGGCCAGTCGATGCCGAGAACACCTAAACCCTACTAGTTGGGTCATTTAGGGCCAGTCGATGCCGAGAACCCCTAAACCCTAGTAGTTAGGTTATTTAGGGTTTGTTGATGCTGAGAACCCCTAAACCCTACTATTTAGGTCATTTAGGGTCAGTTGATGTCGAGAACACCTAAACCCTAGCACACATATGAAACTATGGTCATATCAAACCTAGTACAGAAATGAAACCTAGCACACATATGAAAGTATGGTCATATCAAACCTTGCTCACATCATATGAGAGTACACATGAAGCATTGCTCACATCATACTGAGTACATATGAAACTTAGTACTCATCACATCATACCAAACATTTCTCACATCATACTGAATACATATGAAACTTAGTACTCATCACATCATATGAAACTTAGTACATATCAAACTGAGTACATATAACCTAGATGTTCACATAATTTAGTACTCATCACATCATAGAAAATATTGTTTAGAATCATAACCCAGATGCATAAATAACATTATTCAGAATCATACAAATAACTTCCACCCTCATGGCACTCAGGTGTTACCACTGGCAGTAAAAAAGATCATCCATCTAGAATGATTTCTTGGGCCACTAGAAGGAGGATGAGCACCAGAAGTTGAAGGACAAGAAGATGAAGCTCCAGAAGCAAATCTTGGGGAAGAAAATGGCCTTTGATCCCTTGTAGCAGCAGATCTTCCACCCCTAGCTGATCTTGCATCAACTGACCTTGCACTAGCAGATCTAGCAGGTGGAGGCTGTGATCTTGCAACAGGACGTTGTGATCTTCCAGGTGGGGGCTATGATCTTGCAGGTGGAGTAGCTTCATCAACATTGCTTGATCTTGCAGGTGCCTTGCAAACAAAAAGGAAACATGGTAGTTACTCAAAATACAAAAATACAAACCATTGTACTAGTTAACAAGGGGATTACCACATGCTTGTTTTTCCTCATAGCCAACTCTGGTTTCAATTGTTGCTTGAAGTTGGCGTACCTATGGCCTTGGAGTCCACAATTACTACATGTTATAGAGTGGCCATTCTAGAACTGTCCTTTGGCTTTGGAACTTCAAACCTGCCCTTTATCCTCTTCTCTTTCTTCCTTCCTCTCTTCATATGAAATTCAGGTGGCTCTATTTTTGGTCCAGTTGTCTTTGTCCAATCATGTTCATCAGGAACATGATATATCATATGTTCATATGATGCCAGGTAAAAAGTTTTTTTTGAAGAATTTAGAAAAATAGTCCTTTGGAAACCTTTTTGCCTTGTTAATTGTTGATACAACATGGTTGCATGGTATGCCAGACAGGTCCCACTTTCTGCAACCAAATGTATGCGGGTCCAAGTTAACTGGATGTGTTTGTTGCCCACTGGTCACTTGCCATAGATTTACACCAGCTTGAATGTGTTTGCAGAACCTGGCCCTTTCCTTTTCCACCTCTAGCTTCTCAGCATAATGGGGTGTGATCTCCCATAGAGCTGCCTTTCCCCTCTCTCTATTCGTATGCCACCTCACCATCTGCTTGTCCTTAATACCATCAACCATAGTCCTAGTAGGATTTTTCCTAAAATCTAAGATGTACTTGTTGAACACCTCTAACAGGTTGTTAACAACCAAGTTTGTCTTGCAGTTACTGTCAAAAGCATGCCACTTTCAAACTTCCTCACTCTCATTTTTCATATCATTCTTTCAATGTTAAACTTGTGTTGGTTATAAGCATAGATGGCATTATCCATGCATTTCTTAAGACCCCCCCCCCCCCTAAATCCAACATCCTGGAAATTTGCATACATGTGTCTAAGGCAAAATCTTGGATGTCAGTTTGGAAATACTTGATTTACTGCATTTAGTAGCCCATGTTCACATAACATAGCATACTAAGCCACTGGAGTACTGAAGCTACTGTCTACAACATAACTTATATGCATAAAGATAAACAAGGAGATGCATGCATACCTTCTATCTATCCGACATGATAGTGCAAGGGCCAAAAATTTCCAACTTCTCCTCCAAGACATATCTTCAGTTGGTGCACAAACCGACACCAGTTTGTTGTGTCCTCTTGCCCAACTATAGCAAATGCAAGTGGAAATATGTTGTTATTGCATCTCTGCTAGTGGCAGCTAGGATTTGAGCACCACTATTCAACTTGATAAGCAACCATCAACACCTATTTTTACAAGCAAACAACAAACATGAATAAAGGTGTCATCTACAAGCAAATGTGACATGTACATTAACAAAACATTCTAAATAAAACAAAGAAACATGCCACTAACCAATGAATGGCCTGCATCCATTGAGATATCCCTCCCTCGCTCCATTTATGCAGAAGAACATAGCATGAAACCTTGGTCCTGGATGTGGTATTTTTGTTGTAGGTCTTGGAGTTAGTGTTGTAACAACAACTCTACTACCAGGGTTTGTATCCATGATGCTCCGAGCATAGTCCCTCAGCCTGGGATACTACTGCTTGTGCTCTCCTAAAACAACTTCCACAACAAGGTTTTTGGCCCTATAAGCCATGTGCCTGGGCACATCAACACCATACTTCTCCTGGCAGTTGTCAATCATAGTAGCTATGCTAGTGGTTGGGTCAGACCTGAAAAATGACTAATATGTCTTTGCAAGCCACTTTGCACTAACTCTAGATGACTCTGTACTGCTAGGGCAAGTGTGCTGCAGCCTCATCTTTTTGATAGCAAAAGTATTTTCCCCTTTGATAACTGCAGCAACTATGCAGAACTGGCAGTGCTCTTGTTTGCAACATGCAATGGTCCTTTTGTTTGATTTTCTGTGGCACCTGAAATTTCTGGCCTGTGTATTGTGCAGCTCAACAATGCTTCTATGAATTGTTGCTGATTCTTAAAGCACGTGTACAGACATAACTGATGATGTGGTTGCTCAAGTTTGTCATTGTACCATATCCTAGATTTCCTTTTCTTGGCCCTACTCTTCCTGCCTTTTTGTAGGATAAATGATGGTGCCTCATGTCCATCATCTTCACTGTCAAACAACAACCCATGATCTTCTTCATCTGATGAAGGATTGAAATCAGGTTTCAACTCCTCTAACACACTAGAGTGTGACCTAGTGGTGGGGCCTCTCCTAACTTGCAGCTTCTACCTGTTCTTTGCAGGTTGTTGCATGGGTGGTTCTTCTCCTGCAACAACATTCACCTCCTCCTCCATCTCAATCAAATCCTTAACCTCAGTGTCACCCTCATAATGTAGTTGTTCCTCTTATGATTCTTCATCTTCTTCCTCTACCAGTCCCTTCCCCTCTATTATCTCTATGTCTTTAGCAATAATGTAGTTATCACTATCATATGCACCCTCAGAGTCATCACTACTCTTATATCCCTCCTCTAACAATGCATCTTCCTCCACCACACAACTCTCAGCTTCCCCTTACTAACATTCCTACTCTCTTGTGTGCACATAGCAGTAGGTTGAGTAGGTTGCACTGTCCTACTGCTGCTGCACTGACTCTGAAAAACTACACCATGACTATCAACAAGAAGCACACCAGGCTCACTGAGATCATACACAACAGGTAGTTGATATAAGACTGTAGCTAATTCTTCTACTCTGTGATTTACAGTACTAACAGGTATTGCTGCCCTCACTAACAAATTCATCACTAAACTGTCCTCATACTGCTTCTTGAGTTGCTGCAATTTGATGTTTGTGTCAATCAATTCTAGGCTATGCTCTCACTGATCTCCTAGACCTATATTTGTCATGTGGTACAGTTCAACACAGAATGTAAATCCTAGTGTTTGCATCAGTGCATACAGATTCAGAAATGTGACATCTGAGCTGCATATCCTCCTATCCAAATTATGCCCAGCATCAAAGTGAATCCTAACATCCCAAATAGCATCATCCAAGCTACAAGTGACAACAAAATTGTGTTTTTTAATAGTTATAACACTAACCCTAGCCACCTATTTGAACATGGCAGAAACAAGAGAGGAAAGGGACTTATAGCAATCCATCCGCTCCATGGCTCCACTGATGGCTCGTGGTAGGGTTGGCCACCCACATCTCAGCCAGCTGCACCCGTTGCTCCATGGACAACGGCGCCTCCTCCTCCTCCTCGTCGCTGGAGTAGTAGGAAGAACTAGAGCCGTCGAGACCGACGTGCGCATCGCTCCCGAGGCCAGGAAGGTTTCCGTAGCCGCCCACACCGCTGCCGCTACTACATCCACCGTCACCGCCGCTGGGAGTCGCCGCCACCATCCCTTGAGAGCCATGGTGGGGGAGGAGTGGGAGGGGGGAGACGAGAACTAGGGTTAGTCGTCCGGTTCGAACCGGCCGAGCCCACTTAGACCGACCGCGCCGGCCTCGTCCTAGTCAGCACAGCGGCACGCGCTGGTTGGCCAGCGTGTCACCTGACAGGTGGGCCTGGGCGGACAGATACAATAGCAATACACGCTTATATGGTGGTCATCCCGTTTTGCAACGACTAGGCTCGGAGATGGTACAGATTTGCAACAGAAGCGACTAGTGGTACTGATTGAAGAAAAATATAGTTCTGAAAACATTGTCGGTGGTAGCTTCATTCCAAGTCTCCATTGTGTTTTTCTACAGCCCAACTAAATTGAAGCCCAGCTACCAAAACTGTGCATCAGAGGAACTAGCCATCGATGAGTTCACTCCAACTCCAATCAACCATATTGAAACCACACCAAGATGATCATCATCTTGTGGTTGCTGTGTATGTCGTACGTGTGCAAGCTAAATAGTTGCAAGGATAATATATGTGCCCACATCCAAACAGTGGGGTGCCTCTGGGTTACAAATTCAGAGAATACATTCACATCAATCTAACTAACCGAGTTCGCTGCAGCAAAAAAGACAATTTCATTGCAGTGCTATTATCAGGATCTCAGAGAGTCTTCCCCGCTTTCAGAATTTTACACCCCAAGGAGCAAGAACAAAAAAAACCTGCAATTTCTGTCAGAAATAGTTGGCATGCTGAATGTTGTTAGTTCAGATCAAAATGAATCGCAATAACAACATTTGTGCTGAGTGCTGACCGAGCACTGCAAAGTTACTGACTGAGTTCCAGGGCCAAGTGTGTCATCTTACTATCATCGGCAATTCGGAAGATAAAAACGTTACTGACAAATGCTAGCAATTTGGTAACTAAACGCAAAGCTTACAGCTTCATTTTGGTGAATCTTGTTAAAACCCTGTGCACGTTTATTTTTCAAAATAAACCTCTCTGAACTATGATGTGTCTTCTTAAGAGTAAATCTCTAAATAGAATAGTACCACAAAAGGACCTGCTGTTGCACATAACCAACAAACAGGATTAGAAAGGGGGACACCAAGTGCTCAACTCTTATAGCAGGAGCCACCAAATCAGTGTTGATGTCAGATGCTTCATCTAAGAGAAATGCAGCTGGAAACGGTGAATTGAACTTGTGTCTGCTCAAACAAAACAGCGAAAGAAAAAGAAGGCAGCTTATGTTCAAATCCTGAAAACAATGTAATGTGCAGAAGTTAGTTTTCTTCTTGTAGCGCTGTTGGATAAAATCTGAATTTTGTTCATACGTTACAAATTCATTTCCCTACTCCTTTGCCAGCACTGAAAACAGCACAACTAGAAGTACGATCATGAGCTCACAGAAAGAACCCGCTACATTATGCATTTCTAGTAAGTTCATAGCCTAACAGAAACACAAGATCATTAACTCATTACTGGCAAGAACCACTGCCTTTTCATTTATACGAAGTGCATCATCTTCCAAAAGAAGTGGAAGATCATCAAAAGAAATGTTTTCATCCAGGAAGCACCACAGAGATGAATGCCAGAAGAGCGACTCTCCAACGGTTGGAGGCAACGATTTCAGAAGTTCTGAATCATAGAACCGCGAGGCCAGAACAGACAGGTTCCCCCTGCCTCGTCGACAAAACAGAGCAAGTTTTAGCTAGCAGAAGAAACACAAGAGCTCATAAGTTTTCTCGACCTATATCTATCTATATGTAAAAGTAGGCGTCTAGTTCTGCTGTCATTGTGTCCGAGGCGGCCAAAATTCTGAGGAGGTGAACTCTCAGGACTCCTGCTCCGATCTTTCTCTACTCTGCGTGGACATCCGGGTATCGCAGCCTACCATAGGCTGAATAAGCAAAAATAATGAGTCAGTTTGGCATTATACCATTAATCAGTAACAATATAAATGACAGGATCAAGAAGTCAAAACCTGAAACAATATAATTTGCAAGGAACTAAGCTTTTATGTACTTTCTATTGTAGGATACTATCTGCATTTTGTTAACAGGTTAGAAACTTAGTATCTTCTATGCAAAGAAGAAACGAGATAACTGAACTTGATTTGGCTTTTTAGGTTCCATAATCTCTACTAGCGGCAAAATGTTATGAAAAGGACGAATTGAATTATCTGAATCAAGAAAAGAAATGTGGAACGAGTAGTTTCGACTAGCTTTAGAGTTCAAACAATCTTTTACCATGTGAACACAGACTGATAAATCCACATGGCCTTGGCACCTACTATTCCTATTTAACTACTTCCACCCTTCTACAAGACTTCATCTGTTTCAGGAAAGTCCCAAGTCCTAACAAAACCTATCATAATATCCTTTTTGCAAGCACAATCATACTAAAGCAAGACTCTAAATATTTCTTTTGAACTTTAAGACTCTAAATATCATGTTCATGCAGTAAGAATATCTAATCTAACATCTGTGCAAAAGAGATTCAAGACCAGCAGTATATTTCTCGGCAAAGATCACTAGGAAGCAGACCAACAATGTAAGTCTCAAAGTTTTCCAAAATAAAATAAAATGACAAGTCCGATAATACAACTGATGTACAAAACCTGACAACAATATAGCTCATGTGCAGAAACTAGATTTAAGTTAGATTCTAGGAACATGAATTGTGCTCATAGGTTATTCAACACAAGTAAAATAGCCTCCATGAAATAAAATGGATATCACAATCTTCTTTGTTAAGGCTGAGAAGACATTTAATCAACTGATTCGTCTATTTCGGTTCCGTAGTTTTTACTGGGGGCAAACAGCACCAAATAGAGGAACTGAATTATCTGAATCAAGGAAAGTAGTACTCCCTCCGTCCCGAATTACTTGTCGCAGGAATGGATGTATCTAGAACTAAAAAATGTCTAGATACATCCATTTCTACGACAAGTAATTCCGAACGGAGGGAGTACGACACCAACATTTTCCATACCAAGGATGCTGTGAATGAACAATAAACAGCAAGACAACAACAGCTTCAGACAATTCCAAACACCTAAAAGTTTCACTACAACAATTTCAGTAAACAGATTCTCAGAGTATAACAGTTTAAGTAAACTGATTTTCAAGCACAAGCAGTTTAACACCCACCAAAACAAACACCTAAATCTGTACATCGTGCGCAACGAATTCAGTCAAAGACTAGCATTGATCAGGAGATGATTACGAAGTGGCTCTCACCAGGGGTCCTGGAGAGGCAGAGGACAATCTGGAGGGTCTCGCCGTTGCGTCCGTGGGGCAGGTTGACGACGAGCGGGATCAAACGCCCGTAGCGGCCCGCTCGGACGCACATGGCGATGTCGAAGGGGAGGATGTCGGGGTGGGGGTGGCGGTGGGGGCCGATGCGGCTGTACAGCTCCTTCCTCAGCTGGTACACGGAGCTCCCCGTGAAATGGAACTCAGACCAGCCGTCCTCGGCGACGTCCCCCTCGGCGCTCGCTAGCACGAACCGGATGAGCCGCCGCACCCCTCGCTCGCGTCCCAGCATGTCGGGGAGCTCTCGGGGTCTGCGGCCCTGCAGTCGAGTCGCAGAAAACACCATGGTTATTTTTATGTTCAGGAGATCAAGAAGCATAGTTGGCATGGCAACCAACGGCAAGAACTGCACAAATTTGGAAAGAACAGAGCCAGAGATTTGTCTCAGGCGAATGAAATTAACACAACTCACAATCTCTCGGTGCAAATTAACCCAATTCGCTCAATCCGCCGAAAGAAATTCAAGAGGTGACGGGCCATGGCGAACTCACCAGAGTCGGCGGAGCTAGGCCGAGCGGACTGTTCGGGTCTCTGAGAGGGATAGGCTCGACGGTCCAGTACATCATGGTGCTGACGTTGTTGATGCCGTCGACGGTGACGTTCTTCAAGCGTAGGTACTTGCCAGTGTACTTGCCGTTGGCGCGGAGGTAGCGGCCGCCGGCGTTGCGGAGCAGGACGTCGTCCCTGAATCCCGTCTCGGCGGCCCGCCACATGATGGCCGGCAACTGCGGCTGGTCGTAGTCGCGCTGCTCGGCGCGGAAGCCGATGTGGCCGGGCGGCGCCCGCGTGGCCGTGGCGGCGAGGTAGCGGCCGTTGGCGGCGTTGTAGAGGAGCAGGTACGGCTCGGGCGCGTCGCCTTGGTGGATGTGCACCGCCCAGGCCGCCCTCAGCGCCGCGCGGCGCCGGTGGAGGGAGACGCTCTTCCCGTCGATGTTGGCGTGGAGGTACGTGCCGTGCACGCGGCTCCGCAGCCACACGTACTGCCTGTCGTGGAACTTGTCCATCGGTCGCCGGCGGTGGGCGCTGCTGCGCGGTGGCGGGAGCCAGGAGGAGGGGTTTCTTGGGGCTCCGGCGAGCTTTGTTGGCTGTTGGCTGTTGGTTGAGGCGGTTACGCCGGGCGCCAACGCCAAGGCGGGGGTATTTCAAGGTGCCTGACATCATCGCCGTCCAGGGCTTTGGGCTTCGGGCCTGCTGGCCGTTTCCTCGGCCCGGCCCACACTCCCGAGCGCAGTTTCCTCCGATTCCCGAACAGACGCGCGGCGGCGGCGTCCGGCAGCGCCGCTCCTTCCCTTCCCGGCGAACCTCTCCCTCCACTCCACGTTGCCCCTCCGCGCCGGCGCGGCGAAGAACCGGCCGGCAGCATTGCTTCTCTCCTTTCCCTGCCCCGGCACGCCGCCACGCCCGCGAAGCAAGGCAGCGCAACGACGGCGGGGAGGCAAACCACCGTCAGGTCCGGGGAGACTGCTTGCTGCTGCTCGCCCGCTTGCCATCCTCTGCTTTGTGCTAAGTCTGTGTGCTGCGTGTGCGTGCGTGACACCTTTTATTTATGTTCAGTTTTGATCTGGCCTGCGTGACACCTGCTGCCTGCTGGTGTGCTGGGTGTTTGTTCTAGCCCGATTTGATCTCAATTACTCAAAAAAAATAATTACGTTTCACATTGTCTTTTTTTGTAATTGTGGTGATGTGGAGTTACCCCGTTGTTGTAAAATTGTGTGATGTGAAGTACACGGATCTTGTTGTTGGGGAGCCATTCATGTTTCGGCATGACGGTTTAACTATTGATGTTTCATGGATGTTTATGTGTTGTCTCGGACTACATTGGCAACGATAATGTCATTGGTTCTGCTGCTAAGATTGCCATGGTGTCTAGTGCTCTTGAGTCACTATTCTAGATGGCAACAATTAAGGGCATCCCCGCCAGGGGATCACTCTTGCTTTCCTATCCCCCTTAGCAAAAGTGCCCCCTTTACCTGCCTCGGGGGATTGGATCTTTTGCCCCACTTTACATGGGGTTTGATGATTTGCCCCATCATTGTCTCAATGGCAAGTGGTCCCGGCCCCACCCGGCAGCCTCTCGGAGAGGGGGGGGGGGGGGGGCAAAATCAAATGAAGAAGTAAAGTGTGGCAAAAGATCCAATTTCTCTACCTACCCCGTATCCCGACATCGGGGCCATTTTCTTCTCGTCTCGAACACTTGACGCGTATTAGTACCCCGTGGGGAGACCCGCCGCGGTAGTGATACACGTGCATACGCTTGGAGGCTTGAGATCAGAAGCGAAAAAATAGAGGCGACATAATAACATCATTGACGGGGACTTGGGTAGCTCTTTGTTGAGGGTGGTGTAGGGAAGCAACGGGTAGTATGGCAGGGCCAGTGGCGTAGCTTGAGAGGACTAGGCATCATACTTTGGGAGGGAAAGGAAAAGGGGAAGTAGTGGCCAGCGACGACATTGGGGCAGATGAGCTTTGTGTGTATCGTGGCCCATCTTTACGGGGCATTAGAGGACCGGATATGAGAGACAGTGGAACACCTTCGAACCCGCCAACTTTGACGGGAGGACATTTTGGACCATCAACACCCCGTAGGAAGCAAAATAGCCCAAACATGTCCCCTAATAGAACAAATCCTCGTCGAGGATCAGGTAACATGCCCCATTGCCATCTTGATTCAATATTGGTGTTTTTTTCCATCTTCCTCAACGCCCCAGCGACAAAACCAGTTTGGCGGCTTGCAATTCAAAGGAAAAAGCACCAACAATCTTAGAATTCATGGGTCGGTGACTCATGTAGATTCTATGTAAATCCAAGACGTGCATGCTGATCTTTTGCCTTACCAAACATAGGGAAGTAGAGATGCGAAAGGTCTGGGGTAGATGGACAATGTCTTATACGAATGTCGATGTGTCTTTTGGTTTCTTGAATTGTTTTGATATTTGCTTATGTTTCTTTTATTTGATGTATTTTGCTTAGTTAATCAATAAACCAGACCGCTCGCATGGGATTATCGAGGGCATTGCCAGGAAGCTATTCTTTGATTGGTATTTGTCGCCTTCAGTGGTCGTTTTGGCCCCAGTAGGAGGAAGAGGTCATGGATCAACATGTTTGGTGTGTTTTTAGTTGTAGACTTTCAAGTTTTCTATTCAGTATGACGTGGCTATGGCGGTGGGGCAATGACTCAACCAATAAGATCCTCTCGACTTCATTTAAGTTTTTGTGGTGTGTTTGATAGTGTCGTTGCGGAGCTAGTAGAGTTAGCGTTCGACGAATCTGGATCTCTTCGACCAAAGTGCCACTGTTCAGGTGGTTTATCCCATCTGCCTCCTTTTATCTTCTCAATGGTCGTAAAGTCAGAGAAAGCACTCCTCCCCTCACCCCTTCATTTTATATAAGGTCTAACTCCTACCATGCAACACACTCATGCACATGTGCTAGCTTGGCCATGTGATGAGTGTACGAGGGTCCGCACCCATTGGTAAGTGCAACCTTCAATTCTGTTTTGATTTTCTTTTCAAATGGGAAATAAATAATATGAAGAATAATAGAGTCAGCGACAATTAATATGGATCAGTGGGACTACATGATTATGGGTCGTCGGTTTGAATCCCATTTTCCCTAGAAAAAATCTACAATGGTACAAGAGTTTTTGGAGTTGGGCCCATTGAAATGAAGGGGAGGGAGTATATGCTGATATGTCCTTCTCTCGAAGGCTTTATGCTTATTCAATCTTAAGTTGGCATCATCTTCGTCTGAATTTCTGACGTGTCAGAGGTGCTTTTCATGCATGTTTCGAGTTGAGACCCAGGGGAGATGCTAGCGGCCTCGCTAGGACCCATCGCGAAAACTGTGATATCAGCTGACATCATAATCAACATGTAGGATCATCATGATATATGTTGTCATCATTATCCCATCCTCGAGGGTGGGCGCTTGGTGAGTTCTTAGGACATCTTCAACGCCGGCCTTAAAAATGGACACACTATTTATCCCACGAATGTGGATACAGGAGCCAGCCATCCAACACTGTCCCCTAAACATATGTCCCTGTTTTTTTTCTTGATCCACAATACTCAAAATAATAGCATATCAAATCTTCGATGTGTGAAAATATTCAAGTGCGTCAAATGTAAAATAGTTCAAACATGAATTCAACTCGCATATATGTTCTAGTTGTCTCCTTTAACGTCTATAGATGCTCAATCAGATATTCCTTAAGCTACTCATGAGTTGGTCGATGCCGAATCTGTTGACACATTTGGACAAAACTCATCAAATGTGACAAGATTCTAATTTTGAAGTTGCATAACCCATGTTCTCAAATTCCAAATCCCCGACAGCATCTTCACCCTCACCCTTCATGATCATGTTGTGCATGATCACACAACATGTCATCACCTCCCACCAGGTCTCTAAATCCCATGTTTAGCAGGTCCACAAAGAATAGCAAAATGGGCTTGGAGCACTTAAAAAGCCCTATCCAAATGCACTCAGACAAGCTTCTGCCTGCTCCGCGTTTACAAGGACCGCCTACATCATCGCCATTTCATCTGCATAATCCTCCTCGTCGGACATTCATCCGATGTCTCAACATAGTGCTCGCGATGTACTCCCTGTCTAATCCATTGCTTCAAGGGAGAAAAAATATTGAAAATTTAGCACGGGCATCTCACCACACACTTGCGGGGCATAGTGACCCCCACTGACGACATTTGTAGGGGAGGATGGTACATGCGTGACGGACGAATGATAGGTGTGGAACGATGGCGTAGGTAAAGCTATGTGCCGAAGGTGTGGAGTCACAGAGGTCATGCCAGGGCTTGGCGGGCGGGCGGCTTGGTACAGTGGTGACGGCGTCCAGGGGGGAAGCGGATGTAGAGAAATGGGAAAGGGATGGAGACACGGGGTCCGGGTGTGGTTTTGGGTGGGCCGGGGGTGTCGGAGTTCTACGTGATGGTGGTCCAGACTCCCACCAATCTCCCCTAGTTTGCTTCCGGTTTGAGAGAAAACGAACATGCGGAGTGGTCCATGGACCGATGCTGGATGACGTTATATGGAAAACCGCACCTGGACAACTCGGTCCAGACGTTTGCGGGCGAATTGAGGGTCCGCTCTAAAGATGTCCTTAGACATGACAATAGTGAACGCAGGAAGTTTGTACATGGTCCAAAAAGAAAAGTTTATACCCGGAGTAGAAATTGGACCCCTGCCCCTACATTCCATCGTAATGAAAGAATTTTTTTTTATTCATTGCCTTAGTCGTGTTTGTCTTTAATGATTGATGCAGAGACCAAGGGTTATCGTCCTTTTCTAGAAAGAAGTTGACTTTGTTTTTCAACAATAAATTAATTTTATACTTTCTGCCTGTGCCATCTCGCGATCTCGACATCTTGCTGAGCGTGTGAGTCTGTTCTATGAGAACTCCCCTCAAAGAAAGATCAATCATCTCCATCCAAGTTTATGGTAGTGGTTCTTTAGAGATACGAGCTAGTAAAATTGTGCATCAGTGGAACTTGGAATTAACAACACTGCCGTAAAGGAAAACTAACCACATATTGTTTATGAGTAAACCATATCTTGATTATCATCCTTGTGCTTGTGTATGTCAGCACGTGTGCAAGCTACGTAGTTGCAAGGACAATATATGTGCCCAAATAGCATGGTGCCTCCGCATTACAAATTCTAAAAATAGATTCACAGAAATCTACTTCCTCCGTTCCTAAATATAAGTATTTTTAGAGATTTCAATAAGGACTATCGGCCTACGGAGCCTGAGGGCCGTTTCCTCGGCCTGGCCAACACTTCCGAGCCTCTCTCTGTGTTCCTCCAGCACATGCCCGCATGGGTTCCATTGTTTCTGCCGAACAGATGCGCCGCGGCGGCGGCCGTGGTCGGCAGCACCTGTCCTTCCCTTCATCAGCGAGCCTCTCCCTCCATGCTGCCCCATCGCATCGTTGCAGCCATGAAGCGGCCGACGGCACTGCTCCCTTGTTGCATTGTTCCAGAGAGCGCACGTACGCTGCCACGACCGGCCGGCGCGAGGGGGGCGAGGCAGCGCGACAGCACTGAGGAGGCGAGCGAACCACCATCAGATCGGCGAGACTGCGAGGATTTGCTGTTTGCTGTTGCTAGCTAGCGCGTGGAAGGAAGTGTTGGTCTGCCATGAGATTCACCCGGCGTTTTAGTTGGGCTGCGCGTTGTCCTCTGCTCGCAATGCTGCGTGTGTTGTGCTGAATGACAACAGGACGCCTGCTGGTGGTGTGTCACTTTTTAGTGTTTCACTTTGATCTCTTCAGTGTTAATTACTCTACTTTACCTCTCAATTTTTTAACTTAACTTCTGGGTTCAATTCTTTGGTGTTTCACTTTTTTTTTGCGAGAACAAACCTTTCATTTCTTTCTCTTTTATTTTTTTTAAAAAGAAGCCCTAGCTGAGCGAGGCGATGCACCACACAAAGTTCCTTTGTAGCTCTCACAGTTCCTCGATCGACGGATCATGGAGATGACATGTTGATTATCCCTCTAGAGTAGGTGTTTAATCTCCTTAACAATCGCTGCATTGGCCGATCGATCTGGCTCTCATCTCATGATAGTTGGTCGCTAGTTCAGAACCAGTCTCAATGATGAGCGCTCAGACACCATTCTTGAGCAAGGCTAATTCCATCTATGCATGCCAAAAGTTTAGCTTCCAAAGGACTGTCGCAATTATGTAGATGTTTGCAAGAGGAGAGTACAAGTTTGCCGCTGTCATCCCTGAGGATCATGTTGGCTCATCCCCAAGGACGGAGCCGGCGGGGGCGAGCTGGGGCCATGGCTCTCCCTCCGCTCCCCCACCCCCCAATGGCAACCTTTTTCTCTTTCCCATTGGCCCCCTTTAGTAAGATTCCTGCCTCCATCCGTGCACCTCCTGTGCTAGCTTCGGCATTGAAACAACCATCCACGTTCAGCTTGTTGCTTCGTTGGAATGTCTGACACATTGTAATTGTGGCAGTGACACAATAAGATTCTCTCGGCTCCATTTGTGTATGTGTGGTGTGATGTTGCTTCTAGTGCCGCCATGGTGCTCGTACAATTAGATTTCGACAAATCAAGATCTCTAGATCATGTAATCTGTTGTTTAGGTGCTTATCTCGTACGCCACTTTGTCTTCTCAATAGCGATAAAGGTGGAGAAAGCAAAAATTTGTATTACACGTTTTCTGCAAGACTTTATGTTTCTTCAATCTTTAGTTGGTATCGTTTTCGGCATGAGATTTTGGACACACCAGAGGGGCTTCTTCTATTTGTTCAAGTTAAGACCTTGGCCGAGATGGTAATGCTACATATGTGTTCGGTGGTGATGCTAGAATCCATGTCATCTGGTGTGCATGTGTTTTGATGTCTTAGACACTGTAGGACTATTGCCTAATTTTTTTTTGAAAAAAAGGCTTTTCGGCAAAGTTGTGTGTAAGCTGACATCATAAGCTACACATAGTGTTGTTTTTGTATACACATTGTTTTTTGGGTTTCTGTTCCAACTACCCTACCATCCTTGATGGTGTACGCTTGATGAGATCTTGAAAAAGAAAGACCGTTCCTAGTTTGTACAGAAGTCATGCATAAATCGTGGAGTGTAGAAATTTTGTATACGAAGTAGTGAAAATTCGGCCACTACCCTACATTCTATTTGAAGATCCAAATAAAAAACCATTTGTGGTGTTGGTGAGTTTGTTTTTCAACCTTACATTGATCTTATAATTTCTCTAAAGACCAGTAAGAACTTAAGAAGTGATCGGCTTTTCTCGAAACAATCTTTTTTTTCCAAAGGCTTGCTTCTCAAGCGCAAACTTCTTGCTGGCTCTAGGGATCCAGTTGGCCTATGTAGTCGCATTCCAAGATTCTATTGTGTTTACACTCTACGGTCCAATAGAATTGAATCATGTACTAAAGTGTAATAGGCAAAATCCCCGCTTCGTCTCCAAAATAAAGCTTCTCTTTAGCCTTCGTTTTTCTCTTGAAGCCTCCATGGAGTTGGAACAACTATATATGTTCTTTAGAAAAAATGAACACGTATATTCAGTATATGTAGTTTAGATAAACGTTTCCAATTGAGATTATTTCACTTTTCAATACTCAACTTACCACTTTGCTCTCAACCATGAACTACAAAACTAGTTAATGCACACATCCAACTTGTCAATCCATTCAAGAATCAATCCCGAGCTTGGTTGACACCAGTTTTTTACTAATAAGGCTGGTTTTCACCTTCTTGACTAGCCTATTAGCGTTGTCACGTCACACCTCCTTACATGTAGGACCCACCTAGAGAAAAATGGTATGTTCGTACCAATACCACATCAATTTCAGTTGCAATGTTTATGAAACAACCATAGTAAATAGTAACAACACATATTATTGACTCTCCAAACACATATGCAAATATAATTTAAATCATAGCATCTTATACACGATATCCCATACAATACTTTGAAGGAAGTTTAAGTAATACTTCTATATTAGTAGGAACAAAGTTCACTAGCCCCTACTATGACGACAACATCATATCATTCTCACAACATACTACTACCAACTCCTTTTCTTCAGGAAAGACAACTCCAAACTACACTATATTGTTCATGATGACAAATGGACTCGAAGGAGTTTGCAAACCAAAACTTGGATTTTGGTTATCAGCACCAATTGTAGATTGCAAGGCGAGTGCTTGCCAGAAATTAAAGCTATTTTCCATTTTCCATGGGTCAGCATCATCGAGCTCCATGTCATTGATGCTATAGCGTTGGCTTCCTGACCCTTTGCTCTGTAGCCTCATGAAGTACTTTTGTGCATGGCTCGAAATCTGGGCTGGAGTCCTACTAGTAACGAAGTACTTTGATATGTCCTTCCATTTTCCACGACCACATGCACTCAACCCATGGAGAAAGAGCCTAGAATAACCATGTTCAAGACGAACTAGTTAGGTTAATTCTTTAAAGGACATATTGATTATTAATATATTGGTGAAAAAAATGCAATAGTTGGGGTATCAAAACTTGTAACCAAATATCAACCCTTGTTCTAGTAAAGGACATCTCTGTTTATCTTTTACGATGTTAATTATATAATATGTGATAATAGATGATTATAAATGAATAAGGAATTTCATAACTACCATGGTCATATATTGATAATAGATATAATTAAATAGACCATGATAATAATTGCAATAGTAGTTTCATTCTTTACTATGAATATATAATTAACTACTCCATCTTTAGTTGCAAGGACAAGCATGGGCGGTATTAACTTATTAATGGAAGCACAATAATGAAATAAAGTCGGTTGTTCACAAACAATATCTATACATCTTGGTACTATTATTTCTGGTAAATGTGAAATGGGCACTATGAGTACAGTAAAAATAGAAAATAAACCTCCGATTCATGATAATGAAAACCCACATAATGGTCAATAGTATGCTTTCTATTAAAATATACCCGATATCTCCAAGCGAATAATCAAAATGAAATAATTTTTTAAATCCCATGGAAAATTAGGAAGGATGAAACATGAATAACCTGTGTTCCTCCAGGGTCCAAAACCCCTTGGAACGTGGTGCAAGCACTGGTTGAGGGATGCACATCTTATTCTCCAACACCACCTTGTTCTCCTCTATCATCTGCAGCTCTTCCTGTATCTCCATGGTTCGCACACTCTCTAATGGACGACCAAACAAAATACCCATTCCTTCCATGGCAACCTCCTTTTGCAATCCAAAGTTTTTATTCACAAGGCCATCCACAGTGTAAATGACACCATGGTCACTATTGGTACCATTGCACTCCTTCTCTGGACACTACAACATATGCATCTCCATGATAAGATCATCATACAAGTCTGTACTTGTTGCATGGTCTTCCTAGGGAACCATGCTTTGAGATTGGCCACGATACCATGCTTCTTGTTCCTCTCATGGCTTGTGCCATCATTGTTGTAGTAGTTGCTGAGACGACTAATGATTGATCTTGCCCCCTCTACCTCAAAGGGGTTCCACTCTTGGTTGAATCTTTGATTCATGGAGGAAATTTGAGGCTTTTTTGGGGGAAAACTTATGAGAGTTGGATAAAACGATGAGAGGTATGATACCAAAAGAGTGCTTGTATGGAGAGGGTGATGAGGAGGGTACGATATTTATAGCATCACCATATAGCAAATCTTGTTCTGATGGTAAAACATGATTAAAAGACTATAAATGCTAGTGACATGTATCTTCTGTATGAAATATTATATCGGATTTATGACATCGAGACTAGCAATTTCATATCTAATTTATTGTCAATATAGTTTCGGCGGACAATGAATGCATATTCAAATTGTACCAATAATGCCTCACCCAAAATATATTATATACCTACGATCACATATATGATCCATTAAGTGCTATATAATCAAAGCGTATCTTACTATAAGTCGTGATATTATGCACACTATTTTGACTTGCCATGTGAAAATGTAGAAGGTCAAACACTAACATCAGAGTCTTGATCTTGTCTATCTTCTAAAGGATGTTCTAAAGAATCTATAAATGGCACAAATTGCATATATATATTTCTCCACTCAATATTTCTTCTACGTGCACATCAATTTAATGCAGAACACAAACATTACGATTCAGATATACATATGGTTGACCGGCGAATGATCGGATGGGTGTATGATTCAAGAAATTTAAGTCATGGGCAGAGACGAGTCTTTGCATTAAATTCGAAGATTTAATCCACATGATTGTGTCAAATTTCCATTGCTGCTAAAAATGAACTATTACATATGGTCATCTCTCAAATTTCGTACGGATTTCCTTGATTCCCAAACGAAGCCTCAATATGAACAAGGCTTTCGTATGTAACCATGATGACTTGTTTCATAAAAGATACTAACATGCAATTATTATGTTGCACCATACTAAGTGAAGGAAAAAAATATTGGATAGGTTTTCAAAAGAAAATAAAAAGTACATAACCACCATGATCGGTACTATGACTTCAGCCATTTCTCATAACTTCCCCATGATAGGCCCACCTTATATAGGTGATGGACATATAGTGATGTGTATGTGACATCAATAAGGTTTGTATCATGTCATAGCAAATTATTACACATACTTCATGGGAACAACATATTTTCACCTTCGTTCTTGTGATCAATCGTGAATTGCATAAACTACTTAACACCATTTGAGTATTCTAGGGTCATCTAGACTGAATCAGTTATCCATTTTTGATCCATTGCCTGCAAAACATGAAATTTCATAATAGTTTGCATCACCTAATCAAGAAAACCAAATCAATCTTGCTAGAATGTCTAATAATAACTAGATCTCACTTAGATCACCCTTACTTCACTGTCCCACAATCACGCATCACTTCGATGTGCACCAGGCGCACGCGTTGCCTCACCATGAAGCCCTCTCACCTTGCATTGTCAATGATGTGGTAGTCGACCACAACCCTGTGTCACAGTACCATTGTTTCCAATTCCTTTGTCTATGAGGGAACCACACAATCCTTATTATATGCAACGTGGTAGTCGAGCACAACCTTACGTCATCATACTGATGTTCCCAATTCCTTTGTTTACGAGGGAACTAGACGATCTCTATTCAGTGCAATTTCTATTAACTAAGAACACGCCACAAAATAATTCAGCTGCAAAAATAATCAGTAATTTTTCTATTTATATTTCTTTCACTAATGCGTCCAACATTTTTTATGACACTCAAAACAATCATTGAATATGCACATGACTTGTGAACTTAACCGGCGTCACGTAATATCAGATTGAATCATCACCCAACATGTCGGGGGAGGCTGCTACGGATGGCCATTAGCTTGTGATGGTCACCGTCATAAGAAATGATCTTAGATGATGGTTCTTTCCCCATCACAATGATTTTCGTCACAAGAGATGACATGTTTTATAGTGTGAGAACATTTTTGTCTGAACCTCAGAATTTTCTCCATTTACCTCTAGCTTGCCAAGTTGTACCTCATGCGATTCGACCTTGCTCAACCAAGTATTGACTTCATCAATTTGGTCTTAGATTTTATCCTCCTTGAGCTCCAGTGTTGTCACCTCATCACGCAGAATGTCTAGCTCATCAGTGATCTCATTGTGATTTGTGCGGGTGCCCATGGCCATATTGAACACAAGTCCGAAACTTCACGCAGGAAAATCCTGAATCCCTTGCCAATGACCTCGCCCTTCCACCACCGACTAGATGATGTCTACCGCCGCCATAGCTCAGACAGAGATAGAGGGATTTTAGGAGAGATCCCAATCCTTGCTCTATACGAACCAATTTGCCTTCGAGGATAGAAGTGGCTATTGATACCAATTGATAGGATATGAGAATGAATTAGAGGAAACGAACATGAGATGGTATCAGCAATCACCCTGAGATGAGTAGCGATACAACTTGCAGAGATCAGTCTAATTCACCAAGTACTAGCTATAGTTCTAAGGTAACTAAGGTACTATAGTACCTGGAAAAGGGGAAGATGCGGATCCATCAATCGCAGAAACTTTTATAACTAGAATTGTGTCGCTTGAACTTCAGAGAGATTATTTTATTACCTAAGGTTAATGAGGTCGAAAGGATACAACAATATAGACCTATCTGCCTCCTTAATGTTGGTTTTAAAATATTACGAAGGTTGTGACTATTAGGCTAAATTCGGTTGTTGAACATGTGATCATCCTTCACAGACAACTTTTATGCAAGGCAAACACATCCTAGATGGAGTCATTATCCTTCATGAAACAGTCCACAACTTACATTGAAAAAATTTGAATGGGGTGGTACTCAAAATAGATTTTGAAAAAGCTTAGGACAAAGGCAAGTGGCCCTTTCTTCAACAAACTCTTAGAATGAAAGGATTTTCTGCAGAGTGGCGCTCTATGATCCATAGCTTTGTTTCTAGAGGTAGTGTAGCCATTAAGGTCAATGATGACATTGGCCACTATTTCCAAACAAAGAAGGGATTGCGACAAGGTGACTCGTTATCGCCCAGCTATTCAATATAGTGGCGAATATGCTAGCAGTCATGATTGATCGAGTGTGCCAAGGCTGATGGCCAAATTGACGAGGTAGCAAAATCATCTAGTCGATGGTGGTCTCTCTATCCTTCAATATGCCGATGATATGATTCTCTTCATGGACCATGACCTCAAGAAAGTGAGAAATCTGAAATTCATTTTATCAGCATTCGAGCAACTCTTAGGTCTTAAGATCAATTTTCATAAAAGTGAATTGTTTTGCTTTGGCGAGGCACGGGACGAGGCCCACCTATACATAGACTTGTTCGGATGCGGGTTTGGCCAGTTTCCGATCACATATTTGGGGATACCGATACATTATCGGAGACTCACAAATGCTGAATGGAAACATATCTAGGAGAGACTGCAAAAAAGACTTAGTAGTTGGAAAGGTAAACTGCTGTCTTTGGGTGGAAGGTTGGTCCTCATAAATTCAGTACTATGTATGATTTCCTTCTTTGAGTTTCCGAAAGGAGTTTTACATAGATTGGATTATTTCCGATCAAGATTATTTTGGCAAAGAGATAGCGAGAGAAAGAAATATTGACTAGCTAAATGGAGTGTGGTTTGCCGTGCCAAAGTCCAAGGTGGGTTGGACATTCATGACCTTGAGGTTTAGAATAGGGCCTTCATCGCCGAATGGTTGTTTAAATTATTGATGGAAGATGGTGCATGGTAAACCCTCCTAAGGAGGAAATACGTAGGTTTCAATACAATATCCCAAGTATTCTGGAAGCCTGGGGATTCTCACTTTTGGGCGGGTCTAATGGATACAAAGAAATATTTCTTCTGCTATGGATCCTTCTCGATTAAGGACGACTTGGAAATTAGATTCTGGGAGGGTAAGTGGTTAGGAAATGTCACACTCCAGGAACAATATCCGGCTCTATAAAACATTGTGCATCACAAGGGTGATACTATCGCGACGGTAATGGGACTATTTCCGCCAAATGTGACATTCAAATGACATTTAGTTGGACCCAGACTCCAATTGTGGAACATCCTGCTCCAGCGGTTGTCCACGGTGCAGTTGTTACATGGGTCTGATGTATTTCGTTGGAACCTACATGGGAATGGACAACTCTTAGTGGAGTCTATGTATATAGCTTTACTCTAGTCTGATGTGCTAGTTGATAATAACAGGAAGATCTGGAAGATAAAGATACCTCTTAAGAATAAAAATATTTGCATATGGTATCTTTGTAGCGGAGTCATTCTGACTAAAGATAACCTTATTAAGAGGAGTTGACATGGAAGTACGTGCTACTTATGGGATTTCCCTAGAGAGTAAGGGTGAAGTAGTATAATAGTAGATAGTATTTCTCTCAGTAAAGAACCAAGGTTTATCGAACCAATAAGAGATCCACACAAACGACCTTTGGCAGTACCTACCCACACAAGAGCAAATACTTGCACCCAACGTGGGCAAGAGGGTTGTTAATCCCATTGTACTCATTAATTACAAAGATTAAATCTAACAGTAGGAGATATATAAGTTGCAAAGTGAAATAAAATAAAAGGAAATAAATGGCAGCAATATTTTTACGATTTTTGTAATATGATTTGGATAGATGGACCCCGGGGCCATAGTTTTCACTAGAGGCATCTCTCTCAAGAATATAGCAAACAGTGGGTACACAAATTACTGTTGGGCAATCAACAGAAAAAACACATAGTTATGATGTTATTCATGGCATGATTAGTACATAGGCACACTACTGCAGGATGCTGCTAACGCGACACTACGATCAGAGACCCTTCGACGAAACTGTGTGCGATGCAATAATCGCAAACGGTGGTGTGAAAAAACCGTCAAAAAGGTGCAAAACATTTGCGATGGCGGAGACATCAAACACGGTTCAGATTTTAGTTACATGTGCGATGCTGGGCATACGGTTGATCCAACAGAACTGTTTGCGATGAGGAAGAACAACAGAAATGGGCAGCCATATCAATGTGTGTGCGATATACGGCATACAGTTCCCTCCGATGAGCGGTGTGCTATTAGGGAATGCAACAGAAATGGTCAGCCAGATCAAGGTGTGTGATATACGACATACGGTTCACTCGAACAAACTATTTTCAATTAGGCAAGAGAATGAAAACGGTTCATCTTAACAAGATGTGTGTGATATGCGACATTTGCGATCAGCCAAAAGAACACAAACGATTCGTGTAAACCAGATGTGTATGATACACATCAAACATCCCACTCGGATGAACTGTTTGCGATGAGAAATTATAACATGGACGGTTACTATAAAGTTCGTGTGTGATTCTGTTCGTACAAAAAACTTCGAAAACTGCAAACTAGTTGCTTGCGGTGGCTAGGAGTATCGCACATGATGCGTCTGCGAGTACTCGTGTGTGATGATTAGTAAGTTACACGTAATGAATGACCGCAAGGGTGATATGCCGATCATGGAGTCCGAGAAGACCGTCGTCGGAAGGCCGCCGACTCAGCTTTTTAGCCTATATTTTATTATAATTGTATGCATAAGTAGGTCGTGAGTGTTTTGTGCCTTGCCGCATGTGGCATTTTATATTATCCTGAATATGTAAGACAATTATTAACCGTTGCCATTATAAATTTGCCTCAACGGCGTGTAGAGCGCGCAGGGACGCCACAACAAGCAACCACGTGGTCAACCTTTTGGCACCCCATGGGAGACGCGATGACACATCCATAGGACACGATGGTGATATCATGATCGTGTGTGATAGTGGGCAGACACGTACACGTACATCCGAGAACAAGGGCCCATGTTTCGGGCTTTCGATGCGTGTGATCCAAAAGAACTGTTTGCGATGAGGCAGAATAACAGAAACGGGGCTTTGTAGGCCCAGAACCACCAATAAATTTTGACTTTGTTTCTCGTCACGTTGCAGATTACAACGCTAGAAGTAATTGCAAAATTGTTCACACCGATCAAACTAATATGTGTTCGCACTTAGCACCGGGCTATAAAAACTACCCACTCGAAAATTACTTCACAGTTCCTCTCCTCATCACCCACAAAATTGTTCTTTCCTGTCAAGTCATTCCGCCATGACCGGTAGGAGGAGTTTCGGGTGGGCTTATAACCAGGCAGCAAAGACCAAGGCCGTAGAAGCACTAGAGAGGTCCCGTCGCGAAGTGGCAGCCGCAACAGAGATGTCCCGGTGCGCCACGGAGCCCTTGAACGAGCTCTCATGGGCATGCGAGGGCTCACACAAGCGCACTCGCCACATCGGCGATCGCGACAAGCTGGCATTGCTGAACTCCTTGGCCGGCGACGACGAAATTCTTGCTAGCCTCATTAAGCAGCAGGAGCTGGTCGACGGTTTGATGAAGCTGCTCGAGATCAACGATGCCTCGTTTGACAAGGAGACCGGCCTCGTCGAGCAACTCATGGGTGACAATGCGAAGCTCCTCAAGGCGCTTGCCGAGAAGGAGGAGGAGGCCGCCGGCTGGAAGATGCTGCATGAGTAGAGCAGTGCCTCGGGGATGACGCTGACAGCGATCGTCGAGGAACTGATGGTGACTTGAGGAAGCTCCAGATCAAGAGCGAGTAGGAGGTGGAGGAATCCGTGGTTGCTTTCAAGCAAAGTCGTGAGGAATTGAAGAAGGAGTTGTAGGATGTCCTTCCTATTTAGGAATTGAAGAAGAAGGAGCTGAAGGACTTGGGACTTCAACTTCATTAGCAGTAGCAGTAGCAGTGGCAAATCTAGAGAGTCTTTGTTTGCGTCAGTGTGGAGTACCACCAACATCCCCTAACTTACTCTTTTCCTTCCTATTTTCTGATATTGCCTTATGAAGTCAAAACCACAAGAAGATGAATAAAATTAGCTCTGCATAACTAGTTGATGCATGATACAGACGAACACTACTTTGATGTAAGGCAAGTGCAGGAGGATGGAATATATACAAAAAAGACAGTGTTTCATATTCACACGTACGATAGGAGGATGGAATATGTATGAAAAAACAGTAAGCGGAAGGCATTTCAACAAAATTAGAAGAAATGAAAGCTAGGCACCATATAAACATGCAACCAATATCACTCTATCAGGTAAAAAGTGTCTCGTCGTAAGTGACATTTCAAGAAATTAGAAGCAGTACAAGCTAGAAGACAATGCAAGATGCAACCTACATCACAGTCCCAAGTTAAATGTGTCTTATGAGTAAGTGATTGTTGCAGGTATAAGTTGTAAGCTACGCAGATGCAATTCAACATAATCAGAAGCAATACAAACTAGACATCATACGGAAAACGCAACCATGTATAACAGTTCCAAGTAAGAGCAAGCACCTGTGATGGTGGAGTAGGGGAGATGTGCTCATCGTGTACACGTATGTTCTAGAAACAGGAACACGTGTCATATTCACAGGCATTATGTGTAAAGTAAGCAGATGCAATTCAAGTTAGAAGCAATACAAGCTAGACATCATACGCAACATGCAACCACATATAATAGTGTCAAGTTAGAGCAAGCACCTGTGATGGTGGAGTAGGGGAGATGTGCTCATCATCTACATAGCTACGTTAACTGTCCAGCCTTGTGTTGTCTTGCGAATCTTGTTGGGAGGATGGCAGAGTAGAATCTGTAGAGACCCCCTGTTTGAGTTGCTCCGAAGGACTACCATCATCCACTGCCGGACTAATTTCCTTCAGGTGTAATGATTTTGCATTGTGAAGTCAAACCGATAACAAAAAAGAATAAAATTCGCTCTTCAGAACTCATTCATGCATGATACTGACGAACACTACTCGGATGAAAGGCAAACACATGATGCGAGGATGGAATATGTATGAAAAATAGGATGGTGTGACATATTCACACCTATGATGTGGTAACTAAGCAGAAGGAATTTCAACAAATTAGAAGCACTACAAGCTAGACACCATATGAAAGATGCAACCAGTATCACTCTGCCAAGTTCAAACTGTATGGCGTTTCAACAAATTAGAAGCAGTATATGCTAGAAATCATATGCAAGACACAACCAATATCACAGTGGCGACTTAAAGGTGCCTTATCATAAGTGACTGATGCGGGATATGCAAGAATAGTAGTCTGATGTAGAAACAGGAACACATGTCATATTCACAGGCATTATGTGTAAAGTAAGCAGATACAATTCAACAAAGTTAGAAGCAATACAAGCTAGACATCATACGCAACATGGAACCACATATAATAGTGCCAAGTTAGAGAAAGCACCTGTGATGGTGGAGTAGGGGATGTGCTCATCATCTACACAGCTACGTTGACTATCTAGCCTTGCGTTGTCTTGCAAATCTTGTTGGGAGGATGGCGGAGTAGAATCTGTAGAGAACCTCCATTTCAGTTGCTCGGAAGGACCACCATCATCCAATGCCTTGCCAATTTCCTTCAGCTTTATTGATTTTGCATTGTGAGGTCATACCGACAAGAAAAATGAATATCATTCGCTCTTCAGAACTCATTCATGCATGATACTGACGAACACTACTCTGATGAAAGGCAAAGTCATGGTATGAGGATGGAATATGTATGAAAAAATGGACGGCTTGACATATTCACACCTATGATTTGGTAACTAAGCAGAAGGCACTTCAACAAATTAGAAACACTGCAAGACACCATATGGAAGGTGCAATCAATATCACTCTGCCAAGTTAAAACTGTCTCGTCATAGGTGGCGTTCATCAAACTAGAAGCAATACATGCTAGAAATCATATTCAAGACGCAAACCAATATCACACTGCCAACTTAAAGGTGTCCCATCATAAGTGACTGATGCAGGATACACAAGAAGAGTAGTTTCATGTAAGAACATGGTGTGATAGACAGATATAGTATGTACCAAAAACAGGAAAGCGTGTCATATTCACATGTATCATGTGTAAGCTAAGCAGATGCAGTTTACACTAATTAGGAGCAATACGAGCTAGACACCATATGCAACATGCAACCAGATATCACACTGCCAAGTTAGAGCAAGCACCTTGGATGGTGGAGTAGGGGAGCGGAGACTTGGACCATGCAATGCACTATCAGTACAAGGAGAATCGGTACAGATGCTCCATTTACGTTGCTGCAGAGGACCACCATCATCGCCTTCCTTACTCTTTTCCTTCCTCTTTATTGATTTTGCCTTGTCAAGTCAAACCCACAAGAAAAAGGAATAAAAATTGCTCTTCAGAACTTATTGATGCATGATACTGACGAACACTACTTTCATGTAAGGCAGCTGCATGATAGGAGGATGGAATATGTATGAAAAATAGGACGGCGTGACATATTGACATGTATGATGCATAAAGTGTAAACTAAGCACAAGGTGCTTGAACTTGCTAGAATCGATGCAAGCTAGAAACCATATGAAAGATGAAACCAATATCACTCTGCCAAATTAAAAGGGTGCCCTAACAAATGTATTTGACCAAATTAGAAGCAATACATGGCAATAGGCTAGAAATAATATGCAATATGCAATGAATAAAGGTGACTCATTGTAAGTAATTGATGCAGGATACAGAAGAGAGGTAGTTTCATGTAAGAACAAGGTTAACACATAGATGTAGTGTGTACCAAAAATAGGATGGCATGTCATATTCACAGGTATAGTGTGTAAACTAAGCAGATGCAATTTACCCTAATTAGAAGAATTACAAGCTAGACACCGTATGCAACATGCAACCACATATCACACTACGAAGTTGGAGCAAGCACCTGTGATGGTGGTGTAGGGGAAGTGTTGTCTTCAGGTACAGAGCAACATTCAATATCTTCATTTAGGCTCGCTGTTTCTTGAGAATCATGTGGAGAGGATGAAATTGCATTCTTTATAAGAGTATTGCGTCTCATATTAACCCACGCGCGTGACTGTCTCATCATAAGCGATAGACGCAGGATACACAAGAACAGCAGTTTAATGTAAGAACATGGTGTGATAGGCAGATGTAGTATGTACCAAAAACAGGAAGGCGTGTCATATTCACATGTATAATGTGTAAGCTAAGGAGATGCAATTTAACAAATTAGGAGCATTGATGAGGGATACACAAGAGAAGTAGTTTGATGTAAGAACATGGTTAATAGAAAGACGTAGTATGTACCAAAAACAGGAAGGCATGTCATATTCATAGGTATAATGTGTTAACTAAGCAGATGCAATTTACCCTAATTACAAGCATTACAAGGTAGAAACCATATGCAACATGCAACCACATATCACACTGCCAAATAAGAGCAAGCACCTGAGATGGTGGTGTGGGGGAATTGCGGTGATCAACTAGAGAGCTACGTTGACTATCTTCATTTAGCCTTGCTGTTTCTTGAGAATCATGTGGGGAGGATGACACTGCACTCTTTAAATGAGTAGGGCATCTCATAGTAACCCACCCGGGTGACTGTCTCATCATAAGTGATTGACGAGGGATATAAAAGAGCATTAGTTTGATGTACGAACATGGTTAATAGACATATGTAGTATGTATCAAAAACAGGAAGGCATGTCATTATCAAAGGTATAATGTGTAAAGTAAGCAGATGCAATTTAACCAAATTGGAAGCAATACAAGCTAGACACCATATGCAACATGCAACCACATTTGACAGCGCGAAGTTAAAGCAAGCACCTAGGATGGTTGCGTGTGGCAATTGAGATCATCAACTGCAGAGCTACTTTTACTGTCTCCAACTGTTGACACTGCACGCATTAGAGCGTTGAGACGCTTACTGCTTATCTTCAAATTACACTGGAGCGACTTCTGTCTTTTCTTTTCTGCATTCATCAACACTACGTCAGAGTCTGAAATACCCATGCATAAAAAAACAATAGTGTGAGTATGGGTGAAGTGTGTGCACAATTAGTACAGTGTAAAGGTAGCGGATAGCAGGTCGGTGAGAAATAAATGACGGGAGACATATGATAGCTCTACAACATGCATGGAACACTCAATTACTACATGATTCTATGAAAATAACAGTCGAATGAAAGCAAATAGGTCAGTCCATTTTTTCTGCACCGTCCGATGTAAAAAGAACGGGGAGATTGCCATCATCTACCTCCAGCCAGTCAGTGTTGACGATCTTCCTCGAAATGCCAGCGACCACCGGCCCAGTATTCGTCCCCTGCCTGCGCCCTCCCCTCGACCTCACCGCACCACCGTGCTTGGCACCGCCCCCCCGGCCATCTATTCAAGCCCCGCCGACCTCCAGATCAGGCGCAAGCAGCTCCTGCGCCCACACTATAGACACCGATGCGCCGCTTCCCCGGGGAATAGGCAGACTAGGTGCTTCGCGCACCTAAGCGGGTGCTGCTTCTTTTAATTGTGGTTCGACTGACCCAGAATTGAAATCCAGGCGGGCTACTGACCTCTAGCAAAGGTGAAATAGTAAAATGGAGGAAACCTTGTGCATTTAGTATCACGAAGAAGATGCAGTAAGAAGCGCTCAACTAGTTTCTTTCGTGGGATGAATACGGTGTGAGAGGAGACGTAAGATTTGCACGAATAAGGGAAGAGGAGTACCTCTTTCTGCTGGCAGTGCTGTGTCCTCCTTCTGTTTTTCCGACGATCTTGTTGTTCACCAGAAACCAGAAGTTGTGGAGGACGGTGCAGCCTTGGATGAACCCATGGCCAAGTTGTTGAGTGTGGTGCAGTGGCCGTCTGTCGGCGGCGGGGAAGCAGATCCGAGGCGGCGAACGACGGCGTAGCGGGAACAGCTCCGGTGCGGTGGATGGTTGCAACAGTGGAGCCGCAGCAGTGAGGCGCAGGACGGCGTGGTTCTGGTACGGCGCACGTCAGCGTCGTGGAGGCAGCTCTGCCTCGGCTTCAGCTGCTAAGTCCTTGAGGGCGTTGCGGTTGCGGTTGCGTTGGACAACGACGTCGGGGTACCGGTTCCGGCGTGATGGAGGAGGGCGGCGGTGGATTGGCCACTATGGGGTGGAGGACGGAGGAGGTTGGGGTTTCGCGGCTGGTGGAGAGGGCGTTTTCGCGCCCACGGAGTATGAATGGGGAAACGGAGGGAGGCGGGGAACTAAGGGGGAACAATGTTTCGGTTTGAGACGCGCTTGTTTGAAATTTGGGGAAAGTTACAAACTTTTCCCCCATCTAAAATTTCGGACATATTGCAGGTTGGGGGTAGGACAGTCATGTCAGGTGTCCCAAATGTGGGCGGGATAGATTTCGGCCGAGTGCATGGGTGTTTAGGCGCCCACGGCGTATGAATGCTTCTCGGAGGCGGTTGAGACTGGCGTCTTGGTGAAGTTACAAACCTACCCCGGTTTAGATCTTTGGACATCGGGCCGATAGGCTACACGGGCCAGAGTCAGGACAGTAATTTCCTACCACCAAAACATTAGTCTCGCGCGGTTTCGGGCGACCAGAGGCCTATTTGGCGCTTCGTTCAATATTTGGGAGCAGAAGCATTAACGTTTTCGGTTCTCTTGAATTGAACTTTCAGGATTTATCAAACTTCACAAATCTTTACTCTTGAAAATCCTAAAGCTACGATTATTTTGGAATGGAGGGGGTACATTTTAATATACATTGTACACGAGTATATATTAAATAATATGCAACTTACCTCAGTTCATGCATGGTTCCAGGTATAATCTCCTTGGTTGCAAAAAAAAGTTAGATATGCGTATGAATATATATGCCATGTTCAAACTCACAACAAAGATTGATGCCCCCTTTTACATCTGATTTACAAATGCCATTATCTCGGGTTCAAATAGATGAATGCACTTCCTATGAATTCGAATCTTCGAAACCTCCTTTATGTTGAATTCGACATGTATTTTATTTCGTAGCTAGCAATTTGGAATGTATCCATGCAAGTGACAAATGTATAAAGTGCTTCACACTAACAACATGGAGTGCACTAATTAATGTTTATATATGAATAGCAAAAGCATCCATTGCCTGTATTTCAAACCGCTCTCACTCTATGGATCAATAATATGAAATAAACACATGCAAATGCTAGAATTCAATAGAGTATGGGTGTCTGATAGACCGATTTTTGTCCATACGCAATTTTGCAAAATTCATGATCTCATCCAAAAATAATAATGCCATTTATATTTTAATTTAATGCGTCGAACCGCCTTTTACACGTAGATATCTCTCTATCTAACGCATAAGTGCACACACTTTATATGCATCGACATTTCTCTTTCACACATGCTCACAATCTCTCCCAGGGTGTCGGGGTGTCTCACGCACATGCTCTCTCTGTTTCTCTATCTCTCTTTCTGACTACTATGTACCACTCTTTTCACTAATCTCAGTTGGAAAACACTATTTCTCTCACATGCATATATACACATGCACGGTCTCTACTAGCCCTCTATACGCACATATATGTGCCTACATGTCTCCCGCACGCACATTATCTTTAGGCCTCTCTCGCACACATTGCCCCCGACACACCTCTCTAATAGTAGTTGGCAGATATGATTTCATCATATCATTCGGTAGGATATCCCTGACTGTTAGGCTGGATGGTAATATGAGGCAAAGTTTTACCCTAGTTCGGATCGGACCCTTGCAGTTGAAGAAAGAGCCTACTCCTGGTACTGTATATTAGTGTTAGGGGTGTGTAAAAAGTACACGTGAATACCAGGCATTGTGCGTGTGTGTATACTATCGATGAACTAGCCCCCAAGCTTGTATAACATACTAAGGGCCTAGGGCTACAAATCATATATAGTCGGCTTATCACCAGTGGGGATAGAGTCCTCTGCGACTCTGGTAGCTTTGTGTTGTACGCCGAGTCCTCCACATGGGTCTCCGTATAACACGTCTCGGTCCAACCTATATGTGGCACAGGATGGAACCGGCCCATGAGTCTTCATGTTGACCCACCACAACTAGAAATGATGTGCCCACCACACCACACACGCAATCGGCCACTAAGAAAATAAACATATACAATAGTACAACAGTATCTAGCTCACGATACGTCTCCATATTTTGTTGATGACACCGATGGTCTTTGCATTTGATGCGTGCTCCGTATTTTGTTGACGACACTTACGGTCATTGTATTTGAAGCAAAAGCACGATATGGTCACTGGACTTCAGAATAAGCTCATCACAGTCACCACATACATTTTGTCGTGCTAACCAACATGTGGTTTGATGGTTAGAGGACAGTGGTTTCTCGAGCCCACCAAGGTTAAAGTGCCGGTGCTCGCATTTATCTTGTGTTAATTTCAGTATTTTCCGGTGATGTACGTTCAGTGGGATGAGACGTTCCACTCGACTACGAGGCACCTATGGTGACTTCGTAAAATCTCAAGATCATATATGCTGGCCCACTCTCTCGAAGGTGCGGCGGTGGACCGGCGGTGGGGAGTGGTTCCGGGGAGGGCAGGCCGGCCGCGGGCGGCGGGGGCGGGCGGTTCGGCCGGTGGTGGCTGGCGGCTCGGGGAGGGGGGGGGGGGTTGGAGTTTGATGATAAACTGGAGGCCCTTGATTTCGAATCCAACGGGTGGAAAATCTAATGACCAGAGATGAAAAAGTCAGTCGACTGACGTGTAGCCTCACCCCGCACGTACACATGCACGCACGCAAGACACGCACGCATGTTGGCGTGCAACACTGACACGTACACATAACGTACACACGCACGCATGCTGGCATGCAACACTGAAATGCACCCTTGCACGTATGCACCCATGCATGCAACACTGAAACGCACCCTTGCACACACGCAACACTCACACGCCTGCATGCACACAACACACGACGCAAGACACACGCTTAACTACATGAAAAAGATGACACCACACTCAATGAACAATCATCGGTTTATGAAATGCCCGCTTCTGACCGCCCTGGCCGACCAAAGGTTCATCTGCTGTGCGTTGCCTGTGTTGGGTCACTGACATGCAGGCCATGCACCCAAAGAGCCCACACGTCAGTGGAAGAACGGTGCGGTGTCCTAGGTCAGAGTCGAGGGTGCCACTCGCGGCACGCCCGGCTGAACACGCCTCCATGCCACATTCAAATGCCTCCATAAAACCCGCCCGTGTGGAAGCCGAGAAACCCACTCTGGACACACGTCCGTTCATGACCGGGCCGGCATTAAACGCAACGCCGGCCGAGCTCCTCCCATCCGCCGTCTATTTAATCTCCTATTTAAACGAGGCCAAACGCCGGCCAAGAATCGCACACCTCCGCCGCTCCCCTATCTCCTCCACCATTTTGTCCACTCTTACAATGGCTTACGAAGAGTAGTTATTCCGCATCCAAGCCGGTTGGGTAGCCCACCGGATACGAGCTATGCAGCTCGCTGATCCACCTCCCTCCCCTCGCCCGACGGAGCCAGTTGCCGCCCCAAGCCGGTGTGCGGTTCAACAACTCGCCGCTCCAGGCCAGCTCGACGAGGAGCGGCGCACGGGTGTCGTTGCTGCCGTCCATGCCGCCGCCTCGTACCGCGTCTCCCGTTTCTGTGGCCGAGACTCCCATGCCGGCGGCCGCGCCATGCAAGCAGCGACAGAAGCCGAGTGCGCGGAGAGCGACGAGTCGGTGGCCAGCGCCTCCGCGTCCGCTGCCATCATCAAGGAGAAGTAGAACACGGGAGGCCGCCGCCGCTTGGGTCCCATGAAGCCCACCACGGAGGCGACGCCGGCGTACACAACAGGTGTCTTGCCGGATCCTTTTGTTGCGAGGACCTTCGTCGATGCCGCATGGGCTCCATGGAAGAGGTCAATGTTAGGATGAACTCGAGCCGGTGCCGGCCATGGCGAAGTAGTGGCCGGTGATGAACTCAAACCGGTGCCGGCCACCATCATCTTCGGCACCAGCCAATGATATCAGTTGGGCAGTGGGGAAGCAAGCCGTCCTTTGCGCTGAAGCATATACCTCCGGGGCTCCCGGCAGTCCGGTGATCGTGCTGCCGGACATGAGGAACACAAATCGATCGGCGGGTGACCATTTAGGCCATGTATTATATACCTATGCTGTCCAGAACTAGCACCACGTAGTTCATTTGAATGTAATGAAATCTGTCATGTTTGTGTGAAAATCCGGCATTTTATATGATTTCCGTTGTTGTTTATATGAAATATCAGTTTGTCTACGTGTTTGCGTGAATTTCGTCCGGTTGGTTGAGTTGCTGTCGTAATGTGTGCGGCTACGGTTGGATGGCGTAATTTGCGGGTCGCCGATTAGTCTGTGGGCGGCTCGGGCGGTGTTGTGGGACAAAAAAACACAGCTCGTGCGAGCTCGTCTCCAATGTGCACGCTAGAGGATGCTTGACAGCATGAGCACCCGAGCCGTTCCTCGTTCATCGGTGGCAAAGGCACCGGTGGACAAAAGGGTCGCCAATATTTTGGCTACCCCGGGCAAGATCCAAACAGCCCCTCCCAATAGATTCAAATCCCTCGTTCGTCGTGGAATTTTGCCATGTGTTGTTTTCATGGACTAGCAAGATGCCCGTGCATTGCACGGAACATCAAGATGCATTTTTTTACAAACTCCCGCATGCATGCAAGGGATAATTAATGTCCTCCTTTGCTAGTACCACGAGGCAAACACCATTAATATTGCATCGATTAGTGTTAGTGGCCTTGTATATCTGCAAATTGTAATTTTGATAGTGGCCCCTTGTATATAAAAATGGAGGGAGAAATATGAGAGATAAGGTGAGGAGGAGTGGGGCGTGGTGCCGTGGTGGTGACTGGTGGTCGGACTGGGCGGAGGCATGGGGATGGACGGCACATTATGTCTAGGTTTGTATCTCTCTCTCACACACCCACGTAGGTGGGGGACATGCACGAAGAGAAGAGGTGCACGCACGGCGCACGTACTCCCGTCTCTTTCCCAACCACACCCGCGCGGGTACACGGTGGAGCTCATTTCTGTACAAAAAGGCAGCCCATGTGGTAATTTGGCACATGTACTGGTTGTCCACTTGGTGGAGGGAGGATCGTCTACCACGGGTGAACAAACAAATTGTGACTTGACGCGTTATGTTAAATTAAAAAAAGAGGCAAACCATGTGGGGCCTACCTTAGAGGCAAGGCTTTATACACTGGAGTACTTTTGATGTGTCCCATCAACTCGCAGAACGAGGAGAAACTTTCTTAGTACGCCATCTCCCCCGCCCACGGGCGCGGTGGCTCGCAGGATGAGGTGAAGCTGGAGTACTACTGTACGCCTTTACGCCCGCTCCCTCGCCCACGCGCGCGGTGGCTCGCAGCACGAGGAGAAAATTTTACTACTCCATCCATTTACTCCTCGTCCCTACTACGTACTTTGGTTAGTACTCCCTCTATTTACTTGTAAAAGTCCACTATAAAAAAATACATTTTGCATCTATACAAGGCCACAAATAGTAATCGAGAAAAAGTTACTACTCCCTCCTTTCTAGTTTATGGCTCAATTTCGAAATCTCTCCAACAAAGGTAGACGGTGAGTGGTCGAATTAATTTCGTAGTTTGCACAGTACGCTCATTTTTCTCAAGAAGTTATGTTTACCGAGGCATTAATTAGAACGAATGCATGAATGACCACTAAATTTCCATGAACTTGTACATGCATTGGTTAGTTTCCTCTTGACACTGCTTGCGTCGGGTGATCTAACGCACCTCGAAATCCAACATTTAATGGTACTACTACTAGTATAGTACTAGAATTGAGACTTATCAAACGGAAAAACGAATGTTTTTTAGATGAGCTCTATAAACCCTAGTGGGTACGTACTCCGTAAAAACATATTTTTCCAAAACTAAGTCGCTCCCTTTCATGAATTCTGTCGTATACTCCTCCGTCGATGATCCCTTTCATGAATTATGTACTTCCTGTCGCCGACATGTGGGACATATAGAAACCGGGTCGATGTGTCAAGCACCAAATAACAGTGCAGAACAGCAGGGGGGACGCACCCCACTCGTACCGGCCCAGTGTTAGTAATGAGCAATGATACGTCAAATCACAATGCCGCACCTTCCCAGACAGATGAAGCAACCATTATTTCACACTTCGGTTCGACATCATCTCAAACCACATACTAGTATTGCTTCTGCCTCAAGAGGGACATGCGCATCGCCTTGGTACATCATGACACGTGGGACCGCATGACAGGCCATGCTCCCCCGTCGATCGCTGGGTAAAATCGCCTCATTTTTACTATACTTCCTCCGGATCGGTTTACTACATGGCATGCACGTCATTCTAGGTTGAGAATTTAATTGGCTATATATATATATATGTGATGAACAGTACGCTAGCCTTTTAAAAAATGTATACTTTTGTACAGTAGTACTCCACTATGGATGGATTGCGCCATGGAGCAAAAATTGAAAATTTTAAAATAGGTGGTACATATAGAGAGCGCTCGTCGCCAAATTATGCATATAGTACTATCAAAAAAGCTAGTACGTGCTTAATTGGGGTGCTAAATTCTATTAAAGAAATACTAGTACTAGTATGTACATACTTCAGAGTTAAAGCGTGGGGACCCCGACTCATAAGCCGTGATCACCGAATGCACGTGTACAGTGATCCCAGAGATCAATGCTCACTGAACACACAGAAGCTGAATAACAAGAGTCTTACATCCATACATACCATATTGCACAAGTAGGACCATTATGGTCGAGTCTTGAGTATAACATCGCAGCGGAAATCTTCGTCGATAACTTGGACCCATGCCATCTGCCTTAACCCTACAGGCATTCTGACTGGGAAGCGTCCTAACTCGCATGTTCGTCACCAAGGTACTCTTCAATATATCTTGTTCTTTCAAGCCTGGCCAATAAAATAACCAGTGGCAAGCCAATGAGTACTTTGAATGTACTCGCAAGCAACCCATGTGTTGGTTCAAGATACAACAATGCATGATATAGGTAAGTTTTGCAGAAAGCTAGTTTTGAGCGCAATGACATGTTCAACAACTTGTAAGATATGCATCAGGAGAATTCAAGTAACCATAAGGACAGGTTACAGATATCAACATAAATAGAGTGGGCACCAACCCATCTCAATCATGTCAAGTCCTTTTGACTTGACCCAAGTAGTTTTATCAACACACACACACGGTTTGTAAACTCTAGACGAAGTTTAAGCAGCACCGCCCAACTGTCCTTGACCGTGGACACGGCTATTCGAATAGTTTTACACTCTGCAGAGGTTGCACACTGTACCCACAAGATCCGGGGAACTTCCGTGTCATCCACGACCCGCGATACCTCAAGTACCCGGGGTAAGCACCCGATCACTACCTTTCCCTAGACGACACTAACATGGAGTCCACTCGAGTGGTAGTAACCCCCCGTGCCCAACATTTCACATCTTAAAATTGTGGAGCATCGCTCCAATATTCATCACATACTGGCACGGGGTACCAACGGTGTGTCCGGTGCCCCATAAAATGTTCTTGGCCGCCCTACCTGGCACGACCCCGTCCCGAGAGAGCGCACCAACAACTCTCCCATCACTAGTAATGCGGGCTCCAAGCTAGTATCGGTCTAGGTAATCAATAATGCCCTTTCCCATATAAGGGTAGAGTGGTTGCGCATGTAAGGTTGGGACAGTCGACAAATCTTAAATCTAATCCGTTTTCGAAAACAACACACACACTTGCCTCGATACACCACTTCGTCATCAAGTGGTTACCCATCTCAACCTCTCCCTCGAGCATAAGTGGCACCCGACGGGGTTTTCGAAAAGTCCTTTGAAAATACTTTGTCTCCAACACTATGCATATTCCTGTCCCTTTTTGCGTAGCACTACTTTAGCATCCTATCTACTCCCACCGGCATAACCCTCATAAGAAGGTAGGGTCATGCACAATGCAAGTATCAACGAGGAAGTACAGTGGCAACCGTCGAAGTGGTTATCACCCGTCATGATTCCGTTGCAACAACAATATGGTGCTATATGACATGCATAAAAAGGGTTTCATAGACATGGTCAAAGGGCTGCTTGCCTGGTTCATCGGTCTTTAAATATCTCTGGTCCAACTACGAGCATTCCGTCTACTTCGTCAACTATCGTCGAAAGCAAGCATAATAAGCAACACAACAAGGCAGGAAATAAAAGTGCTCTAAAAAATATGAGTTGGACTTTTCTGGGATACCTCTGGTCATATGAGGGATGACCAAAGTGGTTTCATTAGGATTTGATCAATGGACATCTCTGAACATTTCAATATGATGGAATCAAGGGGTTTATGGATTTGCAAGAAGTGTACAGAAATATATTTTTGAAAAATGAGAAAAGGCACCCATTTAACAAAGGATGATTTTAGAAGCATCTAGGAATTGGTTTCACTAGATTTGGAGTTCAAATGAATTTCCTATGAATTTGCAAAGTTGATAAATATGAAGAAATGGCTCAATAATTTATGTGGTACAGAAAGTATTAATAAAAATGTTCATAAACTAAGTTATGAACTTAGGAACACCTAGGAATTTTAATCACGGAATTTGGATCAAAAATGGGCTCTCTGTGATTTCTAAAGTTTATCAAAGAAATGGAAAAATAGGATTTGCTAATTCTTTGAGAAAGAAATATATCTGTAAAAATGTGCAAGTTGCATCACCAGGTAGATCATGATTTATAGAGTCACTAGAAATTTGAATCATCAAATTTGGAGTCCATTTGAATTGTTTCGAGATTTTTGAAGTTCACTGGATAAAGAAAATGAGAAAAAGGGTTTTATACCTAATCTCACGCGCTGAGCGTAATTTAGCCGGGCAGCGCACTGGGCCTGGCCCAGCTCCTCGCAGACCCCCGATGGGAGGCCACGCCAAAGGCGTATTCGCGGGTAACGCTTTCCCCGAAGGGAAGTGTAGAACGGTTGGCCCGTCTCCACTTAAATGACGTGGCCGGCCGGCGGGGTCACTGACCTACGGGGCCCACCCGCAGGGTCTTCTTCCTCCTCCCGCGCTCGCGACAGGAGGGGATCGAGCCCGTCTGCGCGCCGGCTGGCGCCTTCCCCCGGCGACACAGGCCACCTCTGGCCAAGCCGCGGCCACCGGAGGGGTCGCCAGGGAGCGGCGCATCTGGGGCTCCCCGGGGATAGCAGGGAGGGTGGCCGAGGCGCAGCGGGCACTGGCCAAGGCGGGCGGACACCCAGGCGATGATGGGCAGGGGTACAGTGCCCCGGCGGTCAGGGAGATGGGGGGGAAAGGGTCGCCGAACCCTGGATGCTTTCCTGGTGATGAGAGGAGGAGCGGAGAAGCCCGCCCTTGCCCGAATCGGAGTGGAGGCCGGCGGTAGCACTCCGGCCATGGAAGGTGCTGGAGGGCATGAGGGGGAGAAGGAGGATGTCTGAGGGGTGCACGGGAGAGAGGAGGTTCGAAACCAAGCGAGAGAGAGGGTCGGGGTGGCTTAAAATGGGCGAGGCCGCGGTGCACCGTGGGCAGCGTCCATGGACGTGCTCGGGTGAGCTCGTGGAGGGAGAAGGAGGGCGAGGGAGGAAGGGGCCGACAGTGTTGCGTGTCGTGGACGCCGAGGCGGCCTCGGGGGACACGATTCCGGAGCCCAAGGTCGACGGGAGGCCTTGGAATGGGCATGCTACAGTGCCGGAGAACACTATAGCGTGCTCCAGAGCGCGAGCTCTGCATGCCATGGCATTGTTTATGTGCCAGGGGCGTGTCCACTAGTGTCTGGGGCTTTGTGGGGTGAGTGAACAAAGGGGAGGAAGCATTGGATGCCATGGAGGGCCACTGGAATGAGGAGGGAGGTGAGAAGGGAGGAGAATGCTACTGTCCAGAAGGGTAAATGGGGTGTTTTACCCCTCAATCATTGAGCTGAGGCCAGAGAAGAGTTACTGGAGATAGGAGAAGACTAGGAGGAGCTGTGGTAAAAATTTGAGCTCAGGGTGAATAGTGTAAGTGGTCAAAACGGTGATTTTTGAAAAGTGACAGAAGGTGTTTGATGCAAATTTGGGCAAGCAAATTAACTCCACTTGACATGAGAATTAACAGGATCAAGTGTCACACATAATTGAGGTTGACCACCAAGTTTGAGTCCATTTGAAGAAAGTTGCCAATGTAACTTTTGTAAACCCTAGAAATTAGCAGAAATGAACTTGTGTAGATCTAGTTGAGCAAATCACTTCTCCTTGATACACCACTTGGTGTAGTGTCATCATTTGAGTTTCTGAAGATGTCCACAAAAGTTGAGATCAAAAGGAGAAAGTTTCCAATGTAGAGTTGTTCAAGTTTGGTTCTGGACAGGAAGGGTTTTGGGGCACTTTGATCAAGTTAACTTGTTCTCCATCTTGTGCCATTTGGTCTAGATGAATTATTAGACCATTGGAGAATGTTCACAAGGTTTGAGAACATTTGGACATGTTTGGCAATGTAAAGTTGCTCAAACTTCAAAATGGACAGAAATGGTTTTGAGAGGTTTTGATGATGTTATCTTGTTCTCCAAGACATGATACTTGGCAATATCACCAAATATGTCATATGTGACATGATAGAATTTTCTTGGAATTTTTGGGGAATATTTCCTTTGTAAATATTTCAAAAGCTTGAAATATCCAGAAAGGGTTTTTGAGGTATTTGACCAATATTTTGAACATTACCATGTGTTGAAACTCTTATATATGGACAATATATGTCCTATGAGTTTCCCTAAATTTTGTCAAATATTTTTGAAGGATTAAAATAATTTTTCCCTATTAAAGACCATTTCCAGCCTTAAGAAAAATCTTTTAAATAAAATAGGAAAATAACTTTCAAAATTATATTTTTGTGGTTTCTGGGTATCCTATATCTAATAGGAGTCAAATATATTTTTATAAAGATTTTTACTGCCCTTAATTAAGTACTTGCAGTGCAAACCTCAATTGAGGGGTTTTTGGAAAACTAATTTGTGAAAATACTTTTTGGCCAAATTATTTTTGTAAGAAAATACTATATTGCTCTATACACATGGCATGATCATTGGGAAAAGGTTTTGGATCAAGGAGAAGGAGTATAAGGGTTGGAGAATTTATTTGATTTTTAGAGCACTTGCAAACAACAAACAAAAATCCAATCAAGCGAAGTCCAAAACACTCAAAAGTTATTGTCAAAACACATTTTATCATGATTTATTAGCTTAAGTGTTGTGGCATGAAAATCAGGGTGTGACAGACCTACCCCCCTTACAAGAATCTCGTCCCCGAGATTCCCAGACTAGGCGCGGAAAGGGATACAGAAACTTGGATCTGGGGTAGTCTTCAAGTCCTCATGTTGCTTCTGCTTCCGTGTGGTGCTCCATTGAGCTTGAAGTACTTGATGGTGTGGCTTCGTGTATGACGCTCTTCTTGATCCTGGTTGCTAATGTGTAGCTCGCAGTAGGTTAGATTGGGCTAGGGGTCGATGGCTCGGTGGTTAGCGTCCTATCAGTGCTCGGGCTAGCTAGGAAGTTGGAACCACTTCCGGGGTTGTGATGCATGGAAAGCGTTGTGCACATCAGGTAACTCAGGTGGCAACTCCAGCTGGTAACTCTCTTCTCTTCGTCTCATAGTGATCTCAGAGGGGGTTGTTAAATCTTGGAGTGATCTCGAAGGGGCCGATGAATCTTGGTGTGGGTCTCCTTGTCATGGAAATGCTTGGTTCCTTAGAGAGAAGTGGCTTGCAGATATGCCTGGTCTTCGATGCAGAGGTTTACTTCTTGAAGATGGTGGTTGTTCTTCCTCCTTGGCATGGCGGTCTTCAAATGTTCCTGGACTAGTTGAACGGCTCTTCTTCCGTCTTCGGGTGGACAAGTAGGTCACCAAATGATGATGACAACTATCGTGTCTAAGCACTCCATGAAGACTTTGTTTGCGGGGTACATAAAGTAGGCTGGGGAATTAGTGGTGGTCACGATTGAGTATTGGCCAAGGTCTTATCGATCTAGAGCCAAAGCCCAAGGTCAGGATCCGACCATGTTGTGGCTTGGTAGGGCGTAAGGGTTTCAAGGATTCTAGTGTACGAGTGAACATTTATCATCTTATCTTTAAGCACGGTTTCTGAGATGCCAATAGTCTATCTAGTCCTTTAAACAAATCACATCATATCACTGATAGCATCATTTTGCATAGGTCAACTCCAATCATCACTCATGTGATTCATATCCTCATGGCTCCCGAGAGGATGTCTAACAAAATCATATATGTCTACAATCCCCAAACTCATATGTATGTCTACCCCTAAAAATCCATAGGTAGAACAAATAAGCTGCTAAGCTAGAACATGACAATCCAAGTGCTCAGCCTGTTCTTCCAAGGTCTAAGATAAAGCATCTCTATCCTAAGGAAACACGTCGTATGTCACTCCAAGATCTTGTTTCCTTCCTATCAACCCCAGCAACCTGTTAACTTCCATCAATCACTACTCAATCCATAAATTCTACAAATCCAATGCCTATGCTGGTGTTCCATGTGATCTCCTAAAGTCCTTATAATCCCCAAACACTTGAAAAGGCTATCTCTACTATAGTCAGTCCACCAATTTTCATTATCATGGTCAAGTAACCTCCAAGGTCAAGTTCACAAAGATGCCTAAATAAACTCCGACATTTAATCCAATCTCCTAGTTTATTGTCCACCGAGAAACATGGTATCACGATCAAGATCATCAGTCTAAATCCAATTTACTCCGAACCATGTAAACATACTCAGCATCTATACTCAACTAGGATCACCTATTTAAATCCAAATCTCCTGTCCAACGAGAATTCCTACATGTTCCCCAAGTCATTTACATAATATCAACTGTCTCCTAACAATATCCCATGGCTAAGTTAAATACAAATACTTCCAACAATTCTAGCTTGCGAACACAATTATCCTACTAAATCCAATTTACTCAGGGGTAAAGAAAGTTATGCTAATCTATACTCATAATCCCACCAAGTTCATCTACCAACATGGTAGCCTCATAATCCACCAAATAGTCTCATATAATTCCTCAAGTCATTGATATAAACTCATCAAGTCATTTGTCCTCTATTCCTTTATCCTCAAATTGGTCCTATGGCATCATTTGTTCCGGTGCTATATTAGGATGATAAGGTGCTCATTCCCTACCTCCACTAGTTCCATAGTGAACCCAATGTGGAGCGAGGTTACGGAGGCTTAACTGGTTCTCTTTGTAAGTCTGTGGGTTAAGCACATGGTTAAGGATTCGAGCTGGGTTATCTTGTGAAGTCTCGAAGGGTCTTAGGAATGGGTTTATAGTCTGAAGGGTTAAATCATAATTCTACGAGGTTGCAGTTGGTCGTGGAGGTTGTAGCAGAAGTCTTCATTGCTAGGCGGTTGCCGAGGCAGAACCCTTAGTGTAGATTGTCTTGCCGGCCTTCAGTTGAGGAGAGAGAGACGAGAGGGAAAAGTAGCATAGAGGAGGTGGGATGCCTAAAGGGGGTTCTATAGTGCAGGTGCAAACAAACAAGTGCCAAAAAGGCCAAACACAAACAACAAAATAAGGCAGGTGATATAGTTACGTACTTGTTGCCTAGGGCAAAAGTGCGACCCATATCAAAACACAAACAAATAAAAACGAGCAACAAGCAACACACAATCATGGTTCTATTCAAACTATCATATGGACTCGACTGCGCATAGGGGGTACATGACTCATCCTACCCTAGGGGTTCTCGGACTCAGTAGTCGTGCCTTGTGCCTCATGCAGTCTTCTGAGTTTTCCTCAGACGTTGCTACATCTCTTGTAGTTGTTCGATGAAACAATCCGGGTTGATCCTGAAGATTCTTCAACAACTTCTCGCCTGTTGAAGTGATGGGGTGAAGGTGGCTCCTCGTAACTGGCATTGACTGGGTCTTCTATTGTCTTCTTAATCACGACGATCCCTTTTTGTCTTCTAAGCCGTCGATGGTACCAGGTAGGTAATCCTTTATGCAATGACATTATCAAGGCGTAATAGAGGTCCATCATGTCAGTTACGTTGATGACAACATCGACACCAAGAGTGGGGGATGAGGAGAACCGTTTTCCTGCTCACTATGGTGAGGCGGACCAAATGGCTAGGTTCTCATCCATCGGTGGTTGCCGATACAACAACGGTAGTGACAGGGTTACTCTATTAGCGATGTATATCGTTATATTGCATATTCTATGCCCTGATCATCGTAGGCTAAGGTTGCATCATCTTGGGGCAGTGTCAAGGGTGTCACCATCTCCTGGGTCTTCAGGTCCTCATTCCTCGAGGATGTATCTTCTGTTGGTATCGTCTTGTTGTGATGTCGCCAATCTTGTGTTCAGGAGATGTGGGTGAATGTCTGGCAAGGCATATTCCTTCTAGATTATCCACGAGGATTACAAGGAATCCAGTGGTCAGGGGCGTAAGGGTTCTAGCGACCAAAGGTTTTGAAGGGGAAGACATTAATAAGGAAAGTATACCTTAGTTTTCGAAAAACTGAGAAGGGAAGAGAAGTATAGATAGTTTTGAAAACTAGTAGTAGTTTTGGAGATAGTTTTACCCTAACTAACGACCATGCTAACTAAGGCTTCCTACAGTCAGGATGGCTCTGATACCAGCTCTGTGGGGACCCCGACTCATAAGCCGTGATCACCGAATGCACGTGTACAGTGATCCCAGAGATCAATGCTCACTGAACACACAGAAGCTGAATAACAAGAGTCTTACATCCATACATACCGTATTGCACAAGTAGGACCATTATGGTCGAGTCTTGAGTATAACATCGCAGCGGAAATCTTCGTCGATAACTTGGACCCATGCCATCTGCCTTAACCCTACAGGCATTCTGACTGGGAAGCGTCCTAGCTCGCATGTTCGTCACCAAGGTACTCTTCAATATATCTTGTTCTTTCAAGCCTGGCCAATAAAATAACCAGTGGCAAGCCAATGAGTACTTTGAATGTACTCGCAAGCAACCCATGTGTTGGTTCAAGATACAACAATGCATGATATAGGTAAGTTTTGCAGAAAGCTAGTTTTGAGCGCAATGACATGTTCAACAACTTGTAAGATATGCATCAGGAGAATTCAAGTAACCATAAGGACAGGTTACAGATATCAACATAAATAGAGTGGGCACCAACCCATCTCAATCATGTCAAGTCCTTTTGACTTGACCCAAGTAGTTTTATCAACACACACACACGGTTTGTAAACTCTGGACGTAGTTTAAGCAGCACCGCCCAACTGTCCTTGACCGTGGACACGGCTATTCGAATAGTTTTACACTCTGCAGAGGTTGCACACTGTACCCACAAGATCCGGGGAACTTCCGTGTCATCCACGACCCGCGATACCTCAAGTACCCGGGGTAAGCACCCGATCACTACCTTTCCCTAGACGACACTAACATGAAGTCCACTCGATTGGTAGTAACCCCCCCTGCCCAACATTTCACATCTTAAAATTGTGGAGCATCGCTCCGATATTCATCACATACTGGCACGGGGTACCAACGGTGTGTGCGGTGCCCCATAAAAATGTTCTTGGCCGCCCTACCTGGCACGACCCCGTCCCGAGAGAGCGCGCCAACAACTCTCCCGTCACTAGTAATGCGGGCTCCAAGCTAGTATCGGTCTAGGTAATCAATAATGCCCTTTCCCATATAAGGGTAGAGTGGTTGCACATGTAAGGTTGGGACAGTCGACAAATCTTAAATCTAATCCGTTTTCGAAAACAACACACACACTTGCCTCGATACACCACTTTGTCATCAAGTGGTTACCCATCTCAACCTCTCCCTCGGGCATAAGTGGCACCCGACGGGGTTTTCGAAAAGTCCTTTGAAAATACTTTGTCTCCAACAATATGCATATTCCCGTCCCTTTTTGCGTAGCACTACTTTAGCATCCTATGTACTCCCACCGGCATAACCCTCATAAGAAGGTAGTGTCATGCACAATGCAAGTATCAACGAGGAAGTACGGTGGCAACCGTCGAAGTGGTTATCACCCGTCACGATTCCGTTGCAACAACAATATGGTGCTATATGACATGCATAAAAAGGGTTTCATAGACATGGTCAAAGGGCTGCTTGCCTGGTTCATCAGTCTTCGAGGTCTTTAAATATCTCTGGTCCAACTCCGAGCATTCTGTCTACTTCGTCAATTATCGTCGAAAGCAAGCATAATAAGCAACACAACAAGGCAGGAAATAAAAGTGCTCTAAAAATATGAGTTGGACTTTTCTGGGATACCTCTGGTCATATGAGGGATGACCAAAGTGGTTTCATTAGGATTTGATCAATGGACATCTCTGAACATTTCAATATGATGGAATCAAGGGGTTTATGGATTTGCAAGAAGCGTACAGAAATATATTTTTGAAAAATGAGCAAAGGCACCCATTTAACAAAGTATGATTTTAGAAGCATCTAGGAATTGGTTTCACTATATTTGGAGTTCAAATGAATTTCCTATGAATTTGCAAAGTTGATAAATATGAAGAAATGGCTCAATAATTTATGTGGTACAGAAAGTATTAATAAAAATGTTCATAAACTAAGTTATGAACTTAGGAACACCTAGGAATTTTAATCATGGAATTTGGATCAAAAATGGGCTCTCTGTGATTTCTAAAGTTTATCAAAGAAATGGAAAAATAGGATTTGCTAATTATTTGAGAAAGAAATATATCTGTAAAAATGTGCAAGTTGCATCACCAGGTAGATCATGATTTATAGAGTCACTAGAAATTTGAATCATCAAATTTGGAGTCCATTTGAATTGTTTAGAGATTTTTGAAGTTCACTGGATAAAGAAAATGAGAAAAAGGGTTTTATACCTAATCTCACGCGCTGAGCGTAATTTAGCCGGGCAGCAAACTGGGCCTGGCCCAGCCCCTCGCGGACCCCCGATGGGAGGCCACGCGGAAGGCGTATTCGCGGGTAACGCTTTCCCCGAAGGGAAGCGTAGAACGGCTGGCCCGTCTCCACTTAAATGGTGTGGCCGGCCGGCGGGGTCACTAACCTGCGGGGCCCACCCGCAGGGTCTTCTTCCTCCTCCCGCGCTCGCGACAGGAGGGGATCGAGCCCGTCTGCGCGCCGGCCGGCGCCTTCCCCTGGCGACGCAGGCCACCTCTGGCCAAGCCGCGGCCACTGGAGGGGTCCCAGGGAGCGGCGCATCAGGGGCTCCCCGGGGATGGCAGGGAGGGTGTCCGAGGCGCGGCGGGCACTGGCCAAGGCGGGCGGACACCCAGGCGAGGAGGGGAGAAGCCCGCCCTTGCCCGAATCGGAGTGGAGGCCGGCGGCGGCACTCCGGCCATGGAAGGTGCTAGAGGGCACGAGGGGGAGAAGGAGGATGTCTGAGGGGTGCACGGGAGAGAGGAGGTTCGAAACCAAGCGAGAGAGAGGGTCGGGGTGGCTTAAAATGTGCGAGGCCGCGGTGCATCGTGGGCAGCGTCCATGGATGTGCTCGGGTGACCTCGTGGAGGGAGAAGGAGGGCGAGGGAGGAAGGGGCCGATAGTGTTGCGTGTCGTGGACGCCAAGGCGGCCTCGGGGGACACGATTCCGGAGCCCAAGGTCGACGGGAGGCCTTGGAATGGGCGTGCTACAGTGCCGGAGAGCACTGTAGCGTGCTCCAGAGCGCGAGCTCTGTACGCCATGGCATTGTTTATGTGCCAGGGGCGTGTCCACTAGTGTCTGGGGCTTTGTGGGGTGAGTAAACAAAGGGGAGGAAGCATTGGATGCCATGGAGGGCCACTGGAATGAGGAGGGAGGTGAGAAGGGAGGAGAATGCTGCTGTCCAGAAGGGTAAATGGGGTGTTTTACCCCTCAATTATTGAGCTGAGGCCAGAGAAGAGTTACTGGAGATAGGAGAAGACTAGGAGGAGCTGTGGTAAAAATTTGAGCTCAAGGAGAATAGTGTAAGTGGTCAAAACGGTGATTTTTGAAAAGTGACAGAAGGTGTTTGATGCAAATTTGGGCAAGCAAATTAACTCCACTTGACATGAGAATTAACAGGATCAAGTGTCACACATAATTGAGGTTGACCACCAAGTTTGAGTCCATTTGAAGAAAGTTGCCAATGTAACTTTTGTAAACCCTAGAAATTAGCAGAAATGTACTTGTGTAGATCTAGTTGAGCAAATCACTTCTCCTTGATACACCACTTGGTGTAGTGTCATCATTTGAGTTTCTGAACATGTCCACAAAAGTTGAGATCAAAATGAGAAAGTTTCCAATGTAGAGTTGTTCAAATTTGGTTCTGGACAGGAAGGGTTTTGGGGCACTTTGATCAAGTTAACTTGTTCTCCATCTTGTGCCATTTGGTCTAGATGAATTATTAGACCGTTGGAGAATTTTCACAAGGTTTGAGAACATTTGGACATGTTTGGCAATGTAAAGTTGCTCAAACTTCAAAATGGACAGAAATGGTTTTGAGAGGTTTTGATGATGTTATCTTGTTCTCCAAGACATGATACTTGGCAATATCACCAAATATGTCATATGTGACATGATAGAATTTTCTTGGAATTTTTGGGGAATATTTCCTTTGTAAATATTTCAAAAGCTTGAAATATCCAGAAAGGGTTTTTGAGGTATTTGACCAATATTTTGAACATGACCATGTGTTGAAACTCTTATATATGGACAATATATGTCCTATGAGTTTCCCGAAATTTTTTAAAATATTTTTGATGCATTAAAATAATTTTTCCCTATTAAAGACCATTTCTGGCCTTAAGAAAAAGCTTTTAAATAAAATAGGAAAATAACTTTCAAAATTATATTTTTGTGGTTTCTGGGTATCCTATATCTAATAGGAGTCAAATATATTTTTATAAAGATTTTTACTGCCCTTAATTAAGTACTTGCAGTGCAAACCTCAATTGAGGGGTTTTTGGAAAACTAATTTGTGAAAATACTTTTTGGCCAAATTATTTTTGTAAGAAAATACTATATTGCTCTATACACATGGCGTGATCATTGGGAAAAGGTTTTGTATCAAGGAGAAGGAGTATAAGGGTTGGAGAATTTATTTGATTTTTAGAGCACTTGCAAACAGCAAACAAAAATCCAATCAAGCAAAGTCCAAAACACTCAAAAGTTTTTGTCAAAACATATTTTATCATGATTTATTAGCTTAAGTGTTGTGGCATGAAAATCAGGGTGTGACATAAAGTAACGAGAAGAAACATAACATAGTTCTGCTGGGGGCTCAGCACAACACACCCCTCAAATTAAACTAAGCACACCTGAAATTAAACTATGCAACTAATCCGGTAGACACTGCATTAGAAGTTTAGAACTGCCACGAGCAACGACGCTGCCACCTTACTCGGAGTCCTCGTCCACGTCCTCGACTTCGTCCTTGTCCCTCTTCCTCTTGGCCGATACTTCTTTGCTTGAACCGCCAACTTGGCTGCTGCTCTTCATCCAACCATTGTAGATATTGAAACAAAGGTAGCCATCCATTGCAGCGTAGTGGATGTGGTCTATATCTAGTACATTCCGCTGCCATGCATGACAATGAAACGTGTAATGAGGTTTCTCCAGTTTGCGGTACGAAGGATGAACCATGGCTCCTGCCAGGGTCAGCATTGAGGGCTGGCGAGAGGGCACCAGCCGATTCTTCTAGAGGTCGAAGGGGTTGCCTACAACAAGGCCTCGCCGACGCATGACTTCTTTGTCATTCTTAAAGTCTACAGTAACGAATTTGACTGTTTTGTCCTCGAGGAAGTTCTTAAAATACTGGCACTCAACGTCGGCATGGCATATGTGGTAGACCAAGCAAACATTATGTACGCAAACCTGGATCACGGCGGGCTTCTTCATCTCTTCGTACTTTAGATCCTTCTCTCGTCCCACGACTGTGGTGTACTCAACATCTAGCCCAGCGACCCACTCATCATGTGAGTTTTCGAACATGCGTCTGAAGCGATAAAGGCATGCTTTCACCGTCGCGGAAGTACGGGTGTAGATGACGTCGAACTCATCGCCGGTGATGGTTCTAACCTTGTACTCACCGCCGATCGGGGAGATTTGGGACGCCATGGATTTGGGAGGAGGGTTAGGATTAGTGGAACTGCCGTAATGTGAATGGACGGGACGACTAGTAGCAAACTGCCGTAGTATTAAAGGACGTGCGGGAAAGAGTAGGAGCGAACTGCCAGCGTGCGAACGGCAGGGTAGTGGCTTTCCATTCTCCCATGATACGGGCTTCCGAGAGCCCTTGGATCTGAGATCGAACGGTTGCATGGCATGATTCTAGACCTATGGGTGAATATCCTATCCTGGAGGGTTATTCTTAAAATTTTCAGCAACTTAGCATGCGACCGTTTGATCTCAGATCCAAGGGCTGCCAGTAGCCCGTATCATGGTCGCGCCTACCACGACCTCGCGTCGCTCGCCTGGTCGCGCCCTTGGAGATTTAACACGGTGCGTTAGGCTATCTGATGTTGGCATGTCATACATAGTCATCACTTAGTCACTCATACTACAACAAGGTTGGCTATAAGGTTGGCTATAAGTGTGTTTTTTTACTCCTCTCTATCTCTTTCTTCGTACTCCCTCCGTCCCAATATATAAGAACATTTTTGACACTAGCTAGTGTAGTGTCAAAAACGTTCTTATATAATGGGACACATGGAGTACTAGTATTTATTGCATTTGCCAAGGAGTGACCTCTTCCAATGAAATGGTGTTGCTAAGTTTGCTTCATTTAACTAGCTATAGACTCAAAATTGTCTTTTCACCTAGGTACACGTGCTTAGCACCATTTCTTCCTTGGGTCACCAAACTAGTCTCTCTCTTCTTGATTAACTTGCCACATCAGACTTTATGCCTATGTGGCAAGCTTAAGCACCTGTAGGAGCAAGTAAGTACAATAGTGCGCTTTACATGACATTTTTGCATATGTGGAGGAAAGAGAGGCAAGGAAAAAGTGGAGAAGTGGGCTCTCATGCAAGAGCCAGCCTCTACTACTACATGGTGGAGCATTGGGAGAGGCACCTGCATGGAGGTGGTCAGGAATCGGGAGACTCATGCCGGTCGTAGCGCCGCAGTTAAAATGATAATGGCAAGTCAAATCACGAGGCCCCACCTGTCCAGCAGTAACTCGCTGTCAAATCACACAGCCCTACGTTTGCAGCAGCCTACTCCCTCGTCTTCTCGCGTCTCTGTCGAACCAACTAGGCGGAACTACCCTGCCTACTGCGCAGGAAAAGCCCCGCCCTCGACTTTTAAATACAACTACTCCCTCCGTCGGATGCGTTTGGTTGAAGGTATCGTATGAATGGATTGGGACCATTCAATTTTTTTGGGATTGAACCATTCAATTCATGTGTTTGGCTGAATATAAGAGATGAGCTAATTATTTAAGACGGGACCACCAGTCATGCTCACATAGTCATGCATGCAAAGGGTGGGCATTTGATTCGACCGATTTGGTTGGGTGGAATGGTTCAGCATCTTCAAGGCATATTCTGTTTTTTTGACTCGAACCATTCATGTGCTTTATAACCAAACATGTCTATTTTCTGAACGATCCCAACCCATTCATGACCACCCTTGCAACCAAACGCACGTCATCTTACGAAAACCAAATAATCCCACAATACTAAGGCGCGGTGCATTAACTTCTACCTCGTTTCTTGTTTCTTCACATATCAACCAATAAGAATCCAATGATATACTTTTTGTGACATAGTAACTCATATTTAGTTAGTCAAATCAATGACCTAGAACTACGTGCAGGCCCTATAAACCGAGACGCCTACAAATAAAAAACCGAGACGGAGAGGGTTGTTCAACACGTATCTTTTTAGATCAATATAGTCGGGATTCACCAAGGAGCAAAACCAAGTGGTAGGCTGCTCCTGTCGTGTTGGCGTAGCAACTCAAGCAGGGTCAGTCCGCACACGAAATGGCGACACACTTAACAGGACCCCTTTGGCAGACATGTGGCTCATCCACCGTCTTGTTCCACGTGCGATGCACCAAATTACAGTTCGGAGCAGCGGTTGGAATTGGAGGCACCCCGGTCGTAGCGCCGCAGTAGTAGAAAATGAGCGATGAGGGGTCAAATCACAAAGCCCCACCTTTCCCGCATTAAGCTGGACGGACGAAGCAACCATCATTTCACTCTAGCGCGCAAGAGCATAAAGAAAAGAGAAAACAATGATGCGTGCGGCAGCTACCTAGGGCACCCTAGGGTAGGGGTCTCCACTACAGATCCTTTTTTTAAAGCGCCTCCACTACAAATCGGCTTCTCCCTCATCCTCTTGAAGAAAACCGATGATGAGTGCGGCGGTAGGGTTTGTAGGAGTACTACGGCGTGCGGGGCCACGTCATAGTAAACGGGTTCGAGTCGACGCCTTAAATATGTGTGGGCTGCTTGGTTTTAGGGAACGAGGCAGCATTTTGGGTTCGGGGACCAGTGGAGATATAGCACGTATAAAAATTGTGGACGTAGGTTCGACCGAAAGGCAATGATGCATGGGCCCTGCATTTTGATATACCCGGGGCCGCGTGAAATTTGCTACTCTACTCAAAACTAGTAAGGTACACATGTATTGAACGCATGAGATTTCGAAACCAAATTATGAATAAATACACACTATAGCATGTAAAGCTTTGAGTCATATATGCATGATGTAGATGTTCGTTTAGTTCTTATAGTTCATCTCATTCAAAATCAATTAGTTTTATAAAAATGTTAAGATTCATGGGGTTGTGCATTGTAAATCATAAAGTAAAAAACAAATAATGGCAATTCATTTAGAAAAATAATAATCAATTATGATACAAAAGATTCTAGAACAAAGGAGAAGTGCTTGTGTCTTGAGGTTTGTGCATTATGCTTAAGTTCAACCATGGAGTCTTCTAAATTGTACATGTGGCAGATCTGGTGGAATGTTGATGATATCCAACGGCCAGTAGTGCTCGGATTTGCCCATCTCTGCACTGTCGGGTTAGCTTCATCCAACGACCATCTTTCAAAGTTATTGGCACACTATATAGTTCTTGTGCCATAGTTGTATGTTTTGGAAAAAAGCTACTAGTGGGTTGTACTATCTATTTAGGAATAGAAGATGCATACGTGGAAGTTGTAGGGAAAGAGATGACATGGAGCATCTCAATTCCTATGAGTAGGGATTGGAAAAGAGATGTCATTTGGTTCACATCATAGGAACTTTTCTATTGAATCTAGAGATGACATGTATCTCAATTCCTATGAGGAGGGATTAGTAAAGAGATGTAATTTGGTTCATATCATAGGAACTTTTCTATTGAATATATGCTAATGTTTATTTTCCTTTGAAATTAAGGGAGTATAGGAATCCATTCATATGAACCAAGTGGCTCTAAAGCTATAGAAATGATATCATGTTTATTTCCTTTGAAATGTAGAGTATATGAATCTATTCCTGTGAACCAATTGGCTTTAAAGGAAAAAAAATCCTATAAAAATCATATCATATAGAGTTCCTATGATATTGCTCGACGCTAAAGGATGGTTGAAATTGCTACGGGTGATACGATGGTCTTTCTTTGTAGACTCCTCACCCATCTTTATAGTTACCTATCGAAGATGAATGAAATGATATATATGGGGTATTCTACATGTGCAATTTTGTACACGAAAACTCGGTAAAAGTTTGCGAGGTTCTAATTTTCAATAAAGCTATATGCACTGCATTTCGGAACGGAGGGAGCATACGACAGTTGCTAACACTCACGTGGAAGATTTGTGTGTAGGAGGAGTGGCTGTTCTGTTACATGACATGGCAAAACTGACACTGTCGGATGCCGATCTAACGGTTCTTACGGTGTTCGTCAAGAAAAGGCTTGTGGCGAATGTTTGTCGGATAATGATTTACGTACACATGCATTGCATTGATACGTGCCCCCCTCTCTCTCACGCACACGCACCCTCACGAGTCATGACTCTCCCGAGTCCTCTCGTAGACTTGCACGTCGCACCCATCCTCTATCTGCAGGTAGACGTCATGCACATATGTGCTCTTCACACCCTACCCTCAGAACTTCTAAAAAATAAAAGACGGCGCGCACATTTTATTTTAACTCACACGTCACACACTTATACTATTACTCCTGCGGCGAACGTTCTTTGGGCATAGTATATATTGTACTCTCACAAAGAGAAGCGGTGCACGCACGCACTAGTTCTCTCACACCCACTCGCGGGTACACGTAGGAGCGCATTTTTTTAAGCCGGTACAACAAAATCACTCCACTATATATAAAAGCAGGAGCCTTAGCGCTTGCTTTACTAGGGTTCCTCTCGTTCACTCTCTCATGCTCTCCAGATCTAAGCAAGACATAGGTGGCCACACTCTCTCTCTCTCAGCTCACAGCTGGTCACAAATCCGGTCGGACAACCTCGACCGGGGTAGGGGTGTAGGTGCATCGTTCACGCTGTCGTCGGCGGCGAGGGAGGAGACCAACGGCTGCCCGCGCATCCTGATCAGCGGCCATGCCGTTCTCTCCGAGAGAGCACCGGCTCGGGAGGGCCTCCGACCCCTTCTTCCTCACTGCAATATTGTGGCCAAGATGCGGCCTCCCGACACTGTCTTTCCCACATGCCGACGACCCTCAGGTATATATTCCTTCGAAACCTACCTTGCTCTACTGCCCCAGCTCTTCCCCCTTCGTGTGGATCCTTCTCTACTTCCGTCCGCTGTTACAAAGCCACCTAGACTTCTACTATTATTAGAAGTAAAGCTAGTTCATACAGTGAACTCAAAGCGTTGGTTCAAACAGGGAAGAAAGTGTGAAAGCTGTAGCTTTAATCGAGGACTTGGTTCTAAGAGGAAACGGGGGAAAGTAGTAATATGTGTCACTGTTTAAATAACCGTATTTCGTATTTGCGCAAATAGGGATGTGTGTCTCCATATCGTTTCGGGATGTCTGTCTCCGTATCGTTTCTATCTGCGCAATCAAAAGCACACACACCTCAGTTTTAGTACAACTGCGCAAAATGAGATGGCTATCCCTCGTTGTCGTCGTCTAACCTCCCGTCTTCGAGGTATCCCTACATTGGTAGTAACTATGGTAGAATGACCAACGCAATCTAAAAGAAGCTGATTCGTACGTTTTACTTCCTGATTGCAGTGCAGGGATGAGCGAAAACAACTGCATCCTAGTCCGGAATGCACTTTCTACCAGTTCATCCATGGACTGAGGACTACCTGGCACGGCTGCACGGCGTTTTTTTGGACAGGTGCACGGACAAGAGGCATTGTGGTCTGCTTATTTCTGCAAATAGCGGTGCTTAAATTTAGTGGAATGCACAAGCATTTCAGCTGGTCAGTACACTGCATGGTTCAGTTCAGCATTCCAGCTGAGACCGCAATTATAATTGGTTATTCTGGAATGAGAGAACCTAACCCTGGATGGTGGCAACAAGAAAAAACCAGAGTGAACTCCAGGAAATTTAAGCCTGCCGGGAGGCCCTTTGCTCAGAGAAGCCTTGCTTGTTTTTTCCTGATTTGTAAACCTTCTCACAACTTTGTCTTTTGCTGTGAACTAGTATATGTTGGTTATGTTCTATGAATCATTGAGATGTATAACTTATGCTTTTCAAGATTTTTATGAAGACGAGTTTAATTGTGAGTGTTCCACATGAGCGCTGGACTAGCGTGTGAAAGTTTGGAATTTATTACATTGTGGTCTCAATTAACTACATGAACCACTGTAACAAGATATTTAGTAGTTGCTTATATGTCAGACAGCAGTTTGTTGATTGTTAGCTAGTCGATAACCTAGTGTTGAAGCGAGCTGAGCCAATGTGCCGTGTTTTGCACAACTGCTTACAAGTGGGGTAGCACCAAGAGTGTTTACAAGTACTTATGTATACGTCAGTGCACGGTTCTCGAACGAGTGCTCTATTTCATCAAAACACACACTGCTCATATGATAAACCGTGACAACTTATGTCTTACCATGCCGTATTCATGAAAAAACTAGTGAGGACGCATCTGTTTCGGCAACAATTATGATGGTTCTCACATGATTCACGGGCACACAAAAGTAGCAGCAGTTCCCATAGACGGATTCAAACAGAGCACTAGCCCCAAAGGGGTCGATAACAGGCAAGGTTTGGATAATTAGACACAATCCAAACTACTATTAAACACTAGATGGGGCAACTATTTCATGCCTCGATCTAATTTGGGCTGGACACAAGACGGACCTTGCCATGAACATCATCGAGGACGTCCCGCAGCAGCTCAATCCTGTGAACCTTCATGAAGACAACCTTGTGGCCTTGCCACTGATAAACTTGTTTGTGGAGGCATGCCACGTCATCTTCCTGTGTAAGCTTGACAAGAATAGTATGCCTCACAAACGAAGGAGTAGCTTTGAACTTCTTGTTCTTCAATACACCCTGGACAACACGCCTGACAACAGTGAGGCTGGAATACAACTCTTCATTGGTATAACCGCAAATGGCTTCCAGGATCCAACAGCCTAAGAACTCTGTTTTCCTAGTGCATATATTCAGGTCGTCCACCTCATAGCGAGTGACATGCACAACCACACAATCCTTGTCTGCATCAGGGCTCTAATTGAAACAGAAACAAATTCTGAATTACTTTTTAGTATAAGAACCACAAGTTATTTAAACCACTATGTATAGCATGGCATCGAAGCTAATAAAATTTTGCATTATTAATCACCACACACTTCCTTTTCTAAACAAAAATGACCACATACCTAGATGAAAAACCACAACCGAGATCGGCAAAGAAGGAAATCACCTTGGGCAGCTCAGCGGGGGGGGGGGGGGGACACATCCTTGAAGGGGGAAAACTGCTCCTGCAGTGCCACATGGGCTGTAACCTCAAACGGGGTGTTGACCATCTCAGTAGTGGCCGTGAGCATATCTGGGGGTCGGCTCGGTGGTTGCCTCCATCTTCTTGGAGCTCTCTGTCTCATGGGGATCAGCCTCCCGCATCTGCTCCAATATCGGCAGATCTTTGCCTGGTTCTTCTTGGTCCATCATGAAACTGACGAATACTAGGAGGCCACTGAAAGGAAAACACAATCGCAATGACAATGAAACAAAAAAGAGAGTGAGGATCGGTTACTGCTTTGCAAAAGTTCTTTTTTTTTCTCTGAACGAAAATATACCAACATCAAGGATCCACTTATCTTCCCTTTGTTGGGAGAGAAGAAGAGTGGCAGATGTGAGTGTTGCCTTTCTTGAAGATGGTGAGGGAGAAGGGGATTCAACGAGGAGTGAAATGATGGTTGCTTCGTCCATCAAACTTAGATTGCGGGGAGGTGGGGTTTTGTGACACGACGGCTCGTTACTATCACGCTACGACCGGGGTGACTCTCCACCTGCATACTGCCTGCTAATTTGGTGGATGGCATTTGGGCCCGCGTGCTACATGGCCCGCATGTCGGTGAACAAAAGTATAGCGGCATTTAGTAGAGGGAGACGTTTCAATGACCTGGGAGGAGCCAGAAGCGGCAGAGTGTCTCCACTGTACTAGTAGTAATTGTTTTTCTGGGTAGCTGTAGAGTGTCTCCACTGTACTAGTAGTAATTGTTTCTCCGGGCCCAAGACAAAACAGCCAATCCACACTAGTAAATAGTAAAATCAATTCAAAAGGCGCTACCCACACCCAGCACACCGCCCCCCCTCCCCCACAAAAAACCTGGGTGCTCTTCTTCCTCCTCGCTCCCACCCACCTCACGTCAGCTCGCTCCACTCGTACCCCCAAATTCCTCACCTCACTCCTACAGAAAACCCCAGCTCCGCTTTTTCCTCACTCCTACAGAAAACCCCCAGCTCCCCTTCTTCTTCGCTCGCACTACAACTAGGCTCGTCATTCGTTACTCTGCTCAAATCCATGAGCGCGACGCGACGCCTCGAGGAAAATGGAGTCGGTTGACCCCAGCGCCAAGAAGATGAGGCTCCCGCCAGCGGTGACGCCTGTTGTAGATCCCGCACTCGGCAGCGCGGGGAGAAGCGGCGACCCCGCCCCCACCGGATCCCAGGAACCCGTAGAATCTCGGGTGGACCGCATCAGCAATCTCCCGGACGCCGTCCTTGGGGAGATCATCTCGCTTCTCCCCACCAAGGATTGCTGCCGCACCCAAGTCCTCTCAATTCGGTGGCGCCCTCTATGGCGCGCCGTGCCCCTTAATCTCGACTGTCGTCAGCTATCTCTCTTCAATGATTTTGAAATCCCCAGAGCCATCATCTCCTCCCACTAGGGCTCCGTTCAAAGCCTCTGCATCCGGTCATGCTACCTGAGCAAGCATACCATGCCCTGCATGGTGGACGCCTGGCTGAAATCCCCTAAATTCACAGAACTACAGCTGCTTGAGTTCTACTATTCCCCTGGAAATCACATACCACATACAGAACGCCATGAACTTGTGCCCTCGGCACCGATGTCCATCTCGCGGTTTTCCTCCTCTCTCCACACTGCCACCTTTGCGCTGTGCTACCTTCCAGACAATCTGGTACTAAACCTTCGACTCCCATTTCTCAAGAAACTTTCACTTGTGCGAGGTCGTATATCAGAGGCCTCATTGCACAGCATCATCCACTCCAGTTGCCCTGCGCTAGAGTGCTTGGTGCTTGTTTTCACAGTTAGAATCAGTTGTCTCCAAATAAAGTCGCCTAACCTTGTAAGAATTGGAATTTCATTTGACGGAAGGCAGCTCATCATCCAAGATGCCCCTTCACTTCAAAGGTTGATCCTTGATTCTAGTTATTCACCGTTGCAAATAACCGTCCTCTCTGCGCCTAAACTGGAGACCTTGGGTGTAATACATGATCTCTGTGCTCATTTCAATATGGTGTTTGGCTCCACAGTTCTTCAGGTACTTTATATTATCATCTACACTTGTAACCATATGCTGAATTTTAAATTTCTGCGCATAATTTATATATCATCTTGGAGTACACATTTTGTACTAATATTATGTTCTATGCTCAATGAAGAGTTTCTCCATGGATGGCCTATCAATGGTGCTGGATTCTGTCAAGATCTTATATATCCAAATGAATAGTTTTGATCTGAACAAGATTATTGGCTTGCTACAATGCTTTCTATGTCTGGAGAAGTTGTATATAAAGGTGATAATTTCACGCACATTGGAAGCCCGCATATAGTGTACTAGAATTAACCATTCAGCTGTTGCTCTTTCGACACTCTTCTTTTAGACCTTAACTGTTTTCAATTTTCGTGTCTATTTAGGCAACAGGACGGGGTAAGAAAGTTATAACCAATCGGTGGATCCGTAAGCATCAGGATTTTCTCACTTCTCATGAGATTCGATTGAAGACAATAACACTAGAACGATATGTAGCCAACCGTGCAAACACAAGATTTGTCACATTCTTCCTGCTGAATGCGAGGTTACTATTGTCCATCAGGCTTAAGTTTATCAGCAGCATGGTTTTGACGGATGGGTATGTCGAAGAGCAAAAAAAGGAGTTTTAGGTGGGCAAAAGAGCTTCTGAACGTGCCGGGCTTCTATTTACAACATATTGTGGTCATAATCCAGTAAATTTTATGATCCAGGATGTTCATTCTATGGACCTGACCGATCCATTTGACTGTGACTGCCGAAAACAGTGTTGGAGTTAGATGTTGTTGCCCTTTTCAATCTGGTTTTTTTGTAAACCTGATGAACAATCAACCCTCGTGCTTTTGTACAGTTTGTAAGATGGAGTTAGATGTTCCTACCCTTTTCAACTCGGCTGTGACTGTCATATTTTCTTTGAAACAAGGCAAATGGCTTGCCATTCGTTTAATTTAGAGTGAAATATTGTAACAAATCACAACCAAGGGAAATAACATCACTCATGCCGGATGCTTGAGCTCATTGTGCATTACAGAAGCCAAGTGACTAGCCCCCACCACCCCCACCAGTCAACCCTCGCACTCCCCTCCGCCTGTGACTGGACCGACGCATCTTCAACGGCTCCTGTTCGTTCCGTCCGAGGCCTCGTCGTTTTCCTCCGCCTTGCGGCCTTGGTTCGCTCGCCGTGCGCGGTGCACCGCCCTCTTGCGTTGTCAACGTCGTCAACAACCGAGAGGAACAAGGAGATGACTGTACATGGAGAGGATGGCAGTAGGGACCCACCAGCGTCATGGTAGTACGCAAGCAAGTGCCTCTATAGTACAAGCCCAAAAATATGGTTCCTCCTAATGGTTGGACATCTGGGGCTCACGCCATCGTCAACGTAGTCAATAAACGAGAGAATTACACTACGAGCGGCTGACACCAGGGACCCAGCAAGTCACGCAGTTTTTTTTGAGGAACAAGCAGCTTTTTTGAGACAATGAGGAACAAGCAGTTGTTATTTATACTAGTTTTAGCGACGGATCAAGGTAACAACGGGGCTGTGCGGGGGCTGTGGCCCGTCTAGCCAGGGTTTTATTTATGTTTACCACATCATGAGCCCAGTTGTGTTTTTTTCTTGCTGAAAATGGCTAGCCCAGTTCTATTTTTTTAAAAGAAATACCCAAACAAGGCCTACTTGCTTTATCGGCCCTGCTGGGCTGCAAATGTTTCAAGACGAGGAGAGTTTCATTCGGTTTGCCCAGAAATGGCCTGTACATTTTTAAAATACATCAAACCAGGAATTAGTTTCATTTTTTTTCATTTCAAGATTTTAAATTACATTAATTTTTATGCGTGGAGAATTTGTTGGATTTTATATTGATATACATTTATTTTTAAAATCAGTTTGAATGTGAGTCGAAATTTCTTGATTAAAAACACTTCGGACCGCATCGAAATATGCAAAATTTCGTATACTTTTTAACCGTGGCCACAATATGGGGTGTAATGCTAACAAAAAGAAGATGGGCTCCAAAAAAAACTTAAGAATTAGCAAATGGGCTGTACATTATTAGAAATAATAGAAGATGGGTTGTATGCTGTTTTCCACAGATTTGAGGCTGACTTGTGTGCCTACTATAGGTTGACGCGTATGCTTTCATAAAAAAAAGGTTGACACACACGCAACGCCCTGTCAACTTAGTCAACACACGAGAGCAGTGACTGTTGGATATCCATCCAACGGCTGTCGTGCTTCTTCAATCTCTGCTCTTCATGCTCGAGCCGCTCAAACAAGCGCCGGCGGGACTGCCTGCTCCCTCCTCCCGCGGCCGGCTATGCTGCCGCGCAGGCCTCACGGCCCCACCATACTCCCATCGCTGGCCTAGCCATCCCTCTACTCACCCACACATGCTGTTATTCTCCAGCGACGGCAGACGAACCAGTAAACCCTCGTACTCCTCCGTGTGGGAAACAACTGCCGAGTATTCCCTGGCTCCATGTCGTTCCCTTCCTAGGCCTCGCCATCGTCCACCGCCCTAGTGCTCTCGGCGCGACCTGGTCAACGTGGTCAATGAACGACATCCATCGGAAGTGGACTGTACGTGGAGAGGCTGACAGTTGGGTCCACGGCCGCATGCAAGGAAATGCCTCCTTATTACGCGCAAAACAATGATTCCTCCACCTGACAGCTAGGACCCACAGGAAGGGCCTCTGTATTTCGTGAAAAACGTTCCCCCCACTGACAGGTCGGACCCACCAGCTATATCTTCGCACGCAAGGAAGTGCCTCCTTATTACGCCCAAAAAAATGAATACCCCCTGCTAGCCGGGACCCACCATATTGTTGGGCTGACTTGTGGGCCTACTAAGTTGACGGGGATGGAGGGCTTTGTCAACTTAGTCAATACTCCAATGACCGTATGATGTCCATCCAACGGCCATACTGCTTCTTCAACCTCTGGTCTTCTTGCTCCAGCCGCCCAAAGCAGCGTCGGTCGTGCCGCCTGCTCCTGCCTCCCGTGGCCCGGCTCCATGTCGTCCCCTTCCTAGGCCTCGCCGTCGTCCACCGCCGTGGTGCTCTCAGCGCGGCATGGTCAATGTGGTCAACGACCGACTTCCATCGGAAGAGTACTGTACGTGGAGAGGCTGACAGCTAGGTCCACGGCAGCCGCAAGGAAGTGCCTCCTTATTACGCGGAAAATAATTATTCCTCCACCTGATAGCGGGGACCCACCGGACAGGCCACCAGTATTATGCGAAATAAATCGTTTCCCCTTGACTGCTGGGACCCACCGGACGGGCCACCGTATTTCATGAAAAAAACGTTCCCCCCGCTGTCAGATCGGACCCACCGGAAGTGCCTCCTTATTACGCACAAAAAAATGAATACTCCCCCGGCTAGCTGGGACCCACCTTGGTGGGAGGCTGTCTTGTGGGCCTACTACTACTAAGTTGATGGAGCCGAAGGGCTTTGTCAACTTAGTCAATATGAACGATTCTAGCTCTAGTGACCGTACGATGTCAATCCAATGGCCGTAGTGCTTCTTCAACCTCTGGTCTTCTTGCTCCAGCCGCCCAAAGCAGCGCCGGTCGTGCCGCATGCTCCTGCGGCGACGGCAACCTCACACCGCAGCCGAACCAGTGAACCCTCGTACTCCTCTTCGCACGGGCTTCCACTGCCGCGTCTTCCCCGGCTCTGCTTCGTCCCCTTCCTAGGCCTCGTCGTCGTCCACCGCCATGGTGCTCTCCGCGCGGCGTGGTCAACATGGTCAAGGAACAACTTCCATCGAAAGAGTACTGTACGTGGAGAGGCTGACTGAGGGAGTCCTGGAATAGGGGGTGTCCGGACAACCGGACTATCATCGTCCGCCGGACTCCAAGACTACGAAGATACAAGATTGAAGACTCCGTCCCGAGTCTGGATGGGACTTTCCTTGGCGTGGAAGGCAAGCTTGGTGATACGGATATGTAGATCTCCTACCATTGTAACCGACTCTGTGTAACCCTAGCCTCCTCCGGTGTCTATATAAACCGGAGGGCTTTAGTCCGTAGGACAACATACATTACAACAATCATACCATAGGCTAGCTTCTAGGGTTTAGCCTCCTTGATCTCGTGGTAGATCCACTCTTGTACTACCCATATCATCAATATTAATCAAGCAGGACGTAGGGTTTTACCTCCAACGAGAGGGCCCGAACCTGGGTAAAACATCGTGTCCCTCGTCTCCTGTTACCATCCGCCTAGACGCACAGTTCGGGACCCCCTACCCGAGATCCGTCGGTTTTGACACCGACATTGGTGCTTTCATTGAGAGTTCCCCTATGTCGTCACCGATAGGCTTGATGGCATCTTCAACCAACAACGCTGTCCAGGGTGAGACTTTTCTTCCCGGACAGATCTTCGTATTCGGCGGCTTCGCACTGCGGGCTAATTCACTTGGCCATCTGGAGCAGATCGAAAGCTACGCCCCTGGCCGTCAGGTCAGATTCGGAAGCCTAAACTTCACGGCCGATGTACGCGGAGACTTGATCTTCGACGGACTCGAGCCACTGCCGAGCGCGCCGCACTGTTGCGATGGGCATGATCTAGCTCTGCTGCCGAACAGTGCCTTGGTGGCCGCACACGAATCCGCTCCGGCCATTAGTCCGGAGCCGATCGCCCGGATAGAGGATCGGTGGATAGACACCGCCTCGGGGGCTTCAACTTCCTCGGCGATGGAGCCGAACATCAATCTTGTCCCCCGCGAAACTTGTGATTCCGAGGTGCCAGATTCCTTGCCGGACTCCGAACCTCCCGCACCCCTACCAGTCGATTCGGATTGGGCGCCGGTTATGGAATTCACCGCCGCGGACATTTTCCAAAACTCGCCTTTTGGCGATATCCTGAATTCACTAAAGCATCTCTCGTTATCAGGAGAGCCCTGGCCGGACTATGGCCAGGATGGTTGGGATACGGACGACAAAGAAATTCAGAGCCCACCCACCACCCACTTTGTAGCCACTGTCGACGATCTTACCGACATGCTAGACTACGACTCCGACGACATCGACGCTATGGACGACGATGCCGGAGACAAACAGGAACCAGCGCCTACAGGGCACTGGAAGACCACCTCGTCATATGACATATACATGGTGGATACCCCAAAAGATGGGGACGGCGAAGAAACAGCGGAGGCAGACTCTTTAAAGAAGCAGCCCAAACGCCGGCGTCAGCGGCGCCGCTCTAAATCCCGCCACAGCAAGAATGGAGATTCCGGCACATGAGATAATAATACCCCAGAGAGTGCCGAAGACAATCCCCTCTAGCAAGACTCAGTGCAGGAGGATGCAGAAGCAAGCCCTCACGAGAGGGCGGCAGACGAAGAGGTTGAGGATCATAACTATATGCCTCCCTCTGAAGACGAAGCAAGCCTCAACGATGACGAATTCGTCGTACCTGAGGATCCCGTTGAACAAGAGTGTTTCAAGCGCAGGCTTATCGCCACAGCAAACAGCCTAAAGAAAAAGCAGCAACAGCTTCAAGCTGATCAGGACCTGCTGGCCGATCGATGGACTGAGGTCCTTGCGGCCGAAGAGTATAAACTCGAACGCCCCTCCAAAAGCTACCCAAGACGCAAGCTGCTCCCCCGATTAGAGGAGGAAGCATACATACCTCCATCACCAGCGCACGATATGGCTGACCGACCACCCCGTGGTCGTGATAGAGAGGCATCCAGGCCCCCAGCCAAGACCGTACCCCGGCATCGCTCCAAAAGTACAAAGCCAAGAGGGAACGCGCCGGACTTGCGAGAGATATTGGAGGACAAAGCAAGACAATCCAGATCCATCTACGGATCACGTGGGCGCCCCACGACCCACGACGAATACCGTCGCGCCGGATATAATAACCCCGGCCGGGCCGAGCACAGCAGACAGCGCTCTCTCGAGCTGCATCGCGATATTGCTCAATACAGAGGCGCCGCACACCCGCTATGCTTCATTGACAAAGTAATGGATCATCAAATCCCTGAAGGGTTTAAACCCGTAAACATTGAATCCTACGATGGCACAATAGACCCCGCAGTTTGGATAGAAGATTATCTTCTCCACATCCATATGGCCCGCGGCGACGATCTCCACGCCATCAAGTATCTCCCACTCAAGCTTAAAGGACCAGCTCGGCATTGGCTTAACAGCATGCCCGCAGAGTCAATTGGGTGTTGGGAAGACCTGGAGGCCGCATTCCCTGATAACTTCCAAGGAACGTATGTACGACCACCAAACTCCGATGACCTAAGCCACATCAATCAGCAGCCAGACGAATCGGCCAGACAATTCTGGACACGGTTCTTGACAAAGAAAAATCAAATCGTCGATTGTCCGGATGCAGAGGCCCTTGCAGCCTTCAAACATAACATCCGGGACGAATGGCTAGCCCGGCACCTGGGACAGGAAAAGCCGAAATCCATGGCAGCCCTCACATCGTTAATGACCCGCTTTTGCGCGGGAGAGGACAGCTGGCTAGCTCGCAGCAACAATCTCCGTAAAAATTCTGGCAGTCCGGATACTAAGGACAACAACGGCAGGTCATGTCGAAACAAAAACAAACGCCACATTAACGGCGACGATAAGGAGGATACGGCAGTCAACGCCGGATTCTGAGGCTCTAAACCCGGTCAGCGGAAGAAGCCATTCAAAAGAACCACTCCCGGTCCGTCCAATCTGGACCGAATAATCGACCGCTTATGCCAGATACATGGCACCTCTGAAAAGCCAGCTAACCACACTAATAGAGATTGCTGGGTGTTCAAGCAGGCCGGCAAGTTAATTGCCAAAAACAATGACAAGGGGCTAAACAGCGACGACGAGGATGAGACCCGACCGCCGAACAATAGAGGACAGAAGGGTTTTCCCCCACAAGTGCGGACGGTGAATATGATATACGCGACCCATATACCCAAGAGGGAGAGGAAACGCGCACTAAGGGACGTCTATGCGATGGAGCCAGTCGCCCCGAAGTTCAATCCATGGTCCTCTTGTCCGATCACTTTCGATCGAAGAGACCATCCGACCAGCATACGCCATGGCGGATTCGCCGCATTGGTTTTAGACCCAATCGTCGATGGATTTCACCTCACGAGAGTCCTGATGGACGGCGGCAGTAGCCTGAACCTGCTTTATCAGGATACAGTGCGCAAAATGGGCATAGACCCCTCAAGGATTAAACCTACAAAGACAACCTTTAAAGGTGTCATACCAGGAGTGGAAGCCAACTGTACAGGCTCAGTCACACTGGAAGTGGTCTTCGGATCCCCGGATAATTTCTGGAGCGAAGAGTTAATCTTCGACATAGTCCCGTTTCGCAGTGGCTATCACGCTCTGCTCGGACGAACCGCGTTTGCAAAATTCAACGCGGTACCGCATTATGCATACCTAAAGCTCAAGATGCCAGGCCCTCGTGGAGTCATCACGGTCAATGGGAATACGGAATGCTCCCTCCGAAGGGAGGAACATACAGCGGCTCTCGCGGCAGAAGTACAGAGTAGCCTCTTAAGGCAATTCTCCAGTCCGGCCGTTAAACAGCCAGATACAGCAAAACGCGCCCGAAGCAATACCAACCAAGACCACCTGGCGCGATCAGAGCATGCGTAGCAATACGGCCCCAACCCTCGCCCGCGCATGATCGCAATAATAACACTCCGCATACATCATTACGCTTTGGAGATACCATGGGCACAGGGGAGGGGGCACGATCGCAACGGACCCAGAGTGCGGTTCGACCACACCGGGGGCTCGCAAGTGTGCCCCCCTTTTTTTTATATTTATATTTTCCTTCTTTTATGTACATAGGACTCCATTAACCAGAAGCCCTGTCCTGCGGCGAACCTGCCGAACTCATGATGCAACAGTCAGGGACTAAAGAAGGCTGCGACGAACACTCAGGTAGTCTCAATTACGAGCATTAAATTCGATTATATACACCAAGTCCGCAGCTCACCCCTGGAGGGGGACATGTTTACTTAGTCCAAATCCCTTGCTTACCGCACTATTTGTATCAGTCCGCTCTACTAGCAGACTTTCTTTCATAAATAATGCAGCACCTTTTTGATTGCAATTGCATTACCTTTTATATATATATGCTCATTATATGACATCTTGCGCCTGTATATTTTGGTACGACCTAATACGCCAGGGGCTTATGTTCCCCACTCTATGGTGTGATAAGTCCGAACACTTTCACAAGTGCGGCACCCCGAACTTATAGCATTATATGAATCGGCTCCGAATCATGTCTTGGGTCAATAGTTGGGTTTGCCCGGCTCCCACGTTTTGGTGCCTTACATTCCATTCTGTCGGCTAAGGTGGCACTGGGAGAACCACTGCGATTGCGCCCCGGTTGAGCCGGGCGAGCGCCTCAGTGGAGAAAGCTAAAACTGACCGGCATGATAAGGCGAGAGACTGGTCGCTGTTCGAGAGGTTTTTTCGGGTCCTTAAAGACTCACGCCGCTTCGAGCGAAGTTCCGGACAATGTCCGACGAAGGCGTGGATAGCGCCCCAGATTCGGTCTTCCGAATACCAGGGGCTTCGCCGAAATTTAAAATTATAGAATTCTATGGCTAAGTGAGAGTGTTCAAGCATTATAAGTCCGGTTGCCTTGTTCGTTGTGTTGAGCGCCTCCCTCGATGGACCCAACAATGGGAACAAGAGTGCTCAAGTTTATCCCGAACACCCCAGCACTCGTGGCTTGGGGGATGAAGCCAACGACTTGCCATCTCTCAGATTTTATAAACGGCCGCACAGAAGGTAATATTTTAAATTAAAAAAGCGTTGCGCAAAGCGCACATGAACAAAGTTTCAGCGCACAGGATAATACATAGCAAATTCACTCAAAGATTACATTTCTGGGGCACTCATCCGCAATATCGCGGGCTCCCTTCAGGACAGATTTATAATACATTTCGGGCGTGCGATACTCCTTGCCCGGTGGCGGTGGGTCCGTGAGAAGCTTCTCCGCATCCAACCTGCCCGATTGCACCTTTGTGCGGGCGAGGGCCCGGCGAGCGCCTTCAATACAGGAGGAGCGCTTTATGACATCCACCCAGGGGCATGCACCCACCAGCCGCCGCACGAGGCCAAAGTAGCTCCCAGGCATGGCCTGTCCAGGCCACAGCCGGACTATAAGGCCCTTCATGGCCTCTTCAGCTACCTTGTGGAGTTCGACCAGCTGCTTCAGCTGGTCGCTTGGGGGCACCGGGTGTCCGGCCTCAGCATACTGAGACCAGAAGACTTTTTCCGTCGAGCTCCCCTCCTCGCCACGATAGAATGCGGCATAAGACGCACTACGCGGCAGATCTGCAAACGCCCCTGGAGAGCTCCGAATGCGGGTAAGTGTCAGGTATTTTACATTAACATGCTTGCTTTGCATGAAAAATGCCTTACCCGCCGCTATTTTCTTTACATCTTCAACCTCCTGAAGGGCCTTCTGGGCCTCGGCCTTGGCGGACTTGGCACTTTCGAGAGCCGAGGCAAGCTCGGACTCTCGAGTCCTGGAGTCACGCTCCAAACTCTCATGTTTCTCCATGAGAGTCTGGAGCTCTTGTCGAACTTCCGCCACCCGTGCCTCCTGCTTTTCTCTCTCTGCCCGTTCCGTGGCTGCACTGCGTTCGGCCACGGACACAACCTCCTTCAGGGCTGCCACCTCGTTAGTGGCCCCTGCAGTACACAAATTATCCTTGTTAATTATATTGCAACCAAACTCCTTTTCTGTAAGGTAACTACTCAAAGTGGTGTTACTCACCTTCTTTGTCCTCGAGCTGCTTCTTGGCATGGCCGAGCTCTTGCTCGGACTGCTCGAGATCCTTTTTTAGCACATCGACCTCCGCCATTAGTGCGGCAGAGGTCAGCAGCGCAGCCTGCAAACCCATATTGACATATTTTAAGCAACCCTGCGTATATCTTGTTAGATCCTCAGTCCAGCTTTTTCTTTCCGAACACCGAACTGAGCATCAGGGGCTACTGTCTATGCGGTATTACATTACATAATTTTAACTTCTTACCTCAAAGCCTGTTAGAAGGCTGCTGCAGGCTTCGGTCAGCCCGCTTTTGGCGAGCTGAACCTTTTGAATCACCGCACTCATGATGGTGCGGTGTTCTTCCTCGATGGAAGCGCCTTTAAGCGCCTCCAACAAGTTATCCGGCGCCTCCGGTTGGACGGAGGCCGCCGGTGTCACGGTCTTGCCCTTCTTTCGAAGGGGCCGCTTGCCGGACTCTAGAACCACTGCGGGTTCCGATGATAAGTCCGGCGCAAAGTCCGGGAGGTTGCCTGACGGCGCCTCCGGAGCCTCCTCCTGATGGGTCCCTCTCTAGGATCCCACCTCGGCGTCCTTGTCGGCGCGTGGGGTAGAGGCAGTCGGAAGTGAATCCACATCCGACGGGGCCAACGACCCGCTCGATGAGTCGGGGAGATCGTCATCGGCCGGACTACGGACAGAATGCGGCGTTCGAAGGACACTACGCGACATAAAAGATGTTGCATATAAAGGATCTGGATACTTACGATCTTGCCGGACGCCTGGCCCTTGGAGGCCATTCATCCTCGCCAACAGTGGTGTTGGCGAAACTGTCCGGGGGGATAGTTCTCCCTCTCTTGGACCCTTCGGCCTCCCCTATTGGGGAAGCCTTCCTCTTCTTCTCTCCCTCTTCTGGGAGAGAACCCTCCTCGTCTTCGGGGGAGGAGTCCGCCTCGTCGTCGGACACCTGATTGTGGGAACTCTTTCGAGTCCCCGCGGCCACCTTCTTGGCCTTCATCTTCGGCACCACGTGCGGTGCCGGAACCAGCAGCCCTGCTAAACGGGCGTCCACTGGGTCTTCTGGCATGGGAGCCGGGCTGATAAGCTGCTTGGCCTTCTCCATCCATTCCTGTCAAAGGAAAGGAAAGAATGAAACCCTCTTATAACCAATTCGATTACTACAAAGTGTCCCGTAATGGGGTTAAATCACTTACCTCGTCAGTTGGATGCTGCGAGCTGAATCTGCGATCTTCCGTCGCGGATGCGGGGGCTTCGACCCTCCAGGCGCCTTCGTATGTCGTATCGAAGAGCCCGCTCAGCGCCTGGTGCTGTTCCGGATTGAACTCCCACAGATTGAATGCCCATTCTTGGCATGGGAGAACCCGGCGGATGAGCATGACTTGGACCACGTCGACGAGCCTGAGCTTACCGCTGACCAGCTTCTGGATGCAGGCTCGGAGTCCCGTCAGCACCTTCGAATTGCCCCACAGCAAGCCCTTCTCTTTCCAGGAGGTGAGCTGCGTGGGGACGCCAGATCTAAACTCGGGGGCCGCCGCCCATGTGGGCTTGCGCGGCTCGGTGATGTAGAACCACCCCGATTGCCACCCTTGACGGAGTCCACGAAGGCCCCTTCGAGCCAAAGGACGTTGGGTAATTTACCCAACATGGCGCCTCCGCATTCCGCTTGCGTGCCTAGCACAACCTTCGGCTTGACGTTGAAGGTCTTGAGCCACAGGCCGAAGTGGGGCCGGATGCAGAGGAAGGCCTCGCACACGACGATGAACGTCGAGATGTTGAGGATGAAGTTCGGCGCCAGATCGTGGAAATCCAGGCCGTAATAGAACATGAGCCCCCGGACGAATGGATGGAGCGGAAAGCCCAGTCCGCGGAGGAAGTGGGGAAGGAAGACGACCCTCTCGTGAGGCCCGGGGGTAGGGACGAGCTGCCCCTCGTCGGGCAGCCGATGCGCGATATCGCCGGAAAGATATCCGGCGCTGCGCAGTCTGGTGATGTGCTCCTCCTTAACGGTGGAGGCCAACCATTTTCCTCCCGCTCCGGACATATTCGGAGAAGGTCGAGGCGAGATGCGCGAGCTTGGGCGTTGGAGCTTGAGTACGCGGAGGTGGATAAGCAAAGGAGGAAGAAGGCGTAGGTGAGAAGGTAAATCCTTATCCCTTATATGTAGGCGGACGAAAACTGTGCGTCCCGCTGGCCTGATAAAACTCGCTTATCTCCCAAGCGCCACCATCAATGGCGCGGTTGGGTTACCCACATCCGTATTGATGAGAATCCCGGAATAAGGGGAACACGATCTCTGCTTCAACAAGACGTGCCAAGGAAACCGCTTCGCTAAACGTGCTGAGGTGGTATAGTAAAAAACGATTCAAACAAAGGCTTGGTAGCGGTGTGATGTCACGCCGGTATAATACGTCAGCAGATTGGACTGGTGTACATTTTATTCTCTCTACGGTGGAATGTGGAATTTATTTTGCAGAGCCGGACACTATCCTGGTGTTCATGATCTTCTCTGGATTATTCAAGGGAGGAACCCGCCTTGCAATGCCGAACATTATGCGCGCCGGACTTATCGTCATTGAAGCCTGGTTCAGGGGCTACTGAGGGAGTCCTGGACTAGGGGGTGTCCGGACAGCCGGACTATCATCGTCCGCCGGACTCCAAGACTACGAAGATACAAGATTGAAGACTCCGTCCCGAGTCCGGATGGGACTTTCCTTGGCGTGGAAGGCAAGCTTGGCGATACGGATATGTAGATCTCCTACCATTGTAACCGACTCTGTGTAACCCTAGCCTCCTCCGGTGTCTATATAAACCGGAGGGCTTTAGTCCGTAGGACAACATACATTACAACAATCATACCATAGGCTAGATTCTAGGGTTTAGCCTCCTTGATCTCGTGGTAGATCCACTCTTGTACTACCCATATCATCAATATTAATCAAGCAGGACGTAGGGTTTTACATCCATCGAGAGGGCCCTAACCTGGGTAAAACATCGTGTCCCTCGTCTCCTGTTACCATCCGCCTAGACGCACAGTTCGGGACCCCCTACCCGAGATCCGCCGGTTTTGACACCGCACTGACCGCTGGGTCCACGGCCACAGCCCAGTTTTTTTGAGATTTGCCAATTAAGTCGCTTTGTCAGGTCTGTTGGGCTGCAAATCTTTCAAGACGAGGAGAGATTTTCATTCGGCTGGCCGAGAAAATGGCCCATCAGTAATGAGAAATGGGCTGTACATTTTTAAAACACATCAAACCGGCAATTAGTTTCAAATATTTTTTTTTTCATTTCAACATTTTAAATTACATTAATTTTTATGTGTGGAGAATTTGTTGGATTTTATATTGATATACATTTATTTTTAAAATCAGTTTGAATGTGAGTCAAAATTTCGGGATTAAAAACAGTTCGGACCGCACCGAAATATGCAAAATTTCGTATAATTTTTTAACCGTGGCCACAATATCGGATGTAATGCTAACAAAAAGAATATGGGCTACAAAAAAAACCTTAAGAATTAGCAAATGGGCTGTAAATTATTAGAAATAATGGCAGATGGGATGTATGCTGTTTTCCACAGATTTGAGGCTTTCCTAAAAAAAAGGTTGACGCACAAGCAGTGACGGTTGGATGTCCATCCAACGGCCGTCGTGCTTCTTCAATCTCTGCTCTTCCCGCTCCAGCCGCTCAAACAAGCGCAAGCGGGACTGCCTGCTCCCTCCTCCCCGCGGCCGGCTGTGCTGCCGCGCAGGCCTCACCGCCCCACCGTACTCCCATCGCTGGCCTAGCCATCCCTCTACTCACCCACACCTGCTGTTATTCTCCGGCGACGGCAGACGAACGAATAAACCCTCGTTCAGTCGTACTCCCCTCCGCGTGGGAAACAAGTGCTGAGTCTTCCCTGCCTTCGTGTCATTCCCTTCCTAGGCCTCGCCGTCGTCCACCGCCCTGGTGCTCTCGGCGCGGCCTGGTCAACGTGGTCAATGACCGACATGCATCTGAAGTGGACTGTACATGGAGAGGCCGACAGCTGGGTCCACGGCCGCACGCAAGGAAATGCCTCCTTATTACGCGCAAAATAATGATTCGTCCACCTGACATCAGGGACCCACCGAAAGGGCCTCAGTATTTCGCAAAAAAATTGTTACCGCCGTTGACAGCTCGGACCCACCAGCTATATCTTCGCACGCAAGGAAGTGCCTCCTTATTACGCACAAAAAAATTGAATACTCTCCCTGCTAGCTGGGACCCAGTATAGCAGGCTGACTTGTGGGCCTACTAAGTTGACGGGGACGGAGGGCTTTGTAAACTTAGTCAATATGCACGATTCTAGCTCCAGTGACCGTACAATGTCCATCCAACGGCCGTAGTGCTTCTTCAACCTCTGGTCTTCTTGCTCTAGCCGCCCAAACCAGCGCCGGTCGTGCCTCGTGCTCCTGCCTCCCGTGGCCGGCTGCGATGCGGTGGAGGCCTCACCGCCCCCTACTACTCCCACCGCTGGCCAGGCCATCCCTCTACTCACCCACAACCCCTGTTATTCTGCAGCGACGGCAGCCTCACACCGCAGCGAACCAGTGAACCCTCGTACTCCTCTACGCGTGGGCATCCACTGCCGCATCTTCCCCGGCTCCGCGTCGTCCCCTTCCTAGGCCTCGCCGTCGTCCACCTCCTGGTGATCTCGGCGCGGCGTGGTCAACGTGGTCAAGGAACGGCTTCCATCAGACGTGGACTGTACGTGGAGAGGCTAACAGCTGGGTCCATGGCCGCAACAAGGAAGTGCCTCCTTATTACGCGCAAAATAATTATTCCTCCACCTGACAGCAGGGACCCACTGGACAGGCCACCATATTTCACGAAAAAACGTTTCCCCCTGACTGCTGGGACCCACCAGCTACACCTTCGCATGCAAGGAAGTGCGTCCGGGCAAAAAAAAAACGATTCGCCCCCCTGACTGCTGGGACCCACCAGCTACATCTTCGCACGCAAGGAAGTGCTTGACAGTCGGGACCCACCTGGTCGAAGCGTACGTAGTGTTGTCATTCTGGTCGCGAACGTGTACGTACATACAGGTCGATGTAGAGGCGCGCACATGTCGTAGATGTAGAGGCGCGCACGTGTCGTAGTAGAGGCGCGCACGTAGCATGTACACATACGTACAACGGCGAGGGTGCAAGAAAGAAAATACAGCCACGTACGTACATACGGGCAGGGTCTTGAACGCCTACTTGCGCATACGTACATGGCTGGGTCGGAACGGAGAAACAGCTTCATCGTCGTGTTCATGGGGAGCCAACCGGCTGGGTCAGAACGGAATGCGTGGTCATGTTCATTAGGAGGGCTTGGACGGAACAAGCGATGGAAACGAGGCCTGGCGTACCACACAACGGGGGAAACGCCCTCGTGTTCGACCGGCCACATTCGAAACGGGGTCCTGTTGATCGGGAGGGGCCTGGCGTACCGCAAAACGGAGGAAACGGACATCCTACGTTCGAAACGGGGGTCCTGTTGATCGGGAGTGGTGTGGCGTACTGCAAAACGGACGAAACGGACCTCCTATGGTCGAAACGGGGGTCCTGTTGATCGGGATGGGTGTGGCGTACCGCAAAACAGATGAAACGGACTTGTGTTGGAGCGCTACAGTCGAAACGGGGGGGGGGGGGGAGGGGTGTGGCGTACCACAAACCGGGACTCCACGGGATACTGTTCATCTCCACCGTCGACCTCCTCCAGCCTCCACGGGCTACCGTCGACCTCCTCCAGCCTCCACGGGCTCCTGTTCATCCAGCCTCCACTGCGCGCTACTCCACCGGCTATTGTTCAACCACCCTCCACGGGCACCCCTCCATCGTCTATTGTTCATCCAGCCCTCCATACCACGGGGTCCTGTTCAACCACCCCTCCACGGCCACCCCTCCACCGTCTACTGTTCATCCAGCCCTCCACACCATGGGTTCCTATTCATCCAGAGGCAACGCCACCGCTCACTGTTCATCCAAACCCCGCCCGCAACACTCACTGTTCATCCAATCGATCGGCTTCACTTAGCAGCAGTAATGAAGGAATCGCTCCATTGGGTTCAGTTAACAGCCATCGATCGATCCCTCGGGTTCAGTAACGCGTAGCTTGCGGTGCAATTGCTCGGGTTCAGTTAGAGCCCAACTCCTTGCTTGGGTTCAGTTAGAGCCAATGCCTCGCACACACGCGTGTACGTATGAGAGAAACACGCATCACTCTGCCCCCGACCTCCCACCGTAACCGGCAACTCCCCGAAATTTTCCTCCCCCTCACTTCTACCACGGTTTTTTCCGTCATGGACGGCCTAAAGAATGTCATGCAGCTGTGTCTCCGTCCCGCCCAGGACGAAAAGCCCATTTTCTGTCATGATTTTTTTTCATAGAAGTAGGAGCCCACCACATCTCTGATGATACCGGGTTTTGTCACAATTATCATCATAGAAGTGTCATATCTATGATAGAAAAAAAATTCGTTCGGCCCAAAATGTCACGATGTGTTTTTTTTGTAGTGTGGGCGGCCTTGCTGCCGGCACGTGTCTCGTCGAGCCTGTGAGGTGGACAGGATGCATGCGTCCCATCGAGCCTGTGCGGCAGACTGCTCGCACGCTTCCTGTTGAGCCTGCACGATGGACTTCTTGCGCTCGTCTCGTCTATCAAACAGCTACACGCACGCCACTGAGTATGGTTAAATTTTGACACGGCTCATATAATACAGCCATTTGCGATATTAACGTGTCAGCCTTTTGTTTCAAAAAGGAGTTCGTTGGCTACTAATGTGTGCGCCTCTTCTCAAACTAGACAATTTTTTTAACACGGCATATATGTGCCATGTCATGAAACCACGCCAAATTTCATGTTTTTTGGGTGATTTTTTGATTTAATAGGATTTAAAAACAAACATTCTCAATGTTTTAGGACGACGACAAGTTTGTAATTCATTCCCATTCCTTAAATGGGACCTAAACATGCACCCAATGACACATGTACGATTTCCCACCCATTTTGCTTCACTGGAGCATGTGCTTTAGTTCAAATTCAAATTGTGGACTACACTAAATGCGTAGAAAACTTAATTGGTAATATATAAAATGGCCAAACAAACCCTAAACAGTTTCGAATTTTGGTACGACACTCCTGTTATCCTATGTTGCCTGTAGAAAACAAAGTTCAAGGCTTGAAGAGGCAACGATTATCGTTTCTCCCACCGAAACCATGAGGGTTGCGAGAAGCTTCGGGTTGTAAGAGGCTTGTAATATAGCTTCGCCAAAATTGGACAATTATATGTACCATGTAGTGACACCCTGCAAAGTTTCATGATTTCCTAGTGAGTTTTGAATTTACAGAGATTTATAAACCGAGATTCGCAATCACTACAAGAAATATGTCAACTCATGACCTTCTGTCAGTGACCCTGGAAGAATTGGTCATAGATTTATGACCATTTGAGACCAATTGGTCAAAAGCTGTTCCAGGGGCTCCAAACCCTAAACCATTGCGACCATTTTGGTCAGAAAGGTCATAATTTCCTTACATGAAATGGTCATAAAGCTAACAGCGCTAGTCTGCTGCCTTATTTCTAGTTGTTAACGACCAATATAGATGGTCATAGCCTTGTAAATTGTGGTGGGTTGCTATGACTAGGCGCCACCTCATCAGTTTTGCCTATGTGTCATGTCCATGTGGTAGTTTTTGCCCTAGGTTGTGAAGCAACCTATATTTCTGTCATTCCCAAAATTCCCAAAAAAATCTCATAAATTCTTTGGGTCATATCTTCGTCAAATATGTAAAAACCTTCCTTGCCTAGTTCAAAAATAATTCAAAAATATTCATTTTCCTATTCTGTTCAGAGTAACAGTTTGTGAAGGAAGTACCACTTTGGCATGTCCAAATAGTATCCATTTTCTACAGTACTTTCCTATGCCCAAATAACCATCCTCCACCAAATGCCAGCTCAATCCATTCATTATTTTGAGCCGAGCTTCAACATTCGTAGTTATGTCCAGTGTGGTAGTTTGCAAAGCAAGTACCACCTAGACTCCTCCTTTTGAGCTGAAAATTTGTGAAAACGGTCTTCTTAGTAACTGATCATTGTCAGCCAAAACTCATGCCCATTAGCCATGTACATTTCCCGTACCGCTAATCAAACACTTGGCTGCTAATTCATGTTTGAGCATCGATTGGTCTCCTCGTGAGAATCTTATGTTGTAATTTTCTTCCTAGCACCAACCTGGGGAGTGCCCAACCCACTAGACATGCCTAGGCCGCCCAGAACACAAGGCAACGCCACGGTCACGCGGTGGCCACGCGGCGAGCATGCGAGTTTACGCGCTCTAGAGTTGGGGCCCTCGGCCACCACCCAAACCTCGACGTATCGCCACCAAACCATGTATTTATGATTAAATAGGTCCTTATGTAACTAGAAATGATTTTTGGAAAAAATAAATAGCAAACTATGAGGCAGCTGCAGTTCAAATTTGACCCGCTTCCAACTGAATCGGCGGAAATTTGTCTTTTTCACGAGTGGTGGATCAAATTTTTTTACACCCAACCATTTTGTCAATTGTGCATTAAATATGGCCTAGTATTTTATAAAAATGATTTGGTCCAATTTGGCAACAATTATTTGGTAGTTCCTTCACAAAAAAACCTCCTTTCGGGCAATCGAAACATGGAAAATGGTTTTTTCGTCCAACGAAAATGAAAACTTCCTTAGGCAACATTGATTGCCATTCCAATATGCACCCTTGTGCACAATATGAGATCATTTGAACAAACTATGCCATGAATGTGGCCATAAGGTTGATCATTTGGCTTGAAAGCCATGAATCTTCACACTTGATAGCTCATTTCTGAGAACACTTTTTTTAAAATAATTACTGTATTACAAGTTTATTATTTTTCCTGGAAACTTGGTCACATATAATGACACAATGCGAACGTTTTCCAATTTTTTGATTTTTTTTGAATTTTTTATGCCCGTTTCAAAATGCGGTCAAAACGACGGGCTTGACCGTTCCATGCTAGTGGTTGAATCTTGGAAAACTTTTGATGTTTCTCTGATTAAATAGATACTTATGTACCTAGAAATGATTTTTGGAAAAAATAAATAGCAAACTATGAGGCAGCTGCAGTTCAAATTTGACCCGCTTCCAACTGAATCGACGACAATTTATCTTTTTCACCAGAGGTGGTTTAAAAGTTTTTTCACCCAACCATTTTGTCAATAGTGCATTAAATATGTCCTAGTATTTTATAAAATTGATTTGGTCCATTTTTGCAACAATTATTTGGTAGTTCCTTCACAAAAAACCTCCTTTTGGGCACTCGGAAAATGAAAAATGAAATTTCCGTGCAAAGAAAATGAAAACTTCCTTAGGCACCATTGTTTGGAATTCCAAGATGTACCCTTGTGCACAATATGAGATCATTTGAACAAACTATGCCATGAATGTGGCCATAAGATTGATCATTTGGCTTGAAAGCCATGAATCTTCACGCATGATAGCTCACTTCTGAGAACACTTTTTTAAAATAATTACCTTATTACAAGTTTATTATTTTTCCTGGAAACTTGGTCACATATAATGACACAATGCGAAGGTTTCCCAATTTTTTTGATTTTTTTTGAATTTTTTATGCCCGTTTCAAAATGCGGTCAAAACGGCGGGAATGACCGTTCCTAGCTAGTGGTTGAATCTTGGAATTTTTTTGGTGTTTCTCTAATTAAATAGATACTTATGTACCTAGAAATGATTTTTGGAAAAAATAAATAGCAAACTATGAGGCAGCTTCAGTTCAAATTTGACCCGTTTCCAACTGAATCGACGGAAATTTGTCTTTTTCATGAGAGGTGGATCAAAACTTTTTGCACCCAACCATTTTGTCAATTGTGCATTAAATATGTCCTAGTATTTTATAAAATTGATTTGGTCCAATTTTGCAACAATTATTCCGTAGTTCCTTCACAAAAAACCTCCTTTTGGGCAGTCGGAAAATGAAAAATGGTTTTTTCGTGCAAAGAAAGTGAAAACTCCCTTAGGCAACATTGTTTGGAATTCCAATATGCACCCTTGTGCACAATATGAGATCATTTGAACAAACTATGCCAAGAATGTGGCCATAAGATTGATCATTTGGCTTGAAAGCCATGAATCTTCACGTGTGATAGCTCATTTCTGAGAACACTTTTTTAAAATAATTTTCGTATTACAAGTTTATTATTTTTCCTGGAAACTTGGACATATATAATGACACAATGCGAAGGCTTCCCAATTTTTTGATTTTTTTTGAATTTTTTATGCCCGTTTCAAAATGCGGTCAAAACGGCGGGAATGACCGTTCCTAGCTAGTGGTTGAATCTTGGAAAACATTTGATGTTTCTCTGATTAAATAGATACTTACGTACCTAGAAATGATTGTTGGAAAAAATAAATAGCAAACTATGAGGCAGCTGCAATTCAAATTTGACCCGCTTCCAGCTGAATCGGCGGGAATTTGTCTTTTTCACCAGAGGTGGATCAAAACTTTTGACACCTAACCATTTGGTCAATTGTGCATTAAATATGGCCTAGTATTTGAGAAAATTGATTTGGTAAAATTTTACAAAAAATATTTGGTAGGTTCTTCACAAAAAAACTTATTTTGAGCACTCAAAAAATGGAAAATTGTTTTTTCATGCAAAAGAAATAAAACTCCCTTTGTCAATCTTGTTTGCCAATCTAAGATGTAAACTTGTGCAAAATATGGCATCATTTGAACAAATATTTGATAGGTCTTTCACAAAAAAACTCATTTTGAGCATTGAAAAATGAAATGAAAAATTTGTAAGTAATCAATCATGACCAATTTATATGGTCAAAAAATTGGCAACTTGTTTGGTGCGCTCTGATTGGTCCATAGGCATATCACGCGGATCATGCCTCAACCACCGTTGGATGCTTCTGGATCCAACGGCAGCCCTCACCCCCTCACCCCCTCACCCTCTCACCCAAACCCTAACTTCCCCGATCCACTCCTCTCCCCCGATCCACTCTCCCCCTCTTGCCCCACAGCCGCCACTCCGTCTCAATCTCTGGATCCCCAACCACCCAGCCGCCGCCGTCCGCCGTCCTCCGTTCTCTCCCCCCTCAGATCCTCTCTCCTCTCCCCCGATGCAGACCCCCCCGTCCCCCTCGTCGCCGCCACCCACCCCTCTGAACCTCGCCGCCACCCACCTCCGCCGCCGCCCTCACTCTCCCCTCGTCTCCCTCGTACTCGACCAACCTCGCCGCCGTGTAGGGGCTGGGTTGTCGTCGTGTGCTGTTCCCGCGGGTTGTCGCTGCGGGGGCCGGCTCCCATGATTCGATCCAATCCTCTCCCCCGATCCCACCTGCCGGCGGCGACCTCCTCTCAACCAGCCCCGCCGCCGGCCTCCAGATCCAACCCAGCAGCTACCAGCTCAGGCCTAATCCCTACCCCGCGGCCATGGCCATGGCCCCGCCGCTAGGGTTTCTCACCCAGCCTTCCCTCGCCGTCGCCCACGCAGGAGGACGGAGCCCAAGTCTCCAGTGGCCATGAGCGACGGCAAGGACATCCTCGACCTCTCCGCCCTCGGCGTCGCCATCCCCAATGCCGCAGGTTTGTTCGTCGCTCCCGCTCCCCCTTGCTGCTGTTGCCATTGATGGGGCGTGAGGTCTTATTGGTTTCACTGGTGGTGGTTTCGATGCAGAGCTCAGCGCGTGGACTCCTGAGCTCAGCGCCAAGAGCTCAGGCCAACATGGTGGAGTCGATTAAGGTGAGGTTTCCCACGACGCTTCTGTGTTATTTTGTTCCTTGTTCATTTGGGTGGCTCTGGGTTGTTTATGTGTCCTAGTTGTGCTGATTCGGTGCGGTGGTTGTGCAGAACACGCTGCAAGGATTGGCGGTGTGGCACCCGGACATGCTCGAGAGCCTGTAGCCCAAAAAGATCCAGGTCTGTTGCTTGCATTATTATTGGATGTGTTAGATCGATTTAATTCAGAAATGCAAAACGTGATCTGTGCTCTGCTCCTTTGATGTTTCTAAATTCTTATGTGAAAGCATGTCCACATCTATAGAACTGTGCTCTGTGCATGACTAGTGATCGATGGTGACTGTTCCTGTAGTTGATACATCTGTAGAACTCATGCATATTGACTGAATATATACGTGTTGACTGTTCCTGTAGATTTCTGATGTGCATGTTCATTAGAATCCACTGGACCTTTGCACACCTAAAATTTCAAGTGTGGATATATATTGTCAGTCTCGAGTCTGCACTTATGTATCTATCTATTCCTACCAAGCAAATGGAAACAAATAGTGGAACACTACCTAATCTAGTCTTGTATAGTTTCAGGTGTATAAATTACAGACAGACTTGTATAGTTTCAGGTGTCCCCTCTTCATTCATTTCCTAATCTAGTGTATACAGACTTGTGTCGCTTGTATACTCTATTCTTTGCCAATACTCTATTTTTCAGTGGAACATTATCTCTTGCTTGCTTGCTTGCTTGCACACCCTCTTATTTTTACTACTTGTATAGTTTGATTGATATATGCTTTCTATGTTTGTATGGAACCTAAACAAACATGCCATACAAGGAAATGGAAGGATTGTGTAGTTTCAACTGTTCGTTGCCAATGATTAATCATCTTGTTTGTTTTTTGGCTGCATCTGACATACATTCTTATGCCTGTTTACTCCAGGTCAGGCTCACATTTCCCCTCCTGCCCGCCAATGCACTGCTTGCAAACAGAAATGAAGCTTCAATGATATGAACTGCAACAACAATTGACAGAGCATCATGGACCGCAGAAGGGACGCAGCTGCTGGCTATGCGCCCCAGAGAGCCATGCATGCGCCATTGGTTTTGTCGTCCACCGCTCCTACCCGTGTTCCAGAGTACCTTGCTCGTTACTTCGTTGAATTGCTTGGCTGGTGCTCGCAATTGCGTGGTTTGGTTTCGTTTGACTATTGTAGAGAGCTATTTTTCATTGTTAGGAGAATGTTATATGCACGACTTCACTTGATTTCCTTTCTTTTTTGATTTATAACCTATAGATACTGGCCTTCATTCGTCAAAAGTTGGTGTACAAGAGCTCCAGGAGAAGAATGCCGAAGAAAACCAGCACCCAACTATGTGTTTTAGCTCCCTGGAGCTGGCCATGTTAATATTAGGTGTATTTTATAGTTGAATACATGATTTGTACTGCCATGACTGTAAAGTACTTTGTTTGGCTGTCGTTTGAAATTGTATGTGTTATTGCCTCTGTTTGAATTAAGTTATTGGTTATTGCACAAATAGTGAACTAACGTGGGGCGCCTAAACAACACCCTTGGTGTCCAATTTCAATAGTGAGTCCTTTAAAATGGGAAACAAGCAAAAGAAAAACTGACAAGTGGGACATAATTGGATGATCTGACTAGTGGGACCTGGTCTAAAATGGAATGTAAAAAGGCCAAGGCCCAAACAAGAAATGGAAGCGAAAAGGCCAAAGGCCTAGAAAATAAAAGGCCGAATTGCTGGGCTAGGCCAATGTAGCTGACCAAAATTAAAAGGAAAAAAAATCATAAATGGGCTGAATTAATGGGCTCGGCCCATGTAGAAAACTGAATTGGACTGGGCTGAATCTTATGCCACGTCAGATTGCCACGCTGGATGCCTACGTGGCCTGGGGAGGTTGCTAGTGACCAAAATGCCACAGTAGACGTATTTTGGTCATAAACGTCTTTGACCATTCCAGAAGAAAGGTCGCTATAGTCAGTTTACGACGGCCAGCTTTTGACCTTCTGTTTTTGGTCACAAAAAGGTCATAAATGGAAATTTGTGACCTTTCAGTGACCAATAGTGGTGGTCATAAGTTGACATATTTCTTGTAGTGAATGTTTGTGGCCAAGGCAGGATGGCGAGACAGTTGAATTCATTCCCATTCGTTACATGGGACCTAAACATGCACCCCAAGGACACATGTACGTTTTTTCTAGCCATTTTGGTGCGCTGGAGCATGTATTTGTAGTTCAGATTTGAATTATGGACATTAAATGCCTAGAGAACTCAACTGATGAATAAAAAGGGTCAAATGAGCCCTGAATAATTTCAAAGTTCAACGCGAGTCTCCCGTTGTTCCATGTTGCATGTAGAAGAAAATACGAGGCTAGAAGAGGGAGCGATTATCGTTTGGCCCAAGGGGACACATTTCCCTATCGAAGCCACGAGGGTTCTTGCGACAGGCTCCAGTTTGTAAGAGGTTTGTAATAAAGCTTGGGCCAAATTGGCAATGTTTTTACCATGATATATATGTGCCATGATGTGACACCATGCCACCTTTGATGACTTTTTGGTGAGTTTTGGATTTATGGGGTTTTAAAAACCGAGATTCCAAATGTTTGAGGATGAGCCAGGACGCCGGTAAGGTTGTACTCGTTCCCATTCCTAGCATGGAAGCTAAACATGCACCCAAGGACACATGTATAATTTTTCTAGCCATTTTGGTGAACTGAAGCATGTCACTGGTACACGTCGGTGCTATACAAATGGTTTTTAACCCCTTTCTGCGACGGCGCTCAGAACCTTCACCTAGTGAGTGTGGGCGATAGGGGGGGTCCTTCCCACACGACCCAGAAACCGTCGGGGATAGGGAGCCTTGATGCATACAGTTGCCCTCTATAACCGTTTCCAATGTCTCGCATATCCGAAATGATTCATCCTTGCTACTCGTTTGTGCTGGCATTGCCATCGCAGTCGGAGTTTTGTGGTTTTTACCTAAACCCAGGCAGATTCCAGGCACGGGAGTTTTCTAGGCACGTGCCAAACTGGCTCTACGTTTATGATGCCTGGCACATCACAAACAATTCATGATTATAAACCGTGTACGATAGGTAGACATTCACACACATTTAGATTTCCTGCATCGTATGTGATAGTGTCTGACATCACACATGCTTTGCAAACAGCAACTGTGTGCATTGTTACACACGTTTCCACTCCGTGAACCGTGTCAGATTATGATGTATATCGCACACGTTGTGCTTTATTAACCGTGTGCGCCGTAATGACCTGCACACCGTAATTTTGCCCTAATTTAATTGCTGCTATTTAAAATTGTACTTAATTTAAACTTGAAAGTAGGCTATAGCTTTATTCATATCCATCTGGTTCAAACAACCAATGCATTATTAAATTCACAGGTACATATGTTTAAGAATTACATAAGCACCAAATAAAGAATGATGAACCAGGGTTCCATACTTGTACTATTATAGATGGTAAAGAAAGAGACGACAGACATTCTGGTTGCTGAACAAGGTGAAGCGGAATGGCCCTATTGTGCTCCCCTGGATGCAGAAGGCACGCACGACTCTAGTCCAACCTCTTGTGATGGACGGCCGCCAATCATGTAGTTTGAGAGGTAATCTTGAGTAAACTGCTTCAGGATCCACTTCAAAGGAAAAAAGATTCAGACATTGTCATCTAACACAACTCATTACGGGCAGTAAAAAGAAGGCTACATGGTTCTTACTTACCATCCTGCAGTTCATTCTTGCCTTGCATAAAGTGTAAACATATAGTTTGATTGACATCTTTTGACCCATTTTAATAACAAGCTTTATCAGTTTCCTCACTTGATGCTGGTTCATGAATATCTCATTGCCACATACGCAGAAAGGGTCGAAGTGTGGATCTTTGGCAATGACATGTGTACCTAAAAGCACCAAGTTAATATTAGAAGCTAAACAACAATTGCAAAATTATGTAGTACAACACTCCCTCCATCCCACTATATAAGATTTTATACACGTATATCTAGACATCATCAAAACATTAAGGTAAGACGAACATTAAGGTAACACTCTTCCTTGTTGCTATGTAGCCTAGGATTGCATATTTAGTCATTCAGTTCAATGCATGTTGCTATGTAGCCTTAGATATATTAAATATGGCCCTAGTTAACCTACTGATAAATGGGTTACAGATATATTCAGTGAAATGTCCGATTTGACGATTAATCCCTTATCAGCCCCCAGGCTATATGGTACCAGCTACATATAAGCAATGCGATGAAACTAACCTCTATGGAAAAAACATCACTGTTCTCAATATTGTCTTGTATGAGTACATATAAAGGCATGTTAAGCACAACAGGCTAAACATCAACCAAATATATCCATGGTAGACAACATAATCTACAAATGATAGCTTCAATGTGCAGGCTTAAGCACGCTAGTTAAGCAAAACAAGAAGTGGAAAGGTGTGTTAACTGCATCAGGCATAACATTTATAAACAAGCAAATAGTCATTCAAACTGGTATTGTGCAGGTCTAAAGTACACTAGTTATTGTTAAAAAAACGAAAGGCATGTTAACTACAATATCCTTAACAACAACCAAATATCGTAATTCATAGTGGTATTGTTGAAACTGTTATTGATGAAATTGAATTGCACGGCAAATGGTTGCACATAGAGCGCATCACATTGTGAAGAACTGAAATAAACAAGGCATAAGGCCATCTCTAGCCGATCCTTTAAAAGTTAAAGGACTAAAACAATTAGTGGATATATATATATACTCCAGCAATTTTTGGCCGTTTCTAGTCGATCGCCTAAACTTAATGTTGTAAACTTCAATTTGATCAAGTTCAAAGCAGGTTCAACCGAAAGTAGCATGCATTCAAACATAAACATAGATAGTTTTGCATAACTGAACATAAAACAACTAAACTACTTTCGGTCGAAGTAGAGGTCGAGCCAATCCTCCCTCGTCAGGTACGGTGTGCCATGAGCTGGGTCCGGGCTGGTGCCGTCAACGGGGTCGTTGGGGAAGGCACTCCTCCACTCGTCGATGTTGATCTCCTCGTCCTCGCCGCCCACCTGGACGCCCTCCGCGCCGCCGTCCTCGCCGCCTTCGACCTCGTCATCGGAGGAGAGCGCGATAACCTCGCTGCCTTCCGCGCTGGCAAAGATCGCCCACTCCACCTCCACGAGCTCCGGGTGCTGCCGGCTGTCACGCCCAATATGCGACCCTATCCAAAAGGAACTCGAAGGTCCCACCAAGGATAGACCCGCATATTGAAACGCTTTTGCAAGGTGGATATCATTACATCAACATTACATAATAGATGGGGATACATACAAAAGGCATACAATGCCACACGAATACAACATCATCATACATAAGAGCACCACCCGACTACGGATGAAACACAAACAAAAACTCAAACGACATCCACCCTGCTAGCCCAGGCTGCCGACCTGGAACCTATCCCCTGATCGAAGAAGAAGCAGAAGAAGAACTCCAAACAAGCAAACATTGCTCTCGCGTCATGATCACCGCATAACATGTACCTGCAACTGTTGTTGTAGTAATCTGTGATCCACGAGGACTCAGCAATCCCATTACCATGGGTATCAAGACTAGCAAAGCTTAATGGTAAAGGAAGGGGTAAAGTGGTGAGGTTGCAGCAGCGGCTAAGCAAATATGGTGGCTAACATACGCAAATGTGAGCGAGAAGAGAAACAAAGGAACGGTCGTGAAGCTAGCAATGATCAAGAGGTGATCCTGAACTCCTACTTACGTCAAACATAACACAGAAACCGTGTTCACTTCCCGGACTCCGCCGAAAAGAGACCATCACGGCTACACACGCGGTTGATGCGTTTTAACTCGGATCTGGTGTCAAGTTATCTACAACCGGACATTAACAAATTCCCATCTGCCACATAACCACGGGCACGGCTTTCGAAAGATAATACCCTGCAGGGGTGTCCCAACTTAGCCCATGATAAGCTCTCGCGATCAACGAAGGATATACCTTCTCCCAGGAAGACGCGATCAGTCTCGGAATCCCGGTTTATAAGACATTTCGACAATGGTAAAACAAGACTTGCAAGACCGCCCGATGCGCCGACATCCCGATAGGAGCTGCACATATCTCGTTCTCAGGGCAACACCAGATAATCTAAGCGTACAGGTACCGACGTAACCCAAGTTGCCAAGGGATGGTCCCGCACGGTGCTCTAGTTTGGACCAACACTTAGACAAGCATTGGCCCGGGGGTGCTATAATAAAGATGACCCTTGGGTTAATTACTCCCAAGGGAAAAGTAGGTGGTGGTGAGGCAAATGGTAAAACCAAGGTTGGGCCTTGCTGGAGGAGTTTTATTCAAAGCGAACTGTCAAGGGGGTCCCATAAATCACCCGACCGCATTAGGAACGCAAAATCCGGGAACATTACACCGGTATGACGGAAACTAGGGCGGCAAGAGTGGAACAAAACACCAGGCATAAGGCCGAGCCTTCCACCCTTTACCAAATATATAGATGCATTAATAATATAAGAGATATTGTGATATCCCAACATAACCCTGTCCATTATGGAGCAATCTTCAACTTCACTTGCAACTAACAATGCTATAAGAGGTGCTGAGCAAAGCGGTAACATAGCCAAACAACGGTCTGCTAGGAAGGGTGTCAAAGGTTAGAGGTTCATGGCAATTTGGGAGGCTTGAAGAGCAAAAGATAGGTAGCGCAGCAAAGCAATAGAATGAAGCAACTAGCATAGCAATGATAGTAGTGAGATCCAGGGTAGCGGTCATCTTGCCTGAAACCCCGCAAGGAAGAAGAACGAGTCCATGAAGAAGACAAACGGGAGTAGTCGAACGAATCCTCACAATCGCAACATTACCGGAACTAAGAAGCAACACCGGAAAGAAAGAAACAACATGGTAAACACACAAGCATAAACATGTCATGATGCACAAACAAGCATTATGCATGACAAAGCTACATGAAGCTACTCATGGCAAGATATGATGCAAACAAGAACAACACATCAAGGCAAGTTTAAATGAGGCTGGGAACAACATATAACAATTCCGGTAAGTCCTCCTATGAAAATTTCGAAATTGTTCCAGATCTGAATAAACCTTATGTTCAAGTTGTTAAACAGCAAGTTAAGATGCACCAAGATGATCTACACGAGATTCTAGTGAAGTTAGATATAAAGTTCATTAGATTTGGAGCTACGACCTAGAAGATATGAGCAAAACAAGTTGAGCATGGCATTGATGCAAAATGCATACAAACATCAAGCAGACACCTCAAAACAAGAAAGCAACATGATAATATGAAACTACATGCAAACTCAAGCAAGTTTCATATAGAGCACACTCAAAACGGAGCAACGGTTCAACACATGCACTCTATACAAGTTATAGCAACAATCTGTCCATAATAGCAACTAGGCATATTACAAGCATCAAAACATCAAGCTACAACATCTCAACGTAATAACAAAAGGCATGGGCATTAAGTACAGGTAAAGATAACAAAACAAGAACACTGAGATATCTCCAGAAACAACTAGAACATGCTCAAAAGAACATGGGAAGATTGCAAATAATAACAGTTTCAGACTTTGCAGAAATAACATCAGGTTGCAATGTTTAGAGCTATCAAACAACATGTTACATGAACTTAACATGGCAAACAAAGGCATGGAATGAATCTACTAATTGCATAGAACAAAAGTCCCTTAATGGCCATGAGCCAAAAAGGCACAGAAGATATGATGGCACCCATGTAAACATGGCAAGTTATATTACAGATTCAAACATGGCAGGAACAACAATAAGTAGGCATGTTGGTGAGCTTGAACCACTCACCACAGATCAAAACATGGCATGGCAAGGCAACCAGCAGTAAGAAGACATGTTTGTGAAGCTATACATGGCAAGAGCAAGGTCATAGGGGGCATGGATCACTAGAAAAGCATATGGCCAAAACTGAACTTCATGTTAACAGGTTGACAGCAACATTATTTAGCAACTTTGCAGCAAGATTACAACAAGCTACAGTAGTCTATAAATGCAACCAGGGGCATGAATGGATAGAGAATAACATGTATAACAAAACATCCTTAATGAACATCTCCAGAATATTGCACGAAATGACTTGTAAAAGCATGTTTACATAGCAACAAAATATAACAGAATCTGTCAGGAAAACAACAACAACAAGTACCCTACTTAACAAGCTTGAAGCACTCAGCACACAACTCACAAAAATACATGGATTGCACCTTTGGAAAGATGGCATGTCATAGATCAAAACACATGTAGAGCTCATACTCATAGGATGCACACATCAAACATGGCAAAAATGACAAATGAGCAAGTTATAACAGTTTCAGCAGATTAACATCAACTAGCACTCTTCCAACAGCATTTCGGGCATCAAAATGAGATCAAATGAAAATGATGCAATGGAATTAAATGAAGTACTCGTCGAGACGAACAATTTGACATATTACACGCATGAAACGGAGCAGCACAGATGCAGTTATGATGCGATGAACATGGCATGATTATGCAAAATAACTTCAGGACTTAGTGGAATTACGGGGTCAACCTTCTGCACGGATATCGAGGGGAGGCGGATCTCGCCGGAGAACACGCCGGAGATGGCGAGGGAGGGCCCGGGGCGGTCGGATCGGAGGCGGGGCGACGGATTCGGGCGCCCCCTGCCCGGATCTGGCCGGAGGCGGAGTCCGGCGGCGAGGGGAAGGCCGGAGGCGGCGGGTCGGAGCTGGAGCGGAGCTCGCCGGAGGGCGGAGGAGGCGTGCGCCGGCGGGGCGGCGGGCACTGGCGGGTCGGCGCAGTCCGCGGGCGGCGCGGTGGACGACGGGGAGGAGGCGCGGGATGCGGAGCGGAGGCGGGAGGCAACCGGCGCCGGAGTGGAAGCCGGCCGGTGACCTCGGGCGCGGGCGGAGGAGCCCCGCCTGGGCCCCGGCGTGCCGACGGTGGCGGGGACGCGCGGGGGCCACGTGGCGCTCGCGGAGTGGAGGAGGGAGGCGGCGGAGGCGACGTGGCACGTCCCCATTGGTCGGGCGACGTGGCCGGCTGTGGTGGGCATGTCCGGACGGCGGCGGACATGTCCGGTGGCGCGGAGGAGCGGGGCTAGGGTTTCATCTGTGCGAGATTTTCGGGGGAGGCCACATATTTATAGGTAGAGGGAGCTAGGAGAGTCCAAATGAGGAGTGGTTCTCGGCCATGCGATCGTGATCGAACGACCGAGAGCATGAAGGGGAGTTTGCTGGGTTTTGGGCCACTTTGGAGGGGGTGTTGGGCTGCAACAAAAGAGGGCTTTGCGGTTACTCGGTTAACCGTTGGAGTATCAAACGACCTCCAAATGGCACGAAACTTGACAAGCGGTCTACCGGTGCTATACCAGGGCCGCTTGGCAAACTGTAGCGACCAGACCTCAAACAGTCTGATCTCTATGCTCAGTATCATCCCTGGATCAGTAATGCTGACACCACACAGTACTTGGAGGATTTATAACAGAGTAGCAATCACACACTTATTACATCGAATGTCTCAAAAGAGAACTTATTGAAATAAATAAGGCTTAAGGCCATCTAAAACGATAACATCGGAAGGCTGGGAAGATAAGCGAGTCCATCAACTCCAACGGCATCACTGAGTATAGAACCACGAACTAAAAGCACCTTACTCGTCGTCTGAAAAGTCTGCAACATGAAACGTTGCAGCTCGAAAACGGGTCAGCACATGGAATATGCTGGCAATGTAACACATAGAGAATAACAATGGAGATTGACTATACTACATGCATATTTGGCTGGTGGTAAAGCTCTATGGTTACAGTTTTTGCATAAAGCCAATTTTTCCCTACTGTAAAGGAATAAATTTATTTAACTATCATGGTGGTTGTTAAACATTGAGAATGGTTGACAGCATTCTCAATCCCAATTAAAAGTACTCATTTAAAACCCAACAATATTAATTAAAGTAACATGATGAGATTCACATGATAATCAGGTACTAGATACTCAAGATGTCCATAACCGGAGACACGGCTAACCATGATTAGTTTATACACTCTGCAGAGGTTTGCGCACTTTCCCCACATGACTCGATCGCCTCCGCTTGGTTTCCCGCACTACATGGTGTTTGAGAAACGGATGACCGAGACATAGTCTTTCAGAAGCACTAGCACCTTACAAGAGGGGTAGACCGTACCAACCTACATCCCCTACATCTGCTAGTCCACCCCCTAAGAGTTCGCACGACTTAGTCAACTATGCTAGAGCCCATAATAGCATGTGGTTGCACACACTACACCACGACACTGAAAGCAGTGTCAAATAATCTATCGGCATAAGCCACCTAAGGCGACACATTTAGTGTCGGGAAAGACCTTTGCCGACAGAAAGGAGCTGACGCCTATAGTCCTGCCGGGAAAGGTCTTCGCCGATAGATAAATCTACACCGACAGATAGTATGTTAGCTTTGGTGAGACATATGGCGACAGACATTTCTACACCGACAGACTGTTCTATGGCGACAGATCATCTGACAATGTGCTATGTCGACAGATAGTGTGACGTCCATTGCTCCGCCGACAGTTTGTGTGTAAGTGTGCTATGCCGACAGATTGTGTGACGTCCAATATTACTGCCGACAGATTTACTGCAAGGTTCTACATTTCACCACAAATGAAAATGCACCATATTTTAAATGAATTTACACTCATAATATTCAATTCATGTTCAATACGTAATACATATATAGACAATTGCACTCTTGTATTCATCAAAAGATACTATTGATCAAATGCATTCATTCAACATATATAGAACATTCATTGTTTTACTTCACTCAAGTAGCTACAACCATTAAGGATCCACAAATCAGATATACAAGAGAGGCATGTTACAAACATAATGGCCAAAGTTCCTAAGAGACCAATTGCATGATCACTGGATTGCTACAGAATAATACGGAAGACCAACTCTTCAATCGCCAAGCCGAATCAACTTCCATATGAACAAAATGTGTCAACCCTGTTCTCAACAAAAGTAGTCACGAGAACATCTTCAGTCAACTTGTGGACTTGCTACTTTCTACCATTTGTCCCTACAAAAGAACTCGTATGTTTTAGAAGATGTACAGTATACACACAGATCATGCAGTATTACCAAATATTATATGATGAATTGGAACCATGCATAGTTGAACTAGTCTCGTACAGGGAAGACCACAAGAATGAACTAGGCTGGAGTCGAGTGTCATCAATCAATCAGTAAACCAGACCCAAGTAGTAAAACAAAGATGAACTACATATCACAGGTCTAAATCAACAGTGTAGAGCAGTGAGAAACTGGGGAGAAACCTCACAGTCAAGAGGCGCTGATCTACAACCTTGTTCGGGTAGTTGAGGTCAGGGTCATCGTCTTGGGCTTGGGGTCTTAGTTGTCCTCCTCGTCCATGGAGCCAGGTGCCAGCAGCACCAAATCAAGCAGGAAAATAAACATCATATTATCCAAAGTCAGACATACAATCAAGTGGAAAAAGAAATAAAATCACATGAAGATTATAAGGAACAAAACAACAACTTATTTCTAAAACCCTCCATTAATTTCATCTAGTTTAGCTTCAATCGAGCAACAACCTTATGATGGTTTAGTATTTATTTATCCTGGACCAAATTGGTAGATTTGATGAACAATGCCTGAATAAGAAAACAACTACTACGATCAATATATATCATCAATGGTGGTCCCATATAGTGTAGCATGCAAAGCGGCAAGATGATATGACACAATCAAAAGCCTCTAATGAGCAACCAGCACAGCTGCATTTAGTTGGAGGGTTTAGAAAGGGCGCCTCAGAGAAGATAATATATACCCGCTTGTTAATATATAAGCAACCAACCAGCAAAGCTACATTCCGTATGATGAGTTTACATTCCACTCATACTCCATTGTACACAGACAGAGACAGCTACACACAAACACGTCCAGTCCCTAGAACCAACAAATATAAGCATCGACCATACCATCCATTTTCAGTTGCGACAACGACTAGAACATCTAGGCCAAAGAGGGATCAATTCCACAACCAAACAAGATAACTGCATTTACACACAATTCCTAGTTCCCTACCAAACAACAAGAACAAGATAGCCAGGCCACTTGCATCAGACCATAAACAGGCCAGAATTAATGCAATGATACATAAAGGGCAGAGGGAGGAGAGTTGTTGTTTATTACCACATTGTTTGTTGTTGTTATTGTTGTTGTAGTTGATCAAAAGGGCGACTTGGTGGGTTCGTGATCCTTATCCAATTCCAACCGACCATGCCTGGTGCTGAACCGGAGGGGTTCCAACTGTACCTGCAACCAGAAAGGAGCTCAGGATTAATTACATTACAAAAAAAGAACAAGATTACTTAAGAGGAACTAGGCTGGAGAACCTAGAGAACTAGAACTGGCATCACATCATTAAATCAAGCTATAAACTAAAGCGAGCGAAACCCAGGACAGATGGTAGTGTGGTGTCACAAACAGAAAAGAATAGAACCTAGGCAGGCTAGAGCAGAGCATCGACAACTTACTTGGGTACGTAAACCATTCATTTTAAGGTAAGACTTGCAGGCATGTTCATTGGCAATATATATTTAATAAACGCGTGCATATATTTAATTCACATGTATGAATGCAAGAAGAAAACAAACCATTCATTCCAGATCACTAAATGATCGAGAACGTCTTATTTTACTTTACAGATGTGCACATGACTCAGTCAAAAGGAATAACAACACATGATGTTAATGCTAGTTAAGTGCATTGTCGCTTATATTCTACATTATTATCAGGTCATGTGTTCCACTTTTGAAGTGAATATGCATTTTAATGTGTGGTATAAGATACTTATAGAGAAATACATACCCGTCCATACATCCATAATTGGGAAGGCCAAATTGCATCAAACAAACATATGATTATTTTGTTACAACCTTTAGAAATGCAAGTAAGACATGATGATTTTGTTATTGTGCTTATGAAAAGAGATAAAGGCGGCAAGCAAGCAAGCAGGGCGAATGCATTGATGGGAAATTGAAACTAAAGAAGAAATTGGTTCCTAGTCAATGACTTGTGCATAACCGTCAACAGATGGATGGCTACTTAGTGTCGTACTAACTAACAAGACACACTAGGCAAATCACCATGCTTTCAGTTGTAGAGACCAGACATAGTAAACCATATGCTTAAGTTTAGGGGCCTCCCTCCCTGCTGCAGCGGAGCAAGTCTCTAGTGTGTGTGTGCGTTCCAAAGCTAAAGATGCATATATTATTACATGACATTTTTCCATTAGTAAAAGGGTGACCCAGCAGCAATGATATAGAAATAAACAATCACACTTCTTTACCTTCAGACCAAATAGCACCAAGTTTTGCTTCTCATATGCTTAATTTACTATTACCTAGGCTGATCACACCTAGGCGGCACAACGGTCCACCCATCAGCATCAGGGATAGGCTTCGAGGACCTCGGTTCATCCTGCTTCATCCTCGAGCATCAGTGGCTGGTCACCATCATCATCATCCGAACTATAAATCATCGGCATCAGCAACCCTCTCCTCGCAACAAGGATATCAATAAATTAAAAGAGAGTCATCTCCTGAATATTAATTGGTAACCAAGATCCAACCAGCACAATGGTGGCATGCCAGGATGCCAAAAACTGTACGTTCAACAAGGAGAATACATCAAGGGAAAATCTAAAAAGAAAAAACAAGGCTCGCCGCTGGCCTATCCGCAAAGTACCTGAGATAGATATATATATGCTAGCAGCTCGCATTCTTGCCGGAATAATATTCACATGTATGTGGCTACAAACTAAACCATACATTTTCTACTAGCTGCCATGATTAAGACTCAGGATTTGATACTATTTGCATAATCAGGGTGCTACTATACATATACAAATGTAGAAACCAAATATTCAATGTTCTTCCATAACCCAGATTTACTGTCATCACATTATGCCCTCATTTATTATCATTTTTATATAAAAACTAGGTATTATGACAGTCTGATGCATCCAATGTTTATAATGACATTAGAAATTGTAGCATTAAGCAGCTTAGGAGGACTATCACCTATTCACCTATTCCTGTAACAGAACCGGCATAAATTCTTTACTTGCCTTCACCACCTACGTATGAAGATTGACTGATTGTTAGTATGTTACTGACAAATGCCTCTCTTCAATAGATGCATCACTACATGTGTACGTAATTAGGACATACAGATCACATTTGGGACTTGATAGGCCCACACATAATCAGATTTAGCTATAAGAGGCTATGAACGCTAGCATCCGCACAATAAGAAAAGGAGAAATTGAAAAATAAAATATGCCAATCACAAAGGGGAACATAATTACAATTCTAACAGAAGAATGACACGCATCCCTCTCCTTTGTAATGCCTCGGCTAAGAAATTGTTACATGCTGCAAATTTGTAGATGAAGCATGCACTAGAACAACCATAGATTTATTTACCTACTGGAAGAAGCCAACCAATTCATGGCTGGATCCGATTAGTTACCTACACGTACTGGAAAAACCACTAACCCAGCTTACCTATAGCGACCAGATCTGGAGGTGGGGCAGAGAAGGGGCGACAAGGAACCACTCACCCACAAGAAGCTTACCTCTTGTATTCTGTAGGCGGGGCAGAGGAAATGAGATCAGCCGAAGCAGAGGTCGCACGTGGAGAAAAACCAGCAGTGGATCCTCGGTGGCGGTTGACGGCGCTGCTGCTCCTCGGCATGGCAGACAGAGCTGCTGCTCCTGGGCGGATGGTGCCCTGCGGGGAGTAAGGCCAGGGTCGGAGATGATGTGGCACGAGGGGACCAGAGGACGGGCGGCGGCACGCAGATCAGGGGCGGCGGCGCAGTTGAGTTAGGTTTAGGTCGGGGCATTGGGGAGTGGACGGGTGTGTTTTTTCTTTTCTTTTTCTGGTCTGGTCCGACTCTTTGTGTTTTCCATCGCGTGCGCATGGCTCTCTTTCTGCGCCTTATATTTCGGGTGTGGGTGGAAGGAAACTACCCCGACACTTTTTCTGTTCCTACGAATCGCCGACACACAAACAATCAGTAAAGATGGTAACTGCCGACAGAAATTACGTCGGTGCTCTGGTGGTGCTTCCCCGACAGATAATGTGTTAATGAGGTTATATAATACTGTTACACTATGTGTCGGTATAGTTTGGGACAAAAAAAGTGTTGGTGATGCTCACTTTTACCAACAGATGCATGTTGTCTTTGTGGTGTCGTGGTGTAGTGACACGTAAGTTTCTAGTTTGAATAATCTCATGATCCCTTTGAGCCTGGGTGGCGGTCCAAAGAAATACAGGCAAGTCCTGCTAGAAAACAGGTGCCTCAATCCACCCAGATGTGTGTTCAAGTTGCCACCTTAAATAAACAGTTAAATTAACAATCTCACATCCGTCATGGAAATTCACTCACCCAATCCACGTCGACTAGCATAGCATGGCATAATAAGCAAACGTAGAAGTAACTCCCAAAGGTTTGATAATAAAACAGGTAATAGGTACTACCTCATCTACTTCCCATCCCACAATTTAATTAGATCCTAATCATGCAATGTTTGAGGATAGATCTAATGCATAAAAACTGGGTAGTAGAAAGGTATGATCAAGTGTTACTTGCCTTGATGATGATCCGCGAAACCTAAAGACTCGAAGTAACAGGCGGCGCACTCCGGGTATTCTATCGCACACAAACAAACAAGCATACAATAAGTACTCATCTAATGCATAGGTAAAACTCGAACAAAAGACCCAACCAGAATGTTCAACTTAAGAACTCCGGTTTGCAAAAAGAATCAAATCAAAAGAAGCAACGAAAGTCAAACGGCGAAAGAAAACAGCTTCGTTTTACTAATATGGATCTAAGTCAAATTTTACAGAAGAAAAAACTTGTTTAAGTAGATTATTCGGAAAGAGGGTTTCGAGACGAAACTCCAGGCGCTTGAATCGCCTGATTCCGATAAATGAGCGAAAAGTTATACTAAATCGAAAATCAGATCAGAAATCGCGATCAGAAAATCACCGCGGAAAATCCGAGAAAAAGAAAAACGATGAACAGATTAACGAACGAACGTTCGTTAATTTAACGAATCTGACGAAAAGCGTTCGCTAAGACAATCTAACGGACGAACGTCCGCTAATTAACCTAAACCGAAAAAAACCAAAAACTAAAATAAAATGAATCAAAAAAACCGTAAAGAAAAACCGCCCAGTTTTTAAGAAAACCGGCGGCACGCGATTCGAGGCGGCGGCAAACCTCGGGATGCCGGCCGGCGAAGTCCGGCGGGGCTCCGGCGGGTCGGGCGGCGGCGCTGGCGGCGGCGGCGGATCTGGCGGCGGCGGCGGATTAGGGTTAGGGTTTGGGCGTGGGCCGGCGGCGGCGGGTTGGGCTGGCGGTGGGGCGATCTGGCGGGCTGGGGCGGGGTCCCGGCGCTATTTATATAGCGCCCCCGAGCGGAGTCCCGCTCGGGTACGGCGCGGAGTGGGTGCGCGTTTTAAAAAAAACATTACGATCGGTAGAAAAATAAAAAGAAATACTAAACGGACTCCAAAAATCCCGAAATAAATTTTCCCCGACTTCTAAAATCAAGCCGGACTAGATGAACATTTATTTGGGGCCTAAATGCAATTTTGAAAAACGCGCATTTTTTCCTAAATTCAAATAAAAAGCGAAAAACTCCAAAATAAATCTTATTTGATTTTTTTATTAAATCTTCATTATTTCTTTATTTTGGGAAAGTCATTGTATTCCCTCTCTGAATTTTTGGTAGTAGAAATAATTGAAGATAAAATAAATAAAATCAATGATCCTATTTTCAAAATTTGAGAAAAACCCCAAGTATGAAAATAACGAAATCCCCAACTCTCTCCGTGGGTCCTTGAGTTGCGTAGAATTTCTAGGATTGAGCCAACAATGCAGTATAAATATGATATGCATGATGATCTACGTATAACATTCTAAATTGGAAATTTGGGATGTTACAAACCTACCCCCCTTAAGATGAATCTCGCCCTCGAGATTCGGGTTGGCTAGCAAATAGGTGAGGGTGGTCCTTGAGCAGATCTTCCTCTCGGTCCCAGGTGGCTTCCTCCTCGGTGTGGTGGCTCCACTGAACTTTGCAAAACTTGATAACCTTACTGCGGGTAACTCTGCTGGCATAATCCAAAATCTTAACAGGTTTCTCTTCATAGGTCAGATCTTCTTTCAACTGAATCGTTTCCAATGGAACCGTATCTCTCAGTGGTATATCAGCCATCTCTGCGTGACACTTCTTCAACTGTGAAACATGGAACACATCGTGAAGTCCTGACAATCCCTCAGGTAATTCTAACTTGTATGCTACTTCTCCCATGCGTTTCAAAACCTTGTATGGCCCCACAAAACGTGGCGCTAACTTTCCTTTAACTCCAAAACGCTTAACTCCTCAAAGTGGAGATACTCGAAGATAAACTCTGTCTCCGACTTCGTATTCTGTCTCCTTGCGTTTCGAATCTGCATAGCTCTTCTGCCTTGACTGAGCTACCTTGAGCCTATCGCGAATCAACTTTACTTTCTGTTCAGACTCCTTAATCAAATCTGGTCCAAACAACTGGTGGTCTCCAACCTCATCCCACAACAACGGGGTTCTGCACCTCCTTTTGTACAAGGCTTCGAAAGGGGCCATCTTCAAACTGGACTGATAACTGTTGTTGTAAGAAAACTCCGCGTATGGTAGGTTGTCATCCCAACTTGATCCATAATCCAAAACACAAGCTCTAAGCATATCCTCCAAAATCTGATTGACTCTCTCGGTCTGTCCATCTGTCTATGGGTGGAAAGCTGTGCTAAACTCCAGCCTGGTTCCCAATGTTTCGTGCAACTGCTTCCAGAACTTAGAGGTGAATTGGGTTCCTCTATCTGATACGATACTCCTCGGAACTCCATGCAAACATACGATCCTCGGAATGTATATCTTAGCCAATTTGGCACTGCTGTAGGTAGTCTTTACTGGGATGAAATGAGCTACCTTCGTCAAACGATCAACTACAACCCAAATTGAGTCATAGCCTGAACGAGTCCTGGGCAATCCCGTGATGAAATCCATACCTAGTTTGTCCCACTTCCATTCGGGTATAGGCAATGGCTGCAACAATCCAGCTGGCTTCTGATGTTCTACTTTCACCCTCTGACATACATCACAAACTGCTACATACTCTGCGATATCCTTCTTCATTCTGGTCCACCAAAATGTTCCTTCAAATCCAAATACATCTTTGTGTTCCCGGGGTGAATCGAATATGGTGAATCATGTGCCTCTTGCAAAATCAACTTCCTGATCTCCGGGTTATTGGGCACATAAACACGGTCCTCAAATCGTAGGGTATCGTACTCATCCTCACGAAATCCCTTAGCCTTTCCTTTGCTCATCCGTTCCTTAATAGTGGCAACCTCCGTATCTGCCTTTTGAGATTCTCTGATTTTATCCATCAACGTAGACTGAATCTCCAATGCTGCTACATAGCCTCTCGGAACTATTTCCAAACATAGCTCTCGAAGTTCCTCGGCTAACTCCTTGGGTATTTCTCCCGTCATTAGAGTAGGCTCTTGCGGCTCAACGCGTCTGCTACAATGTTAGCCTTCCCGGGGTGATAATGCAATCTCATATCATAATCCTTAATAAGTTCCAACCATCTCCTCTGTCTGAGATTTAATTCCTTCTGTGTGAAGATGTACTTCAAACTCTTGTGATCCGTGTACACCTCACAATGATTTCCAATGAGAAAATGTCTCCACGTTTTCAGTGCATGCACTACGGCTGCTAACTCCAAATCATGAGTAGCATAATTTAACTCATGGGGCTTAAGCTGTCGTGAAGCATACGAAACAACTCTCCCTTCCTGCATAAGCACTGCTCCAAGTCCTCTACGTGAAGCGTCGCAATACACTTCATAATCCTTAGTCTGATCTGGCAGAATCAACACTGGTGAGGTAACCAAACGTTTCTTCAACTCTTGGAAGCTAGCCTCACACTCCTCAGTCCAAATGAACTTAGTATCCTTCTTCAACAACTCTGTCATAGGCTTCGCAATCTTCGAGAAATTTTCAATGAATCTTCGGTAGTATCCTGCGAGTCCAAGGAAACTCCTGATCTCTCCAACTGTGGTTGGTGCTTCCCAGTTGGTCACAGTGACGACTTTAGTGGGGTCTACTGCGATACCTTCTCCGGATATAACATGTCCGAGAAATCCAACTTCCTTCAACCAAAACTCACACTTGCTGAACTTGGCATATAGTTGATGTTCCCTGAGCTTCTCGAATACTAATCGCAAGTGCTCCTTGTGTTCCTCTTCATTCTTCGAATAAACCAAAATATCATCAATGAACACCACGACGAACTTATCCAAAAACTCCATAAACACCTTGTTCATCATGTTCATAAAATAGGCTAGGGCGTTAGTCAGACCAAATGACATAACGGTATACTCATACAGCCCGTACCTGGTGGTAAAAGGCGTCTTCGGTATATCTTGCTCCCGAATCTTCAACTGATGGTACCAGGATCGCAAATCGATCTTGGAAAACACCTTAGCTCCTTGCAACCGATCAAACAGATCATTGATCATTGGTAGTGGGTACTTGTTCTTAATGGTTACTTCATTCAATCCGCGATAATCAACAACCATTCTTAACGATCCATCCTTCTTCTCCACTAGAAGTACTGGCGATCCCCAAGGCGAAGAACTTGGGCGAATAAAACCTTTATCCAACAACTCCTTAATCTGCTTCTTAATTTCCTCCAAATCTTGGGCTGGCATCCTGTACGGTCTCTTGGATATAGGCCCAGTGCCTGGCAGTAGCTCAATTAAGAACTCAATGTCTCTATCCGGTGGCATGCCTGGCAACTCCTCTGGAAATACATCGGGGAAATCCCTTACCACTAGTACTTCCTCCTGCACAACTCCTGATAAGGAATTTACATGTGCTCTCCTCGGCTCATGCCATGATACATACTTGATCCTTATCCCTTCTAGTGTTGTAAGCAAAATTGTCTTACTGGCGCAATCAATGTTCCCTCCATACTTCAATAACCAATCCATGCCTAATATCACATCCAAACCTTGCGATTCCAAAACTATTAGGTCCGAGGGAAATACATGGTGTCCAATCCTTAATGGCAGTCGATCACACCATTTACTAGTCGTATACTATGCTCTGGGTGAGGTTACTAGCATGGGTGACCTAAGTGCTTGGGTTGGCAATTTATATTTATGCACAAATCCCCTTGATATGTATGAATGCGATGCACCAGTATCAAAAAGAACAACTGCAGTAAATGCCTTAACCAAAAACTTACCTATTACTGCATCTGGCTGAGCTTCAATCTCCTCCATGGTAACGTGGTTCACTTGCCCCCTGTTGAAAGAGTTCGGCTTCTTTCCTGAGCTTCCATTGCCATTTCCATTTTGAGCTTCAGGACAATCATTTGCATAATGCCCCGTCTTGCGGCACTTATAACAGGTGATATGGCTCAAGTCTGCTTTGGATGGTGTTGACGGGGTGGTGCGGCTTTGTCCATTGCTTCCTCCATTCCCATTCCCATTCTTTGTGCCATTGTGATTGTGCGAGCTGCCTCCTCCATGAGTATGCTGAAAATGTCCTCCTGACTTTGGGGTAAAGCGTGGCTTCTGATGAGCTCCAGAATTATACTTCCCCTGTGCATACTTCCTCTTACGATTATCAATCTGCTGCTGCTTCCCTTCAATCATAAGAGCACGATCTACTAACTCCTGGTAGTTATTTAAAGTGGCTACCATCAACTGCATGCTCAGCTCATCATTCAGTCCTTCTAGAAACTTCTCCTGCTTAGCTGCATCCGTAGCAACGTCATCTGGGGCATAACGTGCTAGTTTACTAAAATCATCCACATACTGGCCAACTGTCCGTCCTCCTTGGCGTAAGTTGCGAAACTCACGCTTCTTCATGTCCATAGCTCCGGTTGAAACATGGGCAATACGAAAAGCTTGCTGAAACTGATTCCATGTGACAGTGTCTACAGGGTAAGTGGCTGTAAAATTCTCCCACCATGCTGCTGCGGGTCCGTCAAGCTCATGCGCGGCAAACTTCACCTTCTCTCCATATGTGCATCCTGAAGTGGTCAACTCCCTCCCTATCTTACGGAGCCAATCATTTGCTACTATCGGCTCGGTGCTACTGGAAAACACCGGCGGATTCAACCTTAAGAAACGTGCCAGATGGTCAACAGGTGGTGGTGGTGGTGGGTTGTTGTTATTGTTGCCTTGGTTCTGTACCAATGTTTGAATCAAGGTATTCTGCTGCTAAATCAACTGGGTGATCTCTGGCGGGAAAACAAACTCGGGGTCGCGTCTCGGAGGCATCTGAGGGTTTAAAGGGAAGAGTTAAGAATAGAATGAGGTCTAGTGAGAATACACTACCCATATGCACATGAGACAAAACACACAATATCATTCCAATGAATTCAAACAAGGGCATACAACGGTCTATCTATCGTTACGAAAGTGCTTGGACTAAAACTAGTTAAATGGTGGAAATTCTACTACTGTTTATGGTGGTCAACTAGAAAAACTGCTCCGATGCAGATTCCATGATATCTGCTCCAGCTTCATCAACATAGTCATCATCGCTGTCGTCGGGATCCGAGTCGGTGTCGTCGATGATGATATAATTATCTGGATAGGTAGGTTCATCCTCTTCTCCTTTGGGTGCTGAACCTCCCATGAATACTCCAATCTTCTCCTTAAGGTCACCATTTTGTCTTACTAGAGCGGCGATTTCTTCCATATAGTCTTTACTCGTAGCCTTGAGTTCTGCTTCTAGCTCCTTGATCCTGGTCATAGCCTTCTGTAGCTCCTCCATATCTGCGCACATCTGGTTCTCCTGGCGTCGGATGTGTTGGTTTAACTCCTGGATGTAAGCTGCGATGGATCTGTCCCTCCTGGTGGCGATCATCTCCCAATGCTCATCTCTGTGCCCACAAATCTGGTAGATAGTATTCTTGAGATCGTTGCGATAAACTTCTCCAATTCGTCCCATGGCGATGTGAGCTGCCATGCTCTTTCCTAGGCTCCATGTTGGTACATCGAAGGTAAACTCTATTGGGTCCGTGACTGGTGCAAACGTCCTTCCTGGAATGTAGACTTGAATCCTCCAGTGCTCCTCTTCGGGTAAAGTGGCGTTGAAAGTTCCAGTGAAGCTTGGTACTCCTATGTTCAAGTATCTAGTGGCTTCCTTCAAGTGACATTAAAAAGGTGAATTGTCATCAGGTTGCGCGAACTTGATCCTTGCATCCGCCATCCTAAAGGATAGAAAATATGAGGAGTCAGAAATGAGAAGAAAGAGTAGTGATCTAGGGCTTAAGCTTAGTGGTCGTGTCCTACAGTCAGCGTGTGCTCTGATACCACCTTGTAGCGACCAGACCTCAAATAGTCTGATCTCTGTGCTCAGTGTCATCCCTGGATCAGTAATGCTGACACCACACAGTACTTGAGGATTTATAACAGAGTAGCAATCACACACTTATTACATCGAATGTCTCAAAAGAGAACTTATTGAAGTAAATATGGCTTAAGGCCATCTAAAACGATAACAGCGGAAGGCTTGGAAGATAAGAGAGTCCATCAACTCCAACGGCATCACTGAGTATAGAACCACGACCTAAAAGCACCTTACTCGTCGTCTGAAAAGTCTGCAACATGAAACGTTGCAGCCCGAAAACGGGTCAGCACATGGAATATGCTGGCAATGTAACACATAGAGAATAACAATGGAGATTGGCTATACTACATGCATATTTGGCTGGTGGTAAAGCTCTATGGTTACAGTTTTTGCATAAAGCCAATTTTTCCCTACTGCAAAGGAATAAATTTATTTAACTATCATGGTGGTTGTTAAACATTGAGAAAGGTTGATAGAATTCTCAATCCCAATAAAAAAGTACTCATTTAAAACCCAACAATATTAATTAAAGTAACATGATGAGATTCACATGATAATCAGGTACTAGATACTCAAGATGTCCATAACCGGAGACACGGCTAACCATGATTAGTTTATACACTCTGCAGAGGTTTGCACACTTTCCCCACATGACTCGATCGCCTCCGCTTGGTTTCCCGCACTACATGGTGTTTGAGAAACGGATGACCGAGACATAGTCTGTCAGAAGCACTAGCACCTTACAAGAGGGGTAGACCGTACCAACCTACATCCCCTACATCTGCTAGTCCACCCTGTAAGAGTTCGCACGACTTAGTCAACTATGCTAGAGCCCATAATAGCATGTGGCTGCACACGTAAGCCTGGGTGGCGGTCCGAAGAAATACAGGCAAGTCCTGCTAGAAAACAGGTGCCTCAATCCACCCAGATGTGTGTTCAAGTTGCCACCTTAAATAAACCATTAAATTAACAATCTCACATCCGTCATGGAAATTCACTCACCCAATCCACGTCTACTAGCATAGCATGGCATAATAAGCAAACATAGAAGTAACTCCCAAAGGTTTGATAATAAAACAGGTAATAGGTACTACCTCATCTACTTCCCATCCCACAATTTAATTAGATCCTAATCATGCAATGTTTGAGGATAGATCTAATGCATAAAAACTGGGTAGTAGAAAGGTATGATCAAGTGTTACTTGCCTTGCTGATGATCCGCAAAACCTAGAGACTCGAAGTAACAGGCGGCGCACTCCGGGTATTCTATCGCAGACAAACAAACAAGCATACAATAAGTACTCATCTAATGCATAGGTAAAACTCGAACAAAATATCCAACCAGAATGTTCAACTTAAGAACTCCGGTTTGCAAAAAGAATCAAATCAAAAGAAGCAACGAAAGTCAAACGGCGAAAGAAAACAGCTTCGTTTTACTAATCTGGATCTAAGTCAAATTTTTACAGAAGCAAAAACTTGTTTAACTAGATTATTTGGAAAGAGGGTTTCGAGACGAAACTCCAGGCACTTGAATCGCCTGATTCCGATAAACGAGCGAAAAGTTATACTAAATCGAAAATCGGATCAGAAATCGTGATCAGAAAATCACCGCGGAAAATCCGAGAAAAAGAAAAATGACGAACAGATTAACGAACGAACGTTCGTTAATTTAAGGAATCTGACGAAAAGTGTTCGCTAAGACGATTAACGGATGAACGTCCGCTAATTAACCTAAACCAAAAAAACCGAAAACTAAAATAAAACGAATCAAAAAAACAAAAAAAACGTAAAGAAAAACCGCCCGGTTTTTAACAAAACCGGCCGCACGCGATTCGAGGCGGCGGCGAACCTCGGGATGCGGGGCGGTGAAGTCCGGCGGGTCCGGCGGCGGCGCTGGCGGCGGCGGAGGATCTGGCGGCGGCGGTGGATCTGGCGGCGGCGGCGGATTAGGGTTAGGGTTTGGGCATGGGCCGGCGGCGGCGGGTTGGGCTGGCGGCAGGGCGATCTGGCGGGCTGGGGAGGGGTCCCGATGCTATTTATATAGCGCCCCCGAGCGGAGTCCCGCTCGGGTACGGCCCGGAGTCGGTGCGCGTTTTTTTATAAAAAAAACATTACACTCGGTAGAAAAATAAAAATAAATACTAAACAGACTCCAAAAATCCCAAAATAAATTTTCCCCGACTTCTAAAATCAAGCCGGACTAGATGAACATTTATTTGGGGCCTAAATGCAATTTTGAAAAACGCGCATTTTTCCTAAATTCAAATAAAAAGCGAAAAACTCCAAAATAAATCATATTTGATTTTTTTGTTAAATCTTCATTATTTCTTTATTTTGGGAAAGTCATTTTATTCCCTCTCTGAATTTTTGGTAGTAGAAATAATTGAAGATAAAATAAATAAAATCAATGATCCTATTTTCAAAATTTGAGAAAAACCCCAAATATGAAAATAACGAAATCCCCAACTCTCTTAGTGGGTCCTTGAGTTGCGTAGAATTTCTAGGATTGAGCCAACAATGCAATAAAAATATGATATGCATGATGATCTACGTATAACATTCCAAATTGGAAATTTGGGATGTTACACAAACCTCAGGCCATTCGGAGAAAGTTTAATACCCGCTCACAACGAGAGACAAAAAGGGGACGCCGGAGGACATAGGAGTGCCGGATTGCAAAACGAACAACGGGGAAAAAGCTCGGATGCATGAGACGAACACATATGCAAAATGAAATGCACATGATGACATGATATCAAATGCATATGATGACATGGCAAAGTGCAACACGCAAGCAAATGATATGGCAACAACGGCGAATAACTGGCAGACACCTGGCGCATCGAATCCGGGGCGTTACAACACTCCTCCACTAACAAGAGATCTCGTCCCGAGATCTTAGGACCGAGACGGAAGGGAAAAAGGGATGAGGTGAAACAAATACTCAAGAGAAGAAGCAAAGAATCGAGAGCACTCGAGAAGAAGAGATGAACGAGGAGAATGACGAGAATCGAAAGCTCACGGAATCAAATAGACTAAGAAACCACTCGTTCTAACCGGAGTGGTTAGAATGAGAAAAGAAACGGATAAGACTGAAAGGATTTAGGTAGAACTCTGACTGAAACATGGAGGAATAGAACACGAGTTTGATAGGATGGACTGATACTTGATGAAGACATGACACCAAATCTCCGGAAAGGATTGAAAGAGTTGAATGAAAAGAACGGAGAAGAAAAATGACAACTTGTGCCACGAATGAAATAGAAAGCATCTTAGAAGAAAGGATTAAACAGAGTTGTAGAGAACATCAACAACGAAAAGAATTGCTTGTTGTGGACTTATGGATAACATCTCAAAATCATAAGGTGATAACCGGCCACAAACGGAAATGATTGGGTGGCTGAGAAGAACGAAGAAATGCAAAAACTCCACTTCCGAAGAATACGTAGAATTAATTGCACTTCGAGATGCAAGAAAAAAAGATACTTGAACTCCGCCGACAAGAATCTTGATGAACACTTGAAGAATGAATTGAATCATGAAGAACCACCATGAAGAACTCCGGTGACAAAAGGATGATTAGATAGAAAGAAGGATGAAAGAATAAGATGAGGCTTGCGATGATTAGATGGAGGTTCCGACGAGATGGCCGAGGAAATTTGAACTCCGGAAAAGAAAAGATGAAAACACTTGGAACTGAGAGATTATTCATCATGAACAAACTCCGAAGGAAGGGATTACTCGCTTGGATGAAATAAGAATAAGATTTATTGTATGCTTATCCTTCATCAAATTAAATTGATGACAAGCAATGGATTTTGCATACTACTTATTCTTCTTGAAAAGGATTGAGAAGTGACATATCGCAACCTTGAGAATGTCTTCATGAACCACCGGTAGGATTGAAACGAACGAATGGATTAATATGATAATCCAGGAAAAAGAATCTTGAACAAACCACCGTAAGAATTCGAAAATGACTGCTGAACAGAGAATGAATCACCGGGAAGAATTAGAAGAACCAATAAGCAAGAGGGGATTTAGATGCAAAAGAACAAAGAGATAACAAGCTGATTAAAGACCACTTGAACGGAGCACCGGAATAAATAGAGAACGATAACTGGAATGATGGCCTCCGGTGAAAGAAACGGGAAAACAACTTCTGACATACTCCGGATGGGTAAGAAAGAATATCTGCCAAATGGAATAATTCAAGAGGATAACAAGAAGCTAGAACCACAAAACTTCGAGAGAACGGGCAAGATTCAGAGGAAAAAGCTCTTCTTCGGTCTTCAAATGTCGACGAGAAACACCACCAAAATTACTGAGATACTCCGGGAGAGTGAAAAGCAGGGAGGTTAAGCCAACGATGAAATGATTTGAAATCGATCTTGGAAAGGCATCTGACTGATGAAATCATACTTACGTCAGACTTGAAAAGAATTTGAGAATAACTCCGGGGAAATTAGAAGAGTCAGGTAAGATCCTGGGAAAAGACCTGTGGGTTAGGGCCCACTAAAAGAGAAAACACCGTTGGAAAGGATTGTTGGACTGATAGATGATGCACCGGAACAATTGAAATATTTGAATGAGGTGGCAACCTCGAATTAATTGAAACACAGACGAATCTTCTGAGATGTCTTCCGAACTCCGGTATGATTGAATGGCAAGAGGCAAACGAGCAAGGAGAACACTCGATCCAAGTAAAAGAATGTGATGAACCCGAAAAAACTTGAATTGAATCCACCGGAGAAGAAAAAGAGATGAAGAATGTCAAACGAGACGAGAATTCACCGGTTGAAATAATTGAGGGAAGATTGAAGAGGCTCCACACGAATGAAATTGATGCTCGAATAGAGACTCAGACTCTGGGAAGAAAAGGGGTGGGAGGGCGGGAAAACAAAAGCAAACTCGGACGGGGAAATCGGTGAATATCTTGAAGAGAAAACACCGGTTGAAATCATTGAGGAAACGAAGCAAAGACTTCGCACGAGTAGGAAGGGTACTCGATTACAGGCTCCGGTTCGGAGAGGAAGAAGGGTGGGCGGGTGGGAAAAGAAAACAACTGAGGATTGAACGCAAAGATGAAGAGGCTCAAGTCAACTTGACGAGAAATGCACCGGATGAAAGGAGTTGAGGAACAACAATCGAAAACCAACTGCATGAACCTAAAGAAAATTTGAAAGGGAAGAGAAATAATTTAAAACACCTACGTCAAGATTTCTCACCAGAGCGACGAAGGGGCCGAGGAGTAAAAAGAATTCCTACTCTCCGATATAACTAGACTCAGAAAACAGTTTTCTTCTAGATTCGACAATGGCCAAACTACACGATCAATCAAGGGGGCTCCTAGGGTCAGTCGAGGCTCTGATACCAACTTGTCACGCCCAATATGCGACCCTATCCAAAAGGAACTCGAAGGTCCCACCAAGGATAGACCCGCATATTGAAACGCTTTTGCAAGGTGGATATCATTACATCAACATTACATAATAGATGGGGATACATATAAAAGGCATACAATGCCACACGAATACAGCATCATCATACATAAGAGCACCATCCGACTACGGATGAAACACAAACAGAAACTCAAACGACATCCACCCTGCTAGCCCAGGCTGCCGACCTGGAACCTATCCCCTGATCGAAGAAGAAGTAGAAGAAGAACTCCAAACAAGCAAACATCGCTCTCTGGTCATGATCATCACATAACATGTACCTGCAACTGTTGTTGTAGTAATCTGTGAGCCACGAGGACTCAGCAATCCCATTACCATGGGTATCAATACTAGCAAAGCTTAATGGGAAAGGAAGGGGTAAAGTGGTGAGGTTGCAGCAGCGGCTAAGCAAATATGGTGGCTAACATACGCAAATGAGAGCGAGAAGAGAAACAAAGGAACGGTCGTGAAGCTAGCAATGATCAAGAGATGATCCTGAACTCCTACTTACGTCAAACATAACACAGAAACCGTGTTCACTTCCCGGACTCCGCCGAAAAGAGACCATCACAGCTACACACGCGGTTTATGCGTTTTAATTCGGATCTGGTGTCAAGTTATCTACAACCGGACATTAACAAATTCCCATCTGCCACATAACCACGGGCACGGCTTTCGAAAGATAATACCCTGCAGGGGTGTCCCAACTTAGCCCATGATAAGCTCTCGCGATCAACGAAGGATATACCTTCTCCCAGGAAGACCCGATCAGTCTCGGAATCCCGGTTTACAAGACATTTCGACAATGGTAAAACAAGACCAGCAAGACCGCCCGATGCGCCGACATCCCGATAGGAGCTGCATATATCTCGTTCTCGGGGCAACATCGGATAAGCTAAGCGTACAGGTACCGACGTAACCCAAGTTGCCAAGGGATGGTCCCGCACGGTGCTCTAGTTTGGACCAACACTTAGACAAGCATTGGCCCGGGGGGGCTATAATAAAGATGACCCTTGGGTTAATTACTCCCAAGGGAAAAGTAGGTGGTGGTGAGGCAAATGGTAAAACCAAGGTTGGGCCTTGCTGGAGGAGTATTATTCAAAGTGAACTATCAAGGGGGTCCCATAAATAACCCGACCGCGTTAGGAACGCAAAATCCGGGAACATAACACTGGTATGACGGAAACTAGGGTGGCAAGAGTGGAACAAAACACCAGGCATAAGGCCGAGCCTTCCACCCTTTACCAACGCTATAGATGCATTAATAATATAAGAGATATTGTGATATCCCAACATAACCCTGTCCACCATGTAGCAATTTCAACTTCACCTACAACTAACAACGCTATAGGAGGGGCTGAGCAAAGCGCTTACATAGCCAAACAACGGTCTGCTAGGAAGGGTGTCAAAGGTTAGAGGTTCATGGCAATTTGGGAGGCTTGAAGAGCAAAAGATAGGTAGCGCAGCAAAGCAATAGAACGAAGCAACTGGCATAGCAATGATAGTAGTGAGATCCAGGTTAGCGGTCATCTTCCCTGAAATCCCGCAAGGAAGAAGAGCGAGTCCATGCAGACGAACGGGAGTAGTCGAACGAATCCTCACAATCGCAACATTACCGGAACTAAGAAGCAACACCGGAAAGAAAGAAACAACATGGTAAACACACAAGCATAAACATGTCATGATGCACAAACAAGCATGATGCATGACAAAGCTACATGAAGCAACTCATGGGAAGATATGATGCAAACAAGAACAACACATCAAGGCAAGTTTAAATGAGGCCGGGAACAACATATAACATTTCCGGTAAGTCCTCCTATGCAAATTTCGAAATTGGTCCAGATCTGAATAAACCTTATGTTCAAGTTGTTAAAAAGCAAGTTAAGATGCATCAAGATGATCTACACGAGATTCTAGTCAAGTTACATATAAAGTTCATTAGATTTGGAGCTACGGCCTAGAAGATATGAGCAAAACAAGTTGAGCATGGCATTGATGAAAAATGCATACAAACATCAAGAAAACACCTCAAAACAAGAAAGCAACATGATAATATGAAACTACATGCAAAATCAGGCAAGTTTCATATAGAGCACACTCAAAACGGAGCAACGGTTCAACACATGCACCCTATACAAGTTATAGCAACAATCTGTCCATAACAGCAACTAGGTATATTACAAGCATCAAAACAACAAGCTACAGCATCTCAACGTAATAACAAAAGGCATGGGCATGAAGTACAGGTAAAGCATAACAAAACATGAACACTGAGCTATCTCCAGAAACAACTAGACCATGCTCAAAAGGACATGGGAAGATTGCAAATAATAACAGTTTCAGACTTTGCAGAAATAACATCAGGTTGCAATGTTTAGAGCTATCAAACAACATGTTACAGGAACTTAACATGGCAAACAAAGGCATGGCATGAATCTACTAATTGCATAGAACAAAACTCCCTTACTGGCCATGAGCCAAAAAGGCACAGAAGATATGATGGCACCCATGTAAACATGGCAAGTTATATTACAGATTCAAACATGGCAGGAACAACAATAAGTAGGCATGTTCGGGAGCTTGAACCACTTACCACAGATCAAAACATGGCATGGCAAGGCAACCAATAGTAAGAAGACATGTTTGTGAAGCTATACATGGAAAGAGCAAGGTCATAGGGTGCATGGATCACTAGAAAAGCATATGGCCAAAACTGAACTTCATGTTAACAGGTTGATAGCAACATTATTTAGCAACTTTGGAGCAAGATTACAACAAGCTACAGTAGTCTATAAATGCAACCGTGGGCATGAATGGATATAGAATAACATGTATAACAAAACATCCTTAGTGAACATCTCCAGAATATTGCCCGAAATGACTTGTAGAAGCATGTTTACATAGCAACAAAATATAACAGAATCTGTCAGGAAAACAGCAATAGCAAGTACCCTACTTAACAAGCTTGAAGCACTCAGCACACAACTCACAAAAATACATGGATTGCACCTTTGGAAAGATGGCATGGCATAGATCAGAACACATGTAGAGCTCATACTCATAGGATGCACACATCAAACATGGCAAAAATGACAAATGAGCAAGTTATAACAGTTTCAGCAGATTAACATCAACTAGCACCCTTCCAACAGCATTTCGGGCATCAAGATGAGATCAAATGAAAATGATGCAATGGAATGAAATGAAGTACTCGTCGAGACGAACAATTTGACATATTACACACACGAAACGGAGCAGCACAGATGCAGTTATGATACGATGAACATGGCATGATTATGCAAAATAACTTCGGGACTTTGCGGAATTACGGGGTCAACCTTCTGCATGGATATCGAGGCGAGGCGGATCTCGCCGGAGAACACGCCGGAGATGGCGAGGGAGGGCCCGGGGCGGCCGGATCGGAGGCGGGCGATGGATCCGGGCGCCTCCTGCCCGGATCTGGCCGAAGGCGGAGTCCGGCGGCACGGGGAAGGCCGGAGGCGGCGGGTCGGAGCTGGAGCGGAGGTGTGCGCCGGCGGGGCGGCGGGCACTGGCGGGTCGGCGCAGTCCGCGGGCGGCGCGGTGGATGACGGGGAGGAGGCGCGGGGCGCGGAGCGGAGGCGGGAGGCGACCGGGCGCCGGAGTGGAGGCCGGCCGGCGACCTCGGGCGCGGGCGGCGGAGCGCTCCCGCGGGCTCGGGGCGGCGGCGCGGGAGATCGGGCACGGGCGGGCGGCGGCGCGCGCGCGGGCCGGGAGGGCCCCGCCTGGGCCCCAGCGGGCCGACGACGGCGGGGACGCGCGGGGGCCACGTGGCGCTCGCGGAGTGGAGGAGGGAGGCGGCTGCGGTGGACATGTCCGGACGGCGGCGGACATGTCCGGTGGCGCGGAGGAGCGGGGCTAGGGTTTCATCTGCGCGAGATTTTCGGGGGAGGCCACATATTTATAGGTAGAGGGAGCTAGGAGAGTCCAAATGAGGAGCGGTTTTTGGCCATGCGATCGTGATCGAATGACCGAGAGCATGGAGGGGAGTTTGTTGGGTTTTGGGACACTTTGGAGGGGGTGTTGGGCTGCAACAAAAGAGGGCTTTGCGGTTACCCGGTTAACCGTTGGAGTATCAAACGACCTCCAAATGGCATGAAACTTGACAGGCGGTCTACCGGTGCTATACAAGGCCGCTTGGCAAACTTCAGGCCATTCCGAGAAAGTTTAAAACCCGCTCACAACGAGAGACAAAAAGGGGACGCCGGAGGACATAGGAGTGCCGGATTGCAAAACGGACAACGGGGAAATAGCTCGGATGCATGAGACGAACACGTATGCAAAATGAAATGCACATGATGACATGATATGAAATGCATATGATGACATGGCAAAGTTCAACACGCAAGCAAATGACATGGCAACGATTGCGAATAACTGGCAGACACCTGGCGCATCGAATCCGGGGCGTTACACCGGCCTAGCTCTTGCATGTAGGCCTCGTCGGCGGCCTCGGCCTTGAGGCACTCCCACGCCTCGCGGTCCTCCCGCGCCATAGCCGAGCTCACCACCCTTGGCTCCGGCGGAACAAGGTGGACCGGACGTGTGCCTAAGGGGAAATTGAGCCTAGCCGCCGCGCCATGGTAGAGGACCTGCCAGCGGTCGTACTTCATGGCCGCGAGCTCGTCCGTGTGGAAGCTACCGAGCCACCGGTGGGTGTGGGTCTCCTGACCTGTAATCTTTGTGACCCACGTCCCCCCCCCCCCCCCCCCCGCGCGCCGCTGCCGGTCCCCGAGGTAGGACCTCATCGGCTGCCGAGTTCGAGGGAGGACGGGGAAGTCCTCGAACCGGCATAGGGGCACGGCGGCTGGCGGATTGCGGGACCGGCGATGGCGGATCTATAAAGAACCCGCGGAGGACGATGGGGACACCTCGGCAGCCACCTCGCTGGCGTCGGGCGAAGAGGCCCCGATAAACCTCTCTTGGGCCATTGGCTCCTCAAGCTCCCTGTCACACAGGCAGAGGTTGAGGATGGAAGCGGCAGCGATGGCAGCGACCTACCAATGGTTATGGCGGTGGTGAGCGCAGGTTTTGTGGAGTGTGTGGTGTGTGTGGAGGGGGTGGGGTTAAGGTGGTGTTTGAGGAAATACCGCGACAACTTAAAATTTTACTAGGCGGGAGTAACAAAGTGGGTTTACTGAAAATTTGGATCAAGGGCGAGCAGATATTTTTGAGATTGCGAGGGATGCAGAGGCAGGAGTATTTGGGGGAATGAGCTAGTGTGCTTGACACGCTGGCTATGGACTGTAGCCGATGAACCTTCTCGCGTAAGCCATAGGCATACTATACACAGACGGTGCTCCAGGATATTTTGTACTGCATCTCACACGGTTGGTGATAATAAACTGTGTGGGATCTACTTGATTTTTCATTTTGATTTGAATTACATAATGGGGTCACAATGGCAATGGACAGTGTTTTAATTGCTAGACCTTTTATCTGCAGTGAACATGCAACTATATAAAATTTGGAATTATTCAGGGTTCATTTGGAAATTTTATACATTAAATTGGTTTTCTAGTAATTTCAGGTGCACAATTCAAAATCAAAGCACATGTTCCAGTCCCTAAAAATGGGTTGCAAAATCAAATGTTTGTCCTTGGTTGCAAGCTTAGGTCACATGCAAGAAATGAGAATGAATGTCAAACACCTTGACATTGTCGCTCAGTCGCTAACATTGAGATACGTGCATGGTTTTAAAATTATAGTAAATCAAAAACTTGGCTGAAATTCATGAACTTGACATGATATGGAACGGCATCGACATGCCGTGGTAAAAATATTTTCCCATTTGGGCTAGCTTTGGGAATAAGCTTCTCGCAGATCGGAGCTTCTCTCACAACAAGCCAGATGGTTTCGGTAGGGAACGTGCCACCTTAGGGGACAAACAATATATGTTACCTCTTCTTACTTTCTAAATTTTTCTCGTGTCAACGTAGAACAACACGAGTGTTGTGTCATTTTTTGGGAGTTTTCGGGGTTCGCTGTACATTTTTATACATTAACTAAGTTTTCTATGCATTCAAGTGGTTCAGAATTGGAATGTGTGTCCTTGGTTACATGCTTAAGTCCCATGCAAGAAATGAGAATGAATGTCAAACACCTTGCCACCGTCGCTCGGCCCTAACATTGAGATACTTGGTTTTTAAATTCTAGTAAATTGAAAACACGTCTGAAATTTATGAACCTTGACATGCTAGCATGGAACGGCATCAACATGCGGTGGTAAAAATATTATCCCATTTGGGGCAGGTTGGGGTATATAAGCTTCTCACAAACTAGAGCTTCTGACAACAGGCCTCATGGTTACGGTAGGGAACGTTTCACCTTTCTGGACAAAACAATATCCGTTGCCTCTTCTTGATTTCAATACTTTTTCTAGTGACAACATAGAACAACATGAGTGTTGTGTTAAATTTTGGAATTTATTGGGGTTCGTTTGGACATTTGTATGCATTAATTAACCTTTCAATGCATTTATGTGCATAATTCAAATTTGAACTACATGCACATGCTCTAATGCATATAAATTGGTTGAAAATTCAAATATGTGTCCTTGGTTGCATGCTTATGTCCCATGCAGGAAGTATGAATGAATGTCAAACACCCTGCCATCGTCACTCGGCCGCAAACATTGAGATACCTAGTTTTTAAATTCTAGTAAATCGAAAACACGTCTGAAATTTATGAACCTTGACACGCTAGCATGGAACGACATCAACATGCAGTGGTAAAAGTATTGTCCCATTTGGGGCCGGTTGGGGTATATAAGCTTCTCACAAACCAGAGCTTCTGACAACAAGCTTGATGGTTTCGGTAGGAACGTTTCACCTTTCTGGACGAAACGATAGCCGTTGCCTCTTCTGGATTTCAATTTTTTCTCTAGTGATAACATAGAACAACATGAGTGTGGTGTTAAATTTTGGAATTAATCGGGGTTTGTTTGGACATTTGTATGCATTAATTGACCTTTCAATGCATTTATGTGCATAATTCAAATTTGAACTACATGCATTTTCTCTAATGCATATAAATTGGTTGAAAATTCAAATATGTGTCCTTGGTTGCATGCTTACGTCCCATGCAAGAAATAGGAATGAATGTCAAACACCATGCCATCGTCACTCGGCCGCAAATATTGAGATACCTAGTTTTTAAATTCTAGTAAATCCAAAACTCGTCTGAAATTCATGAAACCTGGCATGCTATCATGGAATGGCACCCGACATGCCATGGTAAATTTTTTGACCCATCTGGGGCAGGTTTGGGTATAAGCTTCTCACAAACAAGAGCTTCTGACAACAAGCCTGATGGTTTCGATAGGGAACGTTTCACCTTTCTGGACGAAACATAGTTGTTGCCTCTTCTTGATTTCAATTTTCTCTCTAGTGTCAACATAGAACAACATGAGTGTTGTGTTAAATTTTGGAATTTTTCGGGGTTCGTTAGCATATTTCTTATGGATTAATTGAGTTTTCAATGCATTTATGTGCATAATTCAAATTTGAACTACATGCACATACTCTAATGCAAAATTGGTTGAAAATTCAAATCTGTGTCCTTGGTTGCATGCTTATGTCCCATGCAAGAAATGGGAATAAATGTCAAACACCCTGCCCCCGTCACTCGGCCGCAAACATTGAGATACCTGGTTTTTAAATTCTAGTAAATCCAAAACTCGTCTGAAATTCATGAAACCTGGCATGCTATCATGGAATGGCACCCGACATGCCATGGTAAATACTAATGCAATGGACGGGCCTTTTTTCTAGTCTTTATCTAATTACAAACAAGAGATTATTAATAATTGGGAACCAATATCCCAAATGGATTATTTATTCGAACCGTGAGCATTAGACCAACAATGGATGTGTGCCATGCTTCGGTTAAGCTATAAAGCGGCAGCATTAATCATCCAAATAGAAAAACAATATACTTTGGATTATATACAACAAGTCATCAACACTCAACGACAACGAGGATACACGTTGGATTATATATTATTTCCAACAAAACATTCTAGTAAATACTAAAGTTTTTCACACAACAAATAACAAAGCGATGAAATGAACTTCAGCTCAATCAATCCTCGGCGTTGGAAATGCTTGCTTTGAACTATAACTGATTCTCTGTGAAGGGCCAACTATTGTCAATCTCGAGACCAACGTAGGACTGATCATCCAGGATGACACATATTGTGATAGCCACGGTGGGGAACCATAGCAATGTTCAAGGTATAGATACATTTGCTTCTCATAAACGGTAGTAACGTTGTGTCAACAGCAGCTGGATCGCCTTTCACCATCATTGGATAGTTTTTTCCAAGGAAGAGCGAGTTTTTTCCATGACTATCGATACTGAATCATGGAGAAGGTGTTGGCGCTAGCACATGAGTATCCATCTCGAATACCCTGCAACGAATGTTGGAATAGGTCCGGAGTGTGTGACCATGGGAGACAACACCTGCTTTGTTAGTAACATCAGCAGTGCCCTGTATACATACACGAAGAGGTGATCCATCGGAATAAGTTGCCAGGCGCCACTGAGTATATAGGTCATGCTCGTCAACATGCTCGTGATCATCACCATCATCATCTCCCCCTTGGTTATAAATTTTTTCAAGTATAGGTGGTGGAATGTTCACAGGACCTTGGAAACACAAGAAGGTTAATTAGTAAAGGGAAACTAGCTAACCCGCATGCATGTGGATGAAACAATTATAATTATGGTGGAAGACAATCGTACCGAAAACATAAGAATTCCATGCAAAAATAGTGCCATGAGTTATGGCAGCAAACACAAGACCCTCATATTGAATTTCATCACAGTACTCATCCGTGTACAGAAATTGATTTTTGAGTAATATCCATCGAGGCGTGGAAGTAAGGACGGCAACAAGCTTGTCGAAGATAGTAACAACTTCATAGTTCTTGTAATCCCAAGAGCGGTTTGGAACTTGACAAATTGCTATCTTCCGTAGACGACAGTCAGCATGATCATATTTGAACGTACGCAGATCATCTATGTGCTCAACCTCAGGGCAGTCTGTGATATTTGGAAGTGGAACCTGGTGACGAGTGTACACATTCACAAGTTCCCACCCACAGTTATACCCAATATAAACAATCCAATCTCCATTTGCGCCAGCCCAAGCCTTACCCTCAAGCGATGGCATGTTAACATCACACGTATCATTATCAAGTGGCATCAACTGGCAGAAGGCGAGGCTTCCGCGTCCCCACACTGGTGACCAGCGTCATGCCGAAGAAGATAGGGGAGATCAAACCGCTCCTGAACGATATTTGTTGAGTCGAGAATGGACTAGAACAAACCTGCCATGCTAGCCGAGGTGATGACGTCGCACCGATCAATGAGTTCCTCCACCACGTCATCTTTCAGATTGGGGCAAGAATAACGGGGTCGTTTCCGGCCTGTTCCCTCCATGGAGAAGATGATCGAACAGTGGCAGAACGAAGGGTGAAGGCAAATGGAGGGAGGAAGAGCGTGTGATAGTAGTTCCAAATCAAGAGGGAAAGGCGAAGAGGCGGTGGATGGTTGCCACGGTACACGAAGAGGCTAGTGGGGAGAAAACGGTTGCCACAGAGAGGTCACACACTGACAATAAGGTCATCCTCTTAGACCTAGCGCCCGTGCGGGATGGCCTCTGTCGCCCACACGAGCGACGCCACTTCGCACCACACACAGTTGGTCACCACGCCGCTAAGAACAAGTACTACAATAGTGTGCTTATAGCCTGCTTACATGGCAATTTTGCCTATGTGGAGGAGAGAGACATGAAGGATTCCTGCAACAAGGACAAGCGTGCCTGGCACTCGGCCTGGATGGAGAAACTCGACAAAGCTCACGTTGTGTACGCGGCCAAGGAGGCGTACACGTGCTACGACATGTACAGGCGGATCGTTGACATGAGGAAGTCCCTCCTTCCCCAAAACGGCCAGGGATCCAGCCGGAAGCACATCAATGGCAAACATCGTCGCAACAAGAAGTAGATGATTAATTAGATCCTCGTTTCTCCTAATTTACTATGCATGTAATTGCTTACTTTGGTGTGTGAAAATGTTATCTGTGTAGTCACTTGTCTAATTGTATGCTTAATTTGGTTATGCAATGTTGTCTTTTTAAGTATATTTGTTGATGCTCTGTAGACAAAGCAAATCACGTCGCACACGGACTAAACAAGGGAACCCGTCGGTGATGATTTCATCAATCACTGACAATTGTATACCAGCAATCGTTTGCTCACAACACACATGGCTTGTTAACAGGAATCGTTTGTGTTGTTATTGGTCTTCCCACACATTTCTGATTACGGACTTGTTTTCCGCGTATCACACACATCTTTTTATATTGAACCATTTCTGTTCTCTTATCTTAACACAAACAGTTCATCCGAGGGAACCGCATGCTGTATATCGCACACACACCTTGATCTGGCTGACCGTTTCTTTTGTGTTGCCTAATCACAAACAGATCATCTGAGTGAAACATATGTTGTGTATCGCACACGCCTTCATCTGGCTGCCTGTTTCTTTTGTTCCTCCTCGTCGCAAATAGTTAATTGAACTGAACTTTATGCCTTGCATCACACACGCAACTAAAATCTGAATTGTGTTTGATGCATCCGTCATCGCAAATGTTTTGCACATTTTAGATGGTTCTCTGACACCATCACTACAAGAAATATGTCAACTTATGACCTTCTGTCAGTGACCCTCGAAGAATTGGTCATAAATTTATGACCATTTTAGACCAATTGGTCAAAAGCTGTCTGGGGGGCTCTAAACCCTAAACCATAACGACCATTTTGGTCAGAAAGGTCATAATTTCATTAGAGGAAATGGTCGTAAGGCTAGTAGCACTATCCACTGCCTCATGCGTAGCTGATAACGACCAATATAAAATGGTCACTGTCGGTGTCAAAACCTGCGGATCTCGGGTAGGGGGTCCCGAACTGTGCGTCTAGGCGGATGGTAACAGGAGACGAGGGACACGATGTTTTACCCAGGTTCGGGCCCTCTCGATGGAGGTAAAACCCTACGTCCTGCTTGATTAATATTGATGATATGGGTAGTACAAGAGTGGATCTACCACGAGATCAAGGAGGCTAAACCCTAAAGCTAGCCTATGGTATGATTGTTGTAATGTATGTTGTGTCCTACGGACTAAAGCCCTCCGGTTTATATAGACACCGGAGAAGGCTAGGGTTACACAGAGTCGGTTACAATGGTAGGAGATCTACATATCCGTATTGCCAAGCTTGCCTTCCACGCCAAGGAAAGTCCCATCCGGACACGGGACGGAGTCTTCAATCTTGTATCTTCATAGTCTTGGAGTCCGGCGGACAATGATAGTCCGGCTGTCCGGACACCCCCTAGTCCAGGACTCCCTCAGTAGCCCCTGAACCAAGCTTCAATGACGATAAGTCCGGCGCGCATAATGTTCGGCATTGCAAGGCGGGTTCCTCCCTTGAATAATCCAGAGAAGATCATGAACACCAGGATAGTGTCCGGCTCTGCAAAATAAATTCCACATTCCACCGTATAGAGAATAAAATGTACACAAGTCCAATCTGCTGACGTATTATGCGGCATGACATCACACCGCTACCAGGCTTTTACTTGAATCGTTTTTTATTATACCACCTCAGCACGTTTAGCGAAGCAGTTTCCTTGGCACGTCTTGTCGAAGAAGAGATCGTGCTCCCCTTATTCCGGGATTCTCATCAATACGTGCGTGGGTAACCCAACCGTGCCCGTCGCCACGCCTCCTCTATCGAAGGTGAATCCCGAACGGTCACGGAGACGACTCTTGGTATTTTTCCCCTTTATAAGAGGACCAAGGCTCGTTTCTTTTCTTCAATCTCACATCGAAGCTCCTCCTTGCTCCCAGTTCCAACACCCAGAGCCCCAGATTCGAGCGCTTCGGATTCTCAACCGTGTCCGGCTCCGACCTCCAGGGTCGGTGGATGCCCTCCTCCGTCACGGAAGAGGACGTGTTAAAGCTGCGTGAGGCCAAGTACCTGTCCTACGAGATTTCGCACAGGTTGACTGCCCAAGGGCAGGTCGTGCCCGCTCCCGAGCCCGGTGAGTACGTTGTCTTCGTATCCCACCTCCGTCGGGGTTTAGGCTTCCCGACGGACCCCTTCGTGAGAGGGCTCATGTTCTACTACGGGCTGGATTTTCACGACTTGGCTCCGGAGTCCATCCTCCATATCTCCGCATTCATTATCGTCTGCGAGGCCTTCCTCCGCGTCACTCCTCACTTCGGCCTGTGGCTGAAGACCTTTAATGTGGAGCCGAAGATGATCAGGGGGCGTCAAGCGGAGTGCGGCGGGGCGGCGATAAGCAGAAGGGCCGATGCCCCGTGGCCCGAGGGTTCCTTCCAAGAGGAGCTCGGACTGTGGCAGCAGGAGTGGTTCTATATCACCGCTCCGAAGGGCAGCAAGCAAAAGCCGCCGCCTTCATTCCGCCCGGGACCTCCACGCCGACTGATGTCATGGGTCAACCAAGGGCTCAATTGGGGGCCGTCCGAAGATGTGTCCTCATTGCAGGGCCGGATTCGAGACCTCCAGGCGAGGGAGATCAATCTGGTCGTGGTGATGCAGGTTATGCTAATCAGGCGTCTTCTGCCCTGCAAACGCCGTTTATGGGAGTTCAATCCGGAGGGACCTCGAATTCTCCAACACTTCATGGGTGCGACACCCGTGGAGATGTACAAGTTGTTCTTCGGACCGCAGGTAGCGTGTCCGGAATCGACCGAGGACGCAGGCCTAAGCTGCAATCGCCCGGATACTCAGGTAAAAAGCTCAGAGTTCGGACGTTCTGTTTATCTGCTTTTCTAGAGTTCGCCTCCTGACCCATTACTTTTCATCAGGAGTGGGTAGCGCGATCGAAGCTGATAAGGTGTTCAGCTCCCCTCCCAGAGACCGCACTGGAGCCTGTGCTGGTCAGAATGTTGGAGGTCGCGCCCGTAGAAGGGAGCGATGGGGAAGATAGAGGAGCTATTATTTCGCCCAAAGGGGCGTCTGAAGAGGGGGGGATCAAAAACCCCTCCTTCTAGGGGGAGAAGAGGACCGCCTCCGAAGATCCGGAGGCCAAAGCCCCTAAACGGGGGAAGAGATCTTCACCGGGGGGTCCGGCGTCCGGGGAGAACCCGGACGTACAATCGTCTTTGAAGGATCAGCCCTCCAGCGAACTGTGAGTAGGAAAAGGGGAGTTCATTAATAAGAAAATACCTCCATTTGTGCTTCTGTGGATAACCGAAGTTTTGCTTTACAGTTCGGATTTGCGGGCTTCTTAGATGAGTTCGTCTTCGGGGGATGTTCGTCCGGAGATGATGGAGAGCGAAACGCCTCCGACTGCTACGTCGCCGGATAGGGCAGACGAGCCTGAAGTATCATCACGGAGGGTGTCCCCGAGTCCGGAGGGGACGGAGAGTTCGGCGCCCACTAGTATCCGGCCGGGAGAACTGAAGAATCTGCTTGAGAGGGTGTCCATCTCAGAAGATCACCGTGCTTTGATGCGTATGGTGATTGGAAGGATTTCGTCCGCCGAGAGCGGATTGCATAATGCCGCCAGGAGCTTGCTGGCGGGATTTGAGGTACGCAAGAATGACACACCTTTTTTGACAGTTTTGCACATAAAAGTGCGCCCTGTATAGATAGTAGCCCCTGAGACTCGGTAGCTTGTCGAAAGCGACAGCGTGCCGAGGATCAAAATCTCAAGTAATGAATGTTGCCATTCCTATGTAGGTGGCGGATAGTCCGAGGGCTAGCCAGACTAGTGGAGTTGCCAAGTTAATGCGGCAACTTGATGTGGCGGATGCGGACATCGCACTTGTCAACCGGTGACTTGACGAGTCGCAAGGTAAATGAATTCTCCACAGTCGCTTATTTAAGGGGGTCAAAGCCCGCCTCTAATAATGTATATGCTGTGATACAGACGGTGCTGCTGATGTGGAGAGCCTTCAGGACGAACTTGCTCAAGCTAAGGAGCAAGCCCGAAGGAGTGATGCGGCTGCCTCGAGGGCGGCCGAGGAGTTGAAAGCCGAAAAGGCTGCACACTGCCTAAGCAGGGAAAAGGTGGCCGAATTGGCCGTGAAATTAAAAGATGCTGCCGACCGCAATGAGGCTCTTGAAAAGGAGCGCTTATCGGAGCGGGAAGACCTGGGGAAGGCCACCGCCGAGGCCAAGGATGCCCGTTCTGCAATGCGGGCTATGAAGGAGGAGCTGCGCCAGGCCGGAGATATTGTGGCTGGCAAGCCTTTTCTGTTGCGTCGCCGGTTTACGGATCAAAAGTATGCTCAACTTGGCCAGCCGTGGGGTCCGGAGGATCCATATATGGACTTAGCGGCAAGTGCGGCTGATGCCGTTGAGCACTTCCGGAGCCAGAAGGATCACAAGACGGAAGAGCTATTTTGGTCTCAATTCCATAGTCCGGATCGTTCACTTCCGTTGACCGATCGGTTGGCCGAATGGGCCGAGCTAAATAGATTGTCCGGACTTGCCATGACTGACATCGTGGCTCATGTCTGGCCAGAGAGGCCCAAGGCGACGAGCTATTTCGGCTTGTTGCAGCAATTTCTTGGAGCGGTGCCGCATATCAAGGATATGAAGCGGTCGGCCTGCATCGAAGGCGCGCGGATGGCTCTTGCCCGTGTGAAGACACATTGGACAGAGATGGATGCCACTGCTATTGCCGCCCAGGGTTCGGACGAAAGCCGGTTACCCGCCGAGCACTATTTTGGGGAAGTTATGCGTGGCGCTCGTGTAATAGAGTCGCAGTGCTCAAAAAATGTTACGTTCAAATGAACGTTTTAGCTTGTAAAACGATGATTATGCTATAACTACTTTTTATACTTGTGCGTCCCAAGTAGTAAAATATCTCCTATGCGGCCGTTTACGTATACATTTGTATAACCTAAAAGATTGCAGTCTTCGGCTTCAGCCCCCACGCACAAGGTGCGGGGGTGTTCGCAAAAATAGCGCGTTTTCACACTTAATCCGACGTCTCGGTCCTGTTAAGGAGGTGGTAGCGTAGCAAACGAGGCAATCCGGACTATAATGCTTTATCACTTTCACTTAGCCAGTGGAGTTCGAGGGTGGGGCTACGATATAGCCCCTTGGGGCACCGCGCTTCTCCGAGTTCGGGGCGCGTGTGTGCCTGACCGGGAAACGGTCCTTCGTCAAAGCGGGGAATTCTAAACATTCCGGTAGTCGATCGAGTGGTTGACCAGTCTCTCGATATATCATGACAGTCAGTTTTCGGCTTTCTCTACTGAGGTGCTTGCCCAGCCGAACTGGGGCACAATCGCAGTAGTTCTCCTGGTGCCGCGTTAGCCAATGATACGGAACGTAAGGCAGCAAAACACAGGAGCCGGGCAAACCCAACATTTGACCAAAGACATGATTCGGAGCTGATGCATATAATGCCTAACTCGAGACGCCGAACACTCCCTAAGGTGTTCGGTCTTTATAATAATGGGCAGAACAATGCCCTAAGCCCCTAGTGTCCAGGTACGGGCGTGGTCCTCTCACGCGGCCGATGCCAAAACGTCAGGCTTCGCTTTGGTTATAAGAAGAAACCAAGGGAGAATAACAACAAGAGACAGTAAAAAAGGTTTACGCAGGGTCTTAATCTGAAAAGAATCCTCGCGACGGGTCCCTGCTCCACGTCTGCGCCTGTGTCTCTGTTGTGCCGTTATCCTGGACGGGTGTGCACGTTGTTTATCTGTAAAAAGAGAGGAACTTAGTTTGAAAAGAACTCGTGCGAAAAAAGTATATGTGAAAGAAGAAATATAAATAAGTAAAGCGGGGTCTGTGTGAACTCGCTGTTGTTTGTGCGCGCAGCCTCTTGTGAAGGGATGTGCAGCTAGGGAGCCCCTAGCCTACTTATGCCGGACTCGTCTATCCGTGCCCGGGGTCTTTAAGTGACCCTCGCACTGAAATGATGCCACGTGGACCGAGCATCTTGAGTGTAAGAGACGCGTAATGTGGTATGACGTTAAAACAGACAAAAGCCTCTCGTCCCAAGAGTGCTTGATATCCACTTTTAAATGGGACGATATGAAAGATTAGTTTTTTGCGTCGAAAGTTGTTCGGTGATCCGAACACAACTTCTAGTAATAGGGAGCCTATGCACTTGGCGTAAGGGCCTGGCATCACTCCTTTAAAGGAAGTGCGGCTGTGTCGAATTTTAGTAAGGTCTATCCCCAACTTGTGGATTCTGTTTGGATACAGCAGGTTTAAGTCACTGCCTCCATCCATCAAGACTTGTGTAAATTTCAGTCCGTCGATTATAGGATCCAATATCAGGGCAGTTCATCCTGCATTTCGAATGCTTCTGGAATAATCCAGGTGGTCGAAAGTGATTGGTTTTGATGTCCAATCTCTATGTTCCGCTGGGTTGGACCGTGCGAGACCCATTTTAACGGATGCCGCACTGTTTTTCCGTATTATCACATGAAGTGAATTTACTGCTTTAACCTCTTGTGGGAAAGTTTTTTGTTTTCCGGTGCTCTGCTGGTGGGGTTTATCGTCTTTGCTTGACGCGTCGAGCCCCTTGTGTTCGGCGTTTAGTCGGCCGGACTGTTTGAAAACCCAACAATCTCGATGGGTGTGGTTTGCAGGCCTTCCGGGGGTACTGTGGATTTGACATATCCGACCGAAAATCTTGTTTAAGTTGGATAACTCGTCGCTGTCATCCTTAAGAGGTGGTGTTTTGTTGTTTGGCCGTGAGCTTTTGAATCCGGCTTGACTGCCGTGCTCTTTGGGCTTTTCTCTTTATTCCGGCGCTCCTCTTTTCTGCGCCGTGATTTTCCGTTTCCATCTCTTATCTCGGATGTACTTGGGCCGCTGGTGCTGCATCTTGCTAGCCAGCTATCCTCTCCCGCACAGAAGCGGGTCATGAGGCTTGTTAGCATGGACATTGTCCTCGGTTTCTCTTGGCCGAGGTGTCTGGCAAGCCACTCGTCTCGGACGTTGTGTTTAAAAGCTGCTAAGGCTTCGGTGTCCGGACAGTCGACTATTTGGTTCTTTTTGGTGAGGAACCTGTTCCAGAATTTGCACGCTGACTCTCCGGGCTGTTGAGTTATATGACTTAGATCATCTGCATCCGGAGGGTGGACATAAGTCCCTTGAAAATTTGCTCTAAACGCGTCCTCGAGCTCTTCCCAACTTCCAACAGTGTTTTCTGGGAGGCTTTTAAGCCAATGACGGGCTGGCCCTTTGAGCTTGAGGGGTAGGTATTTTATGGCGTGGAGATCATCTCCTCTGGCCATGTGTATGTGTAGTATATAATCTTCTATCCAGACTCCAGGGTCTGTTGTTCCATCGTAGGCCTCTATGTTTATGGGTTTAAATCCTGCTGGGAATTCATGGTCCAGCACCTCATTGGTGAAACATAGTGGGTGTGCGGCGCCCCTGTATTTGGGTGTGCCACTATCTTCGGACACTTGACGTGTTGCATTGCTTCCTGGGGCCTTCTTCTTTGGCCCGTAAATGGACCCGGCTGGGCCATCTATCTTTCCAGGTTCATTAGTCGGTTTATGTGTGGCGCCGCTTTCAGAATTTGGCCTTTCATCTGGCCGTCTATCCAACCAGGCAGCCCTCTTTATTTTTTGACTGTGAGGGCTCTATAGCCTCCTCGTCAAATTCTGGCAGCAGCTTGCGCTTCGGGTAGCTCTTTGATTGGTGGCCATTGCCGTATTTATCCGCGGTTTTGAGCACTTTGCTCCACCTCATTCTGAGTGTGTCTTCCACTGTTTTGAGCTTCCGTGTTTCCTTCTTCAAGCTTCTTGCGGTGTTGACGAGTCTTTTCCGAAGGTTTTTACTCTCCGGCGGCGTGTCCGGTGTGAGATCGTCTGGACTATGTTTTCCGCCGGGCCCGGACTGATTGTCTGACTCTTCTTGTTTGGACGGTTGCTTCTCGTCGTCCAATGGTTTGCCCTGCTATATTGCTGGGTCATTAGGAGCGCTGTCGTTGTCGAGGCGGGACTTAGGGCGGCGTCTGCGTCGCCGTTTTTGTTGTTTGTCGGCAGGATTATCTTCTGCCGCACCCCGTTGTTCCTCGTTGTCGCTTCCTTTTGGGGTGTCCACCATGTATACGTCTTATGACGAGGTGGTCCTTACACGCTTTATAGGCGCTGGTTCTTGTTCGTCTCCGGCATCGTCGTCCATGGCATCGATGTCTTCGGAGTCGTAGTCTAGCATGTCGGTAAGATCATCGACAATGGCTACAAAGTGGGTGGTGGGTGGGCTCTGAATTCCTTCGTCGTCCGTATCCCAACCATCCTGGCCATAGTCCGGCCAGGACTCTCCCGATAACGAGAGATGCTTTAGCGAATTTAGGATGTCGCCAAAGGGCGAGTATTGGAAGATGTCCGTGGCGGTGAATTCCATGACCGGCGCCCATTCCGATTTGATTGGTAGGGGCGTGGGTGGTCCGGAGTCCGGCAAGGGGTCCAGCACCTCGGAATCACGAGTTTCGCGAGGGACAAGATTAGTGTTCGGCTCCATCGTCGTGGAAGTTGAAGCCCCCGAGGCGGTGTCCATCCACCAGTCCTCGATCTGGGTGATCGGCTCCGGACTAAGGGCTGAAGCGGATTCGTGTGCGGCCACCAAGGCACTGTTCGGCGGCAGAGCTAGATCATGCCCATCGCAACAGTGCGGCGCGCTTGGCTTTGGCTCGAGCCCGTCGAAGATCAAGTCCCCGCAGGCGTCGGCTGTGAAGTTTAGGCTTCCAAACCTGACCTGATGGCCAGGGGTGTAGCTTTCGATCTGCTCCAGATGGCCAAGTGAATTAGCCCGTGGTGCGAAGCCGCCGAATACGAAGATCTGTCCGGGGAGAAAAGTCTCACCCTGGACAGCGTTGTTGATTGAAGATGCCATCGAGCCTATCGGTGACGACACAAAGGAACTCTCAATGAAAGCACCAATGTCGGTGTCAAAACCAGCGGATCTCGGGTAGGGGGTCCCGAACTGTGCGTCTAGGTGGATGGTAACAGGAGACGAGGGACACGATGTTTTACCCAGGTTCGGGCCCTCTCGATGGAGGTAAAACCCTATGTCCTGCTTGATTAATATTGATGATATGGGTAGTACAAGAGTGGATCTACCACGAGATCAAGGAGGCTAAACCCTAAAGCTAGCCTATGGTATGATTGTTGTAATGTATGTTGTGTCCTACGGACTAAAGCCCTCCGGTTTATATAGACACCGAAGGAGGCTAGGGTTACACAGAGTCGGTTACAATGGTAGGAGATCTACATATCCGTATTGCCAAGCTTGCCTTCCACGCCAAGGAAAGTCCCATCCGGACACGGGACGGAGTCTTCAATCTTGTATCTTCGTAGTCTTCGAGTCCGGCGGACGATGATAGTCCGGCTGTCCGGACACCCCCTAGTCCAGGACTCCCTCAGTCACTACACCTGAGTTTGAATGAATTAGGATGATTAGGCAGCACCTCAGCAACCTCGCTTATGTGTCACTGTCTAGGTGTCATTTTTGCTTGAGTTTTACTATTCAACAGATAGACGGGGGACACACTGACAGGCGGGACCCATTTGACAGATGGGGCCGAGCGCTTAATTCGCCCAAAAAAGATGCACGAGGCAGGACTCGAACCCACAACCTCGCGCTTGGTTGGCTCGCATGCTACCGCTGGGCTAGAGAGGGACAGTTGCTCACATCTGGGAGTTTATCTATACATTATATAGAACTACGGCTCTCTCGTATCATTGACAAGTGGGACCTTCCGACCAGGTGGCATCGAACAGAGCAACGATTTGCAACACTAACAGGCGGGACCCATTTGACAGGTGGTTGAGCGAGCATTTAATTCCCTAAAAAATATGCGCTAGCGGGGACTCGAACCCACGACCTCGCGCTTGGTTCGCTCGTTCATTACCGCTGGGCTAGAGAGAGATTGTTGCTAATGTGTGGGTAGTTTTCCATATAGTATATAAAACCACGGCTCTCACGTACTAGTGACAAGTGGGACCTTCCGACCAGGTGGCGGCGGGTGGCATCAAACAGAGCAACACTTAGCATTTTTCTAGGTCTTCCGACCAGGTGGCGGCGGGCGGCGGCAGAAGCAACCAGGTGACCTCGCCCACGGCCTCGCCGCAGATGACCTCGCCCACGGCCTCGCGGCGGAAGCAACCAGCAGGGGGCGGAGGTGGGGCGGGGCCGGCAGCGGAGGCGGGGGCGGGGCCGGCAGGGGGCGGAGGCGAGGCAGGGCGTGGAGGCGGGGGGCAGCAGGGGCGTAGGTGACCGACGGTGGTGGGGGCTCGCCGAGCATGGGGGACTCGCCGCAGTCGCAAGCACACCTCCCGGTATGCACCCCTCACCTCTTCCCCCTCTCCTCTCTAAGTAGTGGGAGATGGATTTCAGTCAGATGTGAGCATGGCGGACTCACCCGAGCAGTGGGAGATGGATTTCAGTCAGATCTTCTTCAGCATAGATGAATTTTATTGATGCACTGTTAGTAGTTAGGAGATAGCTTGCTTGTTTGGTAGATAATGCATAGATGAATTTTCTTGATGTGCTGTTAGGAACAGTTCAGCTTGTTTGTTAAGAATTCTTCAGGCCTTGTGGTTAGGCAATTAGCATATAAATTTTTCTGGAATTTTAGTTTCCACTACTTCCATCCATTTTCATTAATTAATGTTGATGCACTTAGATTGATTTGCTAAGTTGCAACAATTTGTTGTCTTTGGCAGATGGACAGAAGCTGGATTAGAGAAGGAGTTAGAAAGTTTTCGAAAGAACATATGAAAGGAGTTGATGATTTCATGGCATTTGTTCGGGAAAATTTTGCCAACGATGCTCACATTCTTTGCCCATGTTGTGAATGCCTCAACCGTCCAAGAATGGCTCAAGGAAGAGTGGAAGATCATCTGCTTCTTAATGGGATGTCCAGCACATATGATAGATGGATATATCATGGACAACCTTTAGACAGACAACCTCAACATTTTGAAGCTGATACAGAGGCCCCTCATATGATGGGTGGTGGTGATGCTGGCATTGATTTCATGGAAAAGGTTTTGTGAGATAATGCTGTTTTGGAGGAAGAGGATGGGCACGAAGATGATAGGATTCCTGACCTATTGAAGGATTTGTACGATGCTGAAGATCGTGCTGATGGACAGAAATCATTGTTTGCTGAGGTGTTAGAGGAGGCGAAGCGCGCAGCTCATGAAGGGGGTAAATTTTCAAGATTTACCTTCACCATGAAGTTACTCCACATCAAGTCTTTCTACCGGATTAGCAATGCCGCATTCAACGCAATACTCCGTCTTTTGAGCTTGGAATTCCCTAATAGTTGTGTTCCCAGATCTTATGATGAAGCATTGAGCATAATCCGCAGGCTGGGGTTAGGTTATGTGTCAATACATGTGTGCCCAAATAACTATGTCTTGTTTCGGAAGGATTTAGCAAAGCATGACAATTGTCCAAAATGCAATGCATCTAGGTGGAAAGATGCTGATGGGAAGAAGTCAATACCAGAGAAGGTACTGAGGCACTTTCCCTTGATACCAAGGCTGCAGCGGATGTTCATCTCAAAGAAATCATCGCGTGAGGTACAGTGGCACAAGCTGAAGCGGCAACCTGTGGACAATGAGCTGAGCCATCCAGCGGATGGAGAGGCATGGAAAGAGTTTGACCGTATACATTTTGATTTTGCTGCAGATCCAAGGAACATAAAACTTGGCATTGCCACAGATGGGTTTAATCCGTTTGGGAACATGAGCACGTCTTATAGCATGTGGCCAGTTTTTGTGGTGCCGTACAACCTGCCACCATGGGCATGCATGGATCAGTCCAACTTCATGATGTCATTGCTTATCTCGGGTCCAGATTCTCCAGGAAAGGATTTTGATGTCTTTATGGAGCCCCTCGTAGAAGAACTGCTCCAGCTCTGGACTGGTGTACCTACATACAATGCCTTGAGTCCGGAAGAAAAGTTCAATCTACGTGCTGCGATCATATGGTCCATCCATGATTTCCCGGCTCTGCACACTCTGTCTGGGAGGATCACAGCGGATTATCAGGCTTGTGTCCATTGTGACAAAGACCCTTGCTCAAAGAGAATAAGGAGCAAGATATGCTATATTGGGCACCGCCGCTTTCTTCCCCGAAACCATCGCTGGCGAAGAAGCAAAGATTTTAATGGTGAGAATGAAACCCGTGACAAGCCAGCTGAATTCACTAAAGAAGAGCTGGAGCAGCAACTTGAAAAGGTGAAAGATGTGAGACCAGGAAAGCTGGCGAAGAAAAGATAGCGTGAGGAAGGTCAATGTTGGAACCGGAGGTCTTGTTTGTGGGACCTGCCATACTGGGCTGGTCTGAAATTAAGGCATAATCTCGATGTAATGCACATTGAGAAAAACATATGCGAGAATCTGCTAGGGACATTTCTGAACATTGAAGGGAAGACAAAGGACACGGTTAGTTCTAGGCTTGATTTGGAGGACATGGGCATAAGAGAAGATTTGCATCTACAGCACAATGAAGATGAAGATTCATTTGAAATTCCACGAGCATGGTATACAATGAATAAAGAACAAAAGCTTGCATTCTGTGAATTCCTAAGAGCGGTGAAATTTCCAGATGGTTATGCTGCTAACCTAGCAAAGTGTGTTACTTCTGGTGGATTCAAGCTTTCAGTACTGAAAACCCATGATTGTCACATCCTCCTCCAAAGGATTTTACCGGAGGGCCTCCGAGGAATCATGCACAAGGATATATATGAAGCGGTTGCTGAGCTGGGAAATTTCTTTAGAGAAATGTGCTGCAAAACCCTCAAGTTAACTGTCTTGGAAAGACTTGAAAAAGAAATCCCAATTATTCTTTGCAAGCTCGAGAAGATTTTCCCTCCAGCTTTCTTCACCGTGATGGTCCATTTGGCGGTGCACTTACCCAAAGAGGCAATGCTTAGAGGCCCTGTGCAATAAGGTATGGTTGGATGTACTCAATCGAAAGAAGGCTCCTTACTTGTAAGCATTATGTGCGAAACACAGCAAGACCTGAAGGTTCTATTGCTGAAGCATATGTCGTTGGCGAGTGCTTGACTTTTTGCTCTAGATACTTTGGTGATGTGGAAACAAGATGGAACCGGCCGGGCAGAAATAGAGAGCGGTCTGATTCGCAAAGTGGTGATGTCTCTGTTTTCAACCATGGTGTGAACTTTCTTGGAGCCTCACAATACTTGGAGGCTGGTGATGAGTATGACCAGATGGTTTTGTTTGTGCTCAGCAATTGCGCCGAGGTTCTACCATATATCGAGTACGTTATATATTGTGCACTCATTATATATATATATATATATATATATATATATATATATATTTGCTTGGGTTGGCACCAGCCTAATGTTTTAATTCACATGTTTTGTTGGCATTGTAGGAAATGCAAGGAAGAGTTAAATCAGGAAGAAAGCAATATCAATATTGATAAAAGGGTTGCCAAGGTGTTTGCTAATTGGTTTAAGAATCATGTGAGATCTTTAGCCACATGTTTTATGTTTTCTGTGTTATTCACCCATTGTTTGCTAAATGGTTTATTTGTGCAGATTGGAAAGTTACATGAGGAGAAGAAGGTCAGTGATGATCTATTTGCTTTGGCATGCTTACCGGATAAGCGAGTGAGAGTGTATTCAGCATGCATTGCTGACGGTGTCCGGTACCACACCATTGACCGCGAGGAAAAAAGGAAGACACAGAATAGTGGAATCGTCACCGAGGGGTCACATGATGGTGAGATCATTGACTTCTATGGTCAGTTGAGAAGCATCGTAGAGTTGCAGTACAACTCTAGTGGAGGCATCCATCGCTCGGTTGTCTTATTTCGCTGTGACTGGTTTGAGCTTGGTTGCAAGAAGAGTATAGACTCTTTTGTCAAATATGATGGCCACTTCAAAAGCATCAACACTGCAAGGTGCTGGTATAAGAGTGATCCCTTTATTCTAACAACACAAGCAACAATGGTGTTTTATCTGCTAGACACTCTTTTGCACGGAAAATGGCGAGTTGTGCAAAACTTTCAGCACAGACACTTGTGGAGTGTGACTGAAACTGAAGTGGAAAAGGGCCCCGGTGATGGTGGACTAACATACCAAGATGATGACTCTATCGAAGTTCCGTTGCAAGCTGATGATGACTCTATGGAAGTTCCGGTGCAAAGCAGAGTGCGAAGGGACCGGGAACGTGTGATCATTGGTGCTGCAACAGTTGAAGGCATCAAGAAAAGAAGAAAGGTGGTAGAGGATGGACATGAAAGCAAGGATGAGGAAAACCGGACTGATCATACTATGCTGCAATATTGTAGTGATGATGAGGAAAACAGGAGTGCGCATAGAGTTCCTTGTTTTCGTATCGACGACGATGAGTAGTGAATGGACATGAAGGTAAATTTGGTCTCCTTGGTGATCCTTTTAACTCTCTGTAGTTTTCCTTCTTGTGCATATGCATGGTGATCCTGATGTACTGTAGTGGTGTGGTCTTATAAATTTGGTCTTTTATCTCCAGGTAACAAAATGCTTGAAGATCCTGATGGCTGTAGTGGTGTGGTCTTATAGCATGGAACTGATGGCAAAATGAAGTTGTGCTCAGAATGTTGTCAAAATGTTGTCCTGTAGTTTTTGTGATCATGTAGTAGTTTTTTCGAACTGAAGTGGATGATGTCTGGTTTTGCTTCAACTGAATTTTAACTGAATTTTGCGCTATTTTAACCCATTTCATTGTGAGCAAAAAGATATGCGCCAGCGGGGACTCGAACCCACGACCATACGCTTGTTTCACTATGTTTCTACCACTGGGCTAGGAAGAAGCTGTTGGTTTTGTACTCTAAGCCAACCCTTTTGACTATATCAAACTAGTCAAGTATCAAGCACACACCTCATTGACAAGTGGGCCACTCGACCCACTCACTGACAAGTGGGCCATTTTGCTATTGTACCAAAGCTACCAAAAATATGCGCGTGGCCAAACAATATGCGCGCGCGGGGGCTCGAACCCACGACCGTGCGCTTAGTTCACTTGGTTTCTACCACTGGGGTAGGAAGAGGTTGCTCGTTTTGTACTCTATGCCCAGCCTTTTCAATGTATCAAACAACTCGCTGACAATTGGGCCCGCTCCTCCTCCTATCCACTCTTTTCCCCACTCCCCATCTCCACTCCTCCTATCCACTCGACCCGCTCCTCCTCTCTGCCGCCACCGGCTTCTTCCTCTCCCACCGCCGCCGCATACTTTCTCTCCGTCGCCGACTCTCCGTCACCGTGGGTATGAATCCGCTTCCTCTTCCTCTTCCTATCTACTGTTATGATAGATTAGGGTTCTTGCTGCTGGATTAGGGTTTGATTAGGATGTTTTTTAGGGTGACGGCGATGCCTCCCCGACGCCTCTGCTGGTCCGACGCCTCCCGCGCAGCTTGCCCTACGCCGCTGGCGACCACTTCTTCTTGGACTCCGCGGCGGTAAGCCATCCGCTTCATATCCTCTCTCCTTTCTCTTCTGCTCTAGGGTTTGAGAATCTAGGATTTGTTATGCATACTAGGCATCTATTGGTGGATTTAGGCATATTCTTCTTGGTGGATTTAGTATGCTCTGTTGGTGGATCTAGTGTGGTTGAATTGTTGTTTGATTACTATGTTGTTGTGGTAGGTTGTCTGGTTGGTGGATCTATGCTCTGTTGGTAGTCACCTGACAGCAATTAACTGTGCTGCAGTGGGATTCATGCATATGCAGGTGTAGTGACCTGCATGAATATGGGCAGAGTAGTAGCAGTAGTAGATGCCAACATTTGATATGCATGCATGCATTCTTGCTTGTTTATATTCTTTTAAACTGAACATGCTCAAGTATGGAAGGTTTACAATGCTGCTTGTTTCCTATTTCTGTCCAGTCATGTTGTTTAATTTACTATTGCTTGTTTCCTATTGCTTGTTTAGAGTAGAAGTGAGATGGCTGGCTTGGAAGGTTTTGAGTTCTTCGAGATCATAATTGAGAAATCTTGCAGTAGGCAGGTATATTTATCATCACTCATTTCTTTATCATCACTCTGCTGTCTAGTGCTTGATTGCCACAATTAACCACTGCTTGACCCTCACTGCAGAGGCTTCCTGACAAGTTTGCGAAGATGCTCGCGGGCCGTGAGCCCCACAAAGTGAAGCTACGGGAGGCCGACAGCGGGCTTCACAGGCTGTGGAAAGTGTTGGTGGTGTTTGATGGTGAAGGCCACATGTACCTAGGGCCCGGCTGGGAGCATTTCGCCCGCGCCCATGAGCTACAGCTCGGGTACTTCCTTGTCTTCCGCTACGACGACAATGCCATGTTCACCGTGAAGATGTTCGACAACACCATGTGCCGCATGTACTACCAGCACGACGACGATGTCAGTAAGCTCTCTGCCTCTCTTCTTCCTGGTCCTTTTGGCTTCCTCTACCTGCATGATGACAACACCATGTTCACACTTTGTTGCATTTGGCCAGGCAATGGGAGCAGCAGCGGGGATGATGAGGAGCAGAGCGGGGATGACGAGGAGCAGAGCGGGGATGACGATGAGGAGCAGAGCGGGGATGACGAGGAGCAGAGCGGGGATGACGAGGAGCAGCCTATTCTGGCTGACGACGAACATGCTATGGTGGTGCCTGACGACGACCCTGCTATGTTGGTGGCGGACGACGACCTCGCGATGGTGGTGGCGGACGACGACCTCGCGATGGTGCTGGCGGACGATGACCTCGCGATGGTGGCGGCGCCTGCAATCCCACAGCTTGGCGACAGGACCATGCCAATTGTGGTAGAGGAGTACATCTGCGTTGGGATTCGCCACTCTGAGCGCATCAGGTTGATGAAGGAGAAGAAGGAGGAGCGAAGGTGTTAAGAATGTGTTCAGCATGTTAGGTTTAAGCTTGTTAGTGTAATATGAACATGTCAATGTTAAGTATGTCAGGTTTAATTTTGTGCATGCTCATGGATGCTGTATGACAGTGTCATCTAAACAAGTCATGTTTTTAACAATGAATATTCAGTTTGGTAATTGATGGGAATTGAAATTTTTTATCCATGCTCATGGATGAAAGATAAAATTATGGGTTTTTGTGCATTCTCATGTATGAAACAATATAAGTTTCATTTTTTGAATGCTAAAAACATGACTCAAACCCTAGCCACGGACGACCGCCATGACTAAATCCACCGGTTTTTGAAAACACCGTACAAATTCAAAGGGTGTGTCTAGGGCACATCTAGATGTGCTCTAGTTATTGCACATCTAAGTGAGTGAATCAAGCATAAAGAGAAAAGAAAAAAGAAAAAGGAAAATATCCACACGAATCTCGACGTAAGATCAATGCCATAGGACTTAGATGTGCAATACTTATGGCACATCTAGATGTGCTTTAGCAAAACTAAAATTCAAAAACCGTTTTTCATTTTTTGAATGCAAAAGACATGCGTTTTTCGTGAAGCGGCTACAAGGAGGGGCACCCCAAACGGCGCCATTCCATGTCTATCTCAAAGTAGACCCTATTTTACGGACGGTCGCCAAAAAGCATGCATTTCCGACCCTCGTAGCTACTCCCGGCAATTTGAACAGCGGGTCCTCCATAGCTTGCCCGTTATTTTCACTAAAAATGCTTTTTAGCTTCACAGGTAGGCATTCCATCACAGAATCGACAACAGATTTGCACGGCTCAAACCCTAGCCACGGACGGTCGCCGCGACGAAATCGGCCGGTTTTTGAAAACACCGTAAAAATTCAAAAAAAATCAAAAAAATGGGAGACCTCCGCGTCACATCATCAAATGTAGCCTACCAACTAGCAAAAATACTAAACTTGCAATACCGGCGTTTTCTTGAAAAAGTGTTCTCAAAAACGACCTACCACGAACGAAGATTCATGGCTTTCAAGCCAAACTAGCAATTATATGGCCGCATCCGTTGAATAGTTTCTGATAATATGCCCAAATTGGGCGCATGCCTCCGTCTTGTGATGGCAAACAATGTTGCCAAAGCAAGGTTCCAACTTGTTTAACAAAAAAACCGTTTTTCATTTTTTGAATGCAAAAGACATGCGTTTTTCGTGAAGCGGCTACAAGGAGGGGCACCCCAAATGGCGCCATTCCATGTCTATCTCAAAGTAGACCCTATTTTACGGACGGTCGCCAAAAAGCATGCATTTCCGACCCTTGTAGCTACTCCCGGCAATTCGGACCACCTTCGGCCGATTCAGCTGGAACCGGCTGGAATTTGAACTGCGGATCCTCCATAGCTTGCCCGTTATTTTCACTAAAAATGCTTTTTAGCTTCACATGTAGGCATTCCATCACAGAATCGACAACAGATTTGCACGGCTCAAACCCTAGCCACGGACAGTCGCCGCGATGAAATCGGCCGGTTTTTGAAAACACCGTAAAAAATTCAAAAAAATCAAAAAAAAATGGGAGACCTCCGCGTCACATCATCAAATGTGGCCTACCAACTAGCAAAAATACTAAACTTGCAATACCGGCGTTTTCTTGAGCTACTCGGTATGATTTTAACCATGATTTCTACAAAGTTTACAAAAAACCCTATTTTTTTCTACACCCAAACCCAAAAGGATTTCCCTCCCACACCAAAATTTTCCCTCCACCAAAATTTCCCTCTCCCAAAATATCCCTCCACTCCCTCTCCCACTACCAGGCAGGACCCACGACTCCCTCTCCCACTAACACGCGGGATCCCCTCCCCTCCCCTCCCAAAATTTCCCCATTCCCCTCCCCTCTCCCCGACGAACCCTAGCTTCTCCCTCTCTGCTCCGCGCCGCCCCGCTCCCACTCCCTCCATTCCCCACCTCCCCACCCTAGCGCCGCCCCTCCTCTGCTCCACCCCGCACCTCCCTGCTCCGCGCCGCCCCGCTCCCACTCCCTCCCCTCCTCCGTGCCGCGGACTACATCGACGACGACGGCGGCCACATCGACTACATCAACGACGACGGCGGCTACATCGACGACGGCGCGATCGACGACGACCACCGCTGCATCGTCAACATCATCTCCCCCTAGGTACTTCTCCCCTTGATCCATCTCCCATCCTCTTGTGGATCCACCTCCCCTCTGGTGGATCCATCTCCCCTCTAGTAGATCCCCCTCATGGGTTAGGATATTCTACGGTTAGGATCTCCTGGTGGTTCGGTAGGTCCTCTAGTTCGGTAGGTCCTCTGGTGGTTCTTGGGGTTAGGGTTCATGTTTATTGTTGCGTGGGGATGATCTCCCTCTAGTTCATGGGGTTAGGGTTAGGGTTCATGGGGTCAGGGTTAGGACCTCCTGGTGGTTCGTTTGGTCCGCTTCATGGTTTGGGGTTCATGATTTTAGGGATGAGGATGGATGGGGAAGTGGATGATTTTAGGGGATCAACAGCAGCCTTGGAGTGGAGAAGAGGGTTGGGCTGGGTCGGAGAAGAAGAGCTGGGCGGAGCCAATGAGGCTGCGGGGGGAGACAAGCAAGGTGTGATTCTGTCGGGGTTTCGGCCAGATCTCCTTCCCTCACGGCGAGGCTGCAGATGGGGATGGATGGGGAAGTGGATGATGTCTGGTTGATGGTGCTTGTATCAGTACTTGCTTGTGTATGGTTCAATTACTCAGCTAGCATAGATGGTGAATTAGGTTTCCAACAACACTTCGAAAAGAAGCTACTTGCTTCCTTGTTTGTATCAACAGTACTTTCTTGTTTGTTGCCCTTCAATTTCCTTCCTTGTTTGCTTGTTACTGTCAGTAGCACTATGCTCGTTTCTATCAGTAGCACTTTCCATGCTTGCTTGCTTGTATTATGCACTTTGCTTGCTTGCAACTTGGGTTAGTATGAACATGTACTTGATTGCTTGTAGCACTTTGCTATCAGTAGTACTACTGGGGTTTGTAGCAGTGTTCTTCTTTCATGATATGTGCATGAAGCTTGTGTTCTTCTTTCCAGTGAACACGGGAATGCTTAGTACTTATTGTGGTATTGGAATTCCTGCTGTGTTAAGGCAGTATGACTAGTTTTAATATATACTAGATTGGTGCTAGATAATTTTTATTGCTGTAATATACAAGGTTGATTCTAATTTTCAAAATGTCTTAACTTGTGTCATCTAGTCTGTAGCCATTTTTGGTGTGTAGAGACAGCATAATCAATAGTTGAGTATAGTTTTTTCATCTGCTTTTGTACTGCTGCAAGTATAGTTGTTTCATGCTTTACCAGTGGCAACAACTAGTTGTTTTGAAGGTCCTCATGATATACTCGTCTAGCTTCCTGTCAGACTGTCTAAGCATGTGTACATGACACCAATTCACTAGTTCATGTTGCTTGCTTGCTAGCATACATGTTGCTTGCTGGCATACATGCTTAATTAGGGTTTCCATCATCATTACTTGCTTGTATCACTAGCACTTGGAGAAGAATCTACTTGCTTGCTTATTAATTACGGTTTGTATCAATAGTACTTGCTTCCTTCTCTTCATTTTCCTTCATTGCTTGCTTGTTTCTATCAGTAGCACTTTGCTTGCTTGTTTCTATCAGTAGCACTTTGCTTGCTTGCTTGTATTAGTAGCACTTATGCACTTTGCTTACTTGCTCCTAGTGTACATGCATGCTTGTTTGGTGCACTTACATGTTTTCTTAATTAATAACACTAGATCACTGTATTGTTTATCCATCAAGTTTGTTTCACATGTATTACATGTATGTGCATGATGGTCCAAATGCTTTCCTTCATTGATACAAGTGCATCATTTTACTTTATCCCTGTTGTATCTGATTGTTGTTTATTCTATTTTGCAAGCACCACCTCAAGATCATCCATGGCAAGGAGGACAAGGTCAAGCATGAGGCCAACCGTTGGTATGCAACTTGCTCCTTGTGGCCAGTTTCATAAAATCCGTGTCTTAATATGCTAAGTGAAATGTATTGCTGCAATCTGAATAAGCTGGCTTAATTGTGCATGTGTGCTGTTAGTCTTCCTTACCTGAATAACTAGGATTAAATGATAATAAAATTTCATAAGATATATTTGGCTGCCTGTCCATGCATTCCAAACATTCACCTAATAGTTATGTTTCCTGTATCATGCAAAGAAGAGCCTCTCACCGAGTACGAGAAGGTTAGGGCTAGAAATATCATGAGGAACAATCAGATGTTCCAGTCCCTTGCCATCGGTGCAATAGCGTCGATGATTAGGAAAACAAATGGTGTACAAGAAGGTAGAAGTGATGAGGTTCAAGAGGGTAGTGGAGTTATCAATGATGACCCAGAGTACAATCCTAAGGAGGATGAAGTTATTGATGGAGAGGAAGTGGATGATGTTGTAGTCAACAAGATTGTTAAGGTGCAAACTCTGTCTTGCTTGGAGGGTTGGGGTTCTGTTATTCTATGTTATTCCTTGTGATCACATATTTCTCTTGTGATCTAATGCTTTTTTCCGTGCTGTTTATACGAGGCACTGAAGGAATCTAGGACGAATAGGCCTGGTGTTAAGAAGACAGTCAGCAAGAAGCACAAGAGCTCAGAAACATCTCCTGCAATGCCTCCAGGAAGGGTGATGGCCCCAGCTCCAGGACAAAAAAAGAGGATCCTGGAACCTGATGAACCTACCCTTGATAGAGTCACAAGGCAGAAAGCAAGGATGGCGACTGCGACGGACCATCAGGAAAGTATGCTGCTCATGGACTCTCAGACCTCGGTGCAAACGGGTGATGAGTTGCCGCCCATGGATGAAGGAACCACTCTCAGCATGGATGGAAATGGCACTGTCTGCCTAGATGAAGCAGGAACCATCTGCATTGATGAAGCAGGCACTGTCCACACAGACCTCAGCCCTGTTGCACCTTCTATTGATAGGAACGCTGTCATCAATGAAGAAGAACAGCAGCTTGTGCTTCAATCAGGCAAGTTGACCTTTGCAATGCTATCTTTTACTAGTGCATTTTCCAAATGGAATGATCATGTATGCTTTTGTTGATTCCTGCATTTGTCGATTTCTATTCTAATTTATGAGTTCAGTTTCATTTTCAGATGCAATGACTCCCAAGACTAGACTTAGAAAGGGCAGAGGGCTAGAGAGGATCACCAAGTCGCTTGGTAGCAAGGTGCCTATCCAAATTTCCGAAGGGATGATTCGTCCAGAGAAGCCTCTGCAGGCAGCAAAGCTTGCTTCTGAGTGTGGACTCGTTGCAAAAAGCCATCTTTCGGTTCTTCCTCACTTCAAGCTATACAAAAAAAATGCTAGTCTATTGGAGAACTACATTGGGAAAGTTGTTGTAAGCTACTTGTTTCATAGTTAATGTGCTATCTATTTTCTGTTACACCTATGCATGATCACTAATATTGTTCCTACCTTGTTTGCTATCTTGGTAGGCAAATTTTGAGATGAACACGGACTCGAAGACCATCAAGACCTCGTGCAAAGATATTCTGCAGAAATATTCAAAGAATAGACGCCATCAGATCAAGAAGAAGTATTTTGATACCATAGCCGCAAATAAAGTCAGCATTAAGTCTCCGGTGCCTGATCTAACGGATGGTGAATGGCAAGCTCTGGTGGAGATGTGGTCTACCCCAAGACACAAGGTTTGTCTCTGCTTTGTTTGATGCTTTATGTTCTGCACATGATATGCTAGTGCTAGATCATGCTGACAGTATGCTTTTATGTAGGAAACCTGTTTGTCGAACAAGATGAATCGACAAAAAGTCGTGTACAATCAAAGAACTAGTTCCAGGCACTACACAGCACACATTTTTGCCACTATGAGAACTCTTCTCTAGAGACCTTACCTTTGGTTCCTCATTGAATAACATTTCTAATTCTTGCTGAATAACATTTTGATTTTTGTTGAAAAACATTTCAGAAAGAAGAGCGTAAGGGTGAGGAGCTGTCTGCGATTGACTTGTTTAAGGCCACCCACAACAGCAAGAAGCACGGGTTTTCGGAGCCAGTCAAGACTGCTATAGTAAGTCACTCCATGCTTTGCCCTGTTTGATTCACAGCCAGCTTTGATGCTTTGATGATTTGATGTTGTTTGACTCGGAGCCAGTCAAGAACACATGCTATGTTCCATGCTTTGATGTTGTTTGATAGTTCAACAAAGATATCAAAACTTGTTGTAGCTATTTGATGCATTTTTTATGATATGATGAAATTTGATCTGAATGTTAGTTTGATGATCGTCTCACTCGGGAAGCCATCTTATATAGAACCACCATTCTAGGCTTAATGAAGTGATCATATTGTTCCAATTGCATGTCTCCAGGTCACTAGTCATCATCTTCTTGTATAGATTTTGTGTGCTGGTTTGATTACTTCAAATAATCCATTTGTGTGCTGGTTTGGTTTCTCTTGCTTGGTTTGGTTTGCAAAATGTGAAATAGATCTCCCACTAATGCCTATCATTTTCCTCCATATGCTAGCTTGAGATGGAAAAAATGAAGGAAGCGCCGGTACCAGAAGGTGAAGAGCCAAAGTCTGCTGTTGAAATTGTCGAACAAGTCCTCAAGACCAAAGCCAAGGAAAGCACATTCCTCAGGAATGTTGGGCTCCAGTCATCTAGGAACAACTCTGGCAAAGTTGCTGCTCATGTTCGTGACCTTGAGCAGAAGCTGGAGAGGTCCGAGCTTCAAGCTGAACTGGTGCAAGAAGAATTGGCGGCAATCAAGATGAAGGCGGAAGAATCTGAAGCTGCACGTGACAAGGAACTTGAGCTGCTGCGCAAGAAGTCTCAAGAACAGGAAGAGAAGTTAGCCCACTTGATGGCTCTCTTTGGAGCTAAGGTAGTTTGATGGTTGTGCTATGAACCTCTTTGTCTTTGAGCTAAGGTAGTTGTTGCATTTTGAACCTGTGAACCTGGGAGCTGAGCTGAGAGCTGTTGCATTTTGTTGCATTTTGCTGTTTAAACTAGAGCACATGGATCCTGTGAAGTTATGTGATCACTTGTGAACCTGGGCCTTTCTGTGAAGTTATGTGATCTTGTGAACCTGGATCACTTGTGGATCATTTTGTTTATTTTCTGTGAAGTTATGTCGATCACTTGTGCACCTGGGCTTGTGGATCACTTGTGCACCTGGGCCTTTCTGTTTATAGTTATGCAAAATGAGAACCTGGGCTCTAAAAAGGCCAAGGCCCAAACAAGAATTAGAGCAAAAAGGCTTGGGCCTAAAAAAAGAAATGACTGTAAGAAAAAAAATTATAAAAGGCTACACAACAGAAAATAAAAAGGCCAAGGCCCAAATTCGAACTAGACTAAAAAGGCTGTGGCCCAAAACAATAGTGGAACATAAAAAAATCATCAGAAAAAGGCTCCATTCCCAGAAAATAAAAGGCCAAATTATTGGGCCAGGCCCATGCAGATAAGCAAAATAAAGAGAGAAAAAATTAAATGGGCTGAATTATTGGGCTTGGCCCATCAAGACGGCTGAAATGGACCGAGCTGATTCTATTTTACGACCTTTTCATTTGGTCGTAAGTCTGCCATGTCAGCTTGCCACGGTGGATCTGACATGGTGTTATCGGATTGCTAGTGACCAAAACAGTTGGTCGTTAAATCTACGACCATTTTTTTGGTCATAAACGTTTGCGACCATTCCAGAAGAAAGGTCGCTATAGTCAGTTTATGACGCCCAGCTTTTAACCTTATGTTTTTGGTCACAAAAAGGTCATAAATGGAAATTTGTGACCATTCAGTGACCAATAGTGGTGGTCATAAGTTGACATATTTCTTGTAGTGCATCGTTTGCGATTATTGCATTGCACACAGTTTCTCGTAGGGTCTCTGATCGTAGTGTCGTGTTAGCAGCATCGTGCAGTAGTGTGTATTTGTAGTTCAGATTTGAAATATGGACATTAAATGCCTAGGAAACTCAATTAGTGTATAAAAAGACCAATCGAACCCTGAATAAGTATAAATTTTAGCATGGATATCATGTCGTTCCATGTTGCCCGCAGAAGAAAATACAAGGCGAAAAGAGGGAGCGACTATGTTTCGCCACAAGGGGAACACGTTTCCCTATCGGAACCACCAGGCTTCCTTGAGAGAAGCTCCGGTTTGTAAGAGGTTTGTAATAAAGCTTGGCCCAAATTGGCAATGTTTTTACCACGACATATATGTGCCATGATGTGACACCATGCCACATTTGATGACTTTCTAGTGAGTTTTGGATTTATGGGGATTTAAAAATAGAGATTCCAAATGTTTGAGGATGAGCCAGGACACCGGTACGGTTGTAATTCGTTCCCATTCCTGGCATGGGACCTAATTAAACATGCACCCAAGGACACATGCATGTACAATTTTTCTAGCCATTTTGGTGAACTTGAGCATGTATTTGTAGTTCAGATTTGAATTATGGACATTAAATGCCTAGGAAACTCAATTAGTGTATAAAAAGGCCAAACGAACCCTGAATAAGTTTAAATTTCAGCATGGATATCATGTCGTTCCATGTTGCCCGTAGAAGAAAATACAAGGCGAAAAGAGGCAGTGATTACGTTTCGACGACAAGGGGAACATGTTTCCCTATCGGAACCACAAGACTTCTTTGAGAGAAGCTCCGGTTTGTAAGAGGTTTGTAATAAAGCTTGGCCCAAATTAGACAATGTTTTCACCATGATATATATGTGCCATGACGTGACACCATTCCTACTTTCATGACTTTCTGGTGAGTTTTGGATTAATGGTTATTTAAAAACCGAGATTCCAAATGTTTCAGGACGAGCCAGGACGTTGGTACGGTTGTAATTCATTCTCGGCTCCCTTAAAGAAGCCTCTTTGAATTATGGACATTAAATGCCTAGGAAACTCAGTTAGTGTATAAAAAGGCCAAACGAGCCCTGAATAAGTTTAAATTTCAGCATAGATATCCTGTCGTGCAATGTTGCCCGTAGAAGAAAATACAAGGCGAAAAGAGTCAGTGATTATGTTGGAACAACAAGGGGAACACGTTTCCCTATCGAAACCACGAGGCTTCTTTGAGAGAAGCTCCGATTTGTAAGAGGTTTGTAATAAAGCTTGGCCCAAATTGGACAATTTTTTTACCATGACATATATGGGCCATGACATGGCATCATGCCTACTTTCATGACTTGCTGGTGAGTTTAGGATTTATGGGGATTTAAAAACCGAGATTCCATATGTTTGAGGACGAGCCAGGACACCAATACGGTTGTAATTCATTCCCATTCCTGGCATGAGACCTAAACATGCACCCAAGGACACATGCATGTATAATCTAGCCATTTTGGTGAACTAGAGCATGTATTTGAGGTTCAGATTTGAATTATGGACAATAAATGCCTAGGAAATTTAATTAGTGTATAAAAAGTCCAAACGAACCCTGAATAAGTTTAAATTTTAGCATGGATATCTTGTCGTTCCATGTTGCCGGTAGAAGAAAACACAAGGCGAAAAGAGGCAGTGATTATCATTTCCCCCACTAGGGGGACACGTTTCCCTATTGGAACCACGAGGCTTTCTTTGAGAGAAGCTCCGATTTGTAAGAGGCTTATAATGAAACTTGCGCCAAAATGGACGAAAAAATTCCTCGACATATATGTGCCATGTCGTGACACCATGCCAAGTTTCACGATTTTCGGGTGAGTTTTGGATTTACTGGGATTTAAATAGCAAGATTATTCTCACAAAATGTTTTCAAATAGCACACGGTTCACTCAGGAAAACCGTGTGCCTACCAAACCGTGGCCAATGCCCCCCCTGGTGTGCGCGCGATCTGAGTCGTGCGTTCTGATTGGCCAGAACCCAAACCCCACGGATCGTATGTCTGCACCTTTGGATGCTCCCAGATCGAACAGCCACCCTCAGCCCTTTCGACAGCACATGCATTACATGGGTAAGGATTGTGCGCATGTGTCGTGCTAGCTCACGCTTCCTTCTCTTCTATGTTTTCTAAACAGACTACCATTTCCCGCCACTCCTCTCATCGGGTTTCCCGCCTCTTCTCCCATCGGTTTCCCGCTACCAGTGTTAGTGCTCATTGAAGGCTAGGCAGCGACACACCAGCCATGTGAATATCGCACACAGTTTCTAAAAGAACAAATGTGCATGATAGGAGGGAGTAGGTCCCATAGGGTGACCAGCGTGAAACGCCTTAAAGGCAAGGAGGCAATTCCTATCAGAAAGGTGCCGCTTCCCATCCGCTAGCCTAGTCAAATAGAACACAGAAGTTAAGCATGCTCGGGCTGGAGTAGTCCAAGGATGGGTGACCCGGTGGGAAGTTGCACATCTCAAGATTCATTTAATTGCCATAACACGGTCATTATAGAGATAAAGAGATAAATATCTCTATAGTGACCTGACATGATTATATAAACCTTGGGATCCTTGTTTTGCTAATTTGTAGACTATGTTTTTATAGGTTATTTTTTTGCTGTAAAATCACCATGACTGCGCAAGCGCGAGCAAATGGCGCAGGTACTGGCTTAACCGTGTGCGATGCAAGTGCACTGTAAAATCACCACGACTGCGCAAGCGCGAGCAAATGGTGGAGGTACTGGCTCAACCGTGTGCGATGCAAGTGCACTGTAAAATCACCACGACTACACAAGCTAAAGGCGGGTAAGTTTATTTAGAAATTAGGATGAACTGTGTGCGATAGACCAGCTAGCTAGAAATATAAAAACAACTACCCGCCTTGAGCGTTGCAAAAATCAGAGGTTCCGCCACTTTTCCTTGTTATCATACACGCATATTCTTATTGGACCATGCGCAATCTTGGGCACTCCCGCCCCGCATCAATTCCTTTACCCACACTCCTCCAGCACCGACATTATAGTAAAATTGCAGTAGCCGAGGCATTTGAACCGTCGCCCTCCATCGTCCACCACCATCTCCACCCACCATTACTAAAATTTTCAGTAGTCATGGCGTATCCTCAAACACCACCATCCCCGCCCCTCCACAGTCCCCCACCCGCCCCTCCCCCTCGAACCCTAGCTCGTGGCCGCCGCCGGCGCCACCAGCGTGCCGCCAACCGATGCCAGTCTGCCCGTTCCTCCTAGCTTAGATAATAGATTCATGGTTACCCGGTGATTCTCATACCATCGCCCCACTCCCCTAAGTTTTTAGATGAGGCCTGCGGTGTCCCTCCCTGCCAGATCCACATCCCCTGCTCCGGAATGTCGCAGCCTAAGCTCGACCACGTATCCCGGGGAGCCCGACGAGCGTTCAACCAAGAGGAGGTTTATCATGGCCTCTCCGGCGGACGTTGGCGAGGTGTCCGCCGTTCGCCCCGACCTGTCGATCCCGGAGCAACACATCACCGCGGAAGCTAGCGAAGACGTTGACTATGTTGCCATGTCAAAGGCTTCATGTCAGCGGGCTTGCGTATTACTATATCTCGGGAAAGCTGGCTACGACATCAAGCTCGTCAACAGCGATGACTTCACACGGGCCATGTCACAGGTTATGTGGTCCATCCCCAACCCCTCTGGTTCAACCACTGTCAATCTCTTTGACGGCCCTGCAGCTGATCTCCTCCGCCAAGCGGTCAAGGATTTGCGATCCTTATATGCCATCGAGCCCATTTTGTCATTTCTGAAGGACACGTTCTACGGCGGCGGCTTGGGATCCTCAATTGCTAAGTCAGATCTCATCGACCACAACCACGCGCACGAGGAGGGTACCCACAAAGGTTCTTCCAAGGTGAAACAACCCATCTCAGAGAGCGCACCATGGGTCTGTGCTCTTCCAACTGGAAGGATCCCATCCATGAAATGTGACGCAACATCCTATCAGCAAATCTTACCTTTTCTAGCTTGCCAACCCATACCCTTTGTTGTAGTAGCATTTGTCGTGAGGTGCTATAACGGTGTCGTGTTTAATTATTTCAATTATGCAAAAATGTATCGTTCAATAGGGCTATGTGATGTTTAAGTATGAATTATACACTTCAGTTTCACGAATGGCTATATTTGGTTGTTTATAGTGAGTAGATGCCTTGTTTATCTGTGTTTGGTTGTTAGGTCGGTTCCAGTGAGCATTTTCCAGTTATCGAGCCAATGCCATGTTTATATGTATTTGGCTCTTAGTTTGGTTGAAGTGAGCATTTGTCCAGTTATCAAGCAGATGCCTTGTTTATCTGTATTTGGTTGTTAGGTTGCTTTTTTAGCATTTGTCCAGTTTTCAAGCAGATGCCTTGTTTATTTGTATTTGCTTGTTAGGTTGGTTGCAGTGAGCATTTTTCCAGTTTTCAAGAATATGCCCTGTTTATCTGTATTTGCTTGTTAGGTTGGTTGCAGTGAGACTCTGTCCAGTTTCAAGCATATGCCATGTTTATCTGTATTTGCTTGTTAGATTGGTTGCAGTGAGACTCTGTCCAGTTTCCAATGGCTATATTTGGTTGTTATACTGATCATTTATGCCTTGTTTATTTCAGTCATTCACAATGTGTTGTTCATTATGTGCGAGTCGGAACTGTGCCACTCGACTGCATCAATACCAGTTTGAACGGCTATATTTGGTTCCAGTTATGCCTGGTGTAGTTAACACATGCCCTTTATTTCAGTTTTACACATTTATCCAGTGATGTAAGCATTACCTACGTTCTATTCATTTTCAACAATACCAGTTTGAATTGCAATATTTGATGGCTGTTAAGCCTGCTGTTGGTAACATTGCCTTCCATTTTATATATGCTTTAACAGCATGCTGAAACCAACACATTCAAGCTATCATTTGGAGATGATATTGTTTACCTTTGCTATATTTATTTGATGTTAAGGTTGCTGTACTTATCATGCCTTTCCACTACTTATGCAGGACAACAACGGGAGTGGCCACCATTTTCCGCCGAGGTTAGCTTCATCCCTCGGCTTGTACTCCCCCGTCGTTCCATAATGTAGTGCATATAGATCTAGGCATGGACACTTGTTAGCTTCTAATATTGACTTGTTGCTTGTAGGTACATATGCCCTTAGCATGGATCCATGCATCGACCCTTTTTGCATGTGGGGCAATGAGATATTCATGAATAAGCATCAAGTGAGGAAACTGGTAAGGATTATTAGCAAAAAGATACGAATGGTGGCAAGAAAATTATTTCTTTATGCTCTATCCAACACAACAATGAGTTGTAGGATAGTAACTACAAACTCTGCAACCTTCTCTTTTTACTGCCCATAATGAGTTGTTCGACAACAATGTCTGAATCTTTTTCATTCGCAGTGGTTCTCGAAGCAGTGCACTCAAGATTACCTTGCAAAGTACATGATTGGTGGACATGCAATGAAGGTTAAAGTATTTCATCTAGACTACAATGAGCATCGAGAAGTTGCAATGAAGACAGTGAAGGATGGATGGGCATCCATCACAAGGGGTTGGCCTAGAGTGGTGCGCGCATTACGCATGGAGGAGGGAACAATATGGGCATTCCGCTTCAGCTTCTCCAGCAACCAGAATGTCTTTCGCCTCTCTCTTTACAGTCTTTAGAACAACTGTGGTTCATCATTCTTTACTTGGTGCTTCTGTAGTTCTTCAGTATATGTACATGTGCATCGGATTATGCATTCGTGGTTGAACCTATATTTGTAATAAACATGGTTGGATATGAAATAAGTGATTGCCTACTACCAAATTCAAAACATATGATTTTTAAATTAGGGATTAATAAGGGATTAAACTGCACACGGTTGGCGAAAGAGAAATGTCTGCAATAGACGTGGAGATTAGTCACGTTTCTAGGATCCGCTACGTGTGCGATCAATCTCCACTACACACACGATCAGCCAAGAAAAAACATGTGCGATCAATCTCCACTGCACACATGATCAGCCAAGAAAAAATGTGTGCGATTAACAACAACATCGCACACAGTTCTTTCTTATTAAATGTTTGTGATAGTCACCTTATCACACACGCTTCGAAATTATAGACTGTTTGTGATGTTGTCATTGCAAATGTTTGGTACTTCTTGGATTAACTGTGTGGGATGTACATACTAACGGAAACGTATTCCTTGGATGGACCATGTGGAATGTACATATGAATAGAAACGTTTAGCGGGGACTAACTGTGTGGGATGTACTTATGACCGGAAATGATTTCGCCTGTATAATTGTATTTTTTAGCACTACTGTACGTATAACCATATTTGATTGCTCGCCAGTCGCACACGACCTCCTTTTGTCGAACGTTTGTGCCAGGAGGGCATATCCCCGACGGTTCCTGGGTCGTATGGGAAGGACCCGCCCCTATCGCAGTCACTCACTTGGCGATGGTTCCGAACGCCGTCGTGGAAAGGGGTTAAAAACCGTTTGTATAGCATTGATGCGTACCAGTGGCATTACATCTGTGAAAAGTAGACTGAAACGATTCTGCATCTACTACTATTACTCCAACCCTCGACTACTATCCAGCATGCATTTTAAGGTATTAAGGTCATAACAAACAGAGTAATGCTTGTAGCATGATGACATAATGTAGACAGAATAATACCGATCAAAATGATCAAACCACGTCGTTTTACCCTTAGTAGCAACAATACAAATACGTGCCTCGCTACCCCTTCTGTCACTAGGTGAGGACACCGCAAGATTGAACCTACCACAAAGCACCTCTCCCACTGAAGATAAATCAATCTAGTTGGCAAAAAAAATGGATATATCAGAGAGAAATAGAAAGCTATAAGAATCACACATAATAAAGTTCAGAAATAACTCAATTGCTTTCAATGAACAATCTAATCATAAACCCACAATTCATCTGATCCTAACAAACACACCGCAAAAGAAGATTACATCGAATAGATCTCCAACGAGAACATTGTATTGAAGGTATGAGAGACAGAGGGAGAGAGAGATAGAGAGAGAGAGAGAGAGAGAGAGAGAGACCTAGCTACTAGCTATGGACCCCTAGGTCCTATGGGAACTACTCACACATCATCATCAAAGCAGCAAGGTTGATGTAGAAGTCGTCAGTGATCGATTCCCCCTCCTACAGAGTACCGACGGAGGCCTCAGATGGAATCGTGGAAAATTAGAGACTTGCGGCGACGGAATAATTGTTTTAGGTCTCGCTCTAGAGGTTTCAAAATATTTGGGAATTCATTACGCTGGAATTAGGTTAGATGGTGCCACGAGGGGCCCACAAGACAACTGGGCGTGACCTGATGCCTTCTCATCTCCTCGTTTGGCTTTTGGTCCTCCCCGAAGCTTCTAGGGTCCCTCTTGGCCCAGAAAAAATCATCAAAAAGTTTCATCATGTTTGGACTCCATTTGGTAGGGATTTTCTGTAAAACCAAAAACAAGCAGAAAACAACAACTGGCACTAGGCACGTAGTTAATTGGTTAGTTCCAAAAAATGATATAAAATGGCATAAAAAGCATATAATATTGGTAATATAATAGCATGAAATAATAAAATATGGTAGATACGTATGAGACGTATCAGTATGCAATGTGTCTTTTGTCACCATGATGGGACAATAGAACATTTATTCTTCCAATGCAAATTGGCTCGTTCTATATGGTCAGTCATTCAAATAGCTTCTGGATTGTATCCCCCTTGTAGTGTTTCTAATGTATTTAACAACTAGTTACATGGGATTGATTACAAGTTTAGAACTCTTCTCAGGGTGGGAGCACTTGCCGTTATTTGGTCGCTTTGGCTATGTAGAAATGATAAGGTTTTTAACGATAAAAGTACTTCTCTTATGCAAGTTATCTATAGATATACTCTTCATTCATGGTCCTCTCTACAACGCATGGAGAAACGAGCTATGTTTATGGAGATGTGTACATGATTGGAGGCTGCTACTTGTGAGCTGCGTTGGGATTTCCCCGAAGAGGAGACGATGACGCAGTACAGTAGAGATAAGTATTTCCCTTAGTTATGAAACCAAGGTTATCAATCCAGTAGGATAACCAAGCAACACTATGTAAACAACACTTGCACACAAACAACAAATACTTGCAACCCAATGCGTAGAGGGGTTGTCAATCCCTCAATGGTATTGAGAAAGATTAAATTGTATAGGTTTTGATAAATAGATTAACAAAAACATAAAATAAAATAAATAAAAGAAAATTGTAGCAAGGTATATTTGTTTTTAATATACGATGGAAAATAGACCCGGGGCCCATAGTTTTCACTAGAGGCTTCTCTCAAGAAAATAGCATACGGTGGGAAAACAAATTACTATTGGGCAATTGACAGAAAAGCAAATAATTATGATGATAACCAAGGCAATGATCATGTATATAGGCATCGCGTCCAAGATTAGTAGACCGACTCATGCCTACATCTACTACTATTACTCCACATATCGACAGCTATCCAACATGCATCTAGTGTATTAACTTCATGAAAGAACAGAGTAATGCCTTAAGCAAGATGACATGATGTAGACAAGATAAACTCACATATGAATAAACCCCGTCTTGTTACCCTTAATAGCAATGATACATGTGTGTCATGTCTCTTTCTATCACTGAGATTGAGGACCGCAACATCGAACCCATCATAAAGCACCTATTCTCATGGCAAGAAAAATCAATCTAGTTGGCCAAACCAAACCAATAATTCAGAGAAGAAATTCAAGGCTGTAACAATCATGCATAAAGGAATTCAGAGAAAACTCAACTAATATTCATGAATAGATCTAATCATAAACTCAAAATTCATTGGATCCCAACAAGCACACCGCTAAAAGTCATTACATCAAATAGATCTCCAAGAACATCATATTGAAGATAAAAAAGAGAGAAGAAGCCATCTAGCTACTAACTACGGACTCGTAGGTCTGTGGTAAACTAATCACGCATCATCGGAGGGGCAGCAAGGATGATGAAGAACCCCTTCGTGATTGTTTCCACCTCTGGCAGAGTACCGGAAAAGGCCTCTAGATTGGATCTCATGGTTCTAGAACTTATGGCGGTGGAAAGAGTATTTTGTGGACTCCCCTAAGGGTTTTGGGATTTTAGAGTATTTATAGAGGCGGAGGTAGGTCAAAATGGTGCCTGTGGGCCCCACTGCCCACCAGGGCGCGCTAGGGGCCGCTGGGCAGCCCTGGTGCCTAGTAGGCCCCACTTTCATCTTCTCGTGGCCTCCAGAAGCTTCCAGGGTCTCTTATCACCAGAAAAAATCTCCAAAAAGTTTCGTGGCATTTGGACTTTGTTTGGTACTGATATTCTGCAAAGTAAAAAGGAAGCAAAAGACAGTAACTGACACTGGGCACTAAGTTAGTAGTTTCGTCCCAAAAAATGATATAAAGTTGCTTCTATATGTATATAAAACATCCAAGATTGATAATATAATAGCATGAAACAATAAAAAAATTATAGATACATTAGAGATGTATCAAGCATCCCGAAGCTTAATTCCTGCTCGTCCTCGAGTAGATGAATGATAAAAACAGAATTTTTGATGTGGAATGCTACCTAACATATTCATCATATATTCTTTTCTTTGTAGCATGGACATTTGGACATGAATGATTCAAAGCAATAGTCTATAATTTGACATGAAGACATCAATACTCAAGCATATGAACAAGCAACTATGTCTTTCAAAATATCAATGCTAAAGAAAGTTATCCCTAGCCCATTATGCTCAGTAATTGATCCATTCGTGAAACACACTCAAATATTAACTACATCCAATGCACAAGTATGACAATAGTGTTCCCTAGTTGGTGCTTTATAAGAGAAGATGGAGACTCGACATAAAAATAAAAATTGCATAGAAGTAAATAGATAGGCCCTTCGCAGAGGGAAGCAGAGATTTATGGAGGTGCTAGAGCTCATAGCTTAAATTGAGAGATAAAATTGTTTTGAGAGGCATGCTTTTTCCTGTCAATGAAAATGACCAGGAATTCCCATCTTCCATGCTAGATAGCATAGGAGGTTTGCAAACAAAAAGTAAAGTTTATTTCCTTTCAACCATTCTTTCACAATCCATGGCTAGCCGTATCCACGGGTGCCTTCCATACCAACACTTTCCAAGGAATTTATTATCATAGTATTTTTTTTCATTTCAGGACCGGGCATCCCTATTACATGCCACACTCTCGTGCAATGACAAGTGAATAAACACTCATCATGAGAATAAAATACCTAGCATGGAAAATATTGACCACCCCTACCACTTCATGAGAGGTACGGGCACACAAAAAGGAAATTCATTTTGAAAATTAGAGTTGGCACATACAAATTTACTTGGAACGGCATGGAAATACCGCATATACGTAGGTATGGTGGACTCATTTGGCAAAACTTTGGGTTTAAGGAGTTGGATGCACAAGCAGTATTCCCGCTTAGTGCAAGCGAAAGGCTAGCAAATAGATTGAGAAGCAACCAGCCAAAAAATGAAAACGGTCATAAACGAGCATTGAAAATCATTAACACCGAATAATGCACCACAAGCAAGATATAATTTCATTGCATAACTATTGACTTTATGTGCATGCATAGGGAATCACAAACCTTAACACCAATATTCTTACTAAAGCATAATTACTCACCAACATGACTCACATATCACTATCTCCATATAGCAAAACTGTTGCAAGGAATCAAGTTCATAATATCAAATGATATTCATGAAAGTTTTTGTTATATTCCCCTTGGATATCTATCACTTTGGGACCAAATTCATATCTCGTGCAAATTACCATAACTATTCGTAACTCTCAGAAAGATCTAAGTGAAGCACGAGGGCACAAATATTTCTTCAAAGAATTTCAACTCTCAAAATAATGTAAGTGAAGCATGAAAGCATGTTTCTTTAAAATTTACTAACTCTCGAAATAATATAAGTGAAGCAAGAGAGTTTATTTCTTTAAAATATAACCACCGCTATGCTAAAAAAGATATAGGTGAAGTACTAGAGCAACTGCCTAGCTCAAAAGATTTAAGTGAAGCACATAGAGTATTCTAGCAAATCATGGTATGCATGTGGCTCTCTCAAACAAGTGTGATCAACAAGGATGATTATGACAAACTAAATAGTGAAACATGCAAATACTCATATAATACAAGACGCTCCAAGCAAAACTCATGATATGTGACAAATAAAAATATAGCTCCAAGTAAAATTACCGATGGTCGTTAGAAGATAGAGAGGATGCCTTCCGGGCCATCCCCAAGCTTAGTTGCTTGGGAGTCCTTGAATATTACCTTGGGGTGCCTTGTGAATCCCCAATCTTAGGCTCTTGCCACTCCTTATTCCTTCATCAATCGTGATCTCACTCAAAACTTGAAAACTACAATCACACAAAACTTAACAAAACCTTCATGAGATCCATTAGTATAATAGAGAAAATCACCACTTTAAGTACTGTTGCAAACCCATCCATATTTTATTATTTCATTATACCTATTGTATAACTTTACCATGGCTTATACCCCCCGATACAATCCATAGATCCATCAAAATAAGCACACAATGCACCGAAAACAGAATCTGCCAAAAAGAACAGTCTGTAGTAATCTGAACTTTGACCATACTTATGTAACTCCAAAAATTCTAAAAAATTAGGACAACATGGGAAATTTGTATCCCAGTCATGTTAAAAAATTCAGAATTTTATCACGCTCCAGCAAGTTTTAACAATTCTTCTACTGGGCGCAAAAGTTTAAGTTAATGCACAAAATCAAATCAACTATCACCCAAATCATCCCAAAGGCTTTACTTGGCACAAACACTAACTAAAACACTAAAACACAATCATAACAGTAGCATAATTGCATATTTATTCAAAACATAAAGGAAAACAAAAAAAATAAAAGATAACTATTGGGTTGCCTCCCAACTAGCGCTATTGTTTTACGCCCCTAGCTAGGGATAATGCATAGTTTCAAGTGTTGTCATCTTTGGTTTCCAATTCCTCAATTACGCAACCATAATTCCTAGTAGTTCTAGCATATATATTTTTAATAATCACACTCCTAGGAATAAAATCAAGAGACTTATTTTTATATATTGGTTCCTTTATCAGATCAACAAGATTGTGGTGAACACTAGTCATTTTGAGATCTTCATTATTGTTGCTAGTTGTGGCACCCTTGTCTTTTAGGAACATAAATGAACTTGCATTTCTTGCTAGGGGGAGTTTTTTCAATTGTTTTAATGGAAGAAAAAGCAGCACCCAAATTATTAATAATTTTCTTCAACTTATCAATCTACCAGGACTTTGTTCTATTCTTTCATTAATTATTGGTTCCTTCTCCTTTAGCATCTTTAGAGTAATTCCTACCTTTGATCCAAATTGAGTGACATGATTATGAATCTTTTTATCCAAATTATCAATATGGTCTATGGTAGGCATTTTCTTTCAATAGCATGTAACCTTTGCATAACATGATCCAAAGTTAAAACCATTTCATTAACAATGATAGGTGGTGATCCCACTAAATTCCCATGGCATTGACCATGTTAAACACATTAGTAGCGGTTCCCAAGCTGTAAGGTAAAGGTTATTGCTCCATAGGAGTTTTTGTTTGATTATTTATAAGTTCTTTTTGCAATTGGGACCGGGAATCCCTATTACCGCCCCTTTGTCGTGCAATGGTGAGTGAATAAACACTCATCCTGAGAATAACCCGCTTAGCATGGAAGATACCAACTACCTCCTATCGCTCTATGAACACTCCAGGCACACAAAAAGGATATTTATTTGAAGTTTTTGGAGGTGGCACATGCAAATTACTTAGGATGGCAGGGCAATACCGCATATAGGTGGGTATGGTGGACTCATCTAGAATAACTTGGGTTTCAGGTTTTTGATGCACATGCAGAATTCCCACTTAGTATAGGCGAAGGCTAGAAAATAGGTTGAGAAGTGGCCAGCTAGAGAGCAACAACAGTCATGAACATGCATTATGTATAAGTAACATTGGATACTAGCACGAGTAGGATATGAACACGATGAACATAAATATCATAGAGGCTATGTTGGTTTTGATTCAACTACATGCATGAACATGTGCCAAGTCAAGCCACTCGAACATTCAGAGGAGGATACCACATCATCATACTACATCACAATCATTTTAATGCAATGTTGACATCCAAGATAAATCATTATCCACTCCTAGCTACTTATGCATGGCATGAGAAACTATAATCTCTAATTGTCATTGCAAACATGTTTGATCATAATAGGATGAATCATGGATACTAGGTTAAACATATTTACAAAAACAGAACAAGTCGAGTTCATACCCGTTCCTCTCTGCCACGGCCAGTTCATCGAATATCGTCATTACTGCCTTTCACTTGCATGACCGAATGATCTGAAAATAATAATAGTGCGAGAGTGCCGTGGACTAACCTGGAATCTGCAAACATTTTATTCAAAAGGAGAAGACAAGGTAATGTGGACTCTTTGTTAGATCAACAATAATGCATATGAGAGCCACTCAACATTTTCATCGTGGTCTTCTCCTCGGTATGACTCAACGAAAAGAAAAGAAATTCAGAGAAACACACTGAAATATTTTTGGAGTTTTTGGTTTTTCGTAAACAAGCAAATAAAAAGGGAAAAGCAAAAACGAGGAAAACTATTTACACGGGAAAGCTCCCAACAAACAAAAGAAGAACAAAGAAATCTTTTTGGGTTTTCTTTTTAGTGCTACAACAATTTAAACTAAGAAGGGAAATCAAAAAGAAGCAAGAAATATGTTTTTGGATTTTCTCAAAGTTTTTCAAACACACAAGAAGAAAGCGACAAAATAAATTTAACATGGATAATACAATGAAAAAGTGTGAACACCGGCAACTGGAATGAAATGTGTGAACATGAATGTAATGTCGGTGGAAATATTTACTCCCCCAAGCTTAGGCTTTTGGCCTAACCTGGTAATCACTAGTCGTAGAAGCCATGGGGTCCTATGTTGAAGTGATGAGGAGCGGGCACCTGTGGATCCCACTGCTGAGGCTCCTCATGTGCCGCAACTAGGTAGTTCCGGTAGGTGACAATGTCCTCAGGCATAATCCTGTATCCGTGCCTGGCAATATGATCAAACAAAGTAGGTGCAGGTAGTGGAATAATATCATGAGTTCTCTCACTGAAAACTAAGTTATAAGGGATAGGAATATCAGGGTAATCAGCAACAATAAACTAGTGGTGTTCCATAGCCGCACAATCTAGGTAAACCTTGGGCAAAGGATAATCATGTTGCGTATCTGAACGTTAAAGTGATTCGCTAAGCGAGTAGCATAAATACCACCATGTATTTTACCCTTGGATTTTTTTCAGGTGGAGGCGACATGCCACAATAGCTCCCAAGCTATAAGTGTTGTCGCCATAAAGTGCACGACATAAAACAACAAAGTCTGGAGCGCTAAGTGCACCTACCTTCTCTCTAGCAAGTAAGCACTTTGCAATAAATAGAGCAAAATAATGTACAGCAAGAAAATGTAAGCTAGTAGCGGTGACACCCGATACCCCTCTCTCATCCCACACTATTAGAGTACACTAAAAACCATCAAACTCCGCCAGCCTCGGCTCTACCAAACTACCATCAGAAGGAAGCATGCATATGTCACAAAATTCGGTAAGTGGTATATGATGGGCTTCAGCATATAAATTAAACCACACCTCAGGGGGATTATTCCTAGAATGGAAATGAAATGTTTGCACAAAGGAATTTGTGAGGAGATGATACTGTTTGCATTCAGCTGGGATGAAGTCGGTGAGGCCGGCATTAGCAGTGTATTGTGCAAACTCCTGAAGGATTCTGGCTCCCTTCCATGAATGGGTTATGGGGCCATTCGCATGGCCGTAGCTCTGCCAATCTCTGGGTATGGAGATCACTATCAGATGACTCCCCAATAACTCCCTTGGAGCTCTTCTTGGAAGCAAACTTCCTAAAGATACTCATCCTTTTCCTATGAACAAAATTCTGAAATTTTTAGTAAACAATTTTTTCTCAACAAAACTTCACAAGATTGTAAGCAACTACTCATAAGGATGTATAGAGGCCATAGCAAGCATTCAAACCACTTAGAACTCTAAGAATTCAACATGCAAGCTCATCTACAGTAGCACCAAGAGTAGTTATCTATTCAAAATATAAACCACTAAAGCAAAAACTAATTGGACACACGGAAGAGTCACATACCAAGCAACAATCCCTCAAAATAGTTTCAGAAACGAAGCTTCGAGCAAAGAGATTGAAATCCGTGAGGGTGAGAGCAAGAACACGAAAGAGAGAGCAATGGTGATTTTTTCTGGAGGTAGGTGATGATGTGGTATGAAGAGATAAGTGAGGGGGCCCACGTGGGGACCACAACCCACCAGGGCGCGCCTAGGGGTCCTGGCGCGCCCAGGTGGGTTGTGCCCACCTAGTGCACCCTCCTCTGATATTATTTGCACCAAAAATTCTTAAATAATCAGAAAAAATCGTATTAAATTTTCAGAGCATTCTGAGAATTTTTATTTTTGGGGTCATTTTTTTATTGTACGGAAAACTCAAAAAACAAATAAAGCATGGCATTTTATTTTATTTAACTAAAAAACATAAAACAAAAGGTAGGGATAGAAGGTAGTGCTCACTAATTCATCAACTGCATACCCCTCAAAATGATCCATTAATAAGGTTGATCAAGTCTTATTAAAAACCACTTTCGATTAGCATGAAACCAAAGAACTTTCATGAATCACTAAGTTACCTCAACGGGGATATGAATGTCCCCAATAATAAGCGTTTCATATTTCTTTTTAATAGTAGGTAGAGGTAGTTGAAAACTTCTAATAGTGATGGTCGGAGATTTTTCAATAACATTAATACCATTCACTTGGAATTGTTTCTTCAGAAAGTGCACCGTATGCTCATTACCATTGATATGAAAAGTGACCTTGCTTTTATTGCAATCAATAACAGCCCCTGCAGCATTCAAGAAGGGTCTACCAAGGATAATCGACATGTTGTCTTCCTCGGGCATCTCAAGTATAACAAAGTCAGTCAGAATAGTAACATTAGCAACAACAACAGGCACATCCTCACAAATACCGATAGGTAAGGCAGTTGATTTGGCAGCCATTTGCAAAGATATTTCAGTAGGTGTGAGTTTATTCAAATCAAGTCTTTTATATAAAGAGAAAGGCATGACACCAGCACTAGCTCCCAAATCACATAAAGCAGTTTTCACATAATTTCTTTTGATGGAGCAAGGTATAGTTGGTATTCCCAGATCTCCAAGTTTTTTACGTACTCCATCTTTAAAAGTGTAATTAGCAAGCATGGTGGAGATTTCAGCTTCCGGTATTTTTCTCTTATTGGTGATGATGTCTTTCATGTACTTTGCATAAGGAGGCATTTTTAAGATATCAGTCAAGCGAGTACGCAAAAACTGGCCTCAGCATTTCAGCAAAGCGTTCAAATTCTTCATCATCTTTATTTTTAGTTGACTTAGGTGGAAAGGGCACAGGTTTTTGAAACCATAGCTTTCTTTCCTTTCCATGTTTTCTAGCAACAAAGTCTCTTTTATCATATCTTTTGTTCTTGGGTTGTGGGTTATCAAGATCAACAGTTGGTTCTATCTCAACATTATTGTCTGGTTCTTTATTATTAGTTTGCGTTTCTTCATGAACCTCATCATTATCGTTTTCATTATCAGAAGGTGATTGTTTACTACCAGATTGACTTTTCAGCATTACAGATAGAAACCTCATTATCATTATCAGGAGGTTTTTCTACTTCAGGTTCACTAGAGGCATGCAAAGTCCTATTATTTTTCTTCTTGTTTTTCTTTTTAGAAGGACTAGGTGCATCAGTGTTAATTCTTTGAGAGTCTTGTTCAATTCTCTTTGGGTGTCCCTCAGGATAAAGTGGTTCCTGAGTCATTTTACCTCCTCTAATTTCTACTCTAATAGCAAAGTCACTTTTGTTATTGTTCATTTCATCAAGCAACTCTCTTTGAGATTTAGCAACTTGTTCTAATTGAGTTTGAACCATAGAGGCATGCTTTCCTACACCTCTAACATCATTTGAGATTCTAAATAACAAGTCACTCAAGCGAGCAATCATATCAGAGTTGTATTTCAATTGTTTCATAACATTTAAGTGATCTTGCTTTTTAATGTAATTATCAAACTCATAAAGGCATTGACTAGGATGTTTATTATGAGGATTATCACTATCATTGAACTTCATTAAAGAATTTACCTCTACCACCTTAGGTGGTGGTGGTGTATATCAATCCCATGTATTGCTCCAATAGGTGGTAAATTTTTAACATCCTCGGCTTCAATACCTTTTTCCTTCATAGATTTCTTTGCCTCTTGCATATCTTCAGGACTGAGATATAAGATACCCCTGTTTTTCGGAGTAGGTTTAGATGGTGTTTCAGGAGGAGTCCAATCATCATAATTTTTCAATATGTTATTCAATAATTCTTCAGCTTGCTCAATAGTTCGTGCCCTGAAAACACAACCAGCACAACTATTTAGGAAATCCCTAGAAGCATCGGTTACTCCATTATAGAAGATATCAAGTATTTCATTTTTCTTAAGAGGATGATCAGGAAAAGCATTAAGCAATTGGAGAAGCCTCCCCCAAGCTTGTGGGAGACTCTCTTCTTCAATTTGCACAATGTTAAATATTTCCTGTAAGGCAGCTTGTTTCTTATGAGCAGGGAAATATTTTTCAGAGAAGTAATAAATCATGTCCTGGGGACTACGCACACAACTAGGAGCAAGAGTGTTGTACCAAGCTTTAGCATCACCCTTTAATGAGAATGGAAATAATTTGAAGATATAGTAATAGTGAATCTTCTCATCATGAGCAAAAAGGGTGGCTATGTCATTTAACTTAGTGAGATGTGCCACAACAGTTTCAGTTTCATAACCATGGAAAGGATCAGATTCAACCAAAGTAATTAACTCTGGATCGACAGAGAATTCATAATCCTTATCATCAATAAAGATAGGTGAAGTAGCAAACTTAGGATCACATTTCATTCTAGCATTCAAAGATCTTTCTTTATACTTGCATAATAATTTTCTAGATCATCTCTATCCTTACAAGCAAGAATATCTCTAGTTGCCTCCTCACCTATAACATAACCTTCCGGTACCTTTGGAAATTCATATCTAGGAGTGCTAGTTCTAATAGGTGTTTCAAGATTTTTAATTTCAAGCTCATCATCAGTTTCAACAATACCATGCTGTCTTACTCTAGCAATTTGTTCATCAAGAAATTCACCTAGTGGCACATTATCATCAAGCAAGGTACTAGCATCATCATGAGTAACATTCATAGCAGAAGTAGCATCATCAATAACTTGTGACATATCAGAATTAATAGCATGTGGTGGTGTTGCAAATTTACTTATGATAGAAGGTGAATCTAAAGCGGAGCTGGATGGCAGTTCCTTACCTCCCCTCGTCTTAGAGGGGAAAATATTATTCTTAGCATCCTTCAGATTCTTCATAGTGATAATTTGATAATAATCCCAAGTGACTCAACAAATATAGCTATGCTCCCCCGGCAATGGCGCCAGAAGAAGGTCTTGGTAACCCATAAGTATAGGGGATGGCAATAGTTTTCGAGGGTAGAGTATTCAACCCAAATTTATAGATTCGACACAAGGGGAGCCAAAGAATATTTGCAAGTATTAGCAAGTTGTCAATTCAACCACACCTGGAGATTAATTATCTGCAGCAAAGTGATCAGTAGCAAAGTAGTATGATAGTTTTGATAGGAGTAGCAACAGCAAGAGTAAGGGTAATAGTGATAGCAACAGTTTTGTGGCAGTAATGATAGCAGTAGTAGCAGTAGTAACTTAGAAATATCAATATGTACGAAAATCGTAGGCATTGGATCGGTAATTTGTTGGATGATATTCATCATGAGACAGTCATAACCTAGGGCGATACAACACTAGCTGCAGTTCATAATATAACGTAGGCATGTATTCAATAAATAGTCATATGTGCTTATGGAAAGAACTTGCATGAAATCTTTTGTCCTACCCTCCCGTGGTAGCGGGGTCCTATTGGAAACTGAGGGATATTAAGGCCTCCTATTGGGGATATAACTATTGAGTATAAACCGCCCAGGGGGGTCGGGTTATACTCATAAAGGAGTCATCCACATTGAAGCCCATGAACACAAGGAGTATGGTGCTTTACTACAGAGATTTAAAGGCCCAGGGCCCAAAGGCCGATTAGGGCCCATAGATATAAACCGCCATGTGATATGTAACTTGTATTGTAAGATAGGAAAGGGTAGAAACCGAGCCGGACACGTGTATGAGCCGGCGTTGGGATTCTGTAAACCACCGGGCGTCAACCTGTGTATATAAAGGGATGACCTGGCGGCGGTTCAGGGACAAGAAACAACAACTCGAGAGCCAGGTAAAGCGGATTCGCTCCTTGATCATCGAGACCCCATCAATTCCACCACAACTAGATCGTAGGCTTTTACCTTCACCGCAAGGGGCCGAACCAGTATAAACTCCCCGTGTCCTTTGTCCGGTTTAACCCCTTTAAGCTAATCTCGTTGCAATGGCTCCACGACTAAGTCCTCACACTAGGACATTTGACATGATAATTCAATGACAGTTGGTGCCCACCGTGGGGCTATGGCACGATGGTTTCGAGTTCTTAAAGGGCAACTTCAAAGGACTCAAGGGATACGTCGTGGGCCGGATGACCAAGAGTCATCGCGGCAAGCTCTACATCGACGACGCAGGCTGGGGCCCCGACACCGGCTCAATCGAGTATGGGTACCGGGTCCCCTTTGGAGGAATCCACATCTTCATTGGCAAGATCGGCGGACCGGGCCCTGAGCCGGACATCTGCGCTGACCTCATCGAGACGGCTCAGCGTGCAAGCCCTGCCCAAGTTCCGCCTGCCATGAAGCGTGCGTTCATAGGATTCATCAATGGTGCGGAGTCTCAACCGGTGTCCGATGGTGAGACGGTCGTTTATTCAAATGGCGAATCATCCACCGGTGAGACCGAGTCACTGTACCAACTGCAAGATGGCCAGTTTGGGGGCTGTTCCGATGGCGATAGTATTCCGGACCCCCTTGAACCGCCGAACTGGGTTGCGATGTTCATGGCCGGTACGCAGCCCATGCAACACTCTTCATCAGCAGCTGCAATGATTTCCGGATCGGCAGCCGGGGCAGGAGGCCCCACGCGCCCGCCGGCCCAAGTTCTGTCCGGTTTATTGGACGCCTGGACGATGTTGTTAACCACAGAGGTTACCACGGACAATCGAGATCAGCATAACGCGGAGATCACAAAGCTGCCGGATTAGATAGATCAGGCCAAGGAGGACTTGGCGGTTGAGGAAACCAGGATTGCTGAGGAGCGGGCCGCTTTGGATGCTCAGGCGCAGCGGATTCAAGCAGAAAATTACCGGCTCATGCTGGATCAGAATGCTTCAAATGACGTGTTGAGGAGGAGGCATCAGTCTCGTCTGCCACCGGTTTATGAAGCAATGAATCTTTTCAACACGCCAGGAGTGGGATCCAGTAATCCGGCAGCGGTAAACGAGATCGAAGCACCTGGGACAGGAGGCCGGATCAGCCTCGAGCAATGGACCCACCTCGTCGGAACCATGACCCGCCACAGTACATGCCAACACCACTGGGTCACTTCTCCACCCCTTTGGATAACATGATCGCTGCAGCATCGCGGTTGGCAGCTATTCCAATGGAGGGTGAGTCTCCAGCGGCGGTTGAGACATGGCGGGCCAGAGATCTCCTTCAAACGGCTATGGTTCAGCAGCAGGCTTATTCGTATAGTCGAGACATAATTCATTCAACCCCTCGCCCGAGCAGGAGTTACAGCAAGCACATTGATGAACCGGCTGTGTCGAGCAGTGCACGAAACAGTGACGCCCCTCGAGGGCCTAATCCGGCGCGCGGTGGTGCAAATGCTCAGGACGTGGTGGATAACGGTAGAGCGCGTTGAGAAGCCGAGTTAGCAGCGCAGTATGTGGACCGTCAGCTTACTCCGGTCTGTCCGACAACTTCTGTGGAACGAGGTCTTGCTTTCAGCTCTTGGGGGGTGTCGTGTCTCACCCCAGCTCTACGCAATGCGCGGCTGCCCAAGGATTTCAAGGGTCCGCGCAAGGTGCCCAATTACACTACTGATTTACCCCCCGAGTCATGGGTCGAAAGTTATGAGATGGCAACGGAGATGCTGGATGTGGACGAAGCGGCATGTGCGAAGTACTTCACCATGATGTTGGATGGAACGGCTCGCACTTGGTTGAAAAGTTTGCCAGCTAACTCCATTGGGTCATGGGCTGAGTTAAAAGCCCGATTTATAACGAATTTCAAGGATACGTGCAAGCAACCCATGTCAATTGTGGATCTAGCCACATGTGTTCAAGAAGAAGGTGAATCGACAACCCATTGGGTGCGCCGGGTTTCGGAGATTTTGCATTCATCGGACCGCATCAATGTCGATTCAGCAGTTATAACGTTGGAGGGCAATTGCCGGTTTAAGCCTCTGAAGTTGAAGTTGGGACGGCTCAAGCGTCACTGCAATGACATGGGAACACTTATGGCAGCTCTGGTTAAGTATGCCAACTCTGATAGTACCAAGGATCCCGAGTTTGACGATTAGAAGCCGGGGAAGGGAAAGAAGAATGGCGGTGCAAAAGGGCAGCAGCATAACCAGGCGGGCCATGGGAACAATGGTAAGCGTAAAGCGGATAGTAATCCAGATTTTGTGGCTAACACCAATGCACAGGACAATGGCCAGTGTCATGAGGGTAAACCGCCCCCACGGAGTGGACAATCAGGTGTCAATCTTGAGCGCCTGTTAAATCAGCCTTGCTCGAGGCACGGGACGCGAGAGAAGCCGGCTACGCACCTCTGGAAGGATTGTTTTATTATGAGGGAGTTCAAAAACTTGGATCTCTTCCGATATGATCATGGACCGTCCGGCGGTTCAGGACCCGGGTCTCATGGGCCGGGTTATGGTGGAGGCAGTTCCGGTTCAGGGTTTCAAGGTAATCAAGGTGGACATGGCAATCAAGGCGATCAAGGCAACCAGGGTGGTTATAATCAACAGGGGGGTCAGCAGCAGCAACAGTCGGGTTACTAGAGCCACCCGAAGCAGTTGAATAGTGGGCAGTATCATGTCTTCACCACTAGCCTGTGCAAGCGCGATCAGAAGCTTCATAAAAGGGCAGTGAACTCCGTTGAGCCGGCGGTGCCCCATTATTGGCACTGGTCTAAACAACCCATTGTGTGGAGTCGAGAGGATCATCCTCCCCGGGTTGATAATCTAGGTCATATGGCGTTGGTGGTGGCGCCTCAGGTTGGATGTTATAAGTTCATGAAGGTGCTCATGGATGGAGGGAGCAGTATCAACATCTTGTAGTATGAAACCTTTCGTTGCATGGGGTTAACAGATAAGAATCTTAAACCATCAAACACTGTTTTCCATGGTGTGGTGCCCGGTAAATCAGCTTATCCGGTCGGTAAGATAGCTCTGGAGGTTGCCTTTGGAGAAGATCATGATTCGAGATCAGAGACATTGACTTTTGAAGTGGTGAAAATCAGGAGCCCGTACCATGCCCTGTTTGGACGGCCGGCTTATGCTAAGTTCATGGCAAGGCCCTGTTATGTTTATCTGCAGCTCAAGATGCCGGGCCATAAGGGAACCATCACAGTGCATGGAAGCCACAATATCGCTTTGGAATGTGAGGAAGGTGATGTGGCTTACGCCGAGTCGGTTTGTGCGATAGAGGAGTTGAAGTTCTATAAGGACAACGTTGATCCGGCAGATATGACTTCTCTGAAAAAGCCAACTACAGAGCATGATCCGGCCTTGAAGTTTAAATCAGCTGATGAGACTAAGCTGGTTGATTTTGTTCCTGGCGATTCATCCAAGCAGTTTAGCATCAGCGCTAACCTGGATTCGAAATAGGAAGGCGCGCTCATCGAGTTCATTCGTGAGAACCGGGACATCTTTGCATGGAAACGCTCTGACATGCCAGGTGTACCGAGGGAACTTGCTAAGCACATTCTTAATATCGATCCCAAGTTTAAACCGGTCAAGTAGTTTCTCCGTCGCTTCAATGAAGAAAAACGAAGAGGCAAGAGGAAAAGGAAAGGGACCCTTGGCCCTATTTATAAGACGAAGGGATAAGCGACGGGCGCGAGAATCAAGGAGCCCAAAAAATGGCACGTGAAGTATATACGATTTTAATAAGCACGTGACATCATGGCGGTTTATTACAATCTTGGAAGATGACGTCATGACGGTTTACAAGGTTCATATGAAGATTTTCAAGAAGAGTGTTTAAGATTGACATGAACAAGTTCAAATCAATTTGGGGCCTAATGTTGGGGATATAACTATTGAGTATAAACCGCCCAGGAGGGGCCGGGTTATACTCATAAAGGAGTCATCCGCATTGAAGCCCATGAAGACAAGGAGTATGGCGCTTTACTACAGAGATTTAAAGGCCCAGGGCCCAAAGGCGGATTAGGGCCCATAGATATGAACCTCCATGTGATATGTAACTTTTATTGTAAGATAGGAAAGGGTAGAAACCGAGCCAGACACGTGTATGAGCCGGCGTCGGGATTCTATAAACCGTCGGGCGTCAACCTATGTATATAAAGGGACGACCAGGCGACGGTTTAGGGACAAGAAACAACAACTCCAGAGCCAGGTAAAGTGGATTCGCTCCCTGGTCATCGAGACCCCATCAATTCCACCACAACTGGATCGTAGGATTTTGCCTTCACCGCAAGGGGCTGAACCAGTATAAACTCCCCGTGTACTTTGTCCGGTTTAACCCCTTTAAGCTAATCTCGTTGCGATGGCTCCACGACTAAGTCCTCACACTAGGACATCTGACGTGATAATTCCACGACACCTCCTTTTAATAGAGAACCAGAACAAAGCATTAGCACTCGATGAATACATGAACTCCTCAAACTACGGTCATCACTGGGAGTGGTCCTGACTATTGTCACTCTGGGGTTGCCAGATCATAACATGTAGTAGGTGACTATAACTTGCAAGATCGGATCTAGAACATAGATATAATGGTCATAACATAAACGGTTCAAATATGAAACCATGGCACCGGGCCCAAAGTGACCAGCATTAAGCATGGCAAAGTCATAGCAACATCAATCTCATAACATAATGGATACTAGGGATCAAGCCCTAACAAAACTAACTCGATTACATGATGAATCTCATTCAACTCCTCACCGACCAGCGAGCCTAAGAAGGAATTACTCACTCCCGGTGGGGAGCATCATGGAATTGGCGATGTAGAAGGGTTGGTGATGACGAAGATCGAAGATCCCCCTCGCTGGAGCCCCAAACAGACTCCAGATTTGGCCTCCCGGTGAAGAACAGGAGACGGAGGCGGCTCCATCTCGTGAAACGCCATAATTCTTTCTCCCTGATTTTTTTCTGGAAAATTAGGATTTTATAGCATCGGTTTCAGGATCTGCAGGGCCACCGGGTGGGGACAACTCACCTGGGCGCGCCTGGAGGGGGTGGCGCACCCTGGTGGGTTGTGCCCACCCAGGTGCCCACCTCCGGTGGTTCTTGGCTCCAGAAATTATCTTTTATTGTATAAAAAATCCTCGCAAAGTTTTGTTCCATTCCGAGAACTTTTATTTCTATACAAAAACAACACCATGGTAGTTGTGCTGAAAACAGCGTCAGTCCGGGTTAGTTTCATTCAAATCATGCAAATTAGAGTCCAAAACAAAGGGAAAAGCATTAGGAAAAGTAGATATGGCGGAGATGTATCACACATCATAGTAATCATATATACCATTAGCATAAGAAGCCAAGGTTTCATTATCATTAAATTTACATGAAAAGGGAAGGTGTGGAGCCTTCATCCTAGAGCAACAAGTATAATCATATCTCAAGCATAAATTCCAAGCATACCAATGCAACATATGAATTTGATCCCATATCTCAAACATACCCAACGAGGAGCAGAAGGAAATGACAAGCAGTTTTCAGCAAGGTATTTTCTGCAAGCACTGAAATTATCGATAACAGATAGAGTTTGATAGCAAGATAATTTGTAATGAGAAACCAGTAGTAATAGTAACAAAGGTGCGGCAAGGTAGCCCAATCCTTTTTATAGCAAAGGACATGCTGGAATTTTCTCTTATAGCGAGCAAAGCATTCTTGAGGACACATGGGAATTCATCTAGCTAGTCACTTTCATTGTGTTTGTTTGATTTGCGTTCGTTACTTTGATAATTTGATATGTGTGTGGACAGGTGCTTGGGTGTTGTTCTTACTTGAACAAGCCTCCCACTTATGATTAACCCCTCTCTCAAGCATCCACAACTACTAAAGAAGAATTAAGATAAATCTAACCATAGGATGAAACATATGAATCCAAATCAGCCCCTTACGGAATATCGCATAAACTAGGGTTTAAGCTATTGTCACTCTAGCAACCATCATCTAATTACTACTCCACAATGCCTTCCCTTAGGCCCAGAGATGGTGAAGTGTCATGTAGTTGACGTTCACATAACACCACTAAGGGAATCACAACATAGACATCATCAAAATATCGAACGAATACCAAATTCACATGATTACTTATGACAAGACTTCTCCCATGTTCTCAAGAACAAAATTTACTACTCACAAATCATATTCATGTTCAAGATTAGAGGGTATTGAATAGCATCTAGGATCTGAACATATAATCTTCTGCCAAATAAAGCAACTAGCATCAACTACAAGATGTAACCAACACTACTAGCAACCCACATGTACCAATCTGAGATTTTGAGACAAAGATTGAATACAAGAGATGAACTAGGGATGAGACAAGATGGTTCTGGTGAAGATATTGATGAAGATTGGTCTTTCCATGATGATAGGATCATTGGTGATGACGATGGCTTCGATCCCCCCCCCCCCCAGTGAAGTTTCCCTGGTGTAATCGCTCTACCAGAGAGCAAAAGTGCTCCTACCCAGGTTCCGCTTCGAAACAGCGGTGCTTCGTCCCAAAACCTTCTTCTGATTTTTTTTCTAGGTCAAAATGGCACCATATAGCAGAAGATGGGCTTCAGAGGCCTGCCAGGGGGCCCACAAGCTCAGCGGGCACGCCCTAGGGGTGGGGCGCCCCCCAGGCTAGCGACTGCCTGGTGGACTCCCTTTTGTTGATTCATTCGCCAATATATTTTACATATTCCAAGATAATTTGCCGTCAATTTTCAGGTCATTTGGAGTTGTGCAGAATAAGTGCCTCCGATATAGCCATTTTCGATCCAGAATTCCAGCTGCTGACAATCTCCCTCTTCATGTGAAACTTGCAAAATAAGAGAGAAAAGACATAAGAATTGTATCATAAAGTGAAATAACAGTGCATAATGCAATAAATATCAATATGAAACATGATGCAAAAATGGACGTACCAGCCCCTGCTGCAAATCCTAGACAACTAAGCTAGAGACGCACCATAGGGCACCGTTGTTGCAAGGGGAGGATGGGCTGTCGCAACTAGGGCACTACTGTCTAGGCAGTGCTACCGCTGCAAGTGGACTAGCGCCATTGCAACCGGGGAGACCACGGTGGAGATGGCAACCTACAGCGGGTCCCCGAGGTGTTGCAAGGAGGGTCGTCACTGGTGCTGAACGGGTTGCCAAGGTGCTGCAAGGGAGGCCCTCGCCGGTGCCGAATGGTTCACCACTGTTGAGCAAGTGTAAGTTTCAAGGGTGTTGCCAACACTGCAAGCGAACTAATGTCCTTGCAACGGGGGTTACCCCGGTAGAGATGACATACACTAGAATGGCTCACCAGAGGTGATGCAGGGGAGGGAGGGTCCCTGTCGGGGTTGTATGCCGGTGCCGGTGCTGCAGGGGGGTCACGCTCCATACGATGTTGCGAAGGGATCGACACTTATCCTCTCATGTTGTTGCACATGTTGCTGCAATGCAATGCGAAAGTGGTAGTACAAGGGAAGATATGAGAGACGGCTTCCGAAATGTGTTCTAGGCGCTTTGCGTGCGTGTGATCTGGGCATTTCCTAAACGACGCTTAAGGCATCCGTTTCTTTGACACCCGCAAATGGGCGGACGTCCCTCCTTCCGCGTTGGGCCGGCCCATTTCCCCTTTATTTTTCTAAAATACTGCCAAAAAGTCGTGCGCGCGGTGATTCAAACCCATGACATCCTCTTTCTGTCCAAACTACACTAACCACCCGAAACAACACACTTCTTGTGACTACTTCTATCCTTTTTCCTATTTTCTTCTGTTTCTTTTAATCTTTTTTTCCTTTTCTTTTACATTTTTCTTTTTAAAAATGCACATGTTTTTTCATATTTTTTTTGAAATCAATGATGTTTTTCAAATTGCTATACTTTTTTCAATTTTAATGATTTTTTTCAAATTTGATGAATTTTTTTTTCCAAATTTGACGATTTTTTGTTAGATTTGTGAACTTTTTTCAAAATCGATGAAGTTATTTTTAAATTTGTGAACATCTATTTTGTAACCCGTGAACATTTTTAAATCCACAATTTGATTTTTTTTCAGCATCAAAATTGTGAAATATATTTCAAGATTGATGAATTTTTTTTGAAAATTGATAACTTTTTTTCAAATTTTCAAAATTGACAAACCTTTTTTTTCAAAACCGATGAACATTTTTTTTAAAATCGTTGAACTTTTTTCAATTCTTGTTTTTTCTTTTAAATTCAGAATTTTTTTAAAATCTGACAAATCTTTTTTAAAAACCGATGAACTTTTTCTGAAGTCCATGAAACTTTTCAAATTTGAACCTTTTTGTCATGCTGGTGAACTTTTTTATTGCAAATCTATGATTTTTTTCAAATGAATTATAAGGGTAGAGAATATATGTTAATGTTGTCCAAAAAGAAGTATTAAATAGCACTATTTTCGCAATGTAGACAACTAAGTTGTCTTGGTCGGGTTCAATTCCCACCTCTCCCGTATCTAATCATGTTGAAAATATATTTGATTTTCTTTTTAAGGAGATTGTTGGGCGGCTCGCTAGGTGTCATGCGTGAGCGCCAGGAGTGCCAGGCGGCGCTGAAATCGCCAAATTGGAGCTCCCTGTGATTCAATGGCAAGGGGAACACAATCGGATGACTGGCAGGCCGGCTGATCTTCGTCAAAGATCACATAACATATTTTTTTGAAGGACATTGCTGGGCCGGCTCGCTAGGAGTTGTGCGCGAGCGCCAGGAGTGCTAAGCGGCGCTGAAATCACCAAATAGGAGCTCCCTGTGATCTGATGGCAAGGAGAACACAATCGGATGGCTGGCGGGCCTACTGATCTTTGTCAAAGATCAGCCTAGCAGTCGCCATATTGAAAAAAATGCTTTACATATTCTTTTTTTAGAAAAATGCTATTCTTGTATTTGAAAAATGTTATACGTATATGAAAAATATTTCTGATGTATACAAAAATATGTATAACATCAAAGAAAAAATATAAATGTTTATGATGTATACGAAAAAGATGTGTATCATGTGCACATAAAATGTTAATCACGTGTACGAAAAATGTTTGTGGCAATTAAAGAATGTCACACATTTCAAAAATAATGACGTGATATTTCTTTAAATGTTTATATGTTGTAAAAAAATGTTTGTGAAATTGAAACAAAATGTTACGTACATTCAGAAAAATGTACGTCACATTTAAAAAAATCTCAACCAAAAAAAGTGTTTGTGACATTTTCCAAAAATGTTTATACTATGTAATACAATGTCTACGTAGTTAAAAAGATTTTTATTATCATTCAAATTTTTCTAACATGTATCAGAAAAATATATCCAAACATGTTTATGCAATAACTGTTAAACATGCATTTGAAAAATACATTCAAAACATGTTTTTGCTAAAATGGTTAAACATGCATTTGAAAATGTTAAGTGTGTATAATTTGTTTTACATGTATATGAAAAATTTACAAAAGTAAAAATGTGTTGGAAAAAATAATAAAAGCAGACATGTTTAGAAACCAAAAATCAAAGCAAATTGACAAAACAAAAAAGAAAAGCGAAGAAACAAGAAATAAGCAAGAAAAAAACATAGAAAATCAAAGTATACAAAAAATAATACCATAAAAACAAATCAAACTGAAAAAATTAACAAAGAAAAAAGAAAAAAGTGAGGAAAATGAGCGAAAACCACTGCGAAAACAAAGCAAAACCAAAACGTAATGAAGAAAAAAGAAAATTGAAGAAAACCGTCGAAAAAACAAAGAAACCCGAATAACAACAAAAGAAAACAAAAATAAAAAAAAAGGAAGAAAACCTAACTGGTGTGCCAGAACATTTCCGGCACCCCCCAGAATTACCAAACGTTCTTAACATTTCCGTTATGATGGTTTTCCCCGAAACAATTTTCGGTTTCTCCGGAACACTTCAGTTCTGAAACATTTTCGCTGTCTCCGAAACTGACTTTCTCTTGGACTCCCTGTCTAGTACTCAGCAGATAGGTGACCGGATTGTGATTTCGACAAACTCATCAAACAATGCATGTTTATTTTCCATGAATGAACATCTATGAACTATGGATCTTAAGAACAAATGGAGCTGTTGTTGCACATAACCAACAAACAAGATTAGAAAGGACCGCACAGCTAAAATTTGAAGCCACATAGCTAAACTCCAGATCATCAACTAATTACTGGCAAAAAAAAAGAGAGCCACCAAATCAGTGTTGATGCCAGATGCTTCATCTAAGAGATATGCAGCTAGCAATGAAGTGAATAAGATGCTCCAGTATATTAGAATGAAACCTAGCTAGTGTCTGGTCAAACAAGACATCAAAACAAAAAGAAGGCAGCTTATGTACAAAACCTGAAAACAATGTAATGAACTAGTTTTCTTCAGTGCTGTTGGATAAAATCTGAATTTTGTTCATACATTACAAATTATTTTTCCTGCTCCTTGGCCAACACTGAAAACAGCACACGTGCCAGCAAGATCGTCAGCTCACAGCAAGAACCTGCTACATTTTGCATTTGTATCAAGTGCATAGCCTAAGGGAACCACAAGATCATCAACTCATTACAAAAGGAATGAAAGATCATCAACTCATTTAGCAAGAACCACTGCATTTTTCATCATCTAAAAGGAATGGAAGATCATTCAACTCTTTGCAAGAACCCCTAGTTAAATGCTTCATCCAGGAAAGCACCACAGAAATGAATGCCAGAAGAGTGGCACTCAAATGACTACTACAACCGCTGCACGCAACACTTTCCACAGTTCTCAATCATAGAACCGCGGGGCCAAAACAGGCAGATCCCCCCTGTGCCGTCGACAGAACAGAGCAAGTTTAGCTAGCATAAGAAACACAAGAGCTGCTGAGTTTTCTCGACCTATATCTATCTATATGCAAAAGTAGGCGTCCAGTTCTGCTGTCATTGTATCCGAGGTGGCCAAACTTCTGAGGAGGTTTAACTATCAGGACTCCAGCTCTGATCTTTCTCTACTGTGAATAGACATCCGGGTGTCGCAGCTCACCATAGGCTGAATTAACAGAAATAATAAGGCAGTTAGGCAGCAGACCAATAATCAATAACAATATAATGACAAGATCAAGAAGTCAAAACATGAAACAATATAATATGCAAGGAATTAAGCTTTCATGCACTATCTATTGTAGGATACTATCTGAATTTTGTTAACAGGCTAGAAACTTAGTATCTTCTCTGCAAAGATGAAACGAGATGACTGATCTTGATTTGGCTTTTTAGGTTCCATAATTTCTACCAGCGGCAAATGAGACGAAATGGACGAACTGAATTATCTGAATCAAGAAAAGAAATTTGGAACCAGTAGTTTCTACTAGCTTCAGAGTTCAGACCATCATTTACACTGTGTACACAGACTGATAAATCCACACAGCATTGGCACGTACTGTTCCCATTCAACTACTTTTGCTTTTCTACAACAGTTTCAGACATGTCCCAAGTCCTAACAAAACCTATCATAATATCCTTTTTCCAAGCATGATTAGATTAGCACCTTGCTAACAAAGACTCTAAGTAAAATGTTCATGCAGTAAACAGTATCTAAAAGTTCAGTAAACTGTTTTGTCAGACTATAACACTTTAAATAAACTGTTTTTGAAGCACTTCAGAGTTCAGACCAATATTTACACTGTACACAGACTGATAAATCCACGTGGCATTGGCACCTACTTTTCTACAACAGTTTCAGAAAAGTTCCAAGTCCTAACAAAACCTATCATGATCAGATTAGCACCCCACTAACAAAGACTCTAAGCAAAATGTTCATGCAGTAAACAGTATCTAAAAGTTCAGTAAACTGTTTTTCTCAGACTATAACACTTTCAGTAAACTGTTTTTGAAGCACAAGCAGACTAAAACAAATTCTGTAAACTGTTTCACTTGTTAGGAGATCTGGAGGTCTCTCACCAGGGGTGTCGGAGAGGTAGGCGACGATCTGGAGGGTCTCGCCGTTGCAGCCGTGGGGCAGGTTGGTGATGAGCGGGGTCAAACGCCCGTAGCGGCCCGCTCGGACGCACATGGCGAGCTCGAACAAGTGCACCTCGGCGTTGATGCGTTTGGCCAGCTCGTTCCTCAGGTGGTACACGTACCTCCCCCTGAACTGGAACTCGGTCCAGCCGTTGCCGTCCTCGGCGTACTCCCCCTCGGCGCTCGCTCGCACGAACCGGATCAGCCGCCACGCCCCTCGCTCGCGTCCCAGCATCACGGACAGCTCTCGGGGGATGCGGCCCTGCAGTAAAACCATGGTCATTATTGTTCAGGTGATATATACTCTGAATTTTCTGACTGACTGAAAACACAAACGCGATCAGGATTGAAGATCGGGGCATGGCGAACTCACCGGAATCGGGGCAGCAAAGCCCGGCTGAGGCATGTCCGGCCCTCTGAGGGGGATGGGCTCGACGGTCCAGTGCATCATGGTGCTGACGTTGTCGACGTCGTCGACGGTGACGCCGTTGTTCCAGCGGAGGTACTTGCTGGTGTGCTTGCCGTTGGCGCGGAGGTAGCGGCCGCCGACGCTGCGGAGCAGGACGTCGTTCCCGAATCCCGTGGCGGTGGCCCGCCACATGATGGCCGGCACCACCGGCTGGTCGTAGTCGCGCTGCTCGGCGCGGAAGCCGAGGTGGGCGAGCGGCGCCGGCGTGGCCGTGGCGGCGAGGTAGCGGCCGTAGGCGGCGCTGTAGAGGAGCAGGTACGGCACGTCGCCCTGGTAGATGTGCACCGCCCACGCCGCCTTCAGCGACTCGCGGCGCTGGCGGAGGGTAACGCTCTTCCCGTCGCTGTCGGCGTTGAGGTACGTGCCGTGCACGCAGCTCCGCAGCCACACGTGCTGCCTGTCGTGGAACCTGTCCATCGGTGGCCTGAGCAGAGGCGGTGGGCGCTGCTGCGCGGTGGCGAGAGGTGGGGTTTCTTGGCGCTCCGGCGAGGAGAGGCGAGCTCTGTTGGCTGTTGGTTGCGGCAGTTACGCTGGGCGCCAAGGCAGGGGTATTTTAAGGCGCCGTCCAGGGCTAAACGGCCTGCGGGCCGTTTTGTCGACCCGGCCCACGCTTCCGAGCCTCTCTGTATTCCTCTCGCACAGGCCCGCACGGGTTCCATCCTTGCCCGAACAGACGCGCCGCCCTAGCGTACCGTCGCGGCCACTGCTCCCTCGTTGCGCTGTTGCAGAGAGCGCATGTACGCTGCCACGACCGGCGCGAGGGGAGCGAGGCAGCGCGACGGCGCCGAGGAGGCGAGCGAACCACCATCAGATCGGCGAGACTGCGAGGATTTGCTGCTTGGAAGGAAGTGTTGGTCTGCCATGAGATTCACCCGGCATTTTAGTTGCGCTGCGCGCTACCCTCTGCTTGCAATGCTGCGTGTGCTGTGCTGAATGAGAACACGACTCCCTGTCCCCTGGTGGTGGTGTCTCACATTTTAGGAGTAGTAGCACATATCCCCGTGCGTTATAACGGGAGATATAATAGTATGCATTTAAAGTCAGTGAGAATCATATGTGCAACCAAAATCCTGTGTGCATACGAAAAAGGAACATTTAGCTTTCCGGTTTCGCAGGAATCAATCCGCTATTTTTCCATTCATTGATGGAGGACATTTGAGATTTTTGTTACGTCATCATACGTCAGAGAAGGCCCATGAGTTATTCAATCTGCTTCCTTTCAATCCTTTCAATCTGCTTCCATTCAATCCTTTCAATCGAGGGTATTTTAAGGTATGAAGTTTCTAAATATTCTAGGAAACATGAACAAATGTTTAAATCCTGAACAGTTATTTGAAAATTATGTACATGTTTGGAAAAATGCGAACAAAATATGAAAGAAAATATCTTTTAAAATTCACAAACATTTTTTTAAAACATCAACTTTTTTTATAAAAAATATGAACATTATTTGAATTTGTGAACATTTTTTTAAAACGGGAACATGTGTTCAAAATTCATAAGATTTTTAGAAATGGATATCTTTTACACATGAACATAATTTTTTTTGGTTATAATTTCACTAAAGCAAGAATATTTTTTGAATTTTGAGCATTTTTTGAAATGCAATTTCCTTTTTAGAAATATCGAACAATTTTGAAAACAATTGTTTTTTTAAATGGGAAACCTTTTGCAAGTTCCAAATATTTTCAGAAAAGCAACAAATCTGGAATTTTGAACATTTTCCAATAAAATGTTTAATTCTGAAAGTTTTTTGAGAATTTTTAATTTACGAAATAAATTCTAAAATAAAATAAATATGGAAGAGAAAAAAGAGATAGTGAAAGGAGAATAAAAATTGAAGTAAAACACAGAACCGAAGAAAAATAAGCCAGGCCATTATTGGTTGTCCTGTGCGAAACTCGGACTATTTGTCGCCTAGTGCGGAAAATAGAATTTTCCCAGCTGCGTGGGCAGAAAAATTGGTGGGTTGGCTTCACTGGGCTACAGCGCGTGGCCCATGTATGATATTTTTTTTCTAGGAGACAAACGCATAAGAATTTAGTACCACCTCGGATTGCAGCAGAGGGCCTCATGTGCCTCCTTAAATCAAGTTCTCAATCGTCTTTGACAGGAATCAAGGTGGCTCCCACGGCTCCCACCGTGAACCATCTCCTGTTTGCAGATGACAACCTGTTGCTATTCAAGGCCAGTGGGGAAGGATCAATCGCTGTGTCAAACCTACTTGATACTTATTGAAATGCTTCTGGACAAAGGATCAACAATGAAAAATCTTCGATATTCTTCAGTAAGGGTTGCCCAGCTGTTTTGAGGGAAACTGTGAAAAACAACTTACAGGTTCACAACGAATCGCTGAGCGAGCGCTATCTTGGCATGCCTACTGATGTTGGTCACTCGAAGAATGGAATGTTCAGATATCTTCGAGATAGGGTGTGGGAGAAGATCAAGGGGTGGATGGAAAAACTACTCTCATCGGCGGGGAAGGAAGTTCTGATCAAGTCAGTAGCTCAAGCGATTCCGCTATTTTCAATGTCTTGCTTCAGATTACCCCGAGGGCTTTGTGATACCATTACATCCACCATTCGACAGTTCTTTTGGGGTTCTAAGCAAGGACGCGGGAAGCCAAGTTGGGTAGCATGGGATATTCTAACCATGCCAAAGCACTTGGGAGGGCTAGGGTTTAGGGATTTGGAGATTTTTAACCTAGCACTCCTTGCAAGGCAAGCTTGGAGGACCTTAACAGAGAGTTCCTCACTAAGTGCAAGGATTTTGAAAGTTGTCTACTTCCCGAACTGTATTTTGCTGCAGGCTGAACTGGGAGCTCATCCATCCCAAATATGGCGGGCTGTTTTGGACGAGAGGGACATTTTGGCTCAAGGGCTCATACGCAGAATTGGGGATGGAGAATCCACGAGTATATGGCACGACAACTGGATCCCGAGGGACAGCTTTAAGTGCCCGATCACCTCGCTTCAACAAAAAACCCTGAAAGAGTGGCAGAACTCATTAACGTTTCATCAGCAAGTTGGAACGAGGGCCTGGTCCGGGCAGTTTTCACTCATTTTGATGCAAAAGCTATCCTCAAAATCCCATTGTGTACACGAAGGGCGGCAGACTTTTGGGCATGGCATGAGGAAATTCGGGGTGGTTTCTGTGAGATCGGCATATCGTATGATCCTACGAACGAAGCAAAGCAGAGAGGCGTGGCTGTACGAGGAGTGGGGAACATCGTATGATCGCAGCGAAACAAGCAAGTGGGCAATGATATGGCATCTCAAAGTTCCCTCAAAACTTAAGATGTTCGTGTGGAGGCTGGCGCGGCAGTCTATGCCAACGGGAACAGTTCTGAAACACCGGAACATGGCGACAGAGGATACATGCTTGTTATGTGGATCAGTTGATACATGGAAGCACACTCTAATATCATGCCGGATGGCAGAAATTATTTGGGCCTTGGCTCCCGATGATCTGGTAGAAGCCATGCTTGAGCGGGTTGAGGATACCCCGAAAGAGTGGCTTTTTTGCTTTGTATGAATCTCTGAAACAGGATCTATTTGATCGACTAGTCGTCACCCTATGGACAATATGGAGAGGAAGCAGGAAAGACATTTATGAGGATATTTTTCAATCACCCCAATCGGTTGACAGCTTCATATCGAACTACTTGGGTGAGTTGCGGTTCATTAATGCTAAAACAAAAACACAGCCTACACCTGCAGTTCGAAGATCGTCGAGCTGGGTAGCACCGATGGCTGGCAATGCCAAAATCAATGTCGATGCAGCTGTTTCCAGGAGAGGATGTGGATCAATTGGCGTTATTTGCAGGGATCAAGACAGAGGGTTGTTGGGAGCATCTTCGCTCTTTTTCCGAATATTACAGATCCTCCAACTCTTGAGGCCCTAGCCATCAGGGAATCTCTTGCTTTGGCAGATGAGTTATATCTTAGACGAATTCAAGTCGCCTCGGATTGTGGTTGAAAGCTTACACAAGGAAAATCGGGCAAGCTATGGTGCAATAGTACATGAAATACTAGAATACTCTGTAGCTTTTGAATTTTGCAATTTTAGTCATGAGTTTAGGAGCTCTAATTATGAAGCTCACAACATAACGAAGCATGGGTTATCTCTCGGTGGTGGCCGCCATGTTTGGCTAGGCAACCCCGGGAATTTACCATCCGTCCCTGTAAACATTGTGACGAGTTAATAAAGCTTCGCGACGTTGTCTCAAAAAAAAAATAGTACCACCTCGGATAGAAAAAAAAATCTTGTCAACGATGAATGGATGAAAAAATTGGCAAAACACACCTTGCTTTATTAATAGGTATAGATATAGATATAGATATAGATTTGACAAAAAGCTACCACATTTCACATCATTGTCCCACAGAACTACCACATTTTGAAAAGTGACCGAAAACTCCAAATTAGTACTAATTTTGTGACAAAAAACTACCAAGTTGAGTTGATGACCGATTTTATGATTTTAAACCTGTTTATGACATGCGGGACCCGCGTGTCAGAGCTGACGTGGCGGGAAAGTCAACTCCGTTTTTTTACCGTCAAGTTGACTGATGGGGCCCACACGTCAGCATCAACTTCTTCCTCCTCCTCTCTTTCTATGTGTCATTTCAACAAACACTTCATGTGCACACATGAGGACGAGCAGCAGTGCCCACGCACGGCCACCGGCCGCAGCCGCGGCCACAGGCAACGAGCAGCAGCAGAGGCCAGTACGGCCACGAGCAGCAGCTTGCCATGCCGCCCCATCCCTGCTGCCACGCACAGCCACGAGAAGCCGAGAATGGCGTCGTGCCCGCCTCCTGGTCAACAACGGAGGCCCTCGACCCCGCACTCGCTGTCGGAGGACAAGGCGTGCGTGCCGGTCGTCGCGCTCTATGTCGACGACGGCGACGCCATGCACTTTGGCTTCCTCGAGTCGGTAGACCCAGGAGGCGGCCTCGAGCGTGCAGGCAGTCGTGTTCCACCAGGGCTAGCGGAAGGGCGCGACAGCCAAGTACCAGTAGACCTTGTAGGTGGCGTCGGCTAGGGAGCAGGGCAGGAGGAAGCAGGCGAGGATGCGAAAGGAGTGGTTGAGCTGCACGGTGTAGCCGGCGCGCACCTCGTCCGAGTCGTGGCGGAGACGGTTGATGCAGAGTAGGGGGAGGCCGACCCGGAGCAGCGAGCAGAGGGAGAGGAAGGCGAGCGTGGCGGCCAGGGAGATGGACACCTACACCTGCTCGTCCAGGGGCCGCGGCAGCGCGGAGGCCTGGAGGGTGAGGGTGATATGAGGTGGCGACGGCGAGCTCCTCTCACCGGATGATGCACATGAGGTATTTGTTAAAATGTCAAAGAGGGAGAGAGAGGAGGAAGAAGAATGATGCGTGGGCCCCACCTGTAATAACGGTCAACGTAACGATCAAAATAAACAGAGTTGACTTTCCCGCCACGTCAGCTCTGACACGCGGGTCCCGCATGTCATAAACAGGTTTAAAATCATAAAAACGGTCATCAACTCAACTTGGTAGTTTTTTCTCACAAAATTAGTACTAATCTGGAGTTTTCGGTCATTTTTTAAAATGTGGTAGTTCTGTGGGACGATGACGTCAAATGTGGTAGTTTTTTGTCAAATACTCCACTTTTTAGTGTTTCACTTTGATCTCTTCAGTGTTAATTACTCAACTTTATCTCTCGAAAAAATTAATTAACTTCTTAGTGGTTCAATTCTTTGGTGTTTCACTTTTTTTCTGCGAGAACAAACCTTTCATTTTTTTTTTAAATAAGCCCTAGATGAGCGAGGCGATGCGCCAGACAGTTCCTTATCAACTGATCATGGAGATGACATGTTGATTATCCTGCCGGAGTAGGTGTTTAATCTCCTTAACAATCGCTGCATTGGCCGATCGATCTGGCTCTCATCTCATGATAGTTGGTCGCTAGTTCAGAATCGGTCTCAATGGTGAGCGCTTAGACACCATTCCTGAGCAAGGCTAATTCCTTCTATGCATGCCAAAAGTTCAGCTTCCAAAGGACTGTCGCAATTATGCAGATGTTTGCAAGAGGAGAGTACAATTGAGTCACTATCGTCCCAGAGGATCATGGCTCCTCCCCAAGGACGGAGCCGGCGGGGGGCGAGCTGGGGCCATGGCCCCCCCCCCCCCCCCCCCCCCTCCGCCGGGGCAAACTTTTTCCTGAAAATTTTGTCCCCCTTCAATATTTCTCTTTTGCATTGGCCCCCTTTAGTAAGATTCCTGCCTTCATCCCTACACCTCATGTGCTAGCTTCGGCGTTGAAACCATCATCCACGTTCAGCTTGTTGCTTAGTTGGAATGTCTAACATAATTGTGGCAATGACACAATAAGGCCCTATTCGTCAGCTCTCCAGCTCCGTATAATACAAGGAGCGGACGGAGCGCCAGTTTTCCAACTCCAGGAAAATGCACTGTGGGCCGCTCCGCTCCGGCCGCTCCAGGAGCAGAGCCGCGGAGCGGAGGGCTGCCGAACACGGCCTAAGATTCTCTCGTCTTCATTTGTGTATGTGTGGTGTGATGTTGCTTCTAGTGCCGCCATGGTGCTCGTACAATTAGATTTCGACAAATCAAGATGTCTAGATGCTTATCTCATCCGCCACTTTGTCCTCTCAATAGCGATAATGGCGGAGGAAGAAAAAATTTCTATTACACGTTTTCTGCAAGAATTTCTTTAATCTTTAATTGGTATCGTTTTCGATATGAGATTTTGGACACACCAGAGGGGCTTCGTCTGTTTGTTCAAGTTAAGACCTTGGCCGAGATGGTAATGCTACATGTATTCGGTGGAGATGCTATAACCCATGGCATAAGGTGTGCATGCATTTTGATGTCTTCGACAATGTAGGACTATTGCGTAAAAATGAAAAAAAGGCCTTTTGGCAAAGTTGTGTGTAAGCTGACATCATAGGCTACACATAGTGTTGCTTTTGTATACATTGTAAACATTGTTTCTCGGGTTTCTATTCCAACTACCCTACCATCTTTGATGGCGTACGCTTGATGGGATCTTGGAAAAAATTTGACCGTTCCTAGTTTCTATAGAAGTCGTGCATAAATCATGGAGTGTAGGAATTTTGTATGCGAAGTAGTGGAAATTCGGCCACTACCCTACATTCTATCTGAAGATCCAAATAGAAAAACCATTTGTGGTGTTGGTTAGTTTGTTTTTCAACCTTAGATTGATCTTATAATTTCTCTAAAGACCAATAAGAACTTAAGAAGTGACCGACTTTTCTCGAAACAATTTTTTTTCAAAGGCTTGCTTCTCAAGCGCAAACTTCTCGCTAGCTCTAGGGATCCAGTTGGCCTCTGTAGCCGCATTCCAAGATTCTATTGTGTTTACACTCTATGGTCCAATAGAATTGAATCATGTACTAAAGTGTAATAGGAAAAATTCCCGCTTCGTCTCCAAAATAAAGCTTCTCTTTAGCCTTCATTTTTTTCTTGAAGCCTCCATGGAGTTGGAACAACTATATATGATCTTTAGAAAAAATGAACATGTATATTCAGTATATGTAGTTCAGATAAACGTTTCCAATTGAGATTAGTTCACTTTTCAATACTCAACTTACCACTTTGCTCTCAACCATGAACTATAAAACTAGTTAATGCACACATCCCACTTGTCAATCCGTTCAAGAATCAATCCCGAGCTTGGTTGACATCGGTTTTGACTAATGAGGCTGGTTTTCACCTTCTTGATTGGCCTATTAGCGTTGTCACGTCACACCTCCTTACATGTAGGACCCATCCAGAGAAAAATGGTATGTTTGTACCAATACCACATCAATATCAATTGCAATGTTTCTAAAACAACCATAGTAAATAGTAACAACACATATTATTGACTCCAAACACATATGCAAATATAATTTAAATCATAGCATCTTATACATGATATCCCATACAATGCTTTGAAGGAAGTTTAAGTAATACTTGTATACTAGTAGGAACAAAGTTCACTAGCCCCTACTACGACGACAACATCATATAATTCTCACAACATACTACTACTAACTCCTTTTCTTCAAGAAAGACAACTCCAAACTAGACTATATTGTTCATGGTGACAAATGGACTCAAAGGAGTTTGCAAATCAAAACTTGGATTTGAGTTATCAACACCAATTGTAGATTGCAAGGCGAGTGCTTGCCAGAAATTAAAGGTATTCTCCATTTTCCATGGGTCAGCATCATCGAGCTCCACGTCATTGATGCTATAGCGTTGGCTTCTTGACCCTTTGCTCTGTAGCCTCATGAAGTACTTCTGTGCATGGCTTGAAATCTGGGCTGGAGTCCTACTAGTGACGAAGTACTTTGATATGTCCTTCCATTTTCCACGACCACATGCACTCAACCCATGGAGAAAGAGCCTAGAATAACCATGTTCAAGATGAACTAGTTAGGTTAATTATTTCAAGGACATATTGATTATAATATATTGGTGAAAAAATGCAATAGTTGGAGTATTAAAACTTGTAACCACATATTAACCCTTGTAATAGTAAAGGACATCTCTCTTTATCTTTTATGATATTATAATATAATATGTGATAATAGATGATTATAAATAAATAAGGAATTTCATAACTACCATGGTCATATATTGATAATCGATATAAATAGACCATGATAATACTTGCAATAGTAGTTTCATTCTTTACTATGAATATATAATTAACTACTCCATCTTTAGTTGCAAGGACAAGCGTCGGTGGTATTAACTTATTAATGGAAGCACAATAATGAAAGAAAGTCGGTTGTTCACAAACAAAATATATACATCTTGGTACTATTGTTTCTGGTAAATGTGAAACAGGCACTATGAGTATAGTAAAAATAAAATTAAACCTCCGATTCATGATAATGAAAACCCACATAAGGGTTAATAGTATGCTTTCTATTACAATACACCCGACATCTCCAAGCAAATAATCAAAATGAAATAATTTTTTAAATCCCATGGAAAATTAGGAAGGATGAAACATGAATAACCTATGTTCCTCTAGGGTCCAAAACCCCTTGGCACGTGGTGCAAGCACTGGTTGAGGGATGCACATCTTATTCTCCAACACCACCTTGTTCTCCTCCACCATCTGTACCTCTTCTTGTATCTTCATGGTTCGCATACTCTCTAATGGACGACCAAACAAAATACCCATTCCTTCCATGGAAACCTCCTCTTGCAATCCAAAGTTTTTATTCACAAGGCCATCCACGGTGTAAATGACACCATGGTTACTATTGGTACTATTGTACTCCTTCTCTGGACACTTCAACATATGCATCTCTGTAACAAGATCATCATACAAGTCTGTTACCTGTTGCATGGTCTTCCTAGGGAACCATGCTTTGAGATTGGCCACGATATCATGCTTCTTGTTCTTCTCATGACCGGTGCCATCACTGTTGTAGTAGTTGTTGAGACGATCAATGATTGATCTTGCCCCCTCTACCTCAGAGGGGTTCCACTCCTGGATGACTCTTTGATTCATGGAGGAAATTTGAGGCTTTTTTAGGGAAAAACTTATGAGAGTTGGATAAAACTATGAGAGGTATAATAACCGAAAGAATGTTTGTATGGAGAGGGTGATGAGGAGGGTACAATATTTATAGCGTCACTAGCAAATCTTGTCCTGATGGTAAAATATGATTAAAAGACTATAAATGATAGTGACATGTATCTGTTGTATGAAATATTATATCCGATTTATGACATATCGAAACTAGCAATTTCATATCTGATTTATTGTCAGCGGACAACAAATGCATATTTCAATAATTCTAATAATGCCTCGCCCAAAATATATATACCTACGTCACATATATGATCCATGAAGTGCTATATAATCAAAGTGTATCTTACTATAAGTCGTGATATTACACACACTATTTTGACTTGCCATGTGACTGTGTAGAAGGTCAAACACTGACATCAGAGTCTTGATCTTGTCTATCTTCTAAAGGATGTTCTAAAGAATCTATAAATGGAACAAATTGAATATATATATTCGCTCGATAGTTCTTCTACGTGCACATCAATTTAATGCACAACACAAACATTACGATTCAGATATACATATGGTTGACTGGCAACTGATTGCATGGGTGTATGATGCAAGAAAGTTAAGTCATGGGCACAGACTAGTCTTTGCATTATATTTAAATATTTAATCCACATGATTGTGTCAAATTTCCATTGTTGCTAAAAATGAACTATTACATATGATCATCTCTCAAATTTCGTACGGATTTCCTTGATTCCCAAACAAAGCCTCGATATGAACAAGGCTTTCGTATGTAACCATGATTACTTGTTTCATAAAAGATACTAATATGCAATTATATTATGTTGCACCATACTACGTGAAGGAAAAAAGGTTGGATAGATTTTCAAAAGAAAAGAAAAGTTACATAACCACCATGATCGGTACTATGACTTTCACCATTGCTCACAACTTCCCCATGATAGACCCACCTTATATAGGTGATGGACATACATTGATGTGTATGAGACTATCAATAAGGTCTGTATCATGTCATGTCATAGCAAATTATTACACATACTTCATGGGCACAACATATTTTCACCTTCGTTCTTGTGATCAGCCGCGAATTGCATAAACTACTTAACACCTTTTGAGTATTCCAGGGTCATCTAGATTGAATCAGTTATCCATTTTTGACCCATTGCCTGCAAAACATGAAATTGCATAATAATTTTCATCATCTAATCGTGAAAACCGAATCAATCTCGCTAGAATGTCTCATAATAACTAGATCTCACTTAAAATCACCTTTACTTCACTGTCTCAATCATGCATCACTTTGATGTGCAGCAGCGCACGTCGCCTCACCATGGCACCCTCTCGCCTTGCATTGTCAGTGACATGGTAGTCGAGCACTGATAACCCACAAGTATAGGGGATCGCAACAGTTTTCGAGGGTAAAGTATTCAACCCAAATTTATTGATTCGACACAAGGGGAGCCAAAGAATATTCTCAAGTATTTGCAGCTGAGTTGTCAATTCAACCACACCTGGAAACTTAGTATCTGCAGCAAAGTGTTTAGTAGCAAAGTAATATGATAGTGGTGGTAACGGTAACAAAAGTAAAGACAGTAAAAGTAATGTTTTTGGTATTTTGTAGTGATTGTAACAGTAGCAACGGAAAAGTAAATAAGTGTAAACCAGTATATGGAAAACTCGTAGGCACCGGATTAGCGATGGATAATTATGCCGGATGTGGTTCATCATGTAACAGTCATAACATAGGGTGACACAGAACTAGCTCCAGTTCATCAATGTAATGTAGGCATGTATTCCGTATATAGTCATACGTGCTTATGGAAAAGAACTTGCATGACATCTGTTGTCCTACCCTCCCGTGGCAGCGGGGTCCTTTTGGAAACTAAGGGATATTAAGGCCTCCTTTTAATAGAGAACCGGAACAAAGCACTAGCACATAGTGAATACATGAACTCCTCAAACTATGGTCATCACCGGGAGTGCTCCCGATTATTGTCACTTCGGGGTTGCCGGATCATAACACATAGTAGGTGACTATAGACTTGCAAGATATGATCAAGAACACACATATATTCATGAAAACATAATAGGTTCAGATCTGAAATCATGGCACTCGGGCCCTAGTGACAAGCATTAAGCATAGCAAAGTCATAGCAACATCAATCTCAGAACATAATGGATACTAGGGATCAAACCCTAACGAAACTAACTCAATTACATGATAAATCTCATCCAACCCATCACCTTCCAGCAAGCCTACGATGCAATTACTCATGCACGCCGGTGAGCATAATGAAATTGGTGATGGAGGATGGTTGATGATGACAACGGTGACGAATCCCCCTCTCCGGAGCCCCGAACGGACTCCAGATCAGCCCTCCCGAGAGAGATTAGGGCTTGGCGGCGGCTCCGTATCGTAAAACGCGATGATTTCTTCTCCCTGATTTTTTTCTCCCCGAAAGCCAATATATGGAGTTGGAGTTGGCGTTGGAGGGCCACTAGGGGGCCCACGAGGTAGGGGGGCACGCCCCCCACCCTCGTGGACAGGGTGTGGGCCCCCTGGTCTTCATCTTTTGCGAGGATTTTTCTTTATTTTTTCTAAGGTGTTCCATGGAGTTTTAGGTCATTCCGAGAATTTTTATTTTCTGCACAAAAAATAACACCATGGCAATTCTGCTGAAAACAGCGTCAGCCCGGGTTAGTTCCATTCAAATCATACAAGTTAGAGTCCAAAACAAGGGCAAAAGCGTTTGGAAAAGTAGATACGACGGAGACGTATCAACTCCCCCAAGCTTAAACCCTTGCTTGTCCTCAAGCAATTCAGTTGACAAACTGAAAGAGAAAAAGAAAAAAATTTACAAACTCTATTTGCTCTTGTTGTTGTAAACATGAAAAGCCAGCATTCAAGTTTCATCAATTATTATGAACTAACCATACTCACAATGACACGTAGGTCTCACAATTACTCATATCAATAGCATAATCAGCTAGCGAGCCATAATAATAAAACTCGGATGACAACACTTTCTCAAAATAATCATAACATGATATAACAAAATGGTATCTCGCTAGCCCTTTCTGAGACCGCAAAACATAAACGCAGAGCACCTTTAAAGATCAAGGACTGACTAAACATTGCAATTCATGGTAAAAGAGATCCAGTCAAGTCATACCCAATATAAACCAATAATAATGAATGCAAACGACAGTGTGCTCTCCACCGGGTGCTTTTTGATAAGAAGGGTGATGACTCAACATAAAAGTAAATGGATAGGCCCTTCGCAGAGGGAAGAAGGGATTTGTAGAGGTGCCAGAGCTCGGTTTTGAAATAGAGATAAATTATATTTTGAGCGGCATACTTTCATTGTCAACATAACAACTAAAATACGACGATATCTTCCATGCTAAACAGATTATAGGCGGTTCTCAAACAGAATGGTAAAGTTTATACTCCCCTTCCTCCACAAGCATCAATCCATGGCTTGCTCGAAACAACAAGTGCCTCCAACATTCAACGGGTCCCAAGGGGAGTTTTGTTTGCAGTTATTTTGATTTATTTTGCATAAAGCATGGGACTGGGCATCCCGGATACCAGCCATTTTCTCGTGAATGAGGAGCGGAGTCCACTCCTCTTGAGAATAACCCGCCTAACACGGAAGATAAGGGAAGCTCTAGTTGACATATGAGCTATTCGAGCATGCAAAACAGAATGTTTATTTGAAGGTTTAGAGATTGGCACATACAAATTTACTTGGAACGGCAGGTAAATACCGCATATAGGTAGGTATAGTGGACTTATATGGAATAACTTTGGGGTTTAAGGAGTTTGGATGCACAAGCAGTATTCCCGCTTAGTACAGGTGAAGGCTAGCAAAAGACTGGGAAGCGACCAACTGAGAGAGCGACAACAGTCGTAAACATGCATTAAAATTAATTCACACTGAGTACAAGCATGAGTAGAATATAATCCACCATGAACATAAATATCATGAAGGCTATGTTGATTTGATTCAACTACATGCATGAACATGTGCCAAGTCGAGTCACTCAATTCATTTAAAGGAGGATACCATCCCATCATACCACATCATAATCATTCTAATAGCATGTTGGCACGCAAGGTAAACCATTGTAACTCATAGCTAATCAAGCATGGCACAAGCAACTATAATCTCTGAATGTCATTACAAATATGTTTACTTCATAATAGCTAAATCAAGAACGATGAATCATCATATTTACAAAAACAAAAGAGGTCGAGTTCATACCAGCTTTTCTCATCCCAATAAGTCCATCATATATCATCATTATTGCCTTTCACTTGCACGACCGAACGGTGTGTATAATAATAAGAGTGCACGTGCATTGGACTAAGCTGGAGTCTTCAAGCATTCAACTCAAGAGAGAAGACAAGTAATATGGGCTCTAAGTTAAATAAACAATCATGCATGTAAGAGCCACTAAGCATTTTCAATATTGTCTTCTCGACCCCCAAAGAAAGGAAAAGAAATAAAAACTATTTACACGGGAAAGCTCCCAACAAGTAAAAGAAGAACGGGAAATATTTTTGGGTTTTCTTTTTAATTCTACTACAAGCATGAAAAGTAAACTCACTAATTTTTTTCAGTTTTTTCTTAAGGTTTAACAAACACACAAGAAGAAAGCAGGAAAAAGAAATTTAAACTAGCATGGATATTACAGTGAAAAAGTATGAGCACCGACATCTAGCAATGAGTGTGTGTGTGAACATGAATGTAATGTCGGTGGGAAATACGTACTCCCCCAAGCTTAGGTTTTTGGCCTAAGTTGGTTTATTGCCAGGGATGGCCTGGCGGATACCCGTAGGTGTAGCATGGAGTCGAGCAGCCTCCACTCTCCTTTCGTACTCATTTGCCTCCTCTCTGGTAATAATATATCTTCTTTTTGCCTGTGAATCAAAGAAAGCAGGAGCAAGAAGAGCAATATGGACTACACGACGTCTGTCAAAGATTAGTCGATACTGGAGAGGTGGTTCAGTCCTCTCAACAAACTGATGGGAAACCATAGAATCAAAATCTAAATAAGAAGGGGGTAATTCCATATCACCCTCACGAATGTCTATCTCAAGAAAATTAGCTAAGCGGGTTGCATAAATTCCTCCAAAGAAATCTCCGCTATGTCTATTCTGATGCAACCTGTGAGCTACAATGGCTCCCATATGATAAGATTGGTCTCCTAACACAGCACTCCTGAGAATACTGAGATCAGGGACACACATGTGACATGCTTCATCCTTAGCATTTATGCATCTACCTATGAAGAGAGCAAAATAATGTATAGCAGGAAAGTGAATGCTCCCTATAGTAGCTTGCGCTATATCTCTAGATTCCCCCATAGTTATTCTAGCAAGAAAGTCTCTTTATTCAAATTTAGGGGGATCCCTAACATTACCCCAAGATGGAAGTTTGCAAGCAGAAGTAAAATCCTCTAAGTCCATGGTATAAGATTTGTCATAAAGGTCAAACATGACTGAAGGAGAATTACGCGAAGATGAAAACTCAAACCTCCTCACAAATGAACTTGTGTGATCATGATACTGGGGCCATTTGTCAGCTTCAAAGTCCTCAAGACTGGCGTTACTCAAATATGTGCTATTCTTCTTTGATTCCCACTTGATTCATAAAATTTTCCGATGGCCATTCACAAGGCCTCACAGGAGCGTCTCTTGGTGGTTCCTCGTCAGCATCACGTATTGCAAGCCTGGGACCTTGCTTCCTTGAAGGACCACCTTGGAACATCCTCCTAAGCATATTGTTTCCTCAAGGAACAATCTCCCCAAGCAGTTTTGCAAGAGGTGCTTTGAGCAAGGAGATCGAAAATCACAGCAACGGGGGCTGGAACTCGTGCTTGAGTTGGTTTTTCGTGTTTGTGTGAGACAGAGGAAGAAGATGGGTGCAGGAATAAGTGGAGGAGGGCCACGGTGGGCCCACGAGGCAGGGGGCGCGCCCTCCACCCTCGTGGCCAGGTGGCAGCTCCCCCCGTGGTAATTTTTGCACAGTAAATCCTCAAATATTCCCGAAAAAATCATGTTAAATTGGCATGGCATTCTGAGGACTTTTATTTTCGGGATATTTTTATATTGCATGGATAAGTCAGGAAACAGACAGAAAAATATTATTTTACTTTATTTCTACTAAATAACAGAAAATATAGAGAGGGTACAGAAGGTTGTGCTTCTAGTTTCATCCATCTCGTGATCATCAAAATGAACCCACTAACAAGGTTGATCAAGTCTTGTTAACAAACTCACTCCGAATAATCACGGAACCGGAGAAATTTCGAATGACACTAAGTTACCTCAACGGGGATATGAAAATCCCCAACAATAAGAATATCATACTTTTTCTTGACAGTAGGGAGAGGAAATTCAAAACCTCCAAATATAATCGATGGGATTTTTCCAATAGAGTTGATACTATAAACTTGAGGTTGTTTCCTCGGAAAATGTACCGTGTGCTCATTGCCATTAACATGAAAAGTAACATTGCCTTTGTTGCAATCAATAACAGCCCCTGCAGTATTAAGGAAAGGTCTTCCAAGAATAATAGACATGCTATCATCCTCGGGAATATCAAGAATAACAAAGTCCGTTAAAATAGTAACGTTCGCAACTACAACAGGCACATCCTCACAAATACCGATAGGTATAGCAGTTGATTTATCAGCCATTTGCAAAAATATTTCAAAAGGTGTCAACTTATTCAAGTCAAGTCTACGATATAAAGCGAGAGGCATAACACTGACACCGGCTCCAAGATCACATAAAGCAGTTTTAACATAATTTCTTTTAATGGAGCATGGTATAGTAGGTACTCCTGGATCTCCAAGTTTCTTTGGTATTCCACCCTTAAAAGTATAATTAGCAAGCATGGTGGAAATTTCAGCTTCAGGTATCTTTCTTTTATTAGTAATAATATCCTTCATATACTTAGCACAAGGATTTGTTTTGAGCACATCAGTTAATCGCATACGCAAAAAGATGGGTCTAATCATTTCAGCAAAGCGCTCAAAATCCTCATCATCCTTTTTCTTGGATGGTTTCGGAGGAAAAGGCATGGGTTTCTGAACCCATGGTTCCCTTTCTTTACCGTGTTTCCTAGCAACAAAATCTCTTTTATCATAACGTTGATTCTTTGATTGTGGGTTATCAAGATCAACAGCAGGTTCAACTTCTACACCATTATCATTACTAGGTTGAACATCAACATGAACATTATCATTAACATTATCACTAGGTTCATGTTCATCACTTGATTGTGTTTCAGCATTAGAAACAGAGATATCATTTGGATTCTCAGGTGGTTCAGCAATAGGTTCACTAGAAGTTTGCAAAGTCCTATCATTTTTCTTTTTCTTCCTCTTAGAAGAACTAGGTACATCAATATTGTTTCTCTGAGAATCTTGCTCGATTCTCTTAGGGTGGCCTTCAAGATACAAAGGTACGTGCCGTGCACGCGGCTCCGCAGCCACATGTGCTGCCTGTCGTGGAACCTGTCCATCGGTCGCCGGTGCCGGAGAGCAGAGGCGGTGGGCGCTGCTGCGCGGTGGCGAGAGGTGCGGTTTCTTGGCGCTCCGGCGAGGAGAGGCGAGCTCTGTTGGCTGTTGGTTGAGGCGGTTGCGTCGGGCGCCAAGGCGACGCCGGGGTATTTCAAGGCGCCTGACAGGCTGACACACCATCTCCGGGCTGCGGCCATTTCCTCGGCCCGGCCCACGCTCTCGAGCGCTGCCTCCGGCCCTCTCACGGGTTTCATCCTTCCCCGAACAGACGCGCGGCGGGGGCGGCCGGCAGCGTTGCTCCTTCCCTTGCCCGGAGAGCCTCTCCCTCCGCTCTGCCCTCTCCTTGCCCTGCCCCAGCACGCCAGCGGCATTGATTCCTCTCCTTGCCCTGCCCTAGCGCGCCGTCATGACCACGATGCGGCCGGCAGCCTTGCTCCCTCTCCTTGCCCTGCCGCATCACGCCGCATGGCACGCCGCCACACCCGCCAGGCGCCACGGAAGCGGCGCAGCGAGACGGCGGCGTGAAGAGAGTGAATTACCATCAGATCAGATCCGGCGAGACTGCTAGGTTGTCTCGCTCTAGTGGTTTGCCGCTTACTTCTGGATTCTGGTGACCTGGCGTGTTGTTGTGCTGCTTGGTGTCCTGGGGCCCGTGCTCTCTTTTCCAATGTTGTGTCTGTTCGGGCGTGACTGACCGAGGGGAACTTTTGGTCCATTGGTGTATCTACATTCTATATGGAATTTCTTTTAGTAATCTAATAAAAAGTCAAAAAATCTGAAAATATTTTTGAAATAAACTTGATCTTCCATTTTACATGTGAGAAAAATTTCATAAAAAGAAAATCCCACTTTGACTTCTTTTGAAATAAGACAAATTTTTGGCCAAAATAGTGTGGATAGTGACCTACGATAGCAAATAAATTTTGTCTTTTTTGCTCTGAAGTCAATATTGATTTTTTTTTCGTGAAAATTTATATTAGTGCAAAAGTAAGTCAAGTTTATTCTAAAAATACTTCTGAACTATTTTGACTTTTTGTTTAATTATTAAAAAAAATCCCCATATAGGGTGTATCTACAACCAGGAACCAAAGTGCATTTCCCCGTGAGTGACCTGGTTCCTATACTTCGAGCAAGCATCAAACCTTCAACAAGAGTTGCGGCTTCTGTTGAAACTATGTCGGCAACATGCCGAGTTTTGCAATAGAAGCGTCGATGAACGCACCCGTATGATTCTGAAGGACGGCCCTGCATGAATCGACGTTGTGTAATCCGGTCAATACCCTCGGTAGGGTAGCAAGCGTAGCCGAAAATACCAGATCGGAGGTTGCACAGGTGATTTATTCGGGTTTGGGCCTCCAGTGAGGAGTAATATCCTACGTCCTGCTTTGAGTTTGTATTCATGGTGACTATACTTCATGTGAGGGACTACAATGGGGAAGATGTGTTGCTACCGAGAGTCTAGGTCTACGGAAGTATATGAGAATGAGAGCCCCGTAGCCTCCTCCTATATGCATGGTGGAGGTTAGGGTTTTACAGGAGATAGATCAAATCTAGCCACCGCCGTGTAGACTTGGGGCCATGGTGGTCTCTAGATATCTATCTGATCCTCCAGGCTCCTTCCTGTTGCCATCTCCTTGATGCCCCCCGGGTCCCTATGGTAGGCCTGCTGTCAGGAGGGGGCACCGTCGTGTAGAATTGATGGCAGTCCTGGAACCGGTCCATCGACTCACCATTTCTGGGCCGCTAGAGGGCAGAGGCGGTGGGCATTGCGCGATGGTGAGAGGTGGGGCGAGGGGTTTCTTTAATGTGGGTTTCTTGGCGCTCCGACGAGGAGAGGCGAGCTTTGTCGGCTGTTGGTCACGGCAGTTACATCGGGCGCCAAGGCGAAGCCGGGGGTATTTCAAGGAACCTGACACCACCATCATCCTATGCTTAAGGCCTCGGGCTGGCGAGCCGTATCCTCGGCCCGCGCAAGCTCTCAAACGCCGCCTCCGGTCTCTGTATTCCTCCCGCAACGATCAGCAGGATTCCATCCTGGCGCCCCTATTGTCTCACTTATAGCGAGGTGTAAAGGAACCTTCGTGTGAAGAGGAGCGCCAGGTGGGCCGGCCCAACTCACAGGAGGTCACAATCTTCTTTTTATTTTTCTCACATTTTTTTTCAATTTTTTTCTTCATTTATTTTACTCTTTAATACTTCCATTTTTTTAATATATATACATATACACTCTACATAAAACTTTGAAAAATCTTAATCTAGCATTTGAAAATGTTTAATGTGTATTAAAAAATATTTCTCATGTATACGAAAAATGTGGTGAAAAATGTTGATCATGTATTTAAAAAATGTTAATCAAGCATTTGAAAAAAAATGTTGATCACGTATCAAATAAAATGTTAATCATATATTTGAAAAAGTTTAAACATGTATAAAAAAAGTTCCTGATATATATTGAAAATGTACAATGTGTATGCAAAAAGTAGTCATTGAACATAAATTTGAAAAATATATATTATTAATCTATTTGAAAAATGATAAAGGTGTACAACAAAATGTTCCTAATATATGCAAAACATGTAGAACATATATTAAAAAATTCAAACAAAATACATACAATTTTAAAAATGTTGATAGTGTATTAAAATTTGTTAATCATATCCTTCAAAAATGTTCAACATGTATTAAAAATGTTGCTAATATGTACAAAAAAATGTACTAACATGTACTCCCTCCGTTCCTTTATATAAAGTGTATTGTTTTTTCAAAATTGAAATGAGTGCAAGTTTGATCGAGTTTTTAGAGAAATATATCAATATCCACAATACCAAATTTATATCACTTTATACATCATATTTTTATCTATTGGGTATTGCAAATGTTGTTATGTTATTCTATAATCTTGGTCACACAATAATGGTTGACTTGCATGGGAATCAATACACCTTATATTCTGGAACGGAGGGAGTATGAAAGAAGTAGTCATCAAACATATTTTTTTAAAAAAATTAATAATATATTTACAAAAAGTTAAACAGTTATAATAAATGTTCAACAACTATAAAATAATGTTCTTGGCGTATACATGAATGTGCATGAAAAATGTAGACACGTGTTAAAGACTAAAAGAAAAGACAAAGCAAGATGATGAAAACGGAAGGAAAAAAACAAAGAAAAATGAAGAAAACCAAGAGAAAAACAAAGAAAAACGAAGGAAGGAATAAATAGAAAGGGAAAAACAAGTGAAAATAAAAAACTAATTAAACTGAAGAAAAATAATTGTGAGAACCATGAGAAAACGAAGAAACCCAGCGAAAAAAAGTAAAAGTAAAAAAAAATGAAAAAAAGAGAGGAAATAAAAAAAGGGAAAAACCAAAACCAAAAAAACCCGCTCGAACAAACGCGTGCTAATAGAATGGGCAAACCCATTACCGTTCGAACGTAGGGAAGTGTTCAGGTGAGATTGAATGTTGTCTCGCTGTAACTGAGAGATAGTTCTCTTGTTCAGCGTTGCTCCTCCGGTGCTTTTAGGGTCAGTTTGGTTTGCATCCACACCCATATATGCCTGGCCTGGATAGTGCCTGGAGTTGGCCTGGTAGTTGTTTGGTTTGTGCCTGGGAAAGAAAAACCTTACCTGGCCTGGTTATGTGATTAGCCTGGTGAAAATAAAAAAAATAATAGAAAATGCCCAGGCAGAGTGATTAGCCTGGTCCAGGCGTCCGGTTCCGTTCGCCTGGACGGGCTGCAGCCTCGCCTGGCACTAATAAAGGACACAGGAGGTACAGTCCACTGTTTAAAAAAGGTTTTCTAATCACAAAAGAACAAAGCAGCAGGCTAGGGTAGAAACCAAACACACCGCTGCGTGGCTAGCCTGGGCAGGCAGAAAACTTCAACTTTCCAGGCGCATGCCAGGCACCAAAAAATTTCAGGCAGGGATCCCAGGGTGCAAACCAAACTGACCCTTATTATTTTATTAGGGGATCATACGCGTTTGTTAGCTATTCACGCTTGTTAGAGTATTTACAGCCGGAGGTTGCAAATTAGGGCCTTTAAATGTCCGCGGATGCTTCCGGGCACGCCCGCAGACAGTGAACGGACGATGTCTCAAATTTTATCATTTAATGCAATATGCCTGTAACCGGGCGAGCACTTAATGCAATACACCTGTAACAACCTTCCTCGCTCCTCGCCGCGCTTCGTGGGCCGACCCACTACGCGAGCCGTGCGACCGCCAGTATCGGTACCCGACGCATTAAGCTAGATTTGCTGTTTCCCTCCCTAAGGAACGTCATGTGTGGCTTGACCAGCCTCATGATCAAGTTTTTATCCCACCTTTTGTGGACTTTGATTAATAAAATTGGTTTTCCCCTAAAAAATACCCGATGCAATAAGCATCGAACAGGAGCTCCCTGCATCGCTTGTAGTGTGATGAAAGGTAGCATCGCCTGAAGGAACTGGCCGACCCTGTAGCAGGTTTGTGCATTTCTTCACTATTCCTTTTTCATTCTTATTTACTTATTTTTATATTTTCAATTAAATTCTTAAATACATATATTCCACACACAATTACTTAAGCTTTGAAAAAATGGCTGTGACGTGTAGAAAAAAATGTTTGCACAACTTTAAAAGAATGTTCATAGCATTTTAAAAAACAGTTGCAATGCGTGTTTGAAAAATATTTAACACGTATAAAAACAACTCAAAAAATGTTTTTGAAAAAATTTTAAACATGTATTTGCAAATGTTAACTAATATAAATAAATGTTTCAGATGTATACTAAAAATATATATTGTGTATGAAAAAAGTAGAAAAAAATATGTTAACCGTTTTTTTAAATGTGTATAAAAATATGTTCCTTATGTTTAAGATAATGTACAATATATATGAAAAACCTAGACCTAAAAAAATTATTTTAAAAGTATTAATTATGTATTTAAAAATGCTAAACTTGTATAAAAAGTTTCTGTATACGAAAAATGTGCAACGTGTATGAGAAAAGTCGACACAAAAACATATATCTGAAAATAAATTTAATCATAATTTTATAATGTTAATCATCTATAAGAAATGTAATTCATGTTTACAAAAAATGTAGACATTAAACATGTATAATGTTTTTGAAAAGTAAAATGTTCTTAAGCTTGTATACAAAATATTCTTGATGTATACCAAAAATGTATATTGTGTATAAAAAACGTAGACATGTGCAAAAAAATGAAAAAGAAAAACGGGAAAATCCATATTAAATCGAAGAAAACAATTGAACAAAGTGAAACCGAAGGAGACTGAGAAAATAGCAAGCAAAATCGTAGAAATAAACCAAAAAAACCAAAAAAGAAAGAAGAGAAAGAAAAAAACGAAAAGAAACCATAGGAAAAACCCGATAATAAAAACCGTTGATAACCGAGAAAAGTAAAGGGAAAATGTGTATAAAAACACACAAAGTAAAAAAGAATAAACACAAAAACACAATAAAAACCATTGAAAACGGTAAGAAAATCATAGAATCAAAAAAACCAGTAAAAATGTGATACAATATGGCAAAACTGTGATGCAGTTGTTGTTGGGAAACGTAGTAATTTCAAAAAAATTCCAACACACACGCAAAATCATGGTGATGCATAGCAACGAGAGGGGAGAGTGTGTCCACGTACCCTCGTAGACCGAAAGCGGAAGCGTTAGAACAACACGGTTGATGTAGTCGTACGTCTTCACGGCCCGACCGATCAAGCACCGAAACTACGGCACCTCCGAGTTATAGCACACGTTCAGCTCGATGGCGTCCCTCGAACCCCGATCCAGCCGAGTGTCGACGGAGAGTTCCGTCAGCACGACGGCTTGGTGACGATCTTGATGTTCTACCGTCGCAGGGCTTCGCCTAAGCACCGCTACAATATTATCGAGGAGGACTATGGTGGAGGGGGGCACCGCACACGGCTAAGAGATCAAGTGATCAATTGTTGTTGTGTCTAGAGGTGCCTCCTTGCCCCCGTATATAAAGAAGTGGAGGAGGGGGAGAGGGCCGGCCCCTATGGCGCGCCCTGGAGGAGTCCTACTCCCACCGGGAGTAGGATTCCTCCCCTTCCATGTAGTAGGAGTAGGAGACAAGGAAGGGGAAGGGAGAAGGGAAGGAAGGAGGGGGCGCAGCCCCTCCCCCTAGTCTAATTCGGACTAGGCCTTGGGGGGGGGGGCTGCCCTAGGAAGCCCCTCTCTCTTTCCCGTATGGCCCAATAAGGCCCAATACTTCTCCCCGGCGAATTCCTGTAACTCTCCGGTACTCCGATAAATACCCGAATCACTCGAAACCTTTCCGAAGTCCGAATATAGTCGTCCAATATATCAATATTTACGTCTCGACCATTTCGAGACTCCTCGTCATGTCCCCGATCTCATCCGGGACTCCGAACTCCTTCGGTTCATCAAAACACATAAACTCATAATATAACTGTCATCGATACCTTAAGCGTGCGGACCCTATGGGTTCGTGAACTATGTAGACATGACCGAGACACGTTTCCGGTCAATAACCAATAGTGGAACCTGGATGCTCATATTGGTTCCTACATATTCTACGAAGATCTTTATCGGTCAAACCGCACAACAACATACGTTGTTCCCTTTGTCATCGGTATGTTACTTGCCCGAGATTCGATCGTCGGTATCTCAATACCTAGTTCAATCTCGTTACCGACAAGTCTCTTTACTCGTTATGTAATGCATCATTCCGTAACTAACTCATTAGTTACATTGCTTGCAAGGCTTATAGTGATGTGCATTACCGAGAGGGCCCAGAGATACCTCTCCGACAATCGGAGTGACAAATCCTAATCTCGAAATACGCCAACTCAACGTGTACCTTCGGAGACACCTGTAGAGCTCCTTTATAATCACCCAGTTATGTTGTGACGTTTGGTAGCACACAAAGTGTTCCTCCGGTAAATGGGAGTTGCATAATCTCATAGTCATAGGAACATGTATAAGTCATGAAGAAAGCAATAGCAACATACTAAACGATCAAGTGCTAAGCTAACGGAATGGGTCAAGTCAATCACATCATTCTCCTAATAATGTGATCCCGTTAATCAAATGACAACTCATGTCTATGGCTAGGAAACACAACCATCTTTGATCAACGAGCTAGTCAAGTAGGGGCATACTAGTGACACTATGTTTGTCTATGTATTCAGACATGTATTATGTTTCCGGTTAATACAATTCTAGCATGAATAATAAACATTTATCATGAAATAAGGAAATAAATAATAACTTTATTATTGCCTCTAGGGCATATTTCCTTCAGTCTCCCACTTGCACTAGAGTCAATAATCTAGTTCACATCGCCATGTGATTTAACACCAATATTCACATCTGTATGTGATTAATACCCATAGTTCACATCGTCATGTGATCAACACCCAAAGGGTTACTAGAGTCAATAATCTAGTTCACATCGTTATGTGATTAACAACCAAAGAGTACTAAGGTATGATCATGTTTTGCTCGTGAGAGAAGCTTAGTCAACGGGTCTGTCACATTGAGAGCCGTATGTATTTTGCAAATATTCTATGTCTACAATGCTCTGCACAGAGCTACTCTAGCTAATTGCTCCCACTTTCAATATGTATCCAGATTGAGACTTAGAGTCATCTGGATCGGTGTAAAAGCTTGCACCGATGTAACTCTTTACGACGGGCTCTTTTATCACCTCCATAATCGGGAAATATTTCCTTAGTCCTTACTAAGGATATTCTTGACCAATGTCCAGTGATCTACTCCTAGATCACTATTGTACTCCCTTGCCAAATTCAAAGCAAGGTGTACAATAGGTCTGGTACATAGCATAGCATACTTTATAGAACCTATGACTGAGGGATAGGGAATGAATTTTCATTCTCTTTCTATTTTCTGTCATGGTCGGGTTTTGAGTCTTACTCAACTTCACACCTTGGAACACAGGCAAGAACTCCTTCTTTGACTTTTCCATTTTGAACTACTTCAAAATCTTATCAAGGTATGTACTCATTAAAAAATCTTATCAAGCGTCTTGATCTATCTCTATAGATCTTTTGATGCTCAATGTGTAAGCAACTTTACCGAGGTCTTTCTTTGAAAAGCTCTTATTCAAGTATCCTTTTATGATTTCCAGAAAAATTCTACATTATTTCCGATCAACAATATGTTATTCACATATACTTATCAGAAATGCTTGTAGTGCTCCCACTCACTTTCTTGTAAATACAGGCTTCTCCAAAAGTCTGTATAAAACCATATGCTTTGATCAACTCATCAAAGCGTATATTCCAACTCTGAGATGCTTGCACCAGTCCATAAATGGATCGCTGGAGCTTGCACACTTTGTTAGCACCTTTAGGGATTGACAAAACCTTCTAGTTGCATCATATACAACTCTTCTTCAATAAATCCATTAAGGAATTCAGTTTTGACATCCATTTGCCAGATTTCATAAAATGTGGCAATTGCTAACATGATTCGGACAGACTTAAGCATCGCTACGAGTGAGAAAATCTCATCGTAGTCAACACCTTGAAATTTGTCAAAAACCTTTTTCGACAAGTCTAGCTTTGTAGATAGTATCACTACTTATCAGCATCTGTCTTCCTCTTGAAGATCCATTTATACAATATGGCTTGCCGATCATCGGGCAACTCCACCAAAGTCCACACTTTGTTCTCATACATGGATCCCGTCTCAGATTTCATGGCCTCAAGCCATTTCGCAGAATCTAGGCTCATCATCGCTTCCTCATAGTTCGTAGGTTTATCATGGTCTAGTAACATGACTTCCAGAATAGGATTACCATACCACTCTGGTGCGGACCGTACTCTGAAAGACCTACAAGGTTCTGTAGTAACTTGATTTGAAGTTTCATGATCATCATCATTAGCTTCCTCACTAATTGGTGTAGGCATCAGTAGAACTGATTTCAGTGATGAACTAGTTTCCAATTTGGGAGAAGGTACTATTACCTCATCAAGTTTCTACTTTTCTCCCACTCACTTCTTTCGAGAAAAACTCCTTCTCTAGAAAGAATCCATTCTTAGCAACGTATTTTGCCTTCGGATCTGTAACTAGAAGGTGTACCCAACAGTCTCCTTTGGGTATCCTATGAAGATGCATTTCTCTGATTTAGGTTCGAGCTTATCAGGTCGAAACTTTTTCACATAAGCATCGCAACTCCAAACTTTAAGAAATGACAACTTAGGTTTATTGCTAAACCATAGTTCATACGGTGTCGTCTCAACGGATTTAGATGGTGCCCTATTTTAACGTGAATGCAGCTATCTCTAATGCATAACCCCAAAACGATAGTGGTAAATCGGTAAGATACATCATAGATCGCACCATATCCAATAAAGTGCGGTTATGACATTCAGACACACCATTACGCTGTGGTGTTCCATGTGGCGTGAGCTGTGAAACTATTCCACATTGTTTTATATGAAGGCCTAACTCGTAACTCAAATATTCTCCTCCACGATCAGATCATAGAAACTTTATTTTCTTGTTACAATGATTCTCCACTTCACTCTGAAATTCTTTGAACTTTTCAAATGTTTCAGACTTGTGTTTCATTAAGTAGATATACCCATATCTCCTCAAATCATCTATGAAGGTCAGAAAATAACGATACTTGCCACGAGCATCAACACTCATTGGATCGCATACATCGGTAAGTATTATTTCCAATAAGTCAGTAGCTCGTTCCATTATTCTGGAGAACGGAGTTTTAGTCATCTTGCCCATAAGGCACGGTTCGCAAGCATCAAATGATTCATAATCAAGTGATTCCAAAAGTCCATTTTTATCGAGTTTCTTCATGCGCTTTACACCGATATGACCCAAACGGCTGTGCCACAAATATGTTGCACTATCATTATAAACTTTGCATCTTTTGGCATCAATATTATGAATATGTGTATCACTACGATCGAGATCCAACAAACTATTTTCATTGGGTGTATGACCATTGAAGGTTTTATTCATGTAAATAGAACAACAATTTTTCTCTGAGTTTAAATGAAAAACCGCTTTACAATAATCATATTCATGCTCAACGCAAACGCCAAATAACATTTATTTAGGTTTAACACTAATCCCGAAAGTATAGGGAGTGTGCGATGATGATCATATCAATCTTGGAACCACTTCCAACATACATCGTCACTTCACCCTCAACTAGTCTCTGTTTATTCTGTAACTCCTGTTTCGAGTTACTAATTTTTTAGCAACCGAACAAGTATCAAATACCCAGGGGCTACTATAAACACTAGTAAGGTACACATCAATAACCTGTATATCAAAATATACCCTTGTTCACTTTGCCATCCTTCTTATCCACCAAATATTCAGGGTATTTCCGCTTCCAGTGACCATTTCCTTTGCAGTGTAAGCACTCAGTTTCAGGCTTTGGTCCAGCTTTGGGCTTCTTCGCGGGAGTGACAACTTGCTTGTCATTCTACTTGAAGTTCCCTTTCTTTTCCTTTGCCCTTCTCTTGAAACTAGTGGTCTTGTCAATCATCAACACTTGATGCTCTTTCTTGATTTCTACCTTCGTCGATTTCAACATCACGAAGAGCTCGGGAATCGTTTTCGTCATCCCTTGCATACTATAGTTCAGCACTTAGTTCTAGTAACTTGGTGATGGTGACTAGAGAACTCTGCCAATCATTATCTTATTCGAAAGATTAACTCCCACTTGATTCAAGCGATTTGTAGTACCCAGACAATCTGAGCACATGCTCACTAGTTGAGCGATTCTCCTCCATCTTTTAGCTATAGAACTTGTTTGAGACTTCATATCTCTCAACTCGGGTATTTGCTTGAAATGTTAACTTCAATTCCTGGAACATCTCATATGGTCCATGACGTTCAAAACGTCTTTGAAGTCCCGATTCTAAGCCGTTAAGCATGGTGCACTAAACTATCAAGTAGTCATCATATTGAGCTAGCCAAACGTTCATAACGTCTGCATCTGCTCCTGTAATAGGTCTGTCACCTAGCGGTGCATTAAGGACATAATTCTTCTGTGCAGCAATGAGGATAAACCTCAGATCATGGATCCAATCCACATCATTGCTACTAACATTTTTAAACACAATTTTCTCTAGGAACATATCAAAATAAACATATGAAAGCAACAACGCGAGCTATTGATCTACAACATAATTTGCAAAATACTACCAGGACTAATTTCATGATAAATTTAAGTTCAATTAATCATATTACTTAAGAACTCCCACTTAGATAGACATCTCTCTAGTCATCTAAGTGATCACGTGATCCAAATCAACTCAACCATGTCCGATCATCACATGAGATGGAGTAGTTTTCAACGGTGAACATCACTATGTTGATCATATCTACTATATGATTCACGCTCGACCTTTCGGTCTCCGTGTTCCGAGGCCATATCTGTATATGCTAGGCTCGTCAAGTTTAACCTGAGTATTCCGCGTGTGCAACTATTTTGCACCCGTTGTATTTGAACGTAGAGCCTATCACACCCGATCATCACGTGGTGTCTCAGCACGAAGAACTTTCACAACGGTGCATACTCAGGGAGAACACTTCTTGATAATTAGTGAGAGATCATCTTAAAATGCTACCATCAATCAAAGCAAGATAAGATGCATAAAGGATAAACATCACATGCAATCAATATAAGTGATATGGCCATCATCATCTTGTGCTTGTGATCTCCATCTCCGAAGCACCGTCGTGATCACCATCGTCACCGACGCGACACCTTGATCTCCATCGTAGCATCGTTGTCGTCTCGCCATCTATTGCTTCTACGACTATCACTACTGCTTAGTGATAAAGTAAAGCAATTACAGGGCGCTTGCATTTCATACAATAAAGCGACAACCATATGGCTCCTGCCAGTTGCCGATAACTCAGTTAAAAAACATGATCATCTCATACAATAAAATAGAGCATCACGTCTTGACCATATCACATCACAACATGCCCTTCAAAAACAAGTTAGACGTCCTCTACTTTGTTGTTGCAAATTTTACGTGGCTGCTACGGGTTGAGCAAGAACCGTTTTTACCTACGCATCAAAACCACAATGATAGTTCGTCAAGTTAGTGCTGTTTTAACCTTTGCAAGGACCGGGCGTAGCCACACTTGGTTCAACTAAAGTTGGAGAAACCGACACCCGCCAGCCACCTGTGTGCAAAGCACGTCGGTAGAACCAGTCTTGTGTAAGCGTACGCGTAGTGTCGGTCCGGGCCGCTTCATCCAACGATACCGTCGAACCAAAGTATGACATGCTGGTAAGCAGTATGACTTGTATCGCCCACAACTCACTTGTGTTCTACTCGTGCATATAACATCTACGCATAAAACCTGGCTCTGATAGCACTGTTGGGAAACGTAGTAATTTCAAAAAAATTCCTACGCACACGCAAGATCATGGTGATGCATAGCAACGAGAGGGGAGAGTGTGTCCACGTACCCTTGTAGGCCGAAAGCGAAAGCGTTAGAACAACGCGGTTGATGTAGTCGTACGTCTTCACGACCCGACCGCTCAAGCACCAAAACTACGACACCTCCGAGTTCTAGCACACGTTCAGCTCGATGACGTCCCTCGAACCCCGATCCAGCCGAGTGTCGACGGAGAGTTCCCTCAGCACGATGGCGTGGTGACGATCTTGATGTTCTACCGTTGCAGGGCTTCGCCTAAGCACCGCTACAATATTATCGAGGAGGACTATGGTGGAGGGGAGCACCGCACACGGCTAAGAGATCAAAAGATCAATTGTTGTTGTGTCTAGAGGTGCCTCCTTGCCCCCGTATATAAAGGAGTGGAGGAGGGGGAGAGGGCCGACCCCTATGGCGCGCCCTGGAGGAGTCCTACTCCCACCGGGAGTAGGATTCCTCCCCTTCCATGTAGTAGGAGTAGAAGACAAGGAAGGGGAAGGGAGAAGGGAAGGAAGGAGGGGGCGCAGCCCCTCCCCCTAGTCCAATTCGGACTAGGCCTTGGGGGGGCGCGCGGCCTGCCCTAGGCAGCCCCTCTCTCTTTCCCGTATGGCCCAATAAGGCCCAATACTTCTCCCCGACGAATTCCCGTAACTCTTCGGTATTCCGATAAATACCCGAATCACTCGGAACCTTTTTGAAGTCCGAATATAGTCGTCCAATATATTGATCTTTACGTCTCGACCATTTCGAGACTCCTTGTCATGTCCCCGATCTCATCCAGGACTCCTAACTCCTTCGGTACATCAAAACACATAAACTCATAATATAACTGTCATCGAAACCATAAGCGTGCGGACCCTACGGGTTCGAGAACTACGTAGACATGACCGAGACACGTTTCCGGTCAATAACCAATAGCGAAACCTGGATGCTCATATTGGCTCCTACATATTCTACGAAGATCTTTATCAGTCAAACGCACAACAACATACGTTGTTCCCTTTGTCATTGGTATGTTTCTTGCCTGAGATTCGATCGTCGGTATCTCAATACCTAGTTCAATCTCGTTACCGACAAGTCTCTTTACTCGTTATGTATTGCATCATTCCGTAACTAACTCATTCCATTGCTTGCAAGGCTTATAGTGATGTGCATTACCGAGAGGGCCCAGAGATACCTCTCTGACAATCGGAGTGATAAATCCTAATATCGAAATACGCCAACTCAACATGTACCTTCGGAGACACCTTTAGAGCTCCTTTATAATCACCCAGTTACGTTGTGACGTTTGGTAGCACACAAAGTGTTCCTCCGGTAAACGGGAGTTGCATAATCTCATAGTCATAGGAACATGTATAAGTCATGAAGAAAGCAATAGCAACATACTAAACGATCAAATGCTAAGATAACGGAAAGGGTCAAGTTAATCACATCATTCTCCTAATGATGTGATCCCGTTAATCAAATGACAACTCATGTCTATGGCTAGGAAACACAACCATCTTTGATCAACGAGCTAGTCAAGTAGAGGCATAGTAGTGACACTATGTTTGTCTATGTATTCATACATGTATTATGTTTCCGGTTAATACAATTCTAGCATGAATAATAAACATTTATCATGAAATAAGGAAATGAATAATAACTTTATTATTGCCTCTAGGGCATATTACCTTCAGCTGTATCACCTCCAACTTAAGACTAGTCATAGTGGGAGTAATATAAATAGTAACATGCATGCCACATAAGCGAAAAAGACATAATATGTACCATCACATAGCGCTTCCCAATGAAAATGTGCAAGCCGCAATCTCTCTCTTCTTTAATTACCCCACCTCCATTGAGCTAAGTGCATGTAAAAAGTGGGGAGACCACGTGTTGAATGTTATTGGTCTTGATTACCATGTCATGAGAGAGAATAATTTTTTTCTACTTTAAAATGCATCAGAAAGATAGAAGTACACTTTTTTATGGACAAAATTTGAATGCCAAACATACACTTATTCGTGGACGAAAGGAGTATGTTACTACAACAATGACACTACCCACTATGGAGGTACTAGCATAGACCAGTAACCTAATGCGGGGCAAACAAGGAGATCGCTGAGGGCAGTTGCAGATGTGTGTCTAACATTGGAGCACATGCAGAGACTCCAGTCGTATTTTATAGGGTCTTCTTGAACAAGGATCCCCGTCCGCTGTTGCCCCCCCCCCTTCTCTGCTTCTTCGCCTCTGCAGAGAGGATAAGGGCACACCCCTCCCCTTTCCATTCAATATACGTCCATCCCCACCATCTCCGTTTGTGGCACGACAGTAGTAGAGGAGGCAGTGCGAGGAATGGCGACTAGGGGGGCGACGGGCGAGGCGATCACACGCGCGCCGCCTCTCCTCTCCGGCAAGGGATGGCAGGTAGGAGGCAGGTTTTGGGCGCTTGCGGACGCTGATGAGGAGGACGGGGATGCGGACGACGCTCCGCTATCACCGCCAACGCCGACTCCCTCCGACCACGTCAACGACTCGTTCAATGCCGGTTACACAGAAGAGGAGGTCGCATCCTCCATCAGCGAGGTGTTGCCTCTCCATGATTTGGCAAGCATCGGGCTACACGTGGGCGACAAAAGGGAGATGGTCGCCGCCTAGTTCATCGGAGATTGTCGACGGTGGCGGTCAAGCCTTGGAAGGGTCCTTTGCTGAAGGTTAGTCTCCCTAATCTCACTGTTTTTTATGTTGTCCGGCCGGAGTCATGGATCGTTGTTAAGCGCAAGAAGAAGGGTCACTAGACTGCGGCCAGATCACCGCCGACGGCGTGTGCGGCTGTCTCACCGGGTTTTCCGGGTCCCCGGATCGCTGAAGATCGCCATAGTCGTTTGAATTCGCTCATTGGCCGTGAGAGGCCGAGCGATTGCGCTCTTGGGCTGAGTCTAGTTGGGCCGGGGTTAGCTGGGTATGAGGCCCAGGCTAACCCGGTGCCAAACCAGCTTGTGTTGGGTGCCGATCGGCGCATCGCGGGTGGGCTGGTCGGGCTGAATTCACCTGGGTATGTGGCCCAGATGGAGCCGGTCTTGACTGCGGCTGTGGGCGACGTAGCGTCGCCTGTTCGTTCGTCGCTTCGTCCCACGCCCTCGCCTACTAGGGTTCTGTGACGCCGTAGTCCAAACCTGCGATCGACCGGGAGTGGAAGGGCGCGGCGCATTCCACCGCTTGGGGCGATGGCAGGCCGTGGAGGTGTCGTGCCGCCGGGAAAGAAGTCTGGGACCGGCCGCATCCAGACCGCGCCGCGGCAGGGCGCCGACGCTGGCCGTGGCGCCGTGCCGCCGCCTGCTTCCGGGGTTGGGACTGGCCGTGGGATGCCTCCTCCACCGAATCTGTCTGCTGGCCGAGGGGTCGCGGCGGTTGGTACGACTTCGGGCCATGGTGGAGGGTTCACTGGTCCTTGATCGCCGACCCCGGCTCCTGCGGGTTTTCGGCCTCCGGCGCTGGTAGCAGCTGGGATGACCACGGGGGGCCATGGTGGTGCGGTGCCGAGGCCGACTGCGCCAGGGCTCTCGACCGGGCAGCAACCGAGGCCGGCCCCGCCGCCTCACGTCATCGCGAAGCCCCAACAGAACAGGCTCGGGCCGGTGCAGACGCAGCCACCTCTGCCGCCTCAAACTTCTGCCGCGCCCAAGGGGCAGTGGGGTGATGATGGTTTCGATGCGTATGGAGTTGGTAAGCACCGTGGGTCCTCGTTCGCGGGCGGTGGTCGGGGCTACGCTTGGCAGAGCGATGGCACGACGGAGCGACCGTTCATGGGCCCGCCAGGAGGCTTTGTTAAGGGGGCATCTGGCCCGGGCTACCGACAGTGCGGTGGATTTCACGGTCATCGTGGTGGCCGTGGGGGGCGAGGTGGCCTGTACCGTCCACGACAGCCATCGCCGCCTGTTGTTGACCAGATGGTGGTTGACCGGACCGTTGAGGAGTAGGTTCTGTCTGGGCAAGCTATGGAGGTGGTCTCGGCGCTTGCCTCTGCTGAGATTCCTGGAAAGGAGTCCGGATTGACAACGATAGTTGAGGCACTGACAGGACTGAGTCTGAGAGGGCGTCCAAGTGGGCGCGTAAGAAAAAAATATGTTGTGCTATAGATGTGGTGGCAAGGGACATTTTATTGTTGAGTGTGTGGCTGAGCTGTGTGGCACTTGTGGTAAACCGGTACACGAGTCGGGGGACTGTCCGTTTTTGAGAGATCACGCACCATCACTCATGATGTATGGAGTGTACTGTGCTGAGCTTACTTTCTTTGAATCTCCAACGGAGATGGAGGTTCCTGACGAGACTTTGAGTTTGACGACTGGGTTAGTCAAAATTGCCAGAGGAGAGATCTCGGAGGCACAGATTGTTCAGAGGCTCAAAGAGTTAGCTCCTGGGGATTTCCAGTGGGAGCTTGTTAGTATCGAGGACAAACTGTTTTGGGTTGTGTCGTGGATTTGTCACGGCAGATGTCCTTAGTGTCAGGACTTAGTCATGAGGCCAACGCATCTATGTGGTAGCTTGAGAGGGGTTGAGCGGAATTGAGAGACGCAACACAAGGAAGGGATTTAGACAGCTTCGGGCCCCGGGAAACATCATCCGGTAACAACCTTACATGCTGTTTGAGGCTAGGTCTCATTATGTTCATGAGGGAGTCGCCGTAAACCGGCTCTCCTCTTTGTGTCTAGCCCTAAGATTGTTTCTTCTTGCTTGTAGCTTGCCCCTCTTTGGGGAGCCTTGCCCCTCCTTATATATGTTGAAGGGGCGGGTTACATGTGGAGTCCAACTCGGACTTAAGGCTTAACTATTCTAACTTATCGCCATGGGCTTCTTAACATCTTGGGCTTCATAACGTCTTGGGCTTCATAACCCCTGGCAACCCAGTTATCACTGTTTGCCGGTTTAACATTGTCTGCCGGTTTAATATTGTCCGCCGGTTTAATATTTGTCTGCCGGTTTACCACCAGCCGGTTTACCGTCTGTCTTAGCCATCTGTCTTGACTCTCTGCCGGTTTACCACCAGCCGGTTTACCGTCTGTCTTAGCCATCTGTCTTGACTCTCCGCCGGTTTACCATCCGCCGGTTTACCAAGTCCCAGCCGGGTTAGGACTCCGGCCGGGTCATACCGCGGGGTATATCCCCGACATTAGCCCCTAGTTTAATTTGGATTTATCCATGTTAAACTGACTCTGATCATCCTTAAGTCCTTGTCACTTCCTTCTTCTAGAAAATCCGGTTTAACAGTCCAGCTTCATAATCAACTTGCTGGCATTAGTTTCTCATAGAAAATATATTGTGGAGAATAACTTCTCTGACTCAGCTCCCAATGACTTAACAAAAATAATGGTCCTTGAAATCCTCATCTGATCTTCAGCCGGTTTAAGAATGTAGAACTTGCCGATTTATAAATATTGATGGCACTGGATCATAACTGTTTGTTAACATCAGCTTTTGAAAATATACCTCTTATATGCCTATCACTTGTAGCCCTCAAATCTTACGAAGGTAACGTAGTAACAGCTTAAGATTTGCTTCAATATGAATGTCACAAGCTTGAAGAGACCCAGGTTGTTCATCTCAATCAATAGTCAGAACTGAGTATTCCACATATGTAGCCCCCAAGTGCCGGGTTGTCATGCTTGCAGCAACCTGGGACTTGTAATTTCCTGATGCTCATAAAAACTTCAACCAGTGTAGCCCCCAAGGGCCGGGTTATTATGCAATAATGAGCAGGGACTTTGTAAATATAATCATGTAGATTTGAGCAATGATGTATAGCCCCCAAGGGCCGGCTCAGTAAGATAATATTGAGCTAGGACTTGATATATACTTCAATGAAAATAACATCATATGATATAACCCCCATCATGGGGCTTGAATCCACGTCCACAAGGTTAAGAGCCTTGTGCTTTACCAACTGAGCAATGTACCCTTCAATATAATAGATAAAAAGCTTTGTACCTTGAATTGTTGACAGGGGCAATTGGTAGCCCCCAAGGGTCGGCTCATTATAATGTGATGAGTCGGGTCTTTAATAATATTAGCAAAAAATGACTTTGCATTAGCCCCCAAGTGTCATGGTGCATGCTTGCAACGACATGAGACTTGCATATTTGATATAATCTTAAGTTGAATAATGTAGCCCCCAAGTGCCGGGTCGTAAGCCTGCAACGACTCGGGACTATTCCTTCAATTGTAGAATAAATCATATTCATTGATAATATGATAGCCATTGCGCTAAAGCGACTTTGAAAACCTTAATCATAATACTGGTTATTGATAACCATAATAAAAATCCAGCCATGTTGGCTATTTGAAGATTTGAATAATATAATCCAATGATTTATGAGCGCATGATTTCAATGGCGCAATCCAAATATATGCTGGCGACTTATAGTCGAAACCAGACCGGGCTGATAGTCTCCGGATTATGATTTAATCGTGTTCCGTCAATCTGTAACTGACAGTTGAACCGGATTTAATAATGTTGGTTGAAAACGCAGCAGAAAAAATATTTTATCAAAAGAAAAAACAGAAGCAAAGGCAAAGATAAAACCATTGCAAATGAGGCTTTGAGCCGATCAAGTGGCATTACCATGGTCGGACAAGACCATGCCCCCAAAAAGGCGTAGCTATGGTTCGAGTCAGCCAGGTCCCCAAATGATGCATTGGCATTACGCCGATCAAGAGGTGTAGCGATGGTTCGGGTTCGACCAAAGCCCCCAAGTGATGCTGTGGCACTAGGCCGATCAAGAGGCGTGACTATGGTTCAGACGTGACCACAAGTCCCCAAGTGATGCATTGGTATTATACCGATCAAGAGGGGTGACGATGGTTCGGATTCGACCAAAGCCCCCAAGTGATTCTGTGGCCTTAGGCCGACCAAGAGGCGTGAATGGTTCAGACTTGACCATGTCCCCAAATGATCTGGTGGCTTCCGCCTATCAAAAGGTGTTGCATTGGTTCGGATACGACCAAGCCCCCAAGTGATATTATGGCATTGCGCCGATCAAGAGGTGTAGCTATGGTTCGGATACGATCAAGCCCCCAAGTGATCAATAATATGATAAGCCAATAAGGCATGATACCCATGTTTGAACCGCGCATCATGGCAATAGGTCCTCTTAGGCATCCTTTAACTTTTTGCAAGAGATAAAATCTTTCTTGAACCGGGATTTTTAACCGGATATTGGGAGCTTCAAAGCTTTGTGGAAGACATCTTTCCCTTGAACCAGATATTAAACCGGAATCTTTCTTTTTAAGCCGGAAATTTTCTGACGGCCTTTAAATTTGCACCAATATGGCGGTTTAGGGTCCTGCATTAGACAACTTTGCAGGCCGGAGTAATTGCTCTTTTAAAGAAGGCAATATGTAATATAAAATATATTGGATGAATTTCACCTGATATATCATGCCAGGGGTTATTCATGTGGAGTTGATGATCACCATGGTGAAGCTGAAACCGATCATGGCCGAGTCAGCCGCGGGAACATAAAGATGAGCCGGTCACGGCGTTGTAAGCCAGTGCGGACGAGCAAGTCGATGTAAACCGGGCCACAGGGACGGCGACTTGCGCAGGTTCACACACCGGGTGGTATGACACAGAGGAAACGCCGGTGCAAAAATGCTGCTATCGCATACTCCGCACCCGAAATACAACACCTCATTTGTAATGAACAACTATCCTGCATCAAAAAGCATTGCAAGCAAAAAAAAAATTGTTCACACAAAAAATAATATGTGCTAAAATAAATCGGACGGATATCACCTGGTCGTTTTTGTCAAAAAAGATAACAGATGCTCAGTTGATCTGATGATGTGCGTTCTCTTTGGCCTTTATGAGTCCGGGGACTTGATCCCTTTTGTTCCTTTCCTCTCGTGAGGAGACAGTACTTAATTCGTTTCATGCATGTTGACCTTTCCTTCTGGCCGGTTTGTCCATACTGGAAATTATTGCATTGATGCTTCCAGTGTGACACTAGCTCCATTTTCTTATGCATCCATGCAATCACTCCCATGCTGCATGTTGGGTCGCTGGCTTGCCTCATGAAACATGCCATTAGAAACTCCATTGGATGATCCTTGGTCTATCTCTGTAGTAGTACTTGCAATGATGTAATCGATCGTCTGAACATATAACAACACTGATCTCCTAGCAAATCACTGCATCGTTGCCGCCTCATAATTTTAGTCAGCAAAAAAGGTGCTCAATAGCATCATTGGATGGGTTCCAGCCACCTGCAGACTTGTGATGCACAGCAGGGAACAAAGACTTGGCATTGACTCAGATTTTCCACAGCGATTTGTAACCAGAGATAGCGGCTGCAGGCGATGGCTCAGAACAACCGCGGCAGCTCAACTGGCAGAGGCGCGCCCGATGGCGGTTTAGAGTGATGCGAGGGCGAGGCCGCGAAGGCAGGGAGCTGTGGTTGAATCGGCGGCGGCTCTCAGCAGCGTCCCGGCGGTTCAGCGGCGGGAGCAAGGGCGCTCATGGTGGCGCAGTCTGGCGGCTTGGCGGTTTATCCGCGGCAACATGCGCGCGCGGGAGGAACTGGGCCGGCTCATGGTGGCGCAGACTAAGGACGGCGACGGCTCGCGACGATAGGGCCGGTTTGACCCGGCGGGTCGACAAAACGCGTCCGCGGCAGTGGCGAGTCGGAGAGGCGCGACCGTGGCCGGTTCAGCGCGACACGCAAAGCAAGAAGAAGCGAGGTAAAGCGGCGGCAGGAGGTGACTTGGCGGTAGCGAACCGACTCGCAGGCAGTAGGGCGAGTCCGTGTGCGATCCCTCCAATATGGCGACAGCGACACCCAACGAGGAGCAACCCGGCGGTGGCTTAGCGCGGTTTAAAGACGCGTCAGCACAGGCACCCCGGAACGATTTTGAACAGTAGCGGCCAGTCATGGTAACCCGGCAGGGCGGCTCGTGTATAGCAGACGCGGGTGGCTCATAAGCGGGGCGCGACTCATCAAGGCGGTTCGGTGGCAACGGCGGTTTAGCGGAGGCGATCAGACTGTACTCACTTCTTTCACCACTGAATATTGAAAACGATGGATGTATTTTTCCTTTGCGTGGCTCCATAGGGAAAACAGAAAGACTGTTTTTGGAAACTGTGCATGTACTAGTACATTTTTCCCAAATGATGACGGTGCTTGTAGTACTAATCCTCAATGCTTCTTTGGATGGATGCCCAATTGCCCATGCTAGTGCTGACTTTTGGTGGCTCCCTCGTCGCTCTACACAGCGCTTCAGGTTATGTGATGCAACTTCAGAAAGGAATCTCGTTTTTGGCTTGATCTCCATATACATTATTTCTTTCAGCAGAGTACGCCACATGCTCAATCTACCTCCAGTACCTGTGTCCTAGTGATTCTGCGGGGCTACCACATTTCCTCTCGCATGGGTTTGGAAGGTGTGGCAGCGGTGGTAATATCTTGCATTGGGCACGACTGTCCCAGTACAGGCGGCTATGATATCTGTTGCATTACTGTAGTACACAATTAGCACGGCGAGCGCAGCAGAAGAAGCCTCGTCGCCGCTGCTCGTGGTGCAGAAACGGGTCAACAGAGGAGTCTGAAGCGTGATCCGGCCGAGCAAAGTACGGAATCATCAATAGCATGTGGTGAGCCGGAAGCAGGGGCAAGGCGACTCAGCATGGCCACGGCCGCTTGACCACAGCGGTGGAGGTGTGGGCGACTTATAGTAGTGGCGGATCGCAACTGCAGAGACAGAGACGAGTCGACCATGGCTCGACCCGAGGTTCGCGCAGGTCAGCAGCTCACAGAGGCCGCGGAGGTCTTCGGTTCACTCAGCTTGCAGGCGAGGTCGGACCGGTGGATTTGACTCAAAGGCCCCATGACCCGGAGTTTGATGCGGAGAATGGCAGAAGACGCCGGCGAAGCAGGCCACAGCAGAATCATGCTAGAGGAGCAACGCGGCAGAGGTGAAGATGATGGCGACTCGGGGTGGCTTGGCGAAGGCCACGGCGGCCTTTCGAGATGGCAGCTAATCCGGCGAAGGCGGTTTGGAGGCGAGCGGAAGTAAGGCTGGCGGCTTGTGGCGTGGCCGGTAAGGGCGGCTCTCTGCCGAGGCCTGACGTGACGGCGACTTTTGAACTGAGGTGACAGGCAACGCGAGTCCGGGCTCAAGGCCGCGGTGGCTCAGTTACGAGGCGGCTGGCGGAGGTGACTTGTCGGTGGCTCACGGCCAGGATTGAAGCGGAGAGCGGCGAGGGTGGATGAGGCGGTTTAGACCGGCGCGTCCAAGACGATCCGGCTCTGGCGCGCTTGTCAGTGAGGCGAACAGGACCGGTTCACGAGGCTCGGGAGCCGACCACAGTGGAGCGGAGGGCGGCCCGCGGCCGAAGCGTGCGGCTGCGGAGGCGAAGTACGGCAGCGGGGGGCCGTGGCGGTTTAGGCAGATGGCGGCTCGGCTCTTCTTCGGCTGAGGGGGGAGCCACGGCGCGGTAGGAGAAGTGCTGGTGAGTCAACGACGACGACCGGCCCGGCAGCGTAGCGGCTCTGAACAAACGGGCGGTTCAAGGGCGCAGGCACAGTTGATGGATGAGTCCGGATTACGGACGGCTCTGTGTCCTTTCCTTGACTTTGATTTTTTTATTCCAATTTGCTGCAGCACGTCCGGCCCTCCAATCCGGCTTAGTTCCGATGTCTATCTTGTTTTCAATTCGGTTTCGCCGGATCATCTAGAGGCGCATACTGCTGTATAACTCCGACTTTAATCCAAAAGCAATGATTTGTCGGCTCTGCCTATCCCATGCCGGTGTATGATTTCCTCTGTGCCGGTTCAACTGATTAATCACGAGCTTGTCGATCCCACGGAGAGATCCCTCCAAGAACTCAACACCACCGTGCGCAGGCCTCACGGTGGGCGCCAACTGTCGTGGATTTGTCACGGCAGATGTCCTTAGTGTCAGGACTTAGTCATGAGGCCAACGCATCTATATGGTAGCTTGAGAGGGGTTGAGCGGAATCGAGAGACACAACACAAGACAGAGATTTAGACAGCTTCGGGCCCCGGGAAACATCATCCGGTAACAACCCTACATGCTGTTTGAGGCTAGGTCTCATTATGTTCATGAGGGAGTCGCCGTAAACCGGCTCTCCTCTTTGTGTCTAGCCCTAAGATTGTTTCTTCCTGCTTGTAGCTTGTCCCTCTTTGGGGAGCCCTGCCCCTCCTTATATATGTTGAAGGGGCGGGTTACATGTGGAGTCCAACTCGGACTTAAGACTTAACTATTCTAACTTATCGCCATGGGCTTCTTAACATTTTGGGCTTCATAACGTCTTGGGCTTCATAACCCCTGGCAACCCAGTTATCACTGTTTGCCGGTTTAACATTGTCTGCTGGTTTAACATTGTCTGCCGGTTTAACATTGTCCGCCGGTTTAACATTTGTCTACCGGTTTACCACCAGCCGGTTTACCGTCTGTCTTAGCCATCTGTCTTGACTCTCTGCCGGTTTACCACCAGCCGGTTTACCGTCTGTCTTAGCCATCTGTCTTGACTCTCCGCCGGTTTACCACCAGCCGGTTTACCGTCTGTCTTAGCCATCTGTCTTGACTCTCCGCCGGTTTACCATCCGCCGGTTTACCAAGTCCCAGCCGGGTTAGGACTCCGGCCGGGTCATACCGCGGGGTATATCCCCGACAGGTTGAGTTCCCGTCAGTTGACAATCTTCAGAGACTTCTGAGCTTCGGGATGTGCAAGGTGCCGGGTACTGAAGGTGTGCTTGAGTTTCACGAGTGGAAGAGGATTGAGCCTACGGGCAAGCCTCTGACTCAGGTTTGGTTGCGGTTCTCTGGGGCTCCCTCCAAGCCGATGCAGGATGCCCGGGTCGTGGCCAGTTTGGGTATCATGTGTAATGCCCCGGATACAATTTTCCATATTCGTAACTCCAACTCTTGCCGTTTTCGGAGATGCGATATGTTATTTCCTTCGTGGTTGGGTTTTTGTCTTCGTTTTGCTTTTGTTCATGTCATGCATTCATCATTGCATCATTTGCATTGCATCTTGTCATCATGCAACCCTTTCAAAAACTCTACTAAATAAATCGTGTGGATCCTCGGTCCATTTAAATTGAGGGATATTCACAAGGGTGATTTCTCTTTATAACATATCCTCCCAATGTTAGGGAGCTATAATAAATATTCCGTTATTTGGAATTGATCATAACACACTTGCAGAAATAAGTCCCAATGCCTTTGTTATCATAATTCTTGGTCTCTAACTTTGCCATATATCATTTCATCATTTTTCCAAGCTCCACAAAAAATCTGAACATTTTTGGACACTTCTAAAACCTTGTTCTAGTTCAAACCATTTGAATTAAATTCAAATGAGTTTGAATTTAAATCTTGCATTGGTGCCAACTTCTATTTCCTTGGATCAAGCTCATTTTTGTGAATCCGAGGAAATTATTGGCGTGTCCAACTTCTTCCCCTAACCTCCCTTTCTTTTCTTTCTTATCTCTGTTCTCTTTTAATTTTCTTTAGAGTGAGAGAGAGAAGCCCAGCTAGGCCTCCTAGCCCACAGCGCCGTCCCACCTCATCAGGCCCAGCCACGCCCCGCTAGTAACCCTAGCCGCACAGCCAACGCCAGGAGGCTGCGCTCGACCCCGCTATCCTCCTTTCTCCCCGATCCATCTCCTCCTCCTCCCTCGTTCCCCTCGCTTGCGCCGCCAGGAAGAGCCTCGGCTCGATCCCCTTTCCCCCTTCACTCGTCTCCCTCCTCGCACACATAGGAGAGGGATCCCATCCCCATGGCCATGCGCGCCTTGCTCCGTCCTCCATCAGCCTGCCACCACGCTCCTCTCGGTCCCTCGCCTTGCCATGTCACCTCGCCCGCGCCACCACTTCTCCACCTCTCCTGGAGCTCCGTCCGCCGGCCACCAGAGCCACTGCTAGCTGCCGCCCGCGCTCCCCGCTCCCCTTGCCAGTCAGGAGCTCGTCCCCGAGCTCGGCCAACTCCGGCGGCCCCGGCGCCCGCGCCAAGCTTGCCGCCTTGCCATCTGGTCCTGCCCCTGCCTCGCCTTCGCCCGCTCCTCCTCGCCTCTAACTGCAGTCATGGCTTCGCCCTGCTCGCGGCCAGAACTGGAGGACCCTGACCTCCTCTCCATCTATGTCTTGTGCCGCCTCGTGCCATCCCTACCGACTTCGACCAGGGAGCCCCGCCGCTCGCCTAAACGTGGCATCCGCCTCCTGTTCGTGCTGCATCGCCTCGTTCGCGGGTACTTCTTTGCCACAAGTGCTCCTGATTGAGACCCTCAAGTCATCTACCCGGAGCCCAAGTCCGAAGACTACCGTGGACGTGTGCCTGGTGTCACTTGGATTCGTCAAGACCGCCAAGACCCATACCTGGATCGTCAAGTACCGTCTCCGGGATTCACCAAGTACCACGACTGCAGCCGGTGTGCATATTTGTCAAGTCCGACTACACGTGTACGACTACATCCGAGGTGGATTTCGTCAAGTACCCCTTCGGATGCACCAAGTTCGACTACATGGTCCGCCAAGTTCCACTACCGATGACTCGAACGCCTACGAACCGTGTACAACTACCGTCGCCGTGTACCACTACTTCCACTACCGTCGCCACATGAACAACTACTTCCCACGACGACCCGTGAACGACTACTTCCTCTACATCATACCGAATCCGAACCGCTCCGAAAATGCATGCTTCAAAGGTACAACCGTCGAGACGATGACCCCTGGACGAATGCATGTTGTATGAGATGCTCGTGTTTGCACCGTGTCTGAGTTGTCACTCGTTTCCATGCCACTAACCCGTGGGAACCCGGTAGTCGGGAGCCCTCCACCATCTTTAGCATGTTTCGCACATCCGCACGCTTCCTTTTTGCACCGGTATCTCCATGAGCTATCGGAACCGGTATGTTGCCGTGGCACCATTCCCATTTCACCGCCATGACACCCTTTTTGTTCCGCCATGGTGACCAAATGCTTCATAACATGCTCATGTCAACATTTTCATAAAAATTGCTTAAAACTTGAATATGTCATCCGCATCATGATAACAACATTTAAAATGTTTAAAATTCTTGCATGCTTTAAAATTGCTAAATGACATATGGGGATTTTCCGGAATTGTTGTTTTTTGTCCCGGCCTCATTTAAACTTGCTTAAATAGTTAGCTCAATTATGTTTCACCTTTTGCCATGTTTAACAACATGTAATATTGTTGTGTTCCTAAACGAGAGAGAACTAATAATTGATGTGGTGTTTCGTCAATATGCAACTCGTTGCATATTGAGCTCCACTTAATTTGTAGTGTTGTTTGTTGCACTTTGCCATGCCATGCCTCTTTAAGCCGGACATGCATCATACTTGTTTGTGCATCATGCCATGTTTATGCTTGTGCATTTACCATATTGTTTGTTTCTTTCCGGTGCTGCTTCTTAGTTCCGGTAATGTTGCGATTGTGAGGATTCGTTCGACTACTCCCGTTCGTCTTCTTCATGGACTCGTTCTTCTTCCTAGCGGGATTTCAGGCAAGATGACCGCTACCCTGGATCTCACTACTATCATTGCTATGCTAGTTGCTTCGTTCTATCGCTATGCTGCGCTTCCTATTCACTTGTTCTTCAAGCCACCCAAATTGCCATGTCAGCCTCTAACCTTTTTCACCCTTCCTAGCAAACCATTGCTTGGCTATGTTACCGCTTTTGCTCAGCCCCTCTTATAGCGTTGTTAGTTGCATGTGAAGTTGAAGATTGCTCCATGGTGGACAGGATTTTTGTTGGGATATCACAATATCTCTTATATTATTAATGCATCTATATACTTGGTAAAGGGTGGAAGGCTCGGCCTTATGCCTGGTGTTTTGTTCCACTCTTGCCGCCCTAGTTTCCGTCATACCGGTGTTATGTTCCCGGATTTTGCGTTCCTTACGCGGTCGGGTGATTTATGGGACCCCCTTGACAGTTCGCTTTGAATAAAACTCCTCCAGCAAGGCCCAACCTTGGTTTTACCATTTGCCTCACCTAGCCCTTTTTCCCTTGGGTTTCCGGAGCCCGAGGGTCATCTTTATTTTACCCCCCCGGGCCAGTGCTCCTTCGAGTGTTGGTCCAACCTGAGCAATGTCCGGCGCCCCCTGGGCAACCAGGGTCTATGCCAACCCGACGTCTAGCTCATCCGGTGTGCCCTGATAACGAGATATGTGCAGCTCCTATCGGGATTTATCGGCACATCGGTGCTGGTCTTGTTTTACCATTGTCGAAATGTCTTGTAAATCGGGATTCCGAGACTGATCGGGTCTTCCTGGGAGAAGGTATGTCCTTCATTGATCGCGAGAGCTTATCATGGGCTAAGTTGGGACACCCCTGCACGGTATTATCTTTTGAAAGTCGTGCCCACGGTTATGTGGCAGATGAGAATTTGTTGATGTCCGGTTGTAGATAACTTGACACCAGATCCGAATTAAAATGCATCAACCGCGTGTGTAGCCGTGATGGTCTCTTCTCGGCGGAGTCCGAGAAGTGAACACGGTTTCTGTGTTATGATTGACGTAAGTAGGAGTTCAGGATCACCTCTTGATCATTGCTAGCTTCACGACCGTTCCGCTTGCTCTCTTCTCGCTCTTATTTGCGTTGGTTAGCCACCATATATGCTTAGTCGCTGCTGCAACCTCACCACTTTACCCCTTCCTTACCCATTATGCTTTGCTAGTCTTGATACCCATGGTAATGGGATTGCTGAGTCCTCATGGCTCACAGATTACTATAAAAACAGTTGCAGGTACAGGTTATGCGATGATCATGGCGCGAGAGCGATGTTTGCTTGTTTTGGAGTTCTTCTTCTGCTTCTTCTTCGATCAGGGGATAGGTTCCAGGTCGGCATCCTGGGCTAGCAGGGTGGATGTCGTTTGAGTTTCTGTTTGTGTTTCATCCGTAGTCGGATGATATTCTTATGTAACATGATGTTGTATTCGTGTGGCATTGTATGCCTTATGTATGTATCCCTATGTATTATGTAATGTTGATGTAATGATATCCACCTTGCAAAAGCGTCTTCAAGATGCACTTCTATCCTTGGTGGGACCTTCGAATTCCTTTAGGATAGGGTCGCATCTTGGGCGTGACAAGTTGGTATCAGAGCCTCGACCGACCATAGGAGCCCCCTTGTTTGTTGGCCGTTGTTGAGTCTAGAAAAAAAAGTTTTGAGTCTTTGGATTATATATATCGGAGAGTAGGATTCTTTTTACTCCTCAGTCCCTTCGTCGCTCTAGTGAGGCCTCCTGACGTAGATGTTTTGTCTTTCCTCTCCAAAAATTTCACTAATTTATTTTAGGATCACGAGGGTATATTGGGATCGTTTCGATATTCTTATGACGAGAACATTGTTCTTGGTGCCTCCTGACATTTAGGGGTTGTGGCAGTGTCCCGGGGAGTTGAGCTCCGAGGTTTCGTCGTCATAATTTTATCGTTGTAGTTCTGGAATACCTGAGTTTGCCTATATCAAAAATCTCTTTTATGCAGTTGTTGGTGAGATAACCTCGACGCCACCCAGTACTGAGGAGTTCGGGAGTATTGCCATAGCTCGTATAACGGATGCTTTTCAAAGGTTGAGGTACACGATTTCCAGAGTTTTCTTGGTTATGTGTTGACGGATGGATACAGCTGGATGTAGGGATTGTTAGTTTGAGTGAGATATATTGCTTCCCCTGTATCCCCAACACCAGATTGCATAACCAGAAAGTTTCGGGAGTTTATAGGTGGGAATTCAAGTAGCTCCTAGAATATCTTTCCGACAGATGCATGATATGGGATTGGTAAATCTCTATCATATGTATTTGTTCCGGCTTATTCTGCAAGCCAAATCCTTTGTTTTGTTTTATTTGTGGTATTCGAGTTGCTTCAAAGTCAAATGTTGAATCAATACCTTTCCTAAACGGTGTTCTCATATTGCTATGTGAATACTAATCCTTTTTGATCATTGAGGTTGTCATATTAATTCTTTTCCAACAGGCGCGCTTCTCTTCGAGATGATCCCATCATTCTCCCCATCCGCAAGATCAATTCTAAGTTTTCTCAATGGTGTTTGTTTCATTCATCCCAAGTTGTCTTTGTTTTTCCCCACCCTCCCACCCTTTTTCTTCAAGGACTCAGATTTCTTAATCATGTATCCTTTTATTTGTGGCAAGTCTCTTCATTCTTTTCTTTCAATGTTCTTATCCGGTGATTTCCCATGAATATGCTCAACAGTTTCAAGGTCATCATCCTTCATTGTTGTTTCTTCTCCGGTGGATTCAATTCAAGCTTCGATGTTGATCATATCTCTTCCTTTTGTTTCACATATCTTCCCATGTGAATTTCTTATCCAAGGCTCTCTTATTTATTCACCTCTCCCAGTTCATATCCGGAGTGTTGAAGATATCTCGGAAGATTCGTGTTTCCATTCTCAATCCGTTCAAGTTATTTTGAGGCTCTTATCTCATTCAAGCCATTTAATTCAACCGGTGCAATATCTATTTAAATCATTTCAACGGTGTTTCTCTTGAGTGGGCCCTAACCCACAGGTCTTTTTCCAAGATCTTACGTGATTCTTCTAATTATTCCGGAGCCATTCTTAATTCTTTTCAAGTGTAACGTAAGAATGGATTCCATCAGTCACATGCCTTTTCAAGATCGATTTCAATTATTTTCATTGCTAATTCAACCTTTGCTCTTCTCATTCTCCCAAAGGCTCTCATTAATTTTGGTGGTGTTTCTCGTCGTCATTCTCGAATTTTGAAGACCGAAGAGGATTTCCTCTTAAATCCTTACCCGTTCTTCCAAAGATGTGTAGTTCAAGCTTGATGCCATCCTCTCATAATTGTTTTCGATTGTGAGAATTCTTTTCTTACCATCCGAAGCATTTCATGAGTTGTTTCCATTTCTTTCCTCCAAAGGCCATCATGTCATAATTCTTCATTCTCAGCGTGTAGCTATCATTCTCCAAATCTTACCGGTGCATCGTTCAAATAACCTCTAATCAGTTCATGATCTCTTTGTTCTCATGTATCTAAATCCCCTCAAGTATCTTCATTCGTTTTCCAATTCTTCCCGGTGAATTGTGCCTTTGCTACGTTCATTTTCAATTCTTACGGTGGTTCGTTCGAGATTTCACTTCCTTCGTTACGATATCAATTCATTCGTTGTTTCCAAATCCCACCGGCGGTTCCATCAATACCTTCTCAAGTTTACGCTATATCTCTCTTAATCCTTTCTACGAGAATAAGTAGTATGCCAAATCCGTTGCTTGTCATCAATTTAAATTGGTGAAGGATACGCATAACGTAATTCTTATTATGGTTTCATCCAAGTGATTAATTCCTTCTTTCGGACTTTGTTCATCAGGAAGTAATTCTCAGTTCCAAGTTATTCATCTTTCTTGTCTGGAGTTCAAAGTTTACTCATTTCGTAGCTCCATTTAAATCATTACAAGGCTTCAATTCTAGTTCTCTTCAACCTCCAATTCTTCTTCATAATCATTTTCCTTTCTGGATATCTTCCAAGAGGCTCCTCATGGTGGTTCATCAAGGATTTAATTCATTCTCGAAGTGTTCTTCAAGATTCTTGTTGGAGGAGTTCAAGCATTCTTCATCTTGCATTCCAAAGTGCAATTCTTTCTACCTTATCTTTTGAGATGGTGTTATATCATTCTTGACAATTTCCCTTCGCGTTTCATGATTCACAAGTTTTCAAGAGTGACATAGTTAAATCCATCATTTTCTATTTGTTCAAGAGATCTTTTCAACCATCAACCTCGTTGTTGGAGTTATCTTGTGTCATATTTCACCTAAAGCCTTCCCTAAGGAATGTTGCTATTTGTGGTGCTTATCAATGATCCGAGTTTTCTCCTATCCTCTCGGCGAAAGTAGTTTTCATCTCTTCTTTGATCCCAAACAAGCAATTGTTTTTTTGTTAGTGGCAGAATTTCACCTCAAGTGTTGAGATGTTTCCATAAGCCCACAACAAGCTTGAGTTTTTCGTTGTTGATTTTGCAACAATTCCGTTCAATTCTTCTTGGAAGGGTGCTTTCCAAGCTCAGTTGTGGCAGAAGTTGGCATTTTCTTCTCCATTCTTTTATTCCAATGATCTATCTTCTATTCTTTCTTCCGAAGGCATGGTGATGTTGCTCTCTTCACTCATCATCTCGATTTGTGAGGATCGTGTTCTTTTCATGCTTATCCATTTAACCGGAGTGTTGTATCATCTCTTCAATATCTTTTCATCTCATCAAGTTTTCTTCTCTTTCCTACCGGAGTGCTGTCCAAATTCTGTCATTCTTGTTCCTTGGCTATCCATTATACCGAGGTGGTCATATTCTTTTCGTTCGTGAAGCTCTTATTTCCATGTCTTTCAACCTTCAAGTTCTCGTAATACTCCTTGTTCCTCTTTTCTACCGGATTGTTTGCAATCTCGTTCATCTCAGTTGTACTCTTTCTTTTAAATTGCTCAACCTCTCAAGGTTCATGGTTTCACTCGTTTGCCGAAGAAGCAACTTAGTTTTACCTCTTCTCTTCCTCTTCCGTTTATCTCCGGTGCCATCCTAGATCTCGGGACGAGATCCTCTCGTAGTGGTGGAGTGTTGTAACGCCCCGGATATAATTTTCCATATTCGTAACTCCAACTCTTGCCATTTCCGGAGATGCGATATGTTATTTCCTTCGTGGTTGGGTTTTTGTCTTTGTTTTGCTTTTGTTCATGGCATGCATTCATCATTGCATCATTTGCATTGCATCTTGTCATCATGCAACCCTTTCAAAAACTCTACTAAATAAATCGTGTGGATCCTCGGTCCATTCAAATTGAGGGATATTCACAAGGGTGATTTCTCTTTATAACATATCCTCCCAATATTAGGGAGCTATAATAAATATTCCGTTATTTGGAATTGATCATAACACACTTGCAGAAATAAGTCCCAATGCCTTTGTTATCATAATTCTTGGTCTCTAACTTTGCCATAGATCATTTCATCATTTTTCCAAGCTCCACCAAAAATCTGAACATTTTTGGACACTTCTAAAACCTTGTTCTAGTTCAAACCATTTGAATTAAATTCAAATGAGTTTGAATTTAAATCTTGCATTCGTGCCAACTTCTATTTCCTTGGATCAAGCTCATTTTTGTGAATCCGAGGAAATTATCCGCGTGTCCAACTTCTTCCCCTAACCTCCCTTTCTTTTCTTTCTCATCTATGTTCTCTTTTAATTTTCTTTAGAGTGAGAGAGAGAAGCCCAGCTAGGCCTCCTAGCCCACAGCGCCGTCCCACCTCATCAGGCCCAGCCGTGCCCCGCTACTAACCCTAGCCGCACAGCCAACGCCAGGAGGCTACGCTCGACCCCGCTATCCTCCTTTCTCCCCGATCCATCTCCTCCTCCTCCCTCGTTCCCCTCGCTTGCGCCGCCAGGAAGAGCCTCAGCTCGATCCCCTTTCCACCTTCACTCGTCTCCCTCCTCGCACACATAGGAGAGGGGTCCCATCCCCATGGCCACGCGCGCCTTGATCCCTCCTCCATCAGCCTGCCACCATGCTCCTCTCGGTCCCTCGCCTCGCCATGTCACCTCGCCCGCGCCACCACTTCTCCACCTCTCCTGGAGCTCCGTCCGCCAGCCACCAGAGCCGCTGCTAGCTGCCGCCCCGCGCTCCTCGCTCCCCTTGCCAGTTAGGAGCTCGTCCCCGAGCTCGGCCAACTCCAGCGGCCCCGACACCCGCGCCAAGCTTGCCGCCTCGCCATCTGGTCCTGCCCCTGCCTCGCCTTCGCCCGCTCCTCCTCGCCTCCAACTGCGGTCATGGCTTCGCGCTGCTCGCGGCCAGAATTGGAGGACTCTGACCTCCTCTCCATCTATGTCTTGTGCCGCCTCGTGCCGTCCCTACCGACTCCGACCAGGGAGCCCTGCCGCTCGCCTGAACGTGGCATCCGCCTCCTATTCGTGCTGCATCGCCTCGTTCGCGGGTACTTCTTTGCCACAAGTGCTCCTGATTGAGACCCTCAAGTCATCTACCCGGAGCCCAAGTCCGAAGACTACCATGGACGTGTGCCTGGTGTCACTTGGATTCGTCAAGACCACCAAGACCCATACCTGGATCGTCAAGTACCGTCTCCGGGATTCACAAAGTACCACGACTGCAGCCAGTGTGCATTTTTGTCAAGTCCGACTACACGTGTACAACTACATCCGAGGTGGATTTCGTCAAGTACCCCTTCGGATGCGCCAAGTTCGACTACATGGTCCGCCAAGTTCCTCTACCGATGACTCGAATGCCTACGAACCGTGTACAACTACCGTCGTTGTGTACCACTACTTCCACTACCGTCGCCACATGAACAACTACATCACACGACGACTCGTGAACGACTACTTCCTCTACATCGTACCGAATCCGAACCGCTCCGAAAATGCACGCTTCAAAGGTACAACCATCGAGACGATGATTCGTGGACGAATGCATGTTGTATGAGATGCTCGTGTTTGCACCGTGTCCGAGTTGTCACTCGTTTCCATGCCACTAACCCGTGGGAACCCGGTAGTCGGGAGCCCTCCACCATCTCTAGCATGTTCCGCACATCCGCACGCTTCCTTTTTGCACCGGTATCTCCTTGAGCTATCGGAACCGATATGTTGCCGTAGCACCATTTCCGTTTCACCGCCATGGCACCCTTTTTGTTCCGCCATGGTGACCAAATGCTTCACAACATTCTCATGTCAACATTTTCATAAAAATTGCTTAAAACTTGAATATGTCATCCGCATCATGATAACAACATTTAAAATGTTTAAAATTGTTGCATGCTTTAAAATTGCTAAATGACATATGGGGATTTTCTGGAATTGTTGTTTGTTGTTCCGGCCTCATTTAAACTTGCTTAAATAGTTAGCTCAATTATGTTTCACCTTTTGCCATGTTTAACAACATGTAATATTGTTGTGTTCCTAAATGAGAGAGAACTAAATAATTGATGTGGTGTTTCATCAATATGCAACTCGTTGCATATTGAGCTCCACTTAATTTGTAGTGTTGTTTGTTGCACTTTGCCATGCCATGCCTCTTTAAGCCGAACATGAATCATACTTGTTTGTGCATCATGCCATGTTTATGCTTGTGCATTTACCATGTTGTTTGTTTCTTTCCGGTGTTGCTTCTTAGTTCCGGTAATGTTGCGATTGTGAGGATTCGTTCGACTACTCCCGTTCGTCTTCTTCATGGACTCGTTCTTCTTCCTAGCGGGATTTCAGGCAAGATGACCGCTACCCTGGATCTCACTACTATCATTGCTATGCTAGTTGCTTCGTTCTATCGCTATGCTGCGCTTCCTATTAACTTGTTCTTCAAGCCACCCAAATTGCCATGTCAGCCTCTAACCTTTTTCACCCTTCCTAGCAAACCATTGCTTGGCTATGTTACCGCTTTTGCTCAGCCCCTCTTATAGCGTTGTTAGTTGCATGTGAAGTTGAAGATTGCTCCATGGTGGACAGGATTTTGGTTGGGATATCACAATATCTCTTATATTATTAATGCATCTATATACTTGGTAAAGGGTGGAAGGCTCGGCCTTATGCCTGGTGTTTTGTTCCACTCTTGCCGCCCTAGTTTCCGTCATACCGGTGTTATGTTCCCGGATTTTGCGTTCCTTACGCGGTCGGGTGATTTATGGGACCCCCTTGACAGTTCGCTTTGAATAAAACTCCTCCAGCAAGGCCCAACCTTGGTTTTACCATTTGCCTCACCTAGCCCTTTTTCCCTTGGGTTTCCGGAGCCCGAGGGTCATCTTTATTTTACCCCCCCGGGCCAGTGCTCCTTCGAGTGTTGGTCCAACCTGAGCAATGTCCGGCGCCCCCTGGGCAACCAGGGTCTATGCCAACCCGACGTCTAGCTCATCCGGTGTGCCCTGAGAACGAGATATGTGCAGCTCCTATCGGGATTTATCGGCACATCGGTGCTGGTCTTGTTTTACCATTGTCGAAATGTCTTGTAAATCGGGATTCCGAGACTGATCGGGTCTTCCTGGGAGAAGGTATGTCCTTCATTGATCGCGAGAGCTTATCATGGGCTAAGTTGGGACACCCCTGCACGGTATTATCTTTTGAAAGTCGTGCCCACGGTTATGTGGCAGATGAGAATTTGTTGATGTCCGGTTGTAGATAACTTGACACCAGATCCGAATTAAAATGCATCAACCGCGTGTGTAGCCGTGATGGTCTCTTCTCGGCGGAGTCCGAGAAGTGAACACGGTTTCTATGTTATGATTGACGTAAGTAGGAGTTCAGGATCACCTCTTGATCATTGCTAGCTTCACGACCGTTCCGCTTGCTCTCTTCTCGCTCTTATTTGCGTTGGTTAGCCACCATATATGCTTAGTCGCTGCTGCAACCTCACCACTTTACCCCTTCCTTACCCATTATGCTTTGCTAGTCTTGATACCCATGGTAATGGGATTGCTGAGTCCTCATGGCTCACAGATTACTATAAAAACAGTTGCAGGTACAGGTTATGCGATGATCATGGCGCGAGAGCGATGTTTGCTTGTTTTGGAGTTCTTCTTCTGCTTCTTCTTCGATCAGGGGATAGGTTCCAGGTCGGCATCCTGGGCTAGCAGGGTGGATGTCGTTTGAGTTTCTGTTTGTGTTTCATCCGTAGTCGGATGATATTCTTATGTAACATGATGTTGTATTCGTGTGGCATTGTATGCCTTATGTATGTATCCCTATGTATTATGTAATGTTGATGTAATGATATCCACCTTGCAAAAGCGTCTTCAAGATGCACTTCTATCCTTGGTGGGACCTTCGAATTCCTTTAGGATAGGGTCGCATCTTGGGCGTGACAAGTTGGTATCAGAGCCTCGACCGACCATAGGAGCCCCCTTGTTTGTTGGCCGTTGTTGAGTCTAGAAAAAAAAGTTTTGAGTCTTTGGATTATATATATCGGAGAGTAGGATTCTTTTTACCTTTTGCCATGTTTAACAACATGTAATATTGTTGTGTTCCTAAACGAGAGAGAACTAATAATTGATGTGGTGTTTCGTCAATATGCAACTCGTTGCATATTGAGCTCCACTTAATTTGTAGTGTTGTTTGTTGCACTTTGCCATGCCATGCCTCTTTAAGCCGGACATGCATCATACTTGTTTGTGCATCATGCCATGTTTATGCTTGTGCATTTACCATATTGTTTGTTTCTTTCCGGTGCTGCTTCTTAGTTCCGGTAATGTTGCGATTGTGAGGATTCGTTCGACTACTCCCGTTCGTCTTCTTCATGGACTCGTTCTTCTTCCTAGCGGGATTTCAGGCAAGATGACCGCTACCCTGGATCTCACTACTATCATTGCTATGCTAGTTGCTTCGTTCTATCGCTATGCTGCGCTTCCTATTAACTTGTTCTTCAAGCCACCCAAATTGCCATGTCAGCCTCTAACCTTTTTCACCCTTCCTAGCAAACCATTGCTTGGCTATGTTACCGCTTTTGCTCAGCCCCTCTTATAGCGTTGTTAGTTGCATGTGAAGTTGAAGATTGCTCCATGGTGGACAGGATTTTGGTTGGGATATCACAATATCTCTTATATTATTAATGCATCTATATACTTGGTAAAGGGTGGAAGGCTCGGCCTTATGCCTGGTGTTTTGTTCCACTCTTGCCGCCCTAGTTTCCGTCATACCGGTGTTATGTTCCTGGATTTTGCGTTCCTTACGTGGTCGGATGATTTATGGGACCCCCTTGACAGTTCGCTTTGAATAAAACTCCTCCAGCAAGGCCCAACCTTGGTTTTACCATTTGCCTCACCTAGCCCTTTTTCCCTTGGGTTTCCGGAGCCCGAGGGTCATCTTTATTTTACCCCCCGGGCTAGTGCTCCTTCGAGTGTTGGTCCAACCTGAGCGATGTCCGGCGTCCCCTGAGCAACCAGGGTCTATGCCAACCCGACGTCTGGCTCATCCGGTGTGCCCTGAGAACGAGATATGTGCAGCTCCTATCAGGATTTGTCGGCACATCGGGCGGCTTTGCTGGTCTTGTTTTACCATTGTCGAAATGTCTTGTAAACCGGGATTCCGAGACTGATCGGGTCTTCCTGTGTCACATCCCTAGCCTTACCTTGCACTAGGCTAGCACTTGTCTATTGCATCATGTTTAAATTCTTTTGAAACTTGAAATGGGGATTGCCTAAACCCTAGCATCAAAGGAATTCACTAGGTTCAACTAAAATATTTTCAGTGAATCCAAATGGCTTTTAAAAATGTTCATCATTTCTGGAAAATGCTGGAATCATAACCAGAGGTGTTGCACATTTTTCCATGACATATTTGGGCTCTGAATTAAATCATATATTATTTGCATTTGGGCATTTAAATGCTATTAAATATTTTAAATGTCCAAATAATCATAAACTAAAATGTCTACTGTTGGAAATATTCCAAACAGTGGGCATGAGAAGTTTCATGATTTTTGCGTTAGTTTTTGTATTTTTAATAAAGCTCTAAAGTTGCAGAAAAATAGAAAAAACAGAAACAATTAGAAAAGAGAGAGAGAAAGGACTCACCTGGGCCACCTACTTGGCATACCTGCAGCCCACCTGGCCTGGCACTGCTGGCCCAGCCCACCAGGCCCTCCACCATCCTCAACCTCCTGCCAGTGGGCAGGAGGATGGCGTCTCGCTCGTCACTCTATAGCAACCACGGATGTCCTACATAGGCGGAATATGGCCACTCAAAGTGCTTGTCCGCTGTGTGGATGCCAAGACTCGTGGAGACATGCCCTACTGTCATGCACTATGTCGAGGTGCGTTTGGGCCTTGACGGAGGAGTCCCTTGTTTCGTAGATGACGGGAAACGAAGAATCTAATGCAAAGAACTGGCTGTTTGACCTACATGAGACATTAGATCATGGGAGCTTCACGAGAATGGTTGTCACTTTGTGGGCGATTTCGTATGCTCGGCGGAAGGCAACTTACGAATCTCTGTTCCAAAACCCGCACCAAACGGTATCTTTTGTAGACTCTTATCTTCAAGAGTTACAACAAATTCCAGTGTCAAAGCAGAGAGTGCAGGTCTTCGAAGCATCGGGGCAACAACGCCGCTGGAACCCATCTCCAGCCGGCTTTGGTAAAATCAATGTGGATGGGGCACTAGCAAGGAATAGACGAGTAGGAGTGGCTGCTGCAGTCTACCGAGATTCGAATGGTAATTTTCTGGGCTCGTCGGCGGTTGTCTTTAAAGGAGTTAGAGACCCCATGATGTTGGAAACATACGCCTGCCGAGAAGCCTTGTCTCTGGCAGAGGACCTCAACGAGCATAACATAATGGTAGCCTCAGATTGCCAAGGTGTGGTGCAAGATATCAATGAAGGCACAGGAGGTCCCAATGCGGCTGTGATACATGAAATAATAGAACGTAAAGCTAGTTTATCTTCATGCTCCTTTGTTTTTGAGCGAAGAAAAGATAACTTCGAGGCTCATAATCTCGCTAAATTCGCATGTAATTTAGATATTGGTAGGCATATTTGGTTGGGTTCTCCTCATGACCCACACCGTGTACCCATGAACATTATTTTGAATCAATAAAGCAAGCGAGATTTCTAAAAAAAAGGAGGGTGTGCGGCCGCCATGCGCACACACGCGCTGCGCCACCTCCTGCTTCCACTGCTCCCCCGACGCGCCTGTGCACGCCACGCACTCCCCCTGGCTCCCTCCTACTCTCCGCCGTCCTCACTCGCTCCTCTGTCTCTCTCCCTCGCTCTGCTCCTCACGCACCCGAGCGTGCCGCCGTGAGCTGTCGCGCCCACCGCCGTCGCCTTGCCTCCCTGAGCCGTACAGAGCCTCCGTCACCTCGCGCTTCACCTCTGCACCGAAGGAAAGAAGCACGGAGGCCCCGAGCAGCCGCCATCGTCTTCGTCTTCGAGTCCGGCCACCGACGACCGCCGCCTCGATTCACCGTCGCAGAAGTTTCCCCGAGCCCGCTGAGCTGCTCCCCCGACCCCTTGTGAGCTCCTGATCCTTCCCCCATGCTCTCCCCCTCCGTTCCTCTCCACTAGCTCGTTTTTCATCGGAGCCGAGAGCTTCCGCCCGCCGGCCATGAAGCTGTCGTGGCTAGAGCGAGTTTCGCTCGCGTCCGAGCACCGTTACGTGCTCAGTCGGCCGTCAGCTGCCCAACGCCACCAATCGCGCCTCCTGTCGTGCTCCGTAGCCTCCTCCCCGATGAGCCCGTGTGTGCGCCACCGCGCGAGGTCGTCGCCGGCATCGTTTCCGGCCACCCCGCGGCCTCCCGTCGGGTCCTTTGGATGCGGACGAGCGAGAGGCCCCCCTGGTGCCAGCAGCGCGTCGAACTGCCGTCCCTAACGCGAGTCCGGTGAGCTCTCGTCATTGGTTTGGTCATCGCCGGCGTAGATCCGCTGATGATGACGTGGCTGCTTAGTTAGGGTTTAATCACCTAGTTAATTAACCCCAGTGACACAGACAGTTGGGGCCCGCGCCCCTAATTAACCACAATTTTTTTCCCTGTTTAGTTTAGATTAATCCAGTGGCCCCACGCGTCAGCTTTGACCCTGCTGACGTGGTCGTTGACCAGGCCCACCTATCGGCCACACAAACCAGCCTGAGACACTGACGTGTGGACCCCACTGGCCAGGTTTGACCTGGACCGGCCTCGTTGACTGCTGACGTCATAGTGACGCAATGCTGACGCAATAAGTATTTTCTGGATTTATTTTTATACAGGAAATTCCAGAAAATACCACAAACTTCTAAAATTCATATAAATTCAACCGTAACTCCAAATGAAATAAATTATATATGAAAAATGATCAGAAAAATCCAATCTATCCATCTGTACCATTTTCATGCATGTTGGAACAAGTTATAGCTGCTGTTTAGCACAAATCATATAAATGGCATTTAAATATCCACATATGGAGTTTGAATTTGAATCTTGGATTCAAACCAACTTCATTTAATCTGGTTGCTAGTTGCATTAGCTCAAACCACAGCATATTGCCATGTCACACTCATGCATCATATTGTTGCATTGCATTGATTGTGTTCCTTCTCTGTTGCCGGTGTTTGTCCCCTCTCAGTAGACGTGGTTCCGACGATGAGTTCAATGACACCAATGAAGAACTATACTATCTTCAGAAGTGCCAGGCAAGCAAAACCCCCTTGTTCATTCCGATACAATCCCACTCTCTCGCTCCTGCTCTCTTTTATTGCATTAGGACAACAACGATTCAACTGTTACTTGCTGCGGTAGTTGAACCCCTTTCCTCTGCATGACCTGTCATTGCCACAGTAAATAGATGAAACCCACTAGCATGAGTAGGAGTTGTTTGAGCCCTGTTGTGCCTACTCATTCATGCTTGTTTGTCATGCCTGCTATTGCTTAGAGTTGTGTCAGGTCTGATTCATCAGGGATGAATTGGAGGTGTGTGAACATGTCCTACTGTGTGTGAGCTAAGTGTGTGAACATGATTTGGTAAAGGTAGCGGTGAGAGGCCATGTAGGAGTACATGGTGGGTTGTCTCATTGAAACCGTCCTCAGGAACTGAGTTCTGTGTTTGTGATCCATGAACAGCTAATACCAGACATTGGAATGCTTAAGTGCCCCTCTCGACTTATTAATCAACTTGATCTCTGTCCAGGAGTCGCAACTAGTTTATGGTGTTTGTAGGTAGTGTTAGTAGTCTACCAAGTGGTATCCGGTACAGGTGGGCTTAGGACAGACTAGGCACCGTGGCACGGTGTACCAAGCGTAGATCCGCCCATCGAGGTGGGCTTGGGAACCCTGCACACATCGTTTGGGGCCGTGAGCGACACCCCGGCCGGATCTCCTTGCGGATGGAACCCGAATAGGCGATAAACCTGGACAAGAGACTTGTGTGGTTAGTCAGGTCGTGGCCGACTCCCTCGCCAGGCTTCCGCTTGAAGGTTGCCGAGATACATGACATGTACATGGTGGTAAGTGGCGAGAGCGTGTGTGAAGAAGTACACCCCTGCAGGGTTAATATGATCTATTCGAATAGCCGTGTCCGCGGAAAAGGACTTCTGGGTTTCCTGTACAGTTCATAGACAAGTGAAAGTGGATACTCTAAAATACGCAAGATAAGCGTGAGTGCTATGGATGGCGTTCTCGTAGGGAAACGGGAGCGGATCCATAGTGGTGTATTGATATGGTGAATATGTGGACTTGTGTGCGCCACCTCAAAAGAGTTACTTGCAGTCGTAGTTCAGGATAGCCACCGAGTCAAAGCTGGCTTGCTGCAGTCAAACTCCACCATCCCCTTTGTTGATAATGATGCATATGTAGTTAGTTCTGATGTAAGTCTTGCTGGGTACATTTGTACTCACGTTTGCCTATTTTATGTTTTTGCAGAGAGACTTCAGTCTCGCTAGTAGTTCCGCTTGGACTTCGACGTTTAGCTTGTTACCTCAGCTACGATCTTGTGCCCTCGGCAGGATCTGGTAGATAGTCAGGCTTCTCAGCCTTTTTCATTTGTAGATGTCTGTGCTCAGACATGTTAAGCTTCCGCATGTGCTTTGACTTATATGCTCTGAATGCTGGGTCAAGAGACCCATGTTTGTAATATCTCGCTCCTCGGAGCCTATTGAATAAATACTTGAGTTGTAGAGTCATGTTGTGATGCCATGTTGTATTTGCACATATCGAGCATATTGTGTGTATGTTATTGAAATGCTTGGTATGTGTGGGATCTGACTATCTAGTTGTTTATCCTTAGTAGCCTCTCTTACCGGGAAATGTCTCCTAGTGCTTCCACTGAGCCATGGTAGCTTGCTACTGCTCCGGAACACTTAGGCTGGCCGGCATGTCTCCTTCTTCGTTCCTGTGTCTGTCCCTTCGGGGAAATGTCACGCGATGAATACCGGAGTCCTGTTAGCCCGCTACAGCCCGGTTCACCGGAGTCCTGCTAGCCTAGTGCTACAGCCTGGATTCACTCGCTGATGGCCGACACGTTCGATGCTGGGCCATGGATGCATGTCCCTGTAAGTTTGTGCTACTTTGGGTTTACGACTAGCCATGTCAGCCTGGGCTCCTTATCATATGGATGCTAGCGACACTATCATATACGTGTGCCAAAAGGCGCAAACGGTCCCGGGCAAATGTAAGGCGACACCCGTGGGAATACCGTGCGTGAGGCCGTAAAGTGATATGAGGTGTTACATGCTAGATCGATGTGGCATTGAGTCGGGGTCCTGACAGTTTTGGTATCAGAGCTTGACTGCCTGTAGGATTACCAAGCCAAACTGGTCGAAGTTGAGTCTAGAAATTCTTTAGTTATATAAGGGAATTGATTGTGGGATGGAATGTAAGGCTCTTTTTACTCCTTTACCTTATGTCCTTCTGATCTGAGTCATCTTATCTTTCCTACGGGGTTAAGGAACTAGGCTTTCTCTTCTTTCTATCAGGATCACGTGTTACTAATCCGTAGACTTATAGGATTGATGGATTTAAGTCTCAGTTCAGTCTCTACTACTTCCATGTGTTCATAGTTTGTCTCAGAACTTTGATATCTTGATTATAAGTGGTTATGCCACCATTTTGTAGCATGTCTCAAATCCTTTAAGCATTTACAGTTGTTATGCTGTCCGAGTCATCCCAGGTTTCTAAATAGTCTGAAGCATTTGCAAATCCCTCCTTCCCATTCCCAATAATCGTTGGCCAGATTAACCACACTAATTGCTGAGTTGAGGTACTTTATTGCCTCGACATATATGTTGGAGTTATCATTATGACCCTAGGTGTCTTAGAGTACCACCTAGTACCCTAGCCATGCTTTGTGTTCCCAGTGTGATGAATCTGGCCGTCATTCTCGAAAGCATCCTATGATGCCATTTAGTTAGTAGGCATTCTATTCCTGGGTTTTGAACCCGAGATTCACTCTATCTACTTCTTGTTGGTAGTATTTGCTAGTTCCTTTAGGTTATTAGTAGCCTTTGCGATAGTCCTCGAGGTCCGTGGTATTTCCTTCTTCCAATGCCATGAACTGGCAGAAGTTCGGAAACCAAAAGATCACAACAAGAGTGATCTCGATGAGTTTCCCCTTCTATATTATGATTCTGCCAAACCTACCTCTCTGCATGGGTTATCCGGAAGAAACATGTTGAGCTTTGCTCGACATTCTAATCCATGCGTCCACAACTCAGAAAATCGTATGTTCCTTTGAGTTGTCCCCCTTAGTCGTCTTCTGACCCTCGTCTATCAATTGATAGTCAAGAGTATGCGTGCATTCGTTCATCGATGCCTATTACTCTTGTGGTCCGTCAAGCCATTCTATTCTGGAATAACTAGGAGAAACAAACTCCAGTACCTCATCCATATCTAGGATTGGGTCAAAGGAGTTGTATTCCATAGATCAAATGCCAATCCAGCCTCTGGTCTGTTCTACCTTGAAGTATTACCTTCTTTATGTCAGGATTGTCATGAGAATTGCACCACCTCTTATGAATTCTTGACATAGTGATACTTCTCGCCATCATTTTCATTTCTCGATTTCCATGTTGTTGCAACCGGAATGCCGACAGGTGAACTGTGATGTGTGAAATCAATACTCCTAGCAACCATGTTGCTTGGTAGTTAAATGGACAATAATCTCATTCTTAGCGTACTGGTTATTAAATTTCCATCCTAAGATTGATCGTGCTACCTAGTCCTTATTTCTGGTGCACTCCTCGATCAATGAGTTTGGATTGTGTCAAATCCTCGATCATTTGATCATATCGTCTTGCTCTGAAAGGCAAGATTGTTCTCGAGCTTAGTAACATATTGGTGGTTCGTGATTCTCCGAATATCTTTCGGAGGTATCACCAGGTTGTCACCTGACTGTTATGTTGAGCTCATGATCAAGTTGGTTCCTTGTAACCACCCCTTCTCCAAGTGTCTGTGTTGGATACCCCTAAGCTAGTTGGTTAAGCTAAACAACAACTTGGAGAGTTGGAAGATAAAAGCTTGTCCGACTCAGTTCATTCCAAGGGGATATCCTTGTGCGTGTGTGTTGAAGAAAGATGATATCTCCATCGATTGGTCCTCGTTATCAGTTGTTGGATCTATTGCCTTGTTAAAACTTTGACTTGAGTATGGGCTATCGTCAAGTCAAATCAGAACCAACGATGTTCGTAATGTTGTCTTACTCGTGGTTGATTCCTCGAGCATACACCATTACATCTTATGGTCTGACCAATACTATCACATTGTTCGCATAATGGTGGAAGTCCAGTGATATGGAAATTACGATGAGTTTCTGTTTAGCCCATTAGCAGTATTTTGTCTCCTCCATGATTCATGTTGAACATCAAGCTAGTGTTGGAAACTTTTATAAGCATTATCTTCATGTCCCGTGCATGAAGCATATGTTCGGATGAAAGAAGTGACTTCCTCTAATTCATGTGCATTTGATGCAAGTTGCCGTCGTGAATTCAAGAAAGTCAATGTTGCTTCCTTTGGAATCATCCCAAGTCAGTCATGCGTGTGCAAGGTATACTATGGTTTGGTAGATTAATTACCTCCACTCCATATGTATACCATAGCACCCCAAGCCACTGATTGATTTGCTCAAGGAAAAGGAATTAGTTGTGTTAATTCTAGATCATGCACAAGTCTCCAATGTCCTCGATGATGGCTCCCAACCAGAACTCGGTAGTGTTTTGTTGTAAGACTACCATGTGGTCATGCTTGTCTGGGACAGCGTGTTCACATGTGTGTAGCAGAATCAGCTCATGTTTTGGAGCTTGCTACCGCAGTCCTTTCCCGAGAATCTCGCAACATTATCCCGTCGGTTTGTGTTGCAAACTTTCATTTTTTTTCTAGACTTGATGAGTCTGGATTATTTTGGCACCAACCAGATCTGAATCTCAGGCAGATATGACGGTTGGAAGATCTCCCAAGAACTATAATATTGGTCTCTCGATAACCGGTAAAGTGGATGTCGTGGCCAACACACCCAACCGGAAGACCTATTATTGTAGTATTTTGATTGAGGAAGTTGGCCACCTCCCCATAAGGACTTCGTAGTAATTACTCCCTAAATGTTCCTTATGGATTTTTGTGCTTTTGAAGTCCGACCTTTACTTGATGGCCATGTTGATGTTTTAAGCATTGACTGTGGTACCTAGTACATCAAGGAGAACATTAGAAGCGGAGTGCTAAATGTCTCTCGGTCGATCATCCAGATTTGCTTCTTTGGCATTGCTAAGGAAAAATCTAAGAAAGTGATGTCCTCCTTTGCACCTGCATCCTCCATCACCGTTCATCATGGTAGTATGATGTGTTGCCAGGATCCTTGGCACGGATGTTGGTAAAACCTTGATGAATTTGGAAATGCTCAAATTCTTGAAAGCACGCTCAGTCACTAGGTTATATCCTTGGTATCAACTGGAATGTGCCTTCCATTTGCCGAGTTGTTCTATAACTGTAGTTCCGTTCCAAACTGGGTATGACATTCATTTGTATTCCTTCAAACGATCAATTTTGAATTGCCTTAGGCTAGTATGAAGAGTTTCAATGATCTAGGTATCAAAAGTAATTCTTTTTGCCACTTAAGGGAATAATTCTATGAGTCACCTTCTCTAAGGTGCCCCGTTATGGAATCATGGCAATTATTTCCTCACTACTTTAAGACCATGCACCATCTTGCTCTAGCGTGGAATTGTTGCCTACCAAATTGAACCCCCGTCATCTGTTCTTCCATCCCTCCCGAAGTGTGTTTGAACATGTCAGCTCAAGAGGTGTTCTATGCCTCATTCCATGAATTGATCGTGAGTTGCTCGATCTTCGAGAAGATCGATTCCTGTATAGTCTCTTTCTGTCGTCGTCGTGCTGGATGAAGTTTTCGAAAGGAAAGACGTCAAGATCAATTTGAAGCAATGAATCAACATCTTCGAGAAGAGCAACTGGATCATGAAGATTGTGTTAGTTTGTGTCCCCTTTGTCCTCTTACCTCACGTCTTGAATCTCGGGACGAGATTTTTGCTTAGTGGGGGTGAGTTGTCACATCCCTAGCCTTACCTTGCACTAGGCTAGCACTTGTCTATTGCATCATGTTTAATTTCTTTTGAAACTTGAAATGGGGATTGCCTAAACCCTAGCATCAAAGGAATTCACTAGGTTCAACTAAAATATTTTCAGTAAATCCAAATGGCTTTCAAAAATGTTCATCATTTCTGGAAAATGCTGGAATCATAACCAGAGATGTTGCACATTTTTCCATGACATATTTGGGCTCTGAATTAAATCATATAGTATTTGCATTTGGGCATTTAAATGCTATTAAATATTTTAAATGTCCAAATAATCATAAACTAAAATGTCTACTGTTTGAAATATTCCAAATAGTGGGCATGAGAAGTTTCATGATTTTTGCGTTAGTTTTAGTATTTTTAATAAAGCTCTAAAGTTGCAGAAAAATAGAAAAAAACAGAAACAATTAGAAAAGAGAGAGAGAAAGGACTCACCTGGGCCACCTACCTGGCATACCTGCAGCCCACCTGGCCTGGCACTGCTGGCCCAGCCCACCAGGCCCTCCACCGTCCTCAGCCTCCTGCCAGTGGGCAGTAGGGCGTGCGGCCGCCATGCGCGCACACGCGCTGCGCCACCTCCTGCTTCCACTGCTCCCCCGACGCGCCTGTGCGCGCCACGCACTCCCCCTGGCTCCCTCCTACTCAACCCCGTCCTCACTCGCTCCTCTGTCTCTCTCCCTCGCTCTCCTCCTCACGCACCCGAGCGTGCCGCCGTGAGCTGTCGCACCCACCGCCGTCGCCTTGCCTCCCTGAGCCATACAGAGCCTCCGTCACCTCGCTCTTCACCTCTGCACCGAAGGAAAGAAGCACGGAGGCCCCGAGCAGCCGCCATCGTCTTCGTCTTCGAGTCCGGCCACCGACGACCGCCGCCTCGATTCGTCGTCGCAGAAGCTTCCCCGAGCCCGCTGAGCTGCTCCCCCGACCCCTTGTGAGCTCCTGATCCTTCCCCCATGCTCTCCCCCTCCGTTCCTCTCCACTAGCTCGTTTTTCATCAGAGCCGAGAGCTTCCGCCCGCCGGCCATGAAGCTGCCATGGCTAGAGCGAGTTTCGCTCGCGTCCGAGCACCGTTACGTGCTCAGTTGGCCGTCAGCTACCCAACGCCACCAATCGCGCCTCCTATCATGCTCCGTAGCCTCCTCCCCGATGAGCCCGTGTGTGCGCCGCCGCGCGAGGTCGTCGCCGGCATCGTTTCCGGCCACCCCGCGGCCTCCCGTCGGGTCCTTTGGATGCGGACGAGCGAGAGGCCCCCCTGGTGCCAGCAGCGCGTTGAACTGCCGTCCCTAACGCGAGTCCGGTGAGCTCTCGCCGTCGGTTTGGTCATCGCCGGCGTAGATCCGGTGATGATACGTGGCTGCTTAGTTAGGGTTTAATCACCTAGTTAATTAACCCCAGTGACACAGACAGTTGGGGCCCGCGCCCGTAATTAACCACAATTTTTTCCCCTGTTTAGTTTAGATTAATCCAGTGGCCCCACGCGTCAGCTTTGACCCTGCCGACGTGGTCGTTGACCAGGCCCACCTGTCGGCCACACAAACCAGCCTGAGACACTGACGCGTGGACCCCACTCGCCAGGTTTGACCTGGACCGGCCTCGTTGACTGCTGACGTCATAGTGATGCAATGCTGACGCAATAAGTATTTTCTGGATTTATTTTTATACAGGAAATTCCAGAAAATACCACAAACTTCTAAAATTCATATAAATTCAACCGTAACTCCAAATGAAATAAATTATATATGAAAAATGATCAGAAAAATCCAATCTATCCATCTGTACCATTTTCATGCATGTTGGAACAAGTTATAGCTGCTGTTTAGCACAAATCATATAAATGGCATTTAAATATCCACATATGGAGTTTGAATTTGAATCTTGGATTCAAACCAACTTCATTTAATCTGGTTGCTAGTTGCATTAGCTCAAACCAGAACATATTGCCATGTCACACTCATGCATCATATTGTTGCATTGCATTGATTGTGTTCCTTCTCTGTTGCCGGTGTTTGTCCCCTCTCAGTAGACGTGGTTCCGACGATGAGTTCGATGACACCAATGAAGAACTATACTATCTTCAGAAGTGCCAGGCAAGCAAAAACCCCTTGTTTATTACGATACAATCCCACTCTCTCGCTCCTGCTCTCTTTTACTGCATTAGGACAACAAGAATTCAACTGTTACTTGCTGCGGTAGTTGAACCCCTTTCCTCTGCATGACCTGTCATTGCCACAGTAAATAGATGAAACCCACTAGCATGAGTAGGAGTTGTTTGAGCCCTGTTGTGCCTACTCATTCATGCTTGTTTGTCATGCCTGCTATTGCTTAGAGTTGTGTCAGGTCTGATTCATCAGGGATGAATTGGAGGTGTGTGAACATGTCCTACTGTGTGTGAGCTAAGTGTGTGAACACGATTTGGTAAAGGTAGCGGTGAGAGGCCATGTAGGAGTACATGGTGGGTTGTCTCATTGAAACCGTCCTCAGGAACTGAGTTCTGTGTTTGTGATCCATGAACAGCTACTACCACACATTGGAATGCTTAAGTGCCCCTCTCGACTTATTAATCAACTTGATCTCTGTCCAGGAGTCGCAACTAGTTTCTGGTGTTTGTAGGTAGTGTTAGTAGTCTACCAAGTGGTACCCGGTACAGGTGGGCTTGGGACAGACTAGGCACCGTGGCATGGTGTACCAAGCGTAGATCCACCCGTCGAGGTGGGCTTGGGAACCCTGCACACATTGTTTGGGGCCGTGAGCGACACCCCGTCCGGATCTCCTTGCGGATGGAACCCGAATAGGCGATAAACCTGGACGAGAGAGTTGTGTGGTTAGTCAGGTCGTGGCCGACTCCCTCGCCAGGCTTCCGCTTGAAGGTTGCCGAGATACACGACGTGTACATGGTGGTAAGTGGCGAGAGCGTGTGTGAAGAAGTACACCCCTGCAGGGTTAATATGATCTATTCGAATAGCCGTGTCCGCAGAAAAGGACTTCTGGGTTGCCTGTACAGTTCATAGACAAGTGAAAGTGGATACTCTAAAATAGGCAAGATAAGCGTGTGTGCTATGGATGGCGTTCTCGTAGGGAAACGGAGCGGATCCATAGTGGTGTATTGATATGGTGAATATGTGGACTCGTGTGCGCCACCTCAAAAGAGTTACTTGCAGTCGTAGTTCAGGATAGCCACCGAGTCAAAGCTGGCTTGCTGCAGTCAAACTCCACCATCCCCTTTGTTGATAATGATGCATATGTAGTTAGTTCTGATGTAAGTCTTGCTGGGTACATTTGTACTCACGTTTGCCTATTTTATGTTTTTGCAGAGAGACTTCAGTCTCGCTAGTAGTTCCGCTTGGACTTCGACGTTTAGCTTGTTACCTCAGCTACGATCTTGTGCCCTTGGCAGGATCTGGTAGATAGTCAGGCTTCTCAGCCTTTTTCATTTGTAGATGTCTGTGCTCAGACATGTTAAGCTTCCGCATGTGCTTTGACTTGTATGCTCTGAATGCTGGGTCAAGAGACCCATGTTTGTAATATCTCGCTCCTTGGAACCTATTGAATAAATACTTGAGTTGTAGAGTCATGTTGTGATGCCATGTTGTATTTGCACATATCGAGCATATTGTGTGTATGTTATTGAAATGCTTGGTATGTGTGGGATCTGACTATCTAGTTGTTTATCCTTAGTAGCCTCTCTTACCGGGAAATGTCTCCTAGTGCTTCCACTGAGCCATGGTAGCTTGCTACTGCTCCGGAACACTTAGGCTGGCCGGCATGTGTCCTTCTTCGTTCCTGTGTCTGTCCCTTCGGGGAAATGTCACGCGATGAATACCGGAGTCCTGTTAGCCCGCTACAGCCCGGTTCACCGGAGTCCTACTAGCCCAGTGCTACAGCCTGGATTCACTCGCTGATGACCGACACGTTCGATGCTGGGTCATGGATGCTTGTCCCTGTAAGTTTGTGCCACTTTGGGTTTACGACTAGCCATGTCAGCCCGGCCTCCTTATCATATGGATGCTAGCGACACTATCATATACGTGTGCCAAAAGGCGCAAATGGTCCCGGGCAAATGTAAGGCGACACCCGTGGGAATACCGTGCGTGAGGCCGCAAAGTGATATGAGGTGTTACATGCTAGATCGATGTGGCATTGAGTCGGGGTCCTGACATCCTGGGAGAAGGTATATCCTCCGTTGATCGCGAGAGCTTATCATGGGCTAAGTTGGGACACCCCTGCATGGTATTATCTTTCGAAAGCCATGCCCACGGTTATGTGGTAGATGGGAATTTGTTAATGTCCGGTTGTAGATAACTTGACACCAGATCCGAATTAAAACACATCAACCGCGTGTGTAGCCGTGATGGTCTCTTCTCGGCGGAGTCCAGGAAGTGAACACGGTTTTTGTGTTATGATTGACGTAAGTAGGAGTTCAGGATCACCTCTTGATCATTGCTAGCTTCACGACCGTTCCGCTTGCTCTCTTCTCGCTCTTATTTGCGTTGGTTAGACACCATATATGCTTAGTCGCTGCTGCAACCTCACCACTTTACCCCTTCCTTACCCATTAAGCTTTGCTAGTCTTGATACCCATGGTAATGGGATTGGTGAGTCCTCGTGGCTCATAGATTACTACAACAACAGTTGCAGGTACAGGTTATGCGATGACCATGGCGCGAGAGCGATGTTTGCTTGTTTTGGAGTTCTTCTTCTGCTTCTTCTTCGATCAGGGGATAGGTTCCAGGTCGGCATCCTGGGCTAGCAGGATGGATGTCGTTTGAGTTTCTGTTTGTGTTTCATCCGTAGTCGGATGATATTCTTATGTAAGATGATGTTGTATTCGTGTGACATTGTATGCCTTATGTATGTATCCCTATGTATTATGTAATGTTGATGTAATGATATCCACCTTGCAAAAGCGTCTTTAAGATGCGCTTCTATCCTTGGTGGGACCTTCGAGTTCCTTTAGGATAGGGTCGCATCTTGGGCGTGACATCATGGTGGGCAGACCAGAGCGAGTGGATATGGACTTTACCAGAGCCCACGGGATTGCCTGCCTACTGGTCAGTGTGCTGAACATCGAGTATGTGCCTGAGGTGGTTAAGTGGGCATATCGAGGCCACATCTATTACCTAGTCATCGAGTTCGAGGATGAGAGTCTGTTCGCTGAGGCGGCCAACGGGACTGATACTGATATGCACGAGGGTGATGATAGTTCGGCACTTAAGGAGGCACCAGCTGCTGACAGTGGGCGAGAGTTGTCCACTGCGCCGGGTACTGACTCTCAGACGTCGGCGGATGGGACGGTACCACCTTCCATGGTGCCTATGACGGCTCTCAGATTCGGGTCTTTCGAGCCGGCATCTGCACCCCTGAGACTTTGGAGTGAACGAGTGGAGTCTGATGAGGTATTCGAGCACTCGCTACCGGTCCTGGATTTTGGGGAGTCTGTGGTTCCTCATCTTGGGGCGTCGCCGACTTCGGTCAGGGCTGAGGTGGAGGAGGTCGTTCTCGCAGGCGGGGGTTCGGAGATGGTGATTTCGGATCCTTCCTATATGGTCGCGGTAAGTCAGTTGCAGCCGGCGGTGCCATCTGCTGATGGGGGCGTGGGGCAGGTGGCCCCGGCGCTCTCATCGGGGCTTGTGGAGGTCGAGACTCAGACGGTGCATATTGACTCTTCGGGAGGGGGCCCGAGGCTGCTAGCCCCGGCACCTTCTTCCCCTATCGCCGGGCGGGCGGTGCAGACGCCGGCGTCGCTTTCCGGAGAGGGCTCGGGGTAGGTGGCCTCGGGGTCCTCTCCTATTGGGGCGCCCAGGGGGGCTTGCCTGCCTACGGTGCAGGTGACGCTGGCTGGACATTCGGCCGGGGTGGATGGGGAGCTCGGGCAGGAGGCCCAGGTTCCACCTTCCCCCGGCTTGGTGCACTCGAGTAGAGCTACTCGGGAGGAGGTGATTGCATTCAGTGGTATTCCGGATCCAGTCTCTGAGGGGCGATGGTTGAGTAGCCGTCTCCAGGACCATCCGGAAGTGGACGACATTCAGCAGCGGTGCACCATGAGGGCGGCCAAGCTTCGTGACGTGGAAGTCACTACTGGTATGTCGGTCAATACCTCTAATTCTGTTTTGCATTTTTCCAATGATGAGATTATCAATAATGCAAATCAACTAGGAATTTCACTAGGTAGTAATGATAGTGAAATTTCAGCATCGGTTAATGATATGCTGGATTTAGAGGCCGAACGGGCGCTTGAGATGATTCGTAACATAGCTGCGGTCAAACCCATGAATAACTCCGATATCGATGCTTTAGGGGTCAGGGTGCTCGATAATCTTTGCGCAGATCTTGCTCATCCATCTCCTGAGCCCGAGGAGGAGGATGAGCAAGTGGACAATGTGGAAGTGCGCATCTCTGCGATTGGTTGTGAGGACCAGCTGGAGAGTTTCAATATGCCTAAACGCAAATGGAAGCGGAAGATCTACCCAGATTCCGCAGTGCGTAGGAGCGCTCGGATACGAACGGCTAAAAAAATTCCACGACGAGATGTGAAAGGAATCTTTTGGAATAGCAGAGGTCTGAAGGACTTGGCTAAAAGAAGGTTTCTTGCTGAGGCTTCTATTGAGCATAAGTTGGACTTTATCGCTTTGTCGAAAACTGGTAGAGCCAACTTCTCGCCACAATTTCTAAGTACTCTTTCGGGGGGTATTGATTTTGATTTGCATTGTCTACCACCGCGAGGAAGATCGGGTGGGATCTTACTCGGAGTTAGATGTGATTCGTTAGAAGTCCGAAGCGTGGTCATGGGAGATTTCACTGTTAAGTTTAGGGTGCGGTCGAAGACCGATGGGTTTAACTGGGCTTTGGTGGCGGTATATGGTGCCGCACAGCCCGAGCTTAAACCGGATTTCTTGGCGGATCTGGTTAGGATTTGCGGTTTAGAAGAACTTCCTATCCTGGTGGGGGGTGATTTCAATATCATCAGAAGGCGTGATGAGAAGAATAATGACAATTTTGACGGCAGATGGTCGTTCATGTTTAACACAATCATTGAAAGCCTGGATCTGCGTGAGATAGAGCTTTCGGGAAGAAAGTTTACCTGGGCTAACGCCATGCCAAATCCGACGTTTGAGAAGTTGGATCGGGTCCTGGCTAGCGTCGATTGGGAGCAGAAATTCCCATATGTAACAGTCCAGGCACTTACGCGGGGTATTTCTGATCACACGCCTTTATTGCTTGACTCTGGGGAGGCCACCCATTGGGGAAACTAAAATGTTTTTTCTTTCGAGCTTGCGTGGTTTGAGAGAGAAGGGTTCTTCGATCTCGTAGCCAGAGAATGGGCTAAGGATGCAGGAGGTAGGACTGCGCTTGAGCGCTGGCAGAATAAAATTAGGCATTTGGGAAGTTTCCTTCGTGGATGGTCTAAGCATCTCAGTGGGATTTATAAGATTGAAAAGGAACAACTCCTTACGCTTATTCAGTCCCTTGATGTAAAAGCCGAAACCATGATCCTGCCAACCTCGGAGCTTCATGCCAAGTTTGATGCGAAAAAGAGGCTGAAAGAGATCCTTCATGAGGAAGAACTAAAGTGGGCGCTTCGAGTAAGGTCAGAAGAGTCGTCCAGGGGGACGCGAACACACAATTTTTTCACATGATCGCCAATGGTAAGCATAGAAAGAAGAGGATCTTTCAGCTTGAACAAGACGAGGGAACGACTTTGGGTCAGGAAAACTTAAAGTTATATATTACTGAGTATTACAAGCAGCTGTTTGGGCCTCTAGAGGATAACTGTGTGTCGCTGGATGAGTTTAGGATTGAGGATGTGCCTCAACTTACGGCTGTTGAGAATGATATTTTAGTTGCTCCTTTTTCTGAGAAAGAGCTGTTTGAGGCCATTTCCCAGATGAAGAATAATAAGGCTCCTGGCCCGGATGGTTTCCCGGCAGAGTTCTACAAGAAGTGTTGGCATATTATTAAAGGAGATCTCTTGCCGTTGTTCAATGATTTATTCTCTGGCCAGCTTCACCTTTTTCAGCTAAATTTTGGAACGATAACCCTTGTTCCCAAGAAGACAGAGGCAGTGCGGATTGAGCAATTCCGGCCTATCTGTCTTCTTAATGTTAGTTTCAAAATTTTTACCAAGGTCGGGACGAATAGGCTCACACAGATTGCGCATACTGTGGTGCAGCCTACTCAAACTGCTTTCATGCCGGACAGGAACATCCTCGAAGGGGTGGTGGTCCTACATGAAACGCTCCATGAGATTCACAGGAAAAAACTTGATGGAGTTGTTTTCAAGGTGGATTTCGAGAAAGCGTACGATAAAGTCAAATGGCCTTTCCTTCAACAGGCACTACACATGGAGGGTTTTGATGAAGCTTGGCGACGCCAAGTTGAATCTTTCATGCAAAAAGGGAGTGTTGGAATTAAAGTGAATGACGATATAGGTCATTATTTCCAGACACACAAGGGCCTGAGACAAGGTGATCCAATGTCTCCTATTTTGTTCAACATTGTCGTTGACATGTTGGCAATCTTGATAGGTAGGGCAAAGGACGCCGGCCAAGTAGGTGGCTTGGTGCCTCATCTAGTTGATGGTGGTGTGTCCATCCTGCAGTACGCCGATGATACAATCATCTTTATGGAGCATGACTTGGCAAAAGCGAGAAATATGAAACTGGTGTTGTGCCTTTCCGAACAATTGACCGGTCTGAAGATTAACTTCCATAAAAGCGAGTTGTTCTGTTTTGGTAGAGCCAAAGAGGAACAAGATGCATATAAGCAATTGTTTGGTTGCGAATTGGGAGCACTACCGTTCACTTATCTAGGAATCCCCATTCACCATCGTTAGTTG